>OY294051.1:34385263-34699287 GCA_958510825.1 Brachypterus glaber
AAAAACCTCAACGATATTTGCATATTTGAGGGATTAAATCCGTTAGGTTTGTTTTTGCATTTTTTTTTCACCAGATTAAACCAATGTCAAGCTGCACTCTCTATTGTTACGTTCGCGGCATATTAAAAACTTTAGTAATATTATTATACTATTCACAGCGCTTAAGCGCTAGAATAGTATTATACGTTAGTTTCGAATTTCTCAAAATAGCCAAAAATGCCCTAGACAAAAAAAATTTTGGAAACACATGTTTCATAAATTCATGAAAAAATAAGAAACTTTGGAAATTATTGTTTGTCCTTTCGTCCATCCGTCCGATGTTACGATTTTTCTGAACACGATAACTCCAGAACGAATTATCCGATCCACTCGAGATTTTCAGGAAAAATCAAGTTCTATGTGGGAAATATCCCTATTGTTCTTGAAAATAATCCCCCCCCCCACAAGAAAGTTATAGGAGGTTAAACTTTTTGAAAAATTTAAAGGCTGTCTTTTACAAAAAGAGTTTTTTCAATTTTTTGATTTTTTTTTGTTGAAAATGTTATTAAAAAAAAAATAAAAATATTTTTTAGTTTTTCGAAAAAAGAAAATATTTGATTTTTTTTATATATTTATTATTATTATTATTATTTTTTTTTTGAGAAAAAAATGTTTTTGAAGTACTTGAAAAAATGCAATAAACCATTGTGAATAGTATGTAAATAATAGAATGCTTAGCATTACATATCTTCACGGCTTGTTTCCTTTTAAACCGCAAAAATCATAAAAAACCTGTCTAAACCAGGGAAGAATAATTTGCAGACTATTATAATTTTCTTTCTACTGTCTAAAATTAAATTTTAGAGAGTAATTTTTAACTTTTTTACAAAAAAAATGTATTATAGTCATTTTTTACTGAAATCTTCTTGAATATATTATTTTTTCATGGAATTAAATAACTTAAAAAAGAAAATATACCTTTTCTCACTACCATCTAGGTAAGTTGACATTACTTAAATAAAAAGTCGACAGTAATCGAAAGTACTATATCAAGCACACTTAGTAGCGATAGATGAAATCAATAGAATCAATACAAACAAAACAGTAACTAGACATAAAATAGTTATTTATGGTACTAGTGGGTAAAGTAAGATATTGCCCATGAGAAAATTAACCTGCGAGGTGTCAGCCAAGACTACTATTATTAATTTTATAGTGTGATTCCATAAAAAATGATTTTTTGAATTGTCACACATAAATTTCAAAAAAATTATTATTATAAAATACGATTTTAACTCCTTGGTAGTGAGAAAAACGTAATGCGTTACTCGTAGGTAAGTTTAAATTACACATTAATTTTAGTTCCCTTTGGAAAGTCCCTATAGTTAGTAAAATTGTTTCTTTGTCCTAAAAAATGTTTTTTTCATAATTTTTTTTTATTTAATCTATTTTTCAAAAAAGTTTCTTTTTTAAAACGTTTTTTTTTAGTTAATATGGGGAAAATATTTAGTAGTACTAACTTGAAGCAACCTCATTATAATTTATCATGCAAGGCCATTTTTCCCTCAAAATACCCGCTATCAGTAATGTATGGCTTCTAACAAAAAACAATCTTAAAACAAATCTAAATGGCATTTATCAAAAATAAAAGACCTGTTAAGTAATAATTTTTCAACCTTTTGTAAAACATCTAAGGAAAAAGCACTTGATCAACTTTTGATCATAATTATATCAAATCTATTTATAATTTCTATAAAAAGGCAAGAATAAAGGTTGAATAAAAATAAAGTTAGGGTCGCACTTTTTCCTGAGAAAAAACAACGGCGAAAAAGTTTCCCCCATTTGAGGAAAAACTCTGAAGTCATAATTAATTAATTCAATAATGAATAAACGAATGAATGGTTAGAAAAGTGCCCAGAAATGTGCGTATAATGCGATGAACTGAGTTACACAAAAGGAAACAATATAACCAGCACTGGCTATGCATTTTACCGAACAAACGCCCATATCTCCGAAATTGGACATTTTTACATACATGTTTTTATAACCTTTTTTTTGTAGAATAGATTATTCCCTGACCCAGTATCAAAAAATTAATGATATGTAGAATTATTTAACACTTGCTGATGATATTTTTACTTTTTAAAAAATTTGAATAAATTTTTTATCAAATATTTATAAATTAACAAGAAATATATGTAATGGACAGTACTCGCATAGGCGCCGCGTTGACTCTAGCGTTGATGCTAGGTTTTAAATATTTACATTTTTATTTCGTTTTATCATGATTTTTTTTAATGATTCCATTTAAACGAGTAAGGTGGGAAAAAAGTTATCGATAAATAAAAATTAAAAACTTTCGTATTCTTAAAAGATATAAATCGAATGTCGGTTTTTTCTTTGAAAAGCACCGATATATGTATAGTTAATATGTATAGTCAATATTGTAGTGTGTAACAAATTAGTCGTCAAATGTTTCAATTTAGTGACTCTTATGAAAATTTCCCTCATAATTCGGCAAAATTATTCCGTAAGCCTATGTTTCTGTGTTTATTTTCAACGCTGATGAGTCATAACTGTGTTTACGCCGACTACTGGTGATGGATCATTCCGATTGGATAAGTTTATATAAATACCACCCGTTTGAAAGTAAACAAAACGTATGAAACAAAGATCAAGGCTGGCGTGTGTTTTTTTAATAAAATACAGAGCGTCGGACGCATCGTCTCCCTACGTCAGCCTTCATCTGATCGTTCTATCTTCGTTTTCTCTGTTCTGTATAATCTGAAATACGCTGTATGCGTCTAAAATGCTTAGTTTCCGAGATATAACAAGATTTATTTAAAAATAAAAGTAAAAATCTGCAAACATTTTGAATATTTTTTTTATGGCTCACAATTAGAGCACTGAATATGCAAGTTTTTTAGGGTAGGTAGGTAAATTACACAGTAGTTTCTACGAAACCCTCACATTCTCACCTACCCTAACAAACCTACTTATCTAGTGCTCTGCCAAACATTTGAAATAGTTGACCCTTAAATCCTTTTTCAGCGGTGATTTTTGGAATATTATTGGTTTTCTTTATTATAATAGAGTCCACTTAATTTTTTGTTTCCTGCTAAAATTCAATTTATTAGGCCTGAATTGAAAAACTTTTTATAAAATAATTTTGATTTTTATAAAAAAATGATAATTATAATTATATATTTTTGATGCCATTTGTTATTTAGATTATAATTATTAACCAGAGAACACTCGCGCCTAAAAAGTTATTTTAGTGGTCCGACTACTGTGGTCGCACTTGGTCGTTTTGACCAATTATGAAAATTGTAATCCTCTGTAGGATATAATTATTTATTTTGTTCTTTTAATTTATTACAATAATATATAGTTGTAAAAAAAAGTTTTAAAACCAAAAAAAACAAACTATAGTATAGTATAGTATAGTATAGTATAGTTGAAAAAAAAGTTTTATTTAAACTTTAATAATATACACACATAAACAATCGTTTTATTACTAACAAAAAGTTATTCTAATACAAACAATATGACTAGCGGCAAAACGACCGCGGCGCGAGTGTTCTCGGGTTAATAAACATTACTTTAAAAAGGCATAAACTTCATGTATTATATATTATAAGTTTATGATTAACGTAAATAAGGAAAGTAAATTAATAAATAAATAATAAAGTTAATTATAATTTAAAGTTAATTTAATTTTCTGTTGAAAACACCTGTTTCTTGAATTTATTTGTAATTTTGGCGAAGGCGTATACAGGTGAAAAGCTATATTTCTTAAAAAAAGCTAAATTCGCAGTGCGAATATCGCATAAGCTTTTTAAAAATTGATTTATAAAATAACAATGGACATAAAACATTTTACTATTCCTTAAAACGACTTTTGTTTGATTAACGCAGTCGTCCCTCCGAAGTGACTGATCGATTTCGTGCTTTTTAGCACTCTTCAGAGCCACATATCGGTAGTAGGGACAACTACGAAAATCAAATCCTTTCCATATATCTCTATATGGAGTTTAAAAGTCGTTGTAAGGAAAAGCAAAAACAGTTACAACGACTTTTAAACTCCATATAGAGATATATGGAAAGGATTTGATTTTCGTAGTTGTCCCTACTACCGATATGTGGCTCTGAAGAGTGCTAAAAAGCACGAAATCGATCAGTCACTTCGAAGGGACGACTGCGTTAATCAAACAAAAGTCGTTTTAAGGAATAGTAAAATGTTTTATATAGATTTTTTAAATTTGTAAATATCAAACAATTTAATTTAGTTTATTAATTCAGATACCACTGTAAAAGGTGCCCTCCTAGCGTTTAGGATTCAATTGGCGGCAATGTCCACCGTGGCATTGATTAATCTGCCCCCTATCGACAGCGTGCAATAGGTTCTTGAAACCAATAAGTGCTCCCTTTTTTGGACTGTCGATAGGTTTATCCAGTCTCTGCTTTTAGCAGTAGATGTCGCTAACTGTTTTTGCTTTTCCATACAACGACTTTTAAACTCCATATAGAGATATATGGAAAGGATTTGATTTTCGTAGTTGTCCCTACTACCGATATGTGGCTCTGAAGAGTGCTAAAAAGCACGAAATCGATCAGTCACTTCGGAGGGACGACTGCGTTAATCAAACAAAAGTCGTTTTAAGGAATAGTAAAATGTTTTATATAGATTTTTTAAATTTGTAAATATCAAACAATTTAATTTAGTTTATTAACAATGGACGTTCACGTGATCACATGGTCGTAAAATTTTCATATCTTTACCTTCAAATATTGGGACTATATCCAGGAATAACATACTTTTTAACATAACCTTATTAAATATAAAGTATTAAATTTTTTTACATTACACGATAGAATCAGTCTCATATTTAAATAAAAAAAAAAAAACAATATTATAATCCATAAATTTTTACTACAAATAATAACTGGACCGAACTAAATAAGTAAAATACCGCTGGACTTATAATCACAAAACTTTTGTTATCTATACCTATAGGTATTTTTTTTAACTAGTTTTTAGTCAGTTGTCAGGTTTTTTTCTTGAGAATTTCTAACCATTTGTTTTTTTTTTTTTCAGATGCTCTAATAAAAACATCTCCACAAGTTGTGGACCACAACTCCATATCAAAAGAAACTCTACAGACTGCCAACTCAAACCAAAACATATTCTCGCAAGACTAAGAATTCCAAATCATTTCTGCAGGACTAAAAATTCCAAATTATTCCTGCAAGACTAAAAATTCCAAATAGTTCCTGCAAAAAAAATAAAACACAAAATGTCCGAAAGTGCATACAATTCGCCACTGCTTTCTCGCCGACTGACAGAATCCTGCTGCAGTTCTCCTGCCAGGAGCATCACATCTCGTGTGACTGACATTCTCACCGACTCCGATGGTGAAGATGAAATACTATTTACGGAAATTCCAGGCCAACCAGATCAGACCGTGATATCGGGATGGCTCAAATTCAGGGACCACAAAAGGGTAAGTTCAAATTTACCTGTAATATAATTAAACTGGAATGAAAAAAATTGGTATTAGGAATATTTTTGACAGTGTAACACTTAAAACAAGCAATAAGAGTAAATTACTCAATAAGCTTGCAGTCAAATTTTAAGTGAAGAAGAGTGCAATTTTGTGAGGAGAAAATATTTGAGTGCACTGCCAAAAGCAAGCTACATGTGGCGCATACTATTTTACATACGAGCACAACCCAAATATACCAAAAAATAAAAATTATTTGTATATTCGTTAATATTCTAAAAAGTATGGTTTTTAAATAACCTAATTTAATAAATAACAAGCAAATAGTACACTCACTAGTGAGTCTTAGGATTAAAAAATTTGTCATTTAGTCGAGTTTTGGTTTCTCAAAGGCTGTGTTCAATGAAAATAGGAAAACTCATCGAAAACTGTCAAATCACTACTGAACGCTATGAACAGTTTCGATTGACAGATGTGGCTGAATCATTCCTTCTTAACGTTTTGAGATGATTACCTACTTTTAATTGATTTTATAAAACCGCGGGAATGTACTTTTTATGGGTATTTCTAACCTCAAATGGTGGTTGTGACAAGTGACAGATAATAGCCGTTCAGCAGTTTGCTAGCAAAATTTATCATTTTATGACTTTTGGTTAGTTTTGCTGTTTCCATGGAACGCAGCCAACGGAAATAAAAAAAAACAGTAGTGATAATTTCTGATAAATGTTCAAAATGTTCAAAATTACATTATAACGATTAGGGAAGTATTACGTAACGCAAATTGTACCAAAATTCTTATACTATATACCCCGTTTTTCTCGTTATTAAAGGCTGTAAAGATTTATTATTTCGGCTACCCCCCCAAATAGGGAGGGGGGGTTTTAATATGAAATCCCTACGGCCTTTAATAACGCGGAAACCGGGGTATGAAGTGTGAATTTTGGTACAATGTGAGTTACGTAATACTTGAACGTGCCCTTAACTATAATTAAAAAGAGTAAATATTACCCCACCTTCCCGTATATTGGTCAAAAACAAAAAATCAAACAAGTTCAAGGATCATTATTTTATTATTTTTTGGACCAAATAAATTAGACTTTGTCCGAAGACTACTTTATTTATGTCTGGATATCTGTAACTAATAGCTTATCGATTTTCTATAGAATCTTTAGAAATATGTATTTTAAATAATGACCAATGTCCAATGTCCACTTAATCATGCTGTTGACTCTTTTTATTCTTGTAAGTACCATCTGCATCCTTATTGATCCTTAAAATACATATTTACTAGAAACAGAGAAGGATGTTCTCAATTCAACTACATATTTACTTGCCAACTTGTACCTACTTACTCGCATTGAATAGTTATAGTCTAAGAGCTGGTGGTAACAATTTTAATTTAATTATTTTCTCCCGGCTGCACTTTATATATGTCTATAATCACCAGATTGTAAAAAAAAAGTCCCATTGAGAAAGAAAAAAAGGTACACTACCTAAAGTTCTCGGATAGAAATGTTTTTGCTAAAAATCGGAATGCATCAAAAATAGATTTTTTATTTTTTTCCAAAATGTTCTTCTTTCTCGATTTTTTTTATATAAACTACAGGGGAAAGTATTTTTATGTTAGTATACATATCGACTTTCAATATTCATCATCATCATCAAATTCGATTTTACCAATTTTAAAAGTAATCCCCCAAAACAAAAACAAAAAGTTATGGGGGGTTAAACATAAAAAAATAAAAAAGCTATCCTTTACAATTTTTTTTAAAAAAATTTTCGTTTTCGCAAAAAGAAAATTAAAAAAAAAGTTGACGAATTAAAAAAAAATTCTTTGATTTTTTTTGAATTTTTTGTTTTTTGAAAATAGTAAAATAAAAAAATTGAAAAATGTTGAAAAATTTTATTTTTTTTTTATTTTTTTTTAACATTAAATTTTATTTGGGAAAATTCAATATACCATTTACTGTGAATAGTATATAATAGAATGCGTCGCATTACATATCTTCACGGCTTTGTTATTCATTCTATCAAACTTTTTAATTTTTTCTAATTTTCCTCACCCTAATATTGATTTAAGTGAATTAGATTTTGATAATTGATCACGTACGTACGTATTACCCGAAAGGTACAATATAATGAAAATTCCTAAGGGTGCTAAACTGAATTTTAGGTACAATAGATAGGTATTTCTGAGTTTCCACTCCATTGAAAACGTCCTATAAATCTGTGAAATTAGAAGTTCGGGTTTGCACTGGGATTTCAAAAAAAAACTCTATAAATTAAATAATGATTAATTAATTGTGTTGGTTTCAAAAAAAAAAATAACAGTTTTTCTTTCATAGAAGACATAGTTCAAGATATTTTCCTACGATTCTCCATAAAAATGACATTTAGCACACTCTTTTATTCTTTAGAAAACGTCTCATATCGCACTAGTTTGATACTTATGTATGGAGGTTTGCCTAATTTTATTTAGATATTTACCTCGTAGATTCTACGAATTTTATTCACCTTGTTTTATAAACCATTTTCCACCTTGCACACAGTTTTTGCTAAAAATCGGAATGCATCAAAAATAGATTTTTTATTTTTTTCCAAAATGTTCTTCTTTCTCGATTTTTTTTATATAAACTACAGGGGAAAGTATTTTTATGTTAGTATACATATCGACTTTCAATATTCATCATCATCATCAAATTCGATTTTACCAATTTTAAAAGTAATCCCCCAAAACAAAAACAAAAAGTTATGGGGGGTTAAACATAAAAAAATAAAAAAGCTATCCTTTACAATTTTTTTTAAAAAAATTTTCGTTTTCGCAAAAAGAAAATTAAAAAAAAAGTTGACGAATTAAAAAAAAATTCTTTGATTTTTTTTGAATTTTTTGTTTTTTGAAAATAGTAAAATAAAAAAATTGAAAAATGTTGAAAAATTTTATTTTTTTTTTATTTTTTTTTAACATTAAATTTTATTTGGGAAAATTCAATATACCATTTACTGTGAATAGTATATAATGGAATGCGTCGCATTACATATCTTCACGGCTTTGTTATTCATTCTATCAAACTTTTTAATTTTTTCTAATTTTCCTCACCCTAATATTGATTTAAGTGAATTAGATTTTGATAATTGATCACGTACGTACGTATTACCCGAAAGGTACAATATAATGAAAATTCCTAAGGGTGCTAAACTGAATTTTAGGTACAATAGATAGGTATTTCTGAGTTTCCACTCCATTGAAAACGTCCTATAAATCTGTGAAATTAGAAGTTCGGGTTTGCACTGGGATTTCAAAAAAAAACTCTATAAATTAAATAATGATTAATTAATTGTGTTGGTTTCAAAAAAAAAAATAACAGTTTTTCTTTCATAGAAGACATAGTTCAAGATATTTTCCTACGATTCTCCATAAAAATGACATTTAGCACACTCTTTTATTCTTTAGAAAACGTCTCATATCGCACTAGTTTGATACTTATGTATGGAGGTTTGCCTAATTTTATTTAGATATTTACCTCGTAGATTCTACGAATTTTATTCACCTTGTTTTATAAACCATTTTCCACCTTGCACCACAGCCTTTTATATCTTTTAAGTGTCTTAAGGGCAGAAATTTCCAACTTTATTAATTCCAAAAAACTTCTAAATTTCAAGAATTAAGGGAGTCTTCCCCCAATCCATCAATGGCTACGGCACTGATTGCAATTATATAATTTTTCCAATATTCTCTTATAGACAAACAAGGCCCTTTTCTGGTACAATTGCTCAATTATCGTAAAACAGGCAGAAATAACTAATAAAATACGATTTTTACGCATAAAATTCGTTTTCCAATTCGTGCGTGACGAATTAACTGTCATGTTGTCATGTTCGTTAGTTTTATATGAAAATGTAATTATTATTATGTTCTCTATTAATTCAAAAACGCAACTTTTTTTTCCATTTTTTTGTACTCTTTTTTTAGAGACCATTAATAAATTAATCTACAATAAATTTGATAATTTTGTATTTTATGTACAATGTAATTTTACATTATCATGCACATTTTTATGTTCATTATTCTGTATACTGCTATATTTATACTTTGACGTACGTATCTGTAGCTACGGGAAATATGTTTGGAATGTGTGTGCAAGTGGGAGGCCCGTTGCAGGCACGCACGCCTTATAACGCTTTTAACGGAAAGAAGAGAGCGCGAATGATTCCTCCACCTTTCGTAGGAGACTTTGTTTCATGCGGAGAACTTTATGTATGTCGTGGAGAGTTGAGACCCCTGATCAAGAATCGAGACTTTTTTACTCTTTTTATGAAACTACCTACACACAAGTTATAAAAATAAAGAATTATTGCCAGTAATAAATAGGTTGTCTGGCATACTGTGGGGATGTGAGATGCGTGATCTTAGTCGTCTATGACCACTGGTTTTCCAACCCTAGAGGATGTCGAGAGTCAGACTTTCAGAGTCTTGAAAATTAAGACGTAACAAGATGTTAATCAACAATCATCTTGTTTTAAAAACCGAGACTCAACAAAAGAATTTCCGTTTCTTTCGTACTTCATTACTTTCCATAACTGAGGCTGATACGCGTGCCGGCGAGCACATATCACCAAACTTCAGGACGTACTGTAGTTTAGTTTAGTTCAGTGCGGGGTTCACTATCCTCAACACCTGGTCCTTAGGGACCTTTGTGTTAACCGCATAGATCTCCTCATAACATTCCTGTTTCTTTTAAAAAGTACAGGTACGGTTTCAGGGGAGTATTCATGATCTCGTTTGGTTCCAGCGAGTCGTTCTCAAAGTACCTCCATTTTAGGCCTATTAGGACGTACTGTATATTATGCGATTTTTTTAGCAAAACGCTAAAAATATATTACATTTTAAGTAGCCAAAATTTGCCAATGAATAACTTACTAAAACTGCCATTATCATGTCTGCAGTAATAATTTGTAACTAAAATTCGAAATTATTATTTTAACAGTCAGTTATTTGTCTAGTACTTTAAGGTTTATGTTGAATAATATAGGTTCATTAAAATAGCATAGTGATAAAGGACAAAAAGCCATAACCCATTGAGGAAGTTACACCCACATAAAGATAGTTATATAGTTTTGTATAATATGTTTTTAATTATGTTATGTCTATGCATAACATTTCATAAAATTATAAATTCTATTACTTAAAGTAACTGCTCGCTAGTTTTATGAATTATTTCAAATCATAAAACATATTTTAACCCTTTAGCGTTTTCGGGGAATATTTGCAAAATATGTAAGTATAAACGTCTAGAAAAATTTGATTCTAGTTGTTTATTTTCTTTTTAAATGTTGACCAAGTTTAAGCAAGATACATCTTTCTTAATATTTATATGTAGCAAAATTTATGGATTATGGATCCAAACAAAAAGTCCAATATGTATGAATTAGGAGAGGCCTTGGTCTAATTATAATTAAATTATCCAATATATCTATATAGGGAGAATTCCGTTTTGCCCTATAGGGAAAATTCCGGAACCTTACTCAATTTTCTTCTGTTTCTTCTTTGTATCAAAACTTGGGATTTACTTTAGACGTACACCTCAACATGGAATAATGTGCTCCAAACGGTTTTTATGCAAAACAAACAATACTTTCATATTATTTCAAATTATTTTGCTATGAAGGGTTTTCATATCGGAAAAAACAATGGTTTTATGTCACTTTTAATGTCAAAAATAATTAAAATATACTTGTGCAGTAGTTAACTAAAGGTTACTAATAAAATATTTTTATGGCAACATTTTACTAAAGGTTACTAATAAAATATTTTTATGGCAACATTTTACTATTTCTTTCTTTAATAAAAATTATATAATTTATAAAACAAGAAGTAGGTACTGGCGCAAAAAATATTTTCTACTATAAAAAACGCATTTTTGCTTAAAAAAGGTCATAAAACCAAAATGTGCAATAAAGAATTCTCAGTTTTTTTACTAAATTAATGCTTACTTATTTTGTTTGACCCTGAAAAAAAAACCAAATGGGGCCAATTCTGACACGTAATTCATCCATTTTTCTATTATTCTACATCGAATTTATTGAATTTGGAATATACCCTGTAAAAAATGGGTGTAAGTTAAAGAGTAATACTAAATCCAAAAAACTTATATATTTAAACCAAATTTTTTACTGTTTTATAGGAAATATAACTGAATCTTTAAATTAATCTTTTTTTATTTTTTATCTTTTTTTACTTATTTATTTATACATATTGTTTTACAAGTTACAAATACAGGGTGATCATTAACTGCCATGCCAAAATTTAAGATTCTACATCCAATAATATGAAAAAAAGCTTCTATAAAGGTTGGTTTGAAAATGAGCCCTAAGGGAGCTACAGCCCTTCGAAGATGACATATTGAATGGGGAACAAAAAAAAGCATCAATAAAACTTTAGAACTGCAGGGTGATTCTTCATTTAAAACTCAGCAAAAAATTATTCTTCACCAAAACACCGAAATTTAATATTAAAGGAGTAATAGCCTTTTAAAAAGTAACATTTTTGGTGGCACAAAATGTTACTTTCTCTTAATTCATTTTTTTTGAAAACTTTTGCTCCTACAGTGTTACACTATATGACATTTTTATGTATTTTTACTCAAGGAATCTATATTTTTTACAAAAAATCCAAAAAAAGCACATAAAAAAGTTTGGGGCAAAAATGTCTTAAGCCTAATACATTTTTCCGTCTAGGCACGCCTCTGGATAAACTCAAAAATATAAATAAACATAAACTTATTGACCTTATTAATACTAGTATACATGCAAAAGCTCGTCGCTCTAGCCTAAAGGGTACCATAGTTATTAATTAAAAATCTTATTTTTATTACAATTTTAATGGGCCATAGCTCCCTTAGGGCTCATACCGGACCAACCTTTATAGGAACTTTTTTTGATTATTTTGGAAGTAGAATCTTAAATTTTGTATGCCAGTTATTGATCACCCTGTATATAGAAATTGTTACAAAGTATAAAAATGATAAACTTCTAAAATTAAGAAACTATATAGGTACTGATGGTTATGGTTATTAGGGTGGAGGGTATCTATCTAAACGCACTTAGGCCACTAAGCTGGGCCCATTGTACTACCTCCCTTTTTGTGAGTGAGTTTACGAACTCTATCTTTAGTTCTATGAGTTACTAGAGTTTACGAACTCTATATATAGTTAAACGTATTAAATACGTAACTAATAGTTACATACTAGGTTTGTTCGAGTTTCACTAAATTTAATTCTGAAATGTTGGTTGGTTGGCTATTTTAAGTCACGTGGTAACCAGGATTAAACCTCTATTGGTCAGAACCAGTTCTGAACAGTTCATAACTTGAAACCCGAATAATCTTAATGATATAGTTTGACGCACGGTTCTGTGGCTACGGGAAATATGTTTGGAATGTGTGTGCAAGTGGGAAGCCCGATGTAGGCACGCACGCCTTATAACGCTCTTGAAGAAAAGAAGAGAACGCGAATGATTCCTCCCCCTTACATCAGATACTTTCTTTCATGCGGATAACTATATAAATACATAAAATGGATAGGTATTACTAACCTATTTATAGTACAGTAAAATTTTAATTAAGTTGGCAAAATTACACCTGGTATTGTAATAAAAATATCGTGCATTGCTCTATTAAAAAGTTATTTGCACGGAATTTATTGCCTATTTATACGCAGAATAATAAGAAGTTCATATTAACACGCTTATGTAGGCTCAATCTGGTTAAATTAGCATTTTTATTAGTTCTTTATTTTCTGAGATTTAATTTTTATAATGCAGGAAGTTTAATATATTGTTGTACAACTAGTATCGTAATGATAATAAGAGAATAATAATAATTCTAGAATAATAATTATTATTCTAGGAAGATCGTACACTGGCAAAAATACCCAAAACCAAACATACAAAACGATAAAAAAATTACATATACCGGGTGTCCCAACTCTATTTACCCAGCGATTTTCTCCAAAACTAAAAGAGATAATCAAGTTCTGCGAAAACCATCTTAAATTAAACAACTTAAACTATCTTTTAGCATATATTTGATACTTTCAGCTCTTAAAATATGGGCAGGGGGCATGGGGGCGAAGTTTTTTTTAATGGAAAGGGGGGTCGTGTGATACATTATTTTAAAGGAAATAAAATTCTCTATTGGACTGTATATTTTTTAATTTCTTAAACTATTTTTTAAGGTTTTGATTCTTTAATTTTTTGTACCAAAAATGCGATTTTTTAAGTTTTTTTTTGTAAATTTTTATTTATGTCAATTAAAATTAGTTTAAAAGTATAATTTATTTTTTTTCACCATGAAATTAGTAACTTTTAAAAAATTGTTTGATTTTTTTTAGAGTAATTTTGACAAAAATACCCATTTTCAACGCCATTTTTAAACCCAAAAAAAAAATTAAAAAATTAAAAAATATATAGTTAAATGGACAATTTAATAAGCTTTAAAATGATCTATCACACGACCCCCCTCCATTAAAAAAAATGTCCCCTGATGCCCCCCTGCCCACATTTTAAGAGCTGAAAGTATCAAATATATGCTAAAAGATAATTTAAGTTGTCTTATTTAAGATGGTTTTCGCAGAATTTGATTATCTCTTTAAGTTTTCGAGAAAATCGTTGGGAAAATAGAGTTGGGACACCCAGTATATGTAAAACCAAGCTTAGTAAATTTTATGTTATTTACTCCGTAAATTAAGATGATTGCAACACAAGCCTTACATTGTATTTTGAATATGATCTTAATTTGATCATAAAAAGTATATTGCTATAAAACTTAGTTGGTAGTCAATAAGCAAAGGGTTTTCGTCTAACGCTAATTGTAAATCAAAAGAAAAACTATAAAAGTTGTTTTTAATGTGATTTTCCTTCTTTCAAAAATTAATGTTCTTTATTTGAAATTGTAGACGAAGCATGTCATACTATTTTGCAAACAACTAGTTACATGTATGCTACTTAGTTTGAATGAAGGCTAATTATAGCTCTAAGTTAGTATACTGTACCTATGTTTTGTCGTCGATCTAACAAAACATCCAAGCATCTCTAAACATCTTAGGGTGATCCTTATTGTGTACTACGAGAACAAACAATTTGAAAATTAAGTAATAAATGGTCTTCCAACAAGAGGTATCATTTTAAATTAAGAGAACACCGCAGTTTTTTGTGAAAATTTTCATGTGATAAAGGATAAAGGATAAAGGATAAAGGATAAATGATAAAGGATATTCTGTAAGATTTCCAAGAGTAGTCGCGACCTAACTCTACCCTCCGATATATCTACTATAATACATATAATTCTATAATAAAATAAATCTACTATGGTCTGTTTTTTCAAGCATGATAGTAAATTAAAAATCGGACAGTGAATATTTTCAAAACAGATTCGAATATTGGATGTGCGAATATACTGCGTAGTTTATTTTATAAAACGTAACTATATAAAGTAAAACGTATTTGTATTTCAGCATATATATGTATTTAAAATAGGCCTAGCGCTTTCGATCAAAAGATCATCTTCAGGGCTTAGCTTCGTCAGAGCTGATTACAACAGAATTAAATATGGGAACATCACAGTTAAAAAGTTGCACAGATTAAAATAATAAATATATAAATAACAAAATCTTTTGACATAATGTCAAAAGATTTTGTTATTTATATATTTATTATTTTAATCTGTGCAACTTTTTAACTGTGATGTTCCCATATTTTTAATCTACCTCTCATTCTGTTGTAATCAGCTCTGACGAAGCTAAGCCCTGAAGATGATCTTTTGATCGAAAGCGCTAGGCCTATTTTAAATACATATATATGCTGAAATACAAATTCGTTTTACTTTATTCTACACAGCATACAAGTCAAAAATTAAATATTTTTTTACCTAACTATATTCTGTACAAAAACATATACTATTCAAAACTGTTGTAAAATTGTTTACTGTGCGATTTTTAATTTACTATCTTGCTTGAAAAAACAGACCATAGTAGTAAAAAAAATAATATATAAACCGCGGTATATAATTAATATTATTTTTCATAGGAACACTCTAATAATCGCTTAAAGCATAGCATAACGTAGTTGTTTCACCTGTTTCGAAGGAAAACCCCAAAACAGAAACTTCCTGGCTCGAGTTGTGTGTTCCAAATATTGCCTCCGAAGACGCAAAAACCGCAATGCACAGTCACTGATCTACACGATACACTAATGGTACAAGTTTTACCAACTTAAAAATAAATAGTTTGAAATGGGGAGTGAAATTCCCTTAAGCTTTGTTCCGAAGGTAGATTACCAGGTCATTTCGGGGTCTTAATTGCAAAATTGCAGTGTTTACAAAGTTTTCGAATAAAATCATTAGGTAGAAGCATTATTGCTTTGTATAAGAGGACTTTTTCTTCCTATCCACCGGACGGTAGATTTTACGATCCTCATATTACTATATTAAAAAATCTTACAAATAGCACTTTTCATTTATGTTTAAAAATTTTAAAATTAAAGAGAACTTTGTTATAGTATAATATTATAGCGACGATCTGTTTGTTGGTAAAGTTTATAAACTTTGGTTATTCTATTTCACTTTCCTAAAAGCAACTTTTTTAGACTTTCTATTCATTATTCTTAAGAAGCCCAAAATTAAAACAAATAAAAGAAAAAGTCCAATAAATTTTAAATTTTCAGAAAAATTAAATTTAGTAAAAGAAATATTTATACCAATTCATAAACAAAAAAGCTCTAGGGGTGCATCCGAGTGCACTGACAGCTTAAAGTCGTATTTCGCTAACTTTAAACGCCTCGACCAAAAAACGAGATTTATATATGGGTTGCCTTTGCATCAAGACCGATTGATCCACCTGCCAGTTCGAGGTCATATTTGCCGACTTTTGAACTTCTCGACCTAGAAACATGAAATTTGTTAAGGTTCTCTTTGCAATAATAAACATGACAGTTCAAGGTCCTGTTTTCCAACTTTCAAACGCCATAACCAAGGAATTTGGTGTGGGTTGTTTTGCAACAAACTCACCTGTCAATAGTGTTCCATAAAGAACTTTCACTTCAGGTTTAGACAGTGTTTATGAATTTTTAATTTCCGCTCGTCTCTTACTGCTAGAGACATCTTCAGGGATTAATCTAAAACTGAAGCATACGCTATGAAAATTTCACATTTAATGTGAAGTATTACAATCCAAAAGTCCAAACCAAGGGTGATAGAATGAATCGGACGCATATCAGAGATAACACGTTGTAAACTAATTAAATGATACATTTTTCATTATAACACTAAATCTAATTAATGCAAATGAAAATTGATAAAATCTAATTATCATTACTGCAAAATTATGCAGGATATTAATCTTTATTATGAATTTTGTAGGATTTACCAACATTACATGAAGTATTAGTCATAAATTTGATTCAGACGTATAAAAAAAAGATTTTCCTGCCATTTTGTTGTTGTGTTAGTTTTCTGCTTATTTGTATATTTTTAATATAACAAAATATTTTTGACCGGGAACGAATATTTATTGTTAATATATTTTACTAATCAGCTGCTTTTTTATATTATCAAATTAGACTTATTTATAATTATCAATTTTGAGGTTTTATCTAAAAGTAAAGAAAAATAATGACTACTCTTTTTTAGACCAATATTTTTCTACCAACCTTAATAAATAATTGCTTAGATTAACATTTTTTAAGTTTATCTGAAAAACTTCACATGAAATATGAAGCCAAAGTACTAACGACGTTCTTATTTATCGTTATTACTTTTTATTTAACCCGAATGAAGTTCAGTTTGTTGGAAACCGGCCAAAAACCGTATTATAAGTAATACACCATGACAAATAATACAAACAAGTTAAGTTAAGAGTCTGTCTGAAGTTAATTCGTTCCTTTTATGCAAATATATTATATTTTCTTGATAAATACTAAATATTTTTCTGTTTTGAAACTGGTTAACATTTGTACACGTAAAAAATACCACTGTCATAAAGATATATATAAATAATATATATAAAATTACCCCCTTAAAGAGTGACACATGTATATTTTCTCTTCACTTAAAATTAATGAAAAATAAGGTTTTAAATAGCCTAATATTTAATAAACCTGAAATTGCATTAAATTTTAAATTTTGTTAAAAAGTTTTTTGCCAAATTCAATTCTTCTGTCAATGAATAAATTAAACTAGCAAAAAAGTTTCGAATTCTGGAAGTGGAAATTTTAGTATTTTTACATCTCTAAATATGGAAATACCTGAAAATTTAATGCATTTATTTTGCTCCACAATGCATAAAATATCGCTCTTTTCAAGTAAAAAACAAATCTTAAGGATTTAATAGAAATAAAATAAAGTAGAAGAAAAAGGAAAATCTCTGTCTGAAGTTTAAAGTTTATTATTTTTTTAAACACACAATTTAAAGCTTTAGAATATTGGCCACAATAAAACTTTTTAATCTAATTCTATAGGATGTGGCGGGTTTTTAGGGGTTTACTGACTAAGTCATTAAGTTAGAGAACTAGAAACAAGTGAAAAAAAATTAAAGTTTAATTCCCATCAGAAATATAATTTTTACATACAAAAGAATTAAGATTATTTACTATTATTCTGTGAATTTGACAAGTTTTTTTTAAGTTCTAACGTCCTAAAAGTATGCTCATGTGTTTACCCTTCTTGTGGTTATCCTTGTTAAAAGTTCTGATCTAAAATTTGTAGTTTACAATTAACTTGTCATGTTCCATTTCATTAAAATACCTAAAACTTCTTTTTCCCCTTCTTTTCCTTGCTTTTTCTTAGTTTTTCTTTCTTTTTCCTTCCTTTTTTTCTTTTTTTACGCTGTTATTTTTCTTCTTTTTTTCTTTTTCTTCTTTTTTTATCTTTTTTTTCCTTTTTTTTTCTTTTTTTTTCTTTTTTTTCTTTTTTTTCTTTTTTCTTCACATTCTTTTCTCCTTTTTTTCGTTTCTTTGTTTTTTCTTTTAAATTAAATAAAAACTAAATTTTTAGCCACTTTCAAAGGGGCTTAGCTCCCTTACGACGCATTTTTAGAAATATTTTTATAGGAACTTTTTGTATTATATTCTGATGTAGAATCACCCCCCGAGTTTTTTGCTCATAATTTCAGTACACCCTGTATAATACGGAAAGCTAGAAGCCCGGTAACACACGTGTTGAACCGGTGCCTTGTCATTGCTCTTGATAATTTAATAAAAACTAAGTTACTTAACATTATTTTCTGCATGTTTAAGTGTAGCTATATTTATTCTCGATTTTAAGTTGAAATAAAAATACATGTACCTCATGATAAAGTTTTTATCAAAAATGCATGTTTTCGAATTTCCAAATATTGCATGTTAATGAAAAATAACGGAAACATTAATTCTGATGCGGAGAAAAATAAAATTGATTTTTTTACAATATATCGTGACAAATGACCATTAGAAAAATAATTTCTCAAAACCAATTATCCGTAATGCATTAGTAAAAGCTGAAAGAGATAACTAGATATGTTACTTTGTTTATTATAGTCTTTGGTTCGAGTAAATTAGACAAAGAATTTGTAAATGCAATGTACTCAAGTCAAAAGAGGCCTTGTTTGTTGGTTGAAAACTTCATAGGTTGAATCCCGAGACAGATTTTTCCGGTTAAACAACCTGTAGATTTTTTCAAATTTTTGCTTGGAAAAAGTCCTGTGTCCTGAAAGTATCGAATTATTTTATTTTAACCGTGCAATTTCAATATTTTGAAATCGTCATAAACACATCACTACCTGTATACAGTTTACAATTGATTGATTAATTGATTACAAAGAGAAACAAGATGAGGTTCCATACCTCACACTGCGGCACCCTGCAGACCTATTTTGTTGTCTCTTGGTAGTCAAGCAGCTTCGTTTCCTTTATCAGGTTTACCAGGACTGACTGGATAATGGATAATGAACTAAAATTTCATCAGTTTTTTCTGTTTAGAATTTTTTTTCTGAAAGATATAAAAAATCGAACAGAAATTCCCCCCCCACCCCCCAACACTTTAAAAGTGTGGCAATTAAAATGTGAAATGAAAAAAAAACTTACGTTTTGAGTGGGTAATATTTAACCAAACTTGATCTAATCAGAACAGTGCCCTCTTCTGGTATAAATACACCAACGGTTTTCAGATAAATATATTAATAGTCATATTGAATATATAATTTTAGTAGTAAAATATCATGTAATTTTAAAATTACGTATTCTTTTGTGCTTTTTAAAACGTTTCTTTTCATTTCTAATTCTTTTTATTTAATCGTCAAAATTTATTGTTTTTTTATTCATGTGGTACCTCTTTATCAAACCTAAAAGTTGTATTTAAAATTACGGATGTTTAAACTTTTTCTTGAGAGTGATTATCTCGAAACCCTAAAAAGATAATAACGAAAACTACAAAAATTATTACTTACAAAAAAACTACCCCTCGCCCCTTCTTAGGACTCACCCCCAACAAATAGAACCTTATTATTTTTTACTTTTTTGATAGCCCCTGAGCTCACGTTATATTAAACTTTTGATCTCTCTTGATCGAATAAAACAGGTTAATACTAAAACTATTTTTTAATGATAATTTTGCAGTTTTTCCATGGATCCATGTAGTGTCAATTTAAACCTCCAGACATGTGCATTATGCGAACAGGAATATTTTTTTTTACGACTGCTTTAGAATGTAAGCAAATACACACACTTTTCAAACACAGAATGAATCCATTCTAGCTCTAGATACGGTATGAATATTCTGTATCAACTGTTAGAATAAGTACATGTAGTGCCATCTCTTGTTTATAAAAGTAAAGAAAACTGTAGCAAAATTAGCAAAAATATATATATTTTACCATGAAATATTGAATAATTTAATGCAATTTAAAGTTTTGAGTTAAAATTACATAAAGTTTATTAGCTTTTCTTAATATTTGACCAGTTTTTTATCAATTTAGTTCAAAAAATTAAAACCGCTCCATCTATTGTTAAATATTTAAACCTGATATATGTCACATTTTTTTTAACCTTGTGTGAGGTTTATAGCAATACAGTGTTTCATATTTGCAGACGAAGAAAAAGTATAGTCTACAACACGTATGGAATAGTCATTCCGCGCCCGCGGGACCATCATACTCGCCTGTCGGCTCGTATGACAAACTTTCCGCTCGCTCGAAATATTGTCTATTCCATACTAGTTATAGAATATACTATTCTTTTATAGCTGCTACTTGAAATAAAAGAATTATTGGATGTATATGCAAGGCGCTTTATTTTGCATTGTAACATAAATATTTGCAAATGTTATGGATACGACTGGAAGAAAGTGGACCATTTTGTTAAGTAAAAATCATAATTTAAAGTAAAAATTAAAGTAGCCTGACTTGCAGCATTTTTTATTTATTTCTATCAAAAACCATTAGGTTTCGACTTTTTTATACTTTTGGCATCCAGTAATGTTTAATTATTACCACTTATACTTATAATGCACATATATTTTTATTATCTGTCTGTAGGAAAAAATCTTAAATATACCGAGTGTATTTGAAATATGGTCAGAAATTTTAAAGGGTGATTCTACATCGGAAAATATGACAAAAAGTTCCTATAAATATGTCTAAAAATGCGTCTTAAGGGAGCTAAGCCCGTTTAAAAGTGGCTAAAATATTATGTTTTTATCTAATAACTCAGAAACCCTTTGAGCTATAGCAACGAGGTTTTGCACGTGAAATAATCTTAATTGGGGCCATCTTTGTATGTTATTTTCATGTACTTATTTTAACGAGGGGTGTGCGAAACGGGGGGGCCTTATCAGTTTTTTTTGTCTCAAACTTTTTTCTGTGTAACTTTTTTGTAATTTTATTTTTGGTATATGATTCCTCAGGTCAAAATACATAAAAAGGTACTCTTGTTGGAACACTTTAGGACTAACCGTTTTCGAGAAAAATTAATTTGAAGGTGAAATTTTAAACACGATCTTGTTCATTTCTTGTAAAACAGATTTCTGCTATCTTCTAACAAGTTGTTTTTGCTTAATTTATTTAACAATAGGTATATGCTTTTTGTTAGTGTTCAGCAATATAGGTATTATTATTTTGGACCTACATACAGTATGTTATTGATGCTTCTGTATCATACTTAAGTTTGTGAAACTGCGTTTACTTTATATCGCGAAGGTGGGTGTGAAATCAAATTAATTTTGCACTTATATTTCAATATTTTCGCTAGATGGAAAGACGGGGGTATTTTATTCTCTTCTGGAAATCGAAAGTTGGAAATTAAAATAAAGAAAACAGAAAAATATATTAAATTATAAACGCTTTTTGTCTTATTATTTTTTTTTTTTTGGAAAATTGTCTCCTCTGTAAATTATTTGTCCAAACCAGAATTTTTTTTGTAGGAGGCTAAAGGAATACTAAAACAAAAAACATATTTATTTCATTTATTAAAATAAAATATTTAAAATGTATATATGTATTTATTAAAAAAAAATAGTTAAAATAGTATGTAAAATAAATAAAAAGTACAGCATCGAAATCAGAATAGTCGAATAATCCAAAATCATATATTCGAATGTATGAAGCAGGACCTCCTCAAGGTTCAAGTATTACGTAAAGCAAATTTTGATCATTTTGGACACCCACCCCCCTGTAACGCTATTTTCCTATACAATTAACATGGGCGTAACACTCAAAAATTACCCCACCCCTCCTAGTACGTAATACTAGAACGTTCCCTTGCAGGTCTGTGTTATTTTTGTCAACATTTCTTTTTTATACTGTAAAAATGGGGCTAAAATTAGAGAATAATACTACTCTAAATTTGTCCGTCAATCTTTCAGTAATATTAACTGTAATAATAAAAGCAAATTCACCATGTCAGAACGTGAATTTACAATATTTATTAAAATTAACCTCAATATTACTCGGTTTAGTAAAATCTCAGTTCTTTTCCTGTCGCACCTTAAATTTGTCCGTCAATCTTTCGGTAGTATTAACAGTAATAATTAAAGCAAATTAAAGCAAATTCACCATGTCAGAATGTGTAAAATCTCAGCTCTTTTCCTGTCGGTACAATAATTTTGCATTAAAATTCATGCATGTGGTCCAAAACCCGGCACTTTTACAATATTGGTTGAAAATTACCATAATTATAGCTTACATTCTACAAAAGATAGCAGTAAAATTACCAAAATAAAAATTCACATTTCTACAGATAACATTGAATTTACAGGACTAATTTAAATTTACCACTTTCTTTGCTGCTAACATATGACCTACCTTATTTGCTGTGAAATTACCATATTTTCATTTACAGTACGGTACAATAATTTTGCATTAAAATTCATGTATGTGGTCCAAAAAGCCGGCACTTTTACAGATAGTCCCGAAAATTACAAGAGTCCTTAATACTGCTTGAAATACTCATTAAATTCGCTGCTTAAATTACTGAGAAATCACATGTAAAAATTCACATTTTTACAGAAAACAGTGAATTTACAGTACTGATTTAAACTTTTTTTGCTGGTAACATATGACCTACTTTATTTGCTGGGAAATTACCATATTTTCATTTACAGTGTAAGGTTATAAAATTGCAGGAAATGTTCTTTACAGTTTACATATAATAAGTAGTTGTTTAATAGTAGTCAGGTTAAGGGAAAGATTTACACATGTTTTAATAAACGGAAGGCTAATACACGCGGTCGTTAGTGCAAGGGGGCTTAGCCATTCATAGGAAGTGGCTCAGGTGATGACGAACATTGTACTCGATAAAATCATCCCTCTAATAACACAGGTATTGATAAATGTACCACAATACCGTGCTTTGGTTTCACGTGACCCTATCAAAACCTAAAACCCAATACACCACACGAATAGAAGAGCAAAGTGTTTTAGTGCGGGAAAATATACTTTTTTCACTACCAACTAGGTAAGTCGACATTAGTTAATCAAAAAGTCGGCAGTAATGGAAAGTACTATATCGAGCACACTTAGTGATAGATGAAATCAATACAAACTAAACAGTAACTAAGACAGAAAAAACGATTTACCGCCCAAGGACACTTACCGGAGAGGGACATCTAGCCATAAGACCACTGTTTTTAATATTATAGAGTGATTCCATAAAAAAAATGATTTTATGAATTGTCACACATATAAATGTCAAAAATATTATTAATAAAATAAGATTTTAACTCCTTGGTAGTGAAAAAAACATAATGCTCTACTTGTAGGTTATGTTTATGGACCTCAGGTCCGCTTCGGTCCACAAAATACGACCTCACAGAAAAATTCACTTACCTCTACTAGAAGTGCAAATAACTATTAGTTAAGAGACCTTAAATATTCTGCCAGTTCTGTCATAATATGGTGACAAAACTGTCAGAATATAAAGAGTCTCTACTTTAATTTATAAAGTTATAACTTTTTACTTTCGAGCGACCACAAAGAGAAGTTTTGCCCTGGCAAAAAATATCATATTTTGATGTATTTATCCGTTTTAAGGTCTACACATTCCAAAAAACCGATCCATCCAGATACATACAGGCCACACGATTTTAAAAATCAAAACCAACTTTTTAACTTAAGGTTTTTAGAGGATTGCCTAGGAGTGTTTTTTTTTTTGGTTTTTCTCTGCTGTGGGTAAAGTAAGTAAAATTAACCTGCGAGGCGTCAGCCAAGCAGGTTAATTTTCGAGAGGGCAATATCGGTTTACCCATGAGTGCCATACAAGGTTTTATCCAATAAATAGCTTAGAAATTCATATTTTTATTAAAAATTTTAATGACATTTACAAGAAAATAATTTGAAAAGTGACAGTTGAGTGGGTAAAATAAATAATTATCCACTCAATAAAGTAAAAGCCACGCGGGGGTTATTATTGAGTTTATCTATTTAAAATAAAGCTGGTAATTGTCTCATTATCTGTATGTATTGGATAAAGGTACCTTACCAAGGAACACAAATCGAGATAATTGATTTTCCTTAAAACGGCTTTAGGTTTTTGCTCAAATTTTGTACATTCATTACTGGTTTTTTTCAGGAAAAATCACATAAGGGCCTCCATTTTTTTTTAATTTTGGCGAAGGCGCGTTAAAATTTACATTGTAGGTTACTTTTACATAATACCCAAAATGTTAACAAAAATAGAAATAAAATAACAAAAACTCAACATCTATCTGCACATTTTCATACATTCAAATAGTCACAAGCAACCTGAACCCATATCAAATATTAAGGACCCTAATTTTTGCCTTGATCATTTAAATAATAGACGTGTACATAAAATAAAAACAAACGAAAAATTTATATAGAAATAAAGAAAGACTAGTTTTTTTTTATTTAAGAAGAAAATTTCAAGTGAAAATTAAAGGGGTTAGCTAACTAAAAATAAGTAAATTACCCCATTAATATAAAATTAAATTTAACTTTCCCTGGACTCTAAAGTTCTTGTAGCACGCTTTAATAGTTGTTGTTTTCTCGTAAAAGCCAACTCTTAATGAGCTCATGATTATTATTGACTTAGTTTTAATTGCTCCAGTTGGTCTCCTACAACCAAGTTACTTTGATTTCTGTAAAGGCATTGTTCCAATTGGATGAATGGTACAACAAGGAACAAGGTAGCCTTTCTAGCCGGAGGAGTAATTTAAATAAATATAGAGGACAGAAAATTTTAATTTTAAATAAAATTATTAAAAAAACTGTTAGTCTACCAATATCACCTAGCGAGTAATTATCAAAAATATTATTTTTTTGCCCCCCTTTGCCCCCCCTCTACATCAATGTTAAATATATTTTACTTGACTACAAACTAAGAAGGTCCTGAATCCTTGTGTGAAATAACTTTTTAAATCGCTTATTTTCTTCAATAGTTATAAATTTTACAATCAGACAGACGAACAAATACACAGACCGACAGACAAATAAAATATATTTTACTTGACTACAAACTACGAAGGTCCTGAATCCTTCTGTGAAATAACTTTTTAAATCGCTTATTTTCTTCAATAGTTATAAATTTTACAATCAGACAGACGAACAAATACACAGATCGACAGACAAATAAACCGGTATTATTTTAACACCCATTTTTTACCTTTTCTTGATATAAAAATGCAAAAAAAAATATTTTTCGGCAGATTTCAATAACTAGTAACAAAAATAAATAGAGCATACTATTGTTACGGGTGTTACGGGGTATGCTCTATTTATTTATGTTACTAGTCCAGCAAGTGATGGTTAACTGGCCACGACCTTAAGAATAAGAGTCCATGTCAATTTCTAAACATGGGATGTCCAAGATTTTCCATATAGAAAATTCACCGAACTAATTTTCTAGTTTTTTCCAGATTAGCTCGGAAAATAATAAGTTGTACATTTAAAAGTGATGCGTAACTAACATTACTTTTGTTCACAGTATTTTTGTCTGCTTTTTTTTTCAAACAAAATAATATGGGTTCTCGTTTGTATGTCTATTTTCCAATATCTAAAAGTGTATTGTTCTCCACACTGATAAGGGATAAATCTTTAATAATGTCTAAAGAACAGGGACTCTTTTAGTCTTTATTGTACTATCAAAAGAAAAAATTACTCTAATGAATACGAAAAATTCTCATTTCATAAAAAAATACATTTCGTTTAAAAGCTTATGTCTTTTCTTGATATTTTAATACATTAAAGTATTAGTAAAAGAAAAGCCTAGCTTTAGATTCAATGTTTATTTTATTACTTTGGTTTTTTTTTTCTTTCACATCTATTCTGCTGCATAAAGACTACAGACAGCAACTACTATTTTTTAAATCAAAAACTAAGAAAAAAAGTTTCTATACATTTTAAGCCTACTATGGCCCTTTAAAAATAGTCCATTTTTTTTAAAAGTACCTGTATATGAGGTATTTTTCTTAGTTTTTGATGTACATCATCATTGTAATTTAGGTTTTCAACATTTTAGTATTTAATTTTTCGTCCTCTAACCTTGAAATTTCAGCTTTAAATTAATTTTTCTCGAAAGCGGTTAATCCTACAGTATTACAACAAGAGTACCTTTTTATGTATTTTAACCTGACAAATTATATTCTAAAAATAAAATTACAAAAAAGTTACACAGAAAAAAGTTTTGGACAAAAAACTAATAAGGCCCCCCAGTTTCGCAGACCCCTGGTTAAAATAAGTCCATGAAAATAACATACGAAGATAGGCCTTTACAACCAATAATAGGTATAAAAAAAAATTATTATTATTATTACTATTTGCGAAACCTAGAACAATAACTTGATGTATTTTCACAAAACTTAAATTCAAATATGGACTAAACTACATTCGATTGCAGCCAAAATTAATTGATAAGGAAATAAAAGGCAGCGAGAGCTTTTTTACATATTTTATTATCATATATTTTTCCAAAGTTAATTTTTTCATGTTGTTTTGTATAAACTCGAATTTTCTTGTTTTCTACAAAAAATATTTTTCGAAATTGCCGCCTATAGTTTTCCGACGGCAGTAGTACACATTGGAAAAGCTAAAACCAATCGATAAGGAAAATATAGAATGAAGTGGAATAGCATTTCCAATAACACATATATAGAGATCTCACTCACATGTCTTTCTCTGACGCCAGTTATTGACTTTGAGCGCTATTTTAATTTGATATCACAAATAAATGGTTTCTAAGATTTTGTACCACAAATTCCAAAAAGGAAACCATTATATAAACATTTAGTTGTCCGTCTGTCCGTCTGCTTAAGGTATAGTAATTTTAAACCTTCCCGCTTGTAAACAATCTCGAAATTACCATAGCAATGTAAGATACGTATGCGCCGTAAGCGAAATGACTAGGCCCAATTTACACAACCGTAAAACGTAGACGTGCCATTAACGAGAACAAAACAATGGTTTATTCCTCTAAATTATTGGAATAAAAGCGATTTTATAAAAAAATTTTGTTTCTACAGGAATACAAAAGTTTTTTTAGCAACAGCTTTATCAATTCTCTTTTTTACATCAAAACATCATAAAAACAAAGTAAGTAAACAAAAATTATAAATTTTGGTTATGTTGACATTTAAAACAAGCCACATGCTTCAGTGTAAATCGGACTTTGTGGAGTATTTAGCGGCAAATTTAAAATAACTAAACCTTAAAAAAATAAACTTTAGTATTGGAAGATACAATAGTGCATTAAAAATATTTAGTTCCCTGAAGATGTAATAGTTTAGAAGAAACTTAAAATCAAATGAGACGAAATGTATTTACATCAATAAAACAGCCACAAAAAAAAAAATTCTGATCTGACATTCTGACAATGTTTACAATAATCCGAATCCGATGTCTATTTAACCCCATCTCATCAGAATTTTGCCATAACCTCAAAAAAAACATAACACCGGCACACAAAAAGAAAATAATCTCGAGTGTGGCAGACCCGACTAGTATTTTGGGTCGCTGAATCTGAATCCGAGGTCAGAATTTAAAAGTTAGCTTTTAAAGTGGCGGATCAAATATGGCGGATTAGATTTTTTAAAGTTGTTCGGATTTGCTTGAAACTTGGTACTCGAAGGTTTTTGGATTCGCTGATTACGAATCTGGTACCAGTTTTCAAAAATTTAAAATGGCGGATCTAATATGGCGGATTAGATTTTTTAAACTTTCTCGGAAAATTTAATCCGCCATATTGGATCCGCTATTTTGAATTTTGGAAAACTGGCACAGATCAGCGACCCCAAAAACCCACGAGTACCAAGTTTCAAGCAAATCTGAGAATCTTTAAAAAATCTACTCCGCCATATTGGATCCGCCATTTTGAACGCTAACTTTTAAAATCTGACCTCGGATTCAGATTTAGCGACCCAAAATACGTAAGAATTGACACGTCTGGTCTGCCGCACTCGAGATTATTTTTTTTGTTTGTCGGTGTTTTTTTGAGGTTATGCAAAATGCTGATGTGATGGGGTTAAATAGACATCGAATTCGGATTCAGCGACCCTAAAAACTAATTGTAAACATAGTCAGAAATCCAGAAAAGATTTTTTTTTTGTGTGGCTGTATAATAAATGTCTTTACATTAATAATAAAAGTACATTATGTATTTACATTATTAATAGCGACGTTTACAGGTAAAAATGTCCTTTACAAATAAATATTCCACGAAATGAAAAAAACGTCTGTAAAAGTTAATAGTAAATTCCCCAGGAGATCAGAACATGGCGCGCTTATTGCACGAAGACTATGCATAATTTAGGGGTGCGTGGTCTAAATTACACTTCGGGATAGATAATGCCGATATCCAGATATCTGGAAATACAGGGAACACCGTGTACACAGATAAAAATAATGATATTAATAAATGTATTGAAAATGATCTTCAACATGTTTCTGTCGCCTAGAAAGTAGTAAAATATATAGAAAACATTAAATCATGAATATTTTAAAAGAATCTAGAAAAAGGAAAAGAATCTAATTTTTAATACATTTTTAATTTTTGTTTTAAAATTAATAGGGAGCCCCTAGCACACACATTAAGCTTACCCCATTACCTAATATTATTAGCAAAAAAAAAAATTTGTTAGTTGTTAATTAACCATCTTTCCTTTAATTAACAACTAAAAAATTTGAGAGGAATAGAAAAGAAGGCATGTCCAACGGGCATCTCGGTAGCTTAGTTGGTAGAGCACCATGCCGGAAACCGTGGGGACTCTGGTTCGAATCCAGACTGAGACCTGACTTATTTCTAATTTTCTCTTCTATCCGATATGCCACTTATATTTTCTTTCATAAAATATATAGCTTTTACCTTATTTTTATTAATTTTGGGGCGTAAAATAAACAAAGATTTTTTTTTAAGTTTTAAGTTTTTTGACGGTCGTACTGTTTACTTAGTTTATGCGTGTTTAATAAAAATTATAATTGATGGGGTGAGTTGTGCCTTAAAGTCCTGTAACATATTAGTTTACAAACATAATACAATGGTGAAAACTGATACTTTTAAAATATTTTATATATTTTCTTATTTAAATGGATTTGTTACAAATTTGATACTCTGACCAGTTAATGATTTGAATATAATTATTTTAATATATTAAAATATTTCCAACTAAATCATATTTGTTAAATTAATAAAATTAATATATTATTTTTCTCTGTGTATTTTTAATGCTCGATAGGAACCTAGAATTCTTCTTCGACAGACATTATCGCATGACAGAAATAATTCCGGATGATTATGTTGTAAATTATTACTTAGCGAAAAAACTCCGAAAAACTTAAAAGAATTGAAATAACAACTCACGGACACTGAAATATTACAAATTAACTATAATTTTACAAAGAAATTAAAACAATTAATTATTAGTACACTTATACATTAATAATGGAACATTATTAAGTTTAAGTTATATTTATTAGGGCAGATAAGTATAATGTCGTTTTACTTTTTTAATTTCATGTCTTTTATAAATCCATTTCTGGTTCTTTGCATTTATAGAAACTTACAAAAAGTTTATAAATAAACTTATTTTAATAATTATATATAATAAATAGGAGTAAAAGTTTTCTGGTAACTGTTATCAGTGATGACTCGTCATGTTTAAAATCAATTAGTACAAAGAAACGATGCAATTTTACATGTAAAAATTCTTAAGGACTCATAATTAAAATTTGTTTTAAATTAGTGTTTCTTAAAATAACAACATTCACCATACCCCATTATTTATCTGTTATTTGCTTTAATTAAGAAAGTTTAATTAATATAATTATTATTTCATCGCTAGATTTATCTTAAAATGATTGTAAAGTATGTCCCGCAACATCTATTTTGATTAGAATAATTTTACTCTTTTAAAATGATAGCTGCAAGAAATATAGCTAAGTAAATGGCCCCTAACGAAAAAGCTTAAATTATCTAAAGAGACATCTGATTCCATATTAATATTTTAGAAACTGTGTGAGCATTCCAAATAGCGGAGGGATGTTTACTTTTTGCCAAAACGTACATATCGGATTTTTTTTTAGTGGTTTGCGGTTTTGCTTATCAAATGTACATAACATACATTTGGTTACACTAAAAAAAAGATCTGGTTGCAGAAACCAGAATTCGGAACAACTTTTTTTACTGGTTGCTGCAACCAAAAATCTGGCACATGCAACAAAAGTAATTATTGTAGGGGAGACTTTTGTACCTTGATCATAGTGTACCTTGGATCACACTTCAGTTTCTTGATAGATGGTGCTATCTACGTGACAAAACTGTACTAAGACAATACTCAGTAGAGTGCAAGCAAGCGGGAGAGTGGTTGTCCATCTGCTATTGTTTTCAAGTAAAATAAAAATACAGTTTTTTTAGCTCAAAAAGTAACTTTTGTTTTTATTGTTTATTCTTTTACAAGTTGACGATTGTGTTTTGTGTTTTAAATCACATTCTACCTAAATCACTGTCTATTGGTAAGTAATTTGTTATGACATATTTCAGATTTAAACATAACCTATAATGTTGAGAAGGTTACGTTTGGAAAAATGCATCATCATGTACCTCGGATCAAAACGTCCTGTACATTGATCAATGATTATAGCTTTAACGTAAAATGATTTAGTTAACTAAAAAGTAAAAAATAAAAAATAAGTCGGTGCCAATTTCACAGCAAACAATTTAACAACAAAAATAATTTTTACTATATAATTTAGGGAGTGGTGAAATTGACACCTCTTATTTTTTATTTTTTACTTTTTGCGAAAAGTGTTTTTTATACATATTTTCTGAATTATACTGTATAATGCTTTTAAGACAAAAACATCAAAATTTCCAATTACCCCATTTCTTAACAAAACACTGTTTAACACAAGATGTTAAAATGGATTTCTCGTTTTCCGGGATAGAAAGGGAATATTTGAGATTTTAAGAGAGAGTAAGTACTTATATATGAAACAGACATAGAGACAATGAGGGTATTCTTACAGCGAGCCTATTTCATTTTCAAATAGGGGTACTCGGGGTAAAAGATGGAAGTTGTTGACTTTACAAAACACGGTGCACTTGAACCAATTTTTTTTTTTATTTTATAGTTTGCTTATTTAGTGGGTAAGGATCATTTTAAGAAAAAAATCAACAAAAAATCTATTAACCTATTTTTGAGAAAAACTATTTTTATATTTTTTTAAAGAAAATATACAAGATTAAAAAAAATAAGCTTAACAGCTGATTTCATGTCAAAAAAATGAGATAAATAAGACAAATTAATTTTTTTATTGTTTCTATTTTTTTATAAAATTAATTGTGTTGTTTTTCTGAAAAATGGGCTGATACATTTTTATTAAACTAATTAAATAAGGTGCTATTTTGACCTCAAATTCAGATTCAGCGCCTCAAAATACGTAGAAATACAATGGTCTCCGAAAAAAATCTAGACTTTTTCTGTGGCCACACAAAAAAAGGTCAAGAATTTTTTTGTAGGCTATTGTTTTCCTGTGTATTTTGAGGCGCTGAATCCGAATTTAAGATCAAGCTAGCACCTCGGTCGATTAGTTTTGAAAATAAACTCAAAAAACGTTATTTTTGAGAATATGAAAGGAACATCGAGGTTATCTCCAAAATTAATTGAATGAGGTGTTATTTTGACCTGAAATTCGGGTTCAGCGCCTCAAAATACATAGGAAAACAATAGTCTACAAAAAAATATCATAAAATTGAAAAACGTGATTTCAGCTCAACGTGCTCAGTGGGTAACGTAGATCCAAAGAAAATCTGAAATGTTTCACATGGAACATGAAAATAGCCCGCTTGCCCGATAAGGAGTTACGACCAGGGCGTTATTCTAAATTAAATTCTTTGCTATAAATTCATTCTACCCTTAGTTTTTCCCTTATATCTACATAAAATACAACAAAAAGCCCAGTAAGGAAATAGTTTCAGCCTGATAAAAATAATGCGTTAAAATTAAGAACAAAATAGTATATTCTGTAACTAGTATGGAATAGACAATATTCCGCGCGAGCGGAAAGTTTGTCATACGAGCCGGTAGGCGAGTATGACGGTCCCGCGAGCGCGGAATGACTATTCCATACGTGCTGTAGACTATACGTTTTCTTCGACTGCAAATATGAAACACTGTATGGCTTTAAACTGCGAACAAGGTTAAAAATAATGTTTTTTTGTGGCGACATTAAAAATGCAACAAAACACATATATTTAAATAAAGCAATTAATGTTTTTAATTATTTTATTAAATCAGTACTTAAAAAAGATTTTCATTTAATTTAAGCACATATTTACAAATTATAATGCAAACATTGAAGGTTATGTCAGATTGTTGTGACAGATATCAGGACTAAATATTTAACAACAGATGGAGCAGTTTTAATTTTTTGAACTAAATTGATAAAAAACTGTTCATATGTTAAGAAAAACTAATAAACTTTATTTAATTTTAACGCAAAACTTTAAATTTCCTTAAATTATTCAATGGTAAAATATATATATTTTTGCTAATTTTGCTACAGTTTTCTTTACTTTTATAAACAAGAGATGGCATTGAATGTGCTCATTCTAACATTTGATACGAAATATTCATACCATATCTAGAGCTAGAATGGATTCATTCTGTGTTTGAAAAGTGTGTGTATTTGCTTACATTCTAAAGCAGTCGTAGAAAAATTAATTTTTAATTATTTTTGAGATTATGTTACTGTACACTACAATCACGGCAGTTGCGCCCTCTGTAACCGTAAGAAAGCACCTATGAAAATTTATAATATATGAAACTTATAGAAAATTTTAAGAGCTACAAGTTTGCTCATAAGCACTTTTATTGCCCGATGAATAATTTGGCTGAAAAATGGAAAAAAAACAATTTCACCTCCAACATGGCAGTTTTTAAAATAACTCTATTGTTATTAATATATTAAAGGAATGATTCAAACAAAAATTGTTGGAAATTTTCTCCTTAACAAAATTGGTGATATGCATTTTTATCGTAAGATGCATATTAAGCAACATATTAATTCAAGATAAAGGGGTATCTTACGCAAATCACAAGGTGAAAAAAAACAGGGGTGTTCTGTTACCATCCCCTAGTACCCTTTAAAATATCAGCCCGTGTACATTTATTACAATTTACATTTATTATTTGACTGGACTATATAGTTAGATGACCAAAATTGAAAGTTACAAGTATTACAAACACTTCATATTAGCCTTTCTTTTCTGCGTGTGAAAAATACCACTTTTATGCATCGTTGATTACTAGTTTGGTGGTTTCATTTTACGGGATTTTAACTGTTTTATGTTCACTGAATAGTTAAATATTATCAAATTTTAGAGTACATTGCTCATTATAATTCAACAACAATAACAATAATTATCTTTGAAATAATATAATTTTGCACAAATCCGTATTGTTTATGCGATGTTAATTTTAATGTTTGGCAGTGTTAATTTTAATGTTTGGCTTTTATTGTAAAACGTGTATAAATAATTTTCTATTATCATGCGTAAACAATTAATTATTATGATAATCGCAACTATAATATCATATAAATAATGCTAAATAACTAAAATTATTTTACATGTGTGGAAATTAAGCAGAAAAGGACCATGTTTGTCTGTTATAGGAATAAAACTAAACATTTTTTTCTTCAAGCGTACTAAAATGTTCATATTTTATAATTGAACACACTAGTTAGAAGTGATCTATCTTTTTACAGTAAAAAAATGAGTTCATTGTTGTACGCCGTAAAAAAAAGTTAGTTAGCAAAACCACCACTGGCGGCAGCACTCTTTGACTTTGATGACAGCTATACTTCAAAATTGTTTGCTTATTATGTAAACAGGTGGTTGACTCGAGATTCTGTGCAAAAACCTTGTGTGAAATTGATTAAAAATGATTGAAGAAGAATATATGGTTTATACACCTACAAAATTCTCCGAAATTGCAAATGCTACATTGGACAAGTTACCATCGAAATCGCGAAAAGTGTACGATTTAGCCTACAAAAAAAATTTAAAATGAGCTAAGGAAGAAGGTTTAAGTTTATTTCGAAAGGGTTTTATTGGCCTATTTTAATAAAAAAACATACTTTATTACTGAATAAATTAAATTCAAAAATTAATATTAAAAAAAATATATATATATGATGCTTGAGAAAAAATAGTAAGTTTCACTCAGAGGAAAAGTGCTCCGTAAATTCTACAGACTAGTAAAAAAAAGCTTGATTTTTCCACTAAAACAATATACTATTTTGCGCGCGTTGAGAAAATAATCGATTCTATAGAAGAGAAAAAGATGGAAGTCGCTTGTAAAACAAGTTTACACTACGATATTTCAAAAACGCTTTTATCCAGTGGCTTGAAATTCGAAGAAAGATTTTCCAAGTAGTAAACAAAATGTGTTCCAAATTTCAAGTCTATGTCAAAGATTTCTTGAAATATCGTAGTGTAAATTTGTTTTGCAAGCGACTTGCATCTTTTTCTCTACTATATTTTAATTTTCTCTTTATTATTATTATTATTATTATTATTATTATTATTATTATTATTATTATTATTATTATTATTATTATTATTATTATTATTATTATTATTATTATTATTATTATTATTATTATTATTATTATTATTATTAGATTATTACTAATCAAAATTTTATTGAATACTGTGACATACTTAACACAACTTATCAACAAGTTAAAGTATACCATACTATAACTGGGATAGGTAAACTTTATCAAATGTTACAGTAATTGTTACTAGAACATGCTAGTAGTAATAAAAAAATAATTTTTTGAGATACGATAGTTTCAAAATTCGATTTGTAGTTTTTTCTTTGCAAGTATGACCTTTTCTGCTGATGGTCTATATTTATGTAAAATGGTTACTATTAATTTTAATCGAAATGTTTTAAAATCAAAGTATTATAATAGTCCAGTCAAATTATAAATGTAAATTGCAATAAATTTACACCTGCTGATATTTTAAAGGGTAGTAGTGGATGGTTACAGAACACTCCTGTTAGTTTTTCACCGGGTGTCCGCTATCTTGAATTTTAGGGGTGGGTTGCTTAATATGTGTCTTACGATAAAAATGTATATAACCAATTTTGTTTAGGAGGAAATTTCCAACAATTTTGGTCTGGATGATTTTTTTAACATGTTAATAACAATCGAGTTAATTTAAAAATAGCCATGTTGGAGGTGAAATTGTTTTTTTCTATTTTTTGTCCAAATTATTCATCGGACGATAAAAGTGGTTATAAGCTAACTTTTAGCTCTTGAAATTCTCTATAAGTTTCATATATTATAATTTTTCATGGGTACTTTGGTACGGTTACACAGGGCGCAAATCGAGTTTCACCGCCCACTGTAATCGCAACAAAATTCTTTGAAAATGAAAATTTTGAATATATAAAACTTATAGAGAATTTCAAGAGCTACAAATTTTCTCATAACAATTTTACCCCCAACATTTTCAACAAAACTTGTTGAAAATGTTTTCCTTAACAAAATTGGTTTTATACATTTTTATCATAAGATGCATATTTAGCGAGATAACCGCACTCACCCCTAAAATTTAAGACAGCGGACATCCCTTACGCAAATCACCCGGTGAAAAACTAACAGTTTTCTGTTACTATACACTACTACCCTTTAAAATATCAGACCTTTTAGACTTTTATTGCAATTTAACACAGGAATTTTTCGTTATTTGACTGGACTATTATAATAGCTATCATGAGCTAATAATAATTATAATTATTATTATAATTTAAATTGTCCATGGGGCCAGAAATAAATCAAATTAAAACATTGACCAGATATATTATAGTTCAAGACCAAAAGTGATCAAAAGGTCATATTTCTTTATTAATATTACAGTAATGGTAAAGAATCTTATTTAAAAAAAGCTTAAAAATAAATAAGTTTTAGCGGGCCAAAATAACTTTCCAACTACACCCCAAAACATGAGCAAAGAGAAACAATCGAATAAAAAATAAATTTGATAGAACTGTTGCGGAATGAACCTAACGAGCACATATGCAGCGACTTTTTTTTACCTTTGAATTTTGGTAGTAGCAGGAGAGGGGCGCGTTTCTTGTTTTCAGCACGCGACAAAAATCCCCCGGAGGCCCCCGCTGCGGAGAGTAGTAATAAAGACGCGGCCGCGTTTGCATGTATTATGTTTTTGAATATATTGATATCATTGATATCATTTTTAAATAAATTTATCGATTTACTATTATTTTTAATAATGCAGTAAATTAAAATAGTTAACTAAATATTAGTGTTCAATTAAAACATGAGCTAGACTTGTTAATTACCTGAATGTTACAGTGGACACTTAAAGTAGCGTTAAAACCCTATGAAGAAGATTCTACAGCCTGAAAGGTACCTTTTGAAATAGCCCAAACATCACTAAGGTAGGACTTCTTTCTTTATACACTCTAAAAAACATCCCATACATTTATTGGAAGTAATTAATATACTTGTATGGTAATTTATTAATAACGCGGTATCAAAAAAAATTATTACTTTTACAGCATTCTTTTTTAATTTTCTTTTTGCGAAAAACGAAAAATAAAAAAATAAATAAAAAAATAAAAAAACTTTTTTTTTAAATAAGATCTTTATTTATAAACGAAAATTTTTTGAAAGATTAAAAAAATAAAGAAAAACATAGTTTTTTCATTTTTTAAAAAAGTTTAACCCCCCATAACTTTTTTGGTTTTACTTTGTTGAGATTACTCTTAAAATTGGTTGAATTGATCCTTATAATAAAAGTAATTTTTCCTAGAAAAGTTACGTTAATCAGAATTTTCTTTCAGCTTTCTTCGATTTTTTTTTAAGTTTAACCCCCCATAACTTTTTGTCTTTGGGGAAAAAACAATAGGGATTTTCCTCTCATAGAATTGATTTTTCGTGAAATTTTCAAGTTGATCGGATTATGCCTTCTTGAGTTATCTATCGTGTCTACAATAATTGTGACATCAGACAGACAGACGGACGGACGGATGGACGGACAAAAAAAATCCTATTTTTTCATGAAAAAAATTTGTATCCAAGAATTTTTTGTCTCGGACTTTGGAAAATTCGAAACTACTGTACAATACTATTCTAGCGCAGGCGCTGTGAATAGTATAGTAAGCCCATATGTAATTTATCCCTATGTGAGCGAATAGCTTTTTGATTCATAAAAATTACGATAAAAATATAAAAGTCTATTTTGGTTATTTTTTTCTTTCTGAACGTATATTCTATAACTAGTATGGAATAGACAATATTCCGCGCTAGCGGAAAGTTGGTCATACGAGCCGGCAGGCGAGTATGACGGTCCCGCGAGCGCGGAATGACTATTCCATACGTGTTGTAGACTATACTTTTTCTTCGACTGCAAATATGAAACACTGTTTGGCTTTAAACTGCGGACAAGGTTAAAAACAATGTTTTTGTGACTCGACATTGCAAATGCAACAAAACACATTTTTAAATAAAGCAATTAATGTTATTTAATAATTTTATCAAATCGGTACTTAAAAAAGATTTTTATTTAATCTTAGCACATATTTACAAATTATAATGCAAAAATTGAAGGTTATGTCAGATTGTTGTGATAGATATCAGGTTTAAATATTTAACAATAGATGGAGCAGTTTTAATTATTTGAACTAAATTGATAAAAAACTGGTCAAGAAAAACTAATAAACTTTATGTAACTTTAACGCAAAACTTTAAATTGCATTAAATTATTCAATATTTCATGGTAAAATATATATATTTTTGCTAATTTTGCTACAGTTTTCTTTACTTTTATAAACAAGAGATGGTACTACATGTGCTCATTCTAACACTTGATACGGAATACTCATACCGTATCTAGAGCTAGAATGGATTCATTCTGTATTTGAAAAGTGTATGTATTTGCTTACATTCTAAAGCAGTCGTAGAAAAATATAATTTCTTATCCTTTTTAGAGAAATTCAACATTCGTATAATATTCTACATGATTAGATACGTTTTAAGTGTGCATACGTTATATAGAAGCTAATTTAAATAAGTGCCTCTATAAACCGCACGTCGAAAAAACACATTTCGGATCAGGTAGAGCACCGAGGGTCGGTAATAACAGTTCGCTTGAATACCGGCTACGAATTATAAGCAGACATTCGTAGCAGCCTTGGATATTGAGTTTTAAGTTATCGAGGCCTACATATCGTTATATTAAATAATAGTAATTATATACCAAGATAGAGAAGACATTTTTTATAGCCGAGCGTATTAAATCTCGAGCTGCGTATCAGCGAGGGATTTAAGAGTGCGACAATAGTTTTTTTATGAACAACTTGGAAAAGAGCTTAGTTTCAGGTGTTTTGCTTATTTAAGTATGAGCTTTCCCCCTTTTTTGGTCCAAATTAAATAATATTGAGGTAAAATGCAGTTGCGTACACGAAGCTGTAGTTTGCAACGTTTCTTTGCATCGAAAATTCAAATAGTATATTAAAGCACTTATTCCATAACACGTTTTTAGGTACTAGTACTTTAGAAAACTCGCCGCAAGCGGCTTGTTTTCTAAACTTGTACTCGTGCGCTGAAAACGTATGTTATGAAACTAGAACTTTAATATACTATTTGAATTTTCGTTGCAAAAAAACGTTGCAAACTTCAGCTTCATTTGCGTACACTGTAATAAGGTGTTTTGGGGTTGGTTTATCTTAATTTTCTTCACCTAGAAAAATAATAATTATTTCTCTCCTAGTAGGAGTAAATTTTATAAACAATTGATTTCTGTCACTTTAAATGTTTCAGTTCTTTGTGCAATTTTTAATAATTAAACCCAAGAAAATAGCTTGAAATAACTTTTTAGTTATTAAATATAATTAATTATAATTATTACCAATTAATACAATCAATAATTAGCTAAATATTACGAAAAAAATAAAAGAAAAACTAAATTTTTAAACGTTAGTTGAAAATATTTATTTGAGCAAATTTCATTGATCAAGGCTACTTGATTTTTATGAAAATTTCAAGAAATATAATTTCTGTTAATAATTTACTTTATTATTTGAATAAAAATAGTTAAATAGAGCTAGCAGTGAAAAAAACTAATATATAAACTACGGTAGGTAGAAGACTATTATAGCCTCGCACTCTTAAATCCCTCGCTGCTCGGGATTTAATACACTCAGCTATAAAAAATGTCTTTTCTACCTTGGTATATAATTACTATTATTCAATAACTAAAGTTACTTGCTTAACATGGGTGTTTTTTTTTGTAAATTTATTATTCTCGTAAAATACAGCCCTCGATTGGTTTTCATACGGTAGCCAACTTAAAAGAATAACATCCCCAATATTGGTGAAATCCTTTTTGCCCCTTTTACCAGCACTAACGGTCAAGTGGACTAGAAGAAGTGAAGGGATATAGATAAATTGGTTGCTTTAGTTCTTACTCTGTTTTTTTCTTATCGGGGATATTGTATTTGAGGGTTTATGTCAAAGAAACTTCCGAAAATTAGTTTTAGGAGTATATATTATACCTGTGTTTTTTTATTTAAAAAAAAAAAAGAAAATTAATTCTACTTCTGTTAAAAAAAAGTTACTCATATTTTTAAGAAAATGTAAAGAAATTTAACTACCTCTATAACACTAGTCTATATTAAATTTTTTAAATTTTAAGTGTATCCAAAATAAGATATTTTAGGTACTTTTTAATCCCTTTTATATCGTTTTAGTTGCAAAATTCAGATTGAAAAACACAAAATTTATATGTATTATTAATGTTAGTTTTGTCTGTTTTAAAAAGTATTTATGTGCAAAAGGACATTTAAAATAATTATAAAACAGATTTTTGGAATACTTACAATCTTCTTAAAAAAGTTCATATCCTTATAAACCTCTTATTTCTGATACGTATAAAATAAATCACAAAAGAATTGGTGTTCTGATAAGGCCTTATTATTTGTATACACCCTTAAGGGCAAAATTTCAAGACCTGTATGGTTCATATAAGAGCAGATATATCTGTCATTTAATTGTATTGTTTTCTGTAAGATAAAAAAATTCAAAATGACACTTGGCTTGTTCTATCAATTAATAAAAAATTCCCTTTATAATATAATTTTTTAAAAAAATTTTAGTGTCAGCGAAATTTTTCACCATCAAATTCGCTTTCAGCGTCCAAGAATACGTAAAAAAATATAGTATGGTTAAGAGTAATTGACATAGGCGCAACTAGGGGCGGTTTGGGGGGCTAATCCCCCCAAATTTTGTCAAGCCCTCCACCTTAAATCAAACTATAAAAGTAAAATTACGCATATATTTTTTAAATAACCCTGGTTTCGAAGTAATTTTTTTTGTTATCATTTGCAATTTTGGTGAAGGCGCATTTATAGCAAATGCAAAAAACAACTATACGCGAAACTAAAGGAAGAATTTTTAATATGCGATGGTTTATAGCATTTTACTTAAACAGTTATAACAACATATCGATCGTCTAGCGTACAAAGGGTCTAAGTACATAAGTTTTCCCTATATACCTAGCACCTTTGTACGCAAGACCATGGATATATTCATTCATAATATTTTTTGTTTCGTTTATTTCTTAACTATAGCCCACTGCCTTGTTGTCAATTTAACTTGAGTAATGAATGATATAAAAGATATTATGAATGAATCATGTTGGTAAACCTGATCAAGTAAAATATTATGAATCTTCCTATAGTAAGGGTCTTCTAGATATGGCGAAAAATAACTATATAGTTACTTTTCACTAGAGACTTATGTTAAAAAGTCAAGAATAAATTTATGACGCTCGTTATTTGATACTATAGCAACTGTATTATTATATGTCTTATTTTTAGTTAATTTTTAGTAGATCTACTTCTTAAAGCTTTAAGATGAAGAGGGTGCTCTCAGCAAAAATTGCAAATGTAAAAAAATCTCATTATTTGTCTTGCAGAAATATGTAAATATTTTGAACACAAAATTTCAATAATTTATTCAGATATATAAATTTATTTAACCTAGTTTACCTTTATCTGTAAAAATTTATGATAAAAAATGCAGGAATAAATGCGAAAAAACACTTTTTCATCGAAAATAATTATAATTGCAAACATTTTAAAATGGAAATGGAGAGCGCTGGCAAACAATTCGACTTTGACAATTTCTCCCTCTGACTCTACTTACCTATCTAAGGATTTTCTCCCTAGTTCATAGGGTGGACCAAAAAATATAGGTTTTACGGAGCTAAAAAAGTTATCAACAGTAATATCCTTTGTGCTTGCTTGAATTATTGATAATTTTGTTTTGATAAATTAACAGCTTTTTTGTTGCAAGTCTATGAAACACACGACTAAAGGAGGATTTTGGGCTAAACACACAAAATAATAAGATTTTGCACACATATACCGTGCGATTATAAAGTGCCGATCACTTTTTATTGCAAAACTGGCATTAGCGATGAGTAAAATGCAAGAAAGCTATGTGCGTTTTACTGGCCACCGAGCTGTTGTACATAGCGATCACATGGGCTTCTCTCGCACAACTCTAACAGAAGCGTGGCTTCAAACGAAGAGTATTTTCTTTTAAAACTGTTCGGTACTTTATAATCGCACTGTAAATATATAAAAATCACTTTCGCAAAATTTCAATTCTTAAAGTTGCCCAAAATTTCTTTTGAATGTATTAAATGAAAATTCTTACATAGACAAATATAAGTAAAGTAAATGAAGTAAATATAAATGTATTCGTATTCTCACTCTATTTATTATGAGAGATATACCTAGTCCTGGAGAATCCTGAAATCCTTAACTTTGTCATTGTTACATGATAATCACGTAGGCTCGGCAACTTCATAATTTACTTCAGCCACTTACAGAGTTTCAGTTGGTGACAGAGTCAAGTTCAAAAGTCAGTAGCGTACAAAGGGTATGTACCAATATTAAGTAATACAAGCAGATACAGGAAATATAAATAAGAAATAAAAAAAAGGGTACTTGGTTATTATATCAAGCGCTTGAATAATATAATTCGGTAGTTTCGAATTTCCCGAATTCGCCAAAAAATTCATGGACAAAAATGTGTTTCATGAAAACAATAAGAAACATTAAAACTCTGTCTGTCCGTCCGTCTGTCCGTCGAATGTTAAGATTTTTGTGGATACGATAGCACAAGAACAAATTGTCAGATTGGCTCAAAATTTTCAGGAAAAATCCAGTTCTATGAGGGTAAGATACCTATTGTTTTTAAAAATAATCCCCCCGAAAATAAAAAAGTTATTGGAGGTTAAGTTAAAAAAAATGAAAAAATTATTTTTTTTTATTTTGTGTTTATGAAAAATCATATATTTTAAATGACGTCCATTTTTAGCTTTGCAAGCACGGGCTCATTTTACGGCATTTTCCATGACGGCTCTTAACATGTATGGCTCCAGCTAGGGTCATGCATGAACGTGAATTGGACCCCCTTAAGGTCACGGTTTGGTGCGGTGTAAAATTCCAAATTGTCTTACTTCTGCTAGGAAAATGGCAATACATTTTGTGCGCCCTGCAGTGGAAGACATTCCAGAGACAAGGTGGCAGCAGGATGGGGCAGCCCATGCCGCCAGAGCCACAATGCAGTCTTTAAGGCAGATTTTCGATTCGAAGAGTGAATAATTTCGCGAAATTCGGATTTTAATTTTCCTTTACGATCACCCGATTTGACAGTACCGGACTTTTTTCTTTAGGGCTACCTGAAAGATTGGGTGTATGTCAAAAAGCCCAGGACTATTCAACAGCTTAAGCCAGACATGTTAGGAGCCGCCATGGAAAATGTCGTGAAAAGAGCCCGTGCTTGCAAAGCGGAAAATGGACAACATTTAAAAGATGTATATAAAACATTTTACTATTCCTTAAAACGACTTTTGTTTGATTAACGCAGTCGTCCCTCCGAAGTGACTAACCTATTTCGTGCTTTTTAGCACTCTTCAGAGCCACATATCGTAGTTGTCCCTACTACCGATATGTGGCTCTGAAGAGTGCTAAAAAGCACGAAATCGATCAGTCACTTCGGAGGGACGACTGCGTCAATCAAACAAAACTCGTTTTAAGGAATAGTAAAATGTTTTATATAGATTTTTTAAATTTGTAAATATCAAACAATTTAATTTAGTTTATTTAAAAGATGATTTTTCATACATAGTTAAAAAAAATCCATTTCTTGTACTCTATATTGTAAAAGAAATAAATAACAAAAATTGACAAACGAAAAAGTTATTCAGCTTTTTTAATTTTTATCTTATCTTATCTAATTTTGCTGTGACGTTTCAACGATGGATTTTCCTCGTTTTCGAACAGAGAATTAAAATCTATCGTCAAAACGTCACAGCAAAATTAGATAACAATTTTAGTCAGATCCAAAGCCATATTCCCCAAAAATCAAAAACCTAAATTATACAAATCGGGAAAAAACTTTCAATTTGAAAAAGTTATTCAATTTTTAAATGGTAAAGTGACCCTGTAGTATACCATTTACTGTAAATAGTATAAAATTGATTGCGTAGCATCACATATCTTTACGGCTTGTTTTTAAATTACACATCTCAAAATAGTTAATATTTATGGCTAATAAGCTGAATGCTTTATTAAAATACGCTGTTTGAACCCACTTTGTTTTCGTGATCAGCAGTACTCGGCTTTAACATAAAGTTTATTAGTTTTTCTTAATATTTGACCAGTTTTTTATGAATTTAGTTAAAAAAATTAAAACTGCTCCATCTATTGTTAAATATTTAAACCTGATATCTGTCACAACAATCTGACATAACCTTCAATTTTTGCATTATAATTTGTAAATATGTGCTAAAATTAAATAAAAATCTTTTTTAAGTACTGATTTGATAAAATTATTAAATAAGATTAATTGCTTTATTTAAAAATATGTGTTGTGTTGCATTTGTAATGTCGAGTCATAAAAAACATTGTTTTTAACCTTGTCCACAGTTTAAAGCCATACAGTGTTTCATATTTCCAGTCGAAGAAAAAGTATAGTCTACAACACGTATGGAATAGTCATTCAGCTCTCGCGGGACCTTCATACTCACCTGCCGGCTCGTATGACAAACTTTCCGCTCGCGCGGAATATTGTCTGTTCCATACTAGTTATAGAATATACTATTCTGAAACCTTAATTGTTATCGATTTATTTAACCAAACACTTGCATTTTCGCTGTCAGTGAACCCTTTAAATAATTCCGAGCAAGTAAATGTTTCGGATAATTGGTTTGGTCAAATACAGCTATCAAAAAAGGTCTATTGCATTTTTCAAACGTGCCACCTATTTTATACCGCACTTACGTGATAACAATCCCGAATCGCATGACGCCGTAATTGTTTTGTCGTCGACGTCGTATTTGACGTTGTTTTGTTGTTGCTTGCTGTACAGGGTGTCTTTTTTCTTAAATGAACCCTTTATGCACAGTATTTGCAGTCTTTTTTTTTGTAAAATAAAGGGTATGATTCTACATCACAAAACATGTAAAACCAGCGTAGGAACATACACTCTAAATTTGTACGTCAATCTTACAGTAGTTTTAACTGTAATAATTAAAGCAAATTTACAATGTCAGAATGTGAATTTACAATATTTATTAAATTAACCTCAATATTACTGGGTTTAGTAAAATCTCAGCTCTTTTCCTGTCGGTACAATAATTTTGCATTAAAATTCATGCATGTGGTCCAAAAGGCCGGCACTTTTTCCCAAAAATTACAAGAGCCCGTAATACTGCTTAAAATACACATTAAATTTGATGCTTAAATTACTGTGAAATCACAGGTAAAAATTCACATTTTTACAGATAACTGTGAATTTACAGTACTGATTTAAATATACCACTTTCTTTGCTGGCAACATATGACCTACTTTATTTGCTGTAAAATTACTATATTTGCATTTACAGTGTAGGTCCCGAAACAAACCATAAGGGGGTTACTACCCTTTACAATGGTACTAAAGTTTTTAATTAATAACTCTGGTCCACTTTGAGCATATATTAATAAGGGCAATTAGTTTATATTAATTAATTTTTTTTGAATCTATACAGAGGCGTGCCTAGACGGACAAAATGTATGAGGCTTAAAAATTTTTCCCCTCAATAGTTTTTGGTGTGCATTTTTTTACTTTTTGTAAAAAAATATGGATTCCTTCGGATTTTTTTTGTAAATTTTCATTTAATTTTTTTAATTTTTTGTTTTTATTTTCTGCATTTTAGTACTTTGAAGAGTTTACTCTATGTTACGAAGCATTCCATATATTATTGACTTGTTGTTCCATGTTTTCTGTTTGCACGACTTACGGTAAATCGTTTTGTTTTAGTAAAAACTATAGAGGAAGTTTGAACCGTTTAACTATAAACAGACCTGTATACTTTCATAAAAATATCCCCCTTAACTTTTGAATGAGTTAAGATATCGACTTTAAATTTAGTACTAATAAATAAGACAACTTGTAAGTCAAGATAGTTTAAAAGCTATCTTTTTGCATATATTTGATATTTTTAACTCTTATATTTTACTAAACTAAATAATGAACCCAATTTCGAGATACCACAGTTTATAACTGACGTATCGATATGTAGCCATAGTTAAAAATAGCTAAAGGTTAACCTTTTCGGGACGCCAAACGACCAGCAGCAGATTTACTTTGTCCAATCTATGCCTTTTAATAAATATTGACAACATTTTTTACATAATTTTTATCAGTGTAGTTCCTATACAGAACCATCTATACAGAAAGGTCCAGGCAACGGTGTACAAGAAGGATAAGGTGTTAAAATTAGTATAATTTGTTTAATATTTACAAAAAATGGTATTTGGGGGTTTTGAGACTCGCTTAAAATGAATTTGATATTTAAAAACTTATATCCGTACCCCTTAATGGGCTAGAACCACCCCTTTTTTATATATAGATTTTTTATAAAAGAAATTTACACAGGAAAATCTCGCGACAAGCTTTTATAGGGGGGGTTAACTTAGCCTTATATGCGTATGGGGTGATGGGGAGACGAGGGGGGATGTAAAATTTATTGTAAAATTTTATTATCACTAAATGAGTACGTAAACTAATTTTAGTTTTAAATTATCTTATGTGGGTAAAAAATGGATTTTTTAAATTTTAGGGGTGGGGGTTTAGGGGGTAGGTCTTATACAAAATTGTATTGTCTGCCAAGTTAAGCATGTGTGCCAAATTTTAGCTTTCTAAGTGTATTCTAAGTGGCCGAAAAAGCATTCGGCAGATTTGCCTTAACCAAACGTCTATACATACATAACTAATAACAAACATTGCAAGTTAAATAAAAGCTTGTAAAAATTAATTTATTTAAAGCTTTTTACTGAAAAACAACCAATGAAGTTTTTTATGTACATAGCTAATAGGTTGTCAATTTAATCAATAAGATTTTCAATTTAATCAATAAGATTTGTCAATTTAATCAATAATATTTAATCAACGAACTGAATTTAAAATTTAAAAATCTTCTTTGAAAAATCAAATTCAAAAGGTTAAAGAGCAAATAAATGGTTAGAAAAAATTAAATTAAATCAAAATTTAATTAGGAAACGTGTATTTTTAACTATTTAACCCAACAAAAGCTAATAAAGAAACAGGAAATGATCCTGTCTGTGAAATTAAATTTCGAAACTAAATTTTGGTTTCGAAGTTTCCGACCTGATAGAAATCTGTTTAATTTTAAGTGAAAATCAAGTACTTAGTATAATTAATAAAACCAAAATTTCAGTAATTTAAATTGTTATCTGAATTACCTTGACTTTAAGTTAAAGTCTAACAAACGTCTTTAATAGCCTGGAGATAAATTATAAATCTGTTATTAGGATTTTTTTTTGACGTTTTAAACTTTAATATACAAGTTATACAGTTTTACGAGATAACACTACTGGCATATAGACTCCGTATACTATACAAATTTAGTGTATCTATAAAATAACACAGGCCCACAAAAAAAAATAAAAGTGGTCTGCGCCATGGATAGGACCATGATATTCCTATGTATTTTCGCCCGCTAAAACCGAGATTTTTTTTTCTGCAGCCGTACTATGCAACGAAACAAGAAAAAAGTGACCAACATTATTTTTATTATTATTATTATTTTTATTATGTATTTCAGCTTTAAATGATTAGAAAGACATAAAAAATATGTTTTTTTTTCTTTTAATATTTCCCATTCAAAAATATAGAGTAAGCAGAAAAAAAAATGGGAAAAAGTAATCAACATTATTTTATTGTGTATTTCAACTTTAATTGATTAGTAAGACCTAAAAAATATGTTTTTTAATTTTTTAATATTTTAATAATAATAAATTCTTTAATGGAAAATATAAAAAAAAATTAAGTCTTACTAATCAATTGAAGTTGAAATACACATTACAATAATGTTGGTTATTTTTTCCCGTTTTTTTTCTTCTTATTTTGTACTCTAAATTCTTTAATGGAAAATATTTAAAAAAATAAAAAAAAAACGATTTTTTATTTCTAACTAATAATAATAATAATAATAATAATAATAATTTAAAGTTGAAATATACAATTAAATAATTTTGGACAAAATAAAAATTATTGATCAGTCAGAAATCCAAAACTCTAGGTTATAAGTTGTACTAAAGGAATGTTATTAATTTATTACTCAAAAGAATGTTATTTTTTTTAACACGTTCGCTGCGGAGAATAGAATATTTGTGTCTCGTGCTGCAGCGAACGTGTTAACTAAAGTTTATATAGAAAAATTAGTTGTATAAAAAATTTATTATTTATTTATCTGTCTGGCCCTAGGGCCCTGATATATTCTTTAAATCTGTGTTGTCACTGACTTGTCAGTGACTACATATTTTCCCCCAGTTTTTATAAAGTATACAGACAAGAAGTTTGACCGAAATTGAAGTAAACTTTTCAAATTTAATTCCTGAAAGGTTCAAGGGTACCATAATTGAAAAATTCTCACCAGTTCGACAGATAATTATGGGCCATTTATATTCCGCTATTATCAGATGTTTTGGCGGTTTCCAATACGGGATGATGCGGAAGTATTTGCAAGTTTCTTTTTATACAGGTAATCCATATCTTGTTATACACCTCGAAGTAGAATTCGTACCCCGTGCACACCCTTGCATACCTTTTTCTCAACTAAATTACGACGCTACTGGCATCCATGCGCGCCTCGAGGGGGGCAGGTGGGGGGCATCGCGCCCTCTGGATTTCAAATATATATTATTTTGTTTTGTTTTAAAGAATTTAGTTTGGTCATACAGATTTCTAAAAAAATTTCCTGCGGCGCTGGAAATGGTTACGGAATTAAAATATACTTGCCTGCGGAACAATAACATTATTACCGAGCCGCGTCCGAGTGCCGGCTATAGTCTGATGTTATAATATTAATTAATAGATTTTATAAAATAAATGCATATGAAAATTTAAAAAGTACTATACTATAGGATTTAAAAAAAATGCCAGCGGCGCTAAATGTTGTATCGAACATGGTGATTCCATTCAATCGTTTCATATTAACCCCCCGTGAAAAAAGACTGCCCCTTTTTGGGAATTTAACAAAAACTTTTTGTTGATAAAGTTTTATGCCGAATATATATGCTTGATTTGGTCTATCAAAAATCCGGCGATACCCTAGCTAAACCCAGAACGATTGATCCCGATTGCATGTGAGACTAGTCCAGCAAAAACTAATTTTACTTTGAAGTGTATACTAAACGGACGGATAATCTGTATATATTATATGAATTCATGTATTAAACAGTTAAAGAAAGTAAGGCATATACAATGTATTATACATTAATAAAAAAAAAAATAAATCATCTTTAAAATATTACGCCTTGAAAAGATTTTTTCTCGAAAACAGTAGAGTATTAGAGTATTAGAACAAGAGTACCTTTTTTATGTATTTTGACCTGTGAAATCATATTCCAAAAAAAATACAAAAAAGTTACACAGAAAAAAGTTTGGGGCAAAAAACTAATAAGACCCCCCAGTTTACACCCCTGTTTAAAATAAGTACATGAATATAGCATACGAAGATAGGTTAGTTTACATTCAAAACCTCGTTGCTGTATCTCAAAACCTTTCTGAGTTATTAAATAAAAACCGAATTTTTTAGCCACTTTCAAAGGGGCTTAGCTACCTTACGACGCATTTTTAGACATGTTTATAGGAACATTTTTTCATATTTTCCTATGTAGAATCACCCCTAAAATTAATGACATCATTTATTGGACATCCTGTATGTTATCTAGACGTAATAAGAAATCTTGAAGACTTTTATATTTTTTACTACCTATATGGTTGAACGATTTTTTATCTATGACTTTACGAGTTTTTTCGATTTTTTTGCTAGATAATAATATGATGGTTGATGCCATAAGGCTTCTGTAAAAATATAATAAATTTGATTTTTTTCCTTTATTTTTTTTATATAGATCGTAAAGTTATCTAATTAAGGATACATGAAAGATTTTGCTTAACTGAGAAAACTTAGGTTTAAATATTATAACGCACTTAGAATGTGTTATTGTATAAATCCTCCTGGATTTTGTACATATGGAACGCTAAGCAACTTCAGGTATTAAATACAAGTTTTTACAGTAAAACATAACTTTGTGCTGTTATTGTTACTGTCGAAGTTTGTATTAAATAACTAAATATCAACAGCGCGCGTGAAAAGTACGAAATACGTTAAGTAATAGGTAAGTTGAGTGGCCAAGAATGTACGAAGCAAAATATTTGAAGGGGATAGGGAAATCTCAACGCGTACAGTAGTAGGAATAGGAGTCGTTTCGGTGATCGTCGCAGTCTGCAAAACAAACCTTTGCGCATCTAATTTGAACACGGCCAATGAGGGGCACGGGCGTTGAGATTCCCTATCCCCTTCAAATATTTTGCTTCGTTCATTCTTGGGCACTCAACTTAACTACCATCCAAAGCGTTCCATACTTTTGACGGACACTGTACATGTAAAATACTAATATTTAATACGGAAAAAAATTCTTAGTACCGATGGATCTGGGTATGACTTGAGAAAAGAGATATTTTATGTTCTATTCTATTCTATATTAGTTATTGGCTTTTTCTTTCGTATAATTGGCCATCTCACGATATAAATAAAAAAATCTTCACGTGGGGAAGACGAATCTCATATCGAGGGCTTCATAACATAGGAGGCTTATCAACCGTATTAATATACAGAAGATACGCCCCTATGTTATGATGCCCTCGATATGTATAATGCTTCTCCCACGTTTCGATTCTTCGATACTATTAAAAACCCTGTCCAGATTAAATAACAGTTATAAAAAATCAAATCCTGGGAAAATTTATGATAGCAAAGTTGTTGCTGGTCAGCAATATTGACTCCGCCTAAACGGTCTTTCCGTAGTGAAAACTCACCAAAGACTGATATTTTATGTTAACGATGTGTCCTAATCTTTAACTTAAATTAGAATACCTATTATGCTTTAATTTGACGCTCGGATAATGCCGGGTAAGCCGGATAATTAAGATAAATCTAATCATTTCAACGCAATTTCACTTAAAAATGGCTTAATTTGGTTCAGCTACCAACCAAATTTTTAGAGAAATATCGGATAACTCGGATAAGCCGGATAACTTGATTAAGGGGTCACTAAAATATTACGGCACAATGAAAATCTTTTAAATACCGCTAAACTTGATTCTCTGGACCTGTAATATTAAAATACCAAGAGAAAATGATAAATTTTGTGATTTTACCATAAGGCGTTATTTGATTATTACTTAACGCTTAAAGTTTTACAAGATTTTCTTTATTTTTTTGTTTAAAATAAGGTTATTTGGACTCTTGGGCGCTGAAATAAAAATATTAATTTTATTTTTTAGAAATTTATCTTTAAGATAATGACGGCAAAACGCTCCAGCTGTGAATTGTGACGTCAGCAGCTTGCCGACATGGAAGGACAATTATAATTTAGCTTAGATGACGTTACAAATCTACAAGTTCTGTGTCTCTAAAAAGTAACAAATAAAAACTTATCGCAAAAAAAATTAACCGACTTCTATGTAATGTAAGTAAAAAATAAGAAATACTTTAGTCGGTGCCAATTTCACAGCAGACAATAATAAAATAATAAAAAATAATTGTTAGTAATTAATTTAGGAAAATAAAAAATTGAAAGAGCAGTTTTGTACAAAGTTCCAAAATGAATAAAACTGTCCAGTTTCCAGAACTGGAACCCTTTACCTGAAAATGCCTAAGATTTAAATCTTATAAAATTATTATTAAATACTTATATTTTCTTAAGAAGGTCTACCTCCAGAATAACAATTGAAAAAGAAAAAGTAGCAAACTTTTACTAAACTTTTTCTTTTAAACGACACAACTTATGCTTCTCTCTTTTTCTTTTCTCGTACAACCTTACAATACAAATCAAAAAGTCATTATGTTAATTTTATTGTTCGAGATGTTTTTAAGACTGATTTATAGAACGGCTGTATTTATAGCACTCTAATGGGTTTTTTAAAGACGAATGGGTACCGTCTCTCCCCGTTATTAGAGCGTGTAAAAAACATTCATGTTTTTTTCATATAATGGGGTATAATAAGATTCGGAAATGTATACTGTTTGTGTAGGAAATGATTATGTTTTCACGGATAAGTTGTATTAACTTCTGGCTTTAATATTTGTATCACGTAAAAGGGTTTGGTTCGAATAAAACAAATTATATTAGGTTTTTAGGAAACTTAAATGAATGAAAACCATTATACAGGGTTATTCAGAAATAAGTTCGAGAAATTTAAGAGGTTATTCTACGTCAAAAAATATGAAAAAAAGTTCCTACAAAGGTTGGTCCGGAAATGAGTCCTAAGGGAGCTACGGCTCTTTAAAATTCAATAAATTAAAAATTAAAAATAAGGTTTTTAATTAATAACTGTTGTACCCTTTAGGCAAGATCGACAAGCTTTTGCATGTGTACTAGTATTAATAAGGGCAATAAGTTTATTTTTTTTTTTTTTTGAATTTATTAGGCTTAGCACATTTTTGCCCCAAACTTTTTTATGTATACATTTTTTGAATTTTTTGTAATAAATATAGATTACTTCAGTAAAAATACATAAAAAGTGTCATATAGTAAAACACTGTAGGAGCAAGCGTTTAAAAAAAATGCATTTAAGAGGAAGTAACATTTTGTGCCACTTTTTAAAAGGTTATAACTCGTTTAATATTAAATTTAGGTGTTTTGATGAAGAATACTTTTTGCTTAGTTTTAAATGAAGAATCGCTCTGCAGTATTAAAATTTTATTGGTGCTTTTTTTGTTCCCCATTCAATATATCCATCTTCGAAGGGCCGCAGCTCCCCTAGGGCTCATTTCCGGACCAAACTTTTTTTCATATTTTTTAACGTAGAATTTAAATTTCAAGAACCTATTTCTGAATAATCCTGTATATTTGTACAGAGTATTTAATATACTAATTTCTTGTAAAAAAAATTATTAAATGAACTTTAAACAAAATATTAATGTTTTTAAAATTAGTTAAATATGTATATATCAAGTAACTTGCTTGAAACAAGTGTCTGAAACTATTATCATTAATGCCTAGTATTATGATTGTTTTCTATGTGTGTACAAGGCATATTGAGTATTTATGTCGAAAGATGTTTTGATAGCTTAAAATTTTAATTTGCCCTCCCAGATCTAAAATATTATGAAAACATAATATATTTGTAAATACCCCTTCTATATTTAATGTTTCCTAAATACTGATTCCCTGCAATATGATATAACCAATTTTGTTGGGATCATGAGGTTTCAAACATAACAGGAAATAACACATTTTTTAGGACTTTCAATCAAAATCTTTCAATTTCATCATATATGAGTATTTTTGAAGATAAAATACGGTTTTAGTGTGTTCGATTTTGCCCAATGTTCTATATCGCTTTATCAAACAAAATAACCTTAAGGGAACGTTCAAGTATTACGTAACGCAAATTGTACCAAAATTCATACACTTCGTACCCCGGTTCCCGCGTTATTAAAGAATGTAGAGATTTTATATTTTGGCTACCCCCCCTAACACACCCCCTGTTTGGGGGGTAGCCAAAACATGAAATCTATACATCCTTTAATAATGCGAGAAACGGGATAAGTGTCTACATTTTGGTACAATCTGTGTTACGTAATACTTTAACGTTTCCTAAGGTAGTTTACAGAATAATTTACACGAATAGTCCAGACAATTAACGAGGAATGATATTTTAAAGGGTAGTAGTGGATGGTAACAGAACACTTCTGTTTGTTTTTCACCGGATGATTTGCGTAAGGTGGCCACTATCTTGAATTTTAGGGGTGAGTGCGGTTATCTCGCTAAATATGCATCTTACGATAAAAATGCATATTGCCAATTTTTTTAAGTAGGTAATTTGCAACAACTTTTTTTTTGATCATTTTTTTAATATTTTAAGCTTTCACGGCCATTAAGATATAAAGAACTTTCACTTTCGGGTTTAGACCGTGTTAATGGATTTTCACTTTCCGACGTTTCGTCTCTTACTACTAGAGACATCTTCAGGGATTAATCTGAAACTAAGTTTCGAATCAACTTGTGTCACTATTTATGACGAGTTGTGGTTATTCACCCGTGACGAGGTTTTTCCTATCAAAGACTTCCATATTGCAGGTAAGTGGTAACCAGTGTCCCGATTGATATTGTTAGGATGCTTGATGATTTCTATCGATTCCCGTATCTTCCTTGGCATTTTTCTGTTTTCTGTTAATATTTGTTTTGTTTCAGACAAATTGATTTTATGACCTGTTTCATGTACATGTTCGGCTACTGCCGATAAGGAAATTTGTTTCTTTCTTATATTGCGCTCATGCTCTTGAAGTCTTGTAGAAATTTTTCTCTTAGTTTCACCTATGTAAACCGTACCACAGGAGCAGGGTATTTTATATACGCCTTCTGAACTCAGGGGTATTTTGTCTTTTGTTGAAGTCAAACATTGACCTAATTTACTAAGAGAAAAATTTCTACAAGACTTCAAGAGCATGAGCGCAATATAAGAAAGAAACAAATTTCCTTATCGGCAGTAGCCGAACATGTACATGAAACAGGTCATAAAATCAATTTGTCTGAAACAAAACAAATATTAACAGAAAACAGAAAAATGCCAAGGAAGATACGGGAATCGATAGAAATCATCAAGCATCCTAACAATATCAATCGGGACACTGGTTACCACTTACCTGCAATATGGAAGTCTTTGATAGGAAAAACCTCGTCACGGGTGAATAACCACAACTCGTCATAAATAGTGACACAAGTTGATTCGAAACTTAGTTTCAGATTAATCCCTAAAGATGTCTCTAGTAGTAAGAGACGAAACGTCGGAAAGTGAAAATCCATTAACACGGTCTAAACCCGAAAGTGAAAGTTCTTTACATTTTTTTAATGTTTTAATAACAATCGATTTTGGACTTTCTTTGGTATGGTTACAATGGGCGCTGAAAGTCGAGTTGCGACCTCTGATTAATAATCTCGACTCTCGACTCTTGTCATGCCTTTTTTTAATTACACTTTTATATTGACTTTTTTCTCTAAATTAAGACAAACAAGACGAGAAATCTTGACTTTTTGATTTTCTTGTAACCCTAGTGTAAAAAAATGTGTATTTCAATACTTATAATTTTAGAATTCTAGAATATAAAAGTAAGAAGTAAAGTTGTGTCATGTTACATGACATGACTCATGTGTCTTTAATTTAAGCACTGCATTGCAAAAATTATAGTTCGATAGCTGGTGACCATTTTTATTTAATTATTTGCACCCGGCTGTATTTTATATGTGTTTTAAGACATATATAAAAAGTACATTCAAATTAAGCTATTTTCAAATTGCTAGACTCCGGATCCGGTTTCTTTGGGTTCCAGAAGCTCCAAAAGCTGTGGCAATGACCTACCAAAAAATCTATTTTTAACTTGCCGAGTCATATACATTTCATTTAATACATTCAGATTAAAGTATTTTCATAGTTTACATAATAATTCTGGGGCCTAGGGTGAGAACAGTCTTTAAAAAGTGCCTTTAAAATATGTGATACCTAATTTTTTTTTTATTCTTTATAAATGTCAATGTCAATGTAACATGTTTCGTGAATACTTTTACAATTTTTTTACAATTTTTTACCTAAAACTACGTAATTTAATTTATTCTGTTGTTTGTGGGTGCAATTCCAGCTCGCGTCCGTAACATTTGTTACACGTGCACCCGGGGTAACTCTAAAGAGCTGGAAACATTTGGCAGCCAGACTATCCTCCTGGAACTCCTGGCTTTTTGATTAATGGTAAACTCTATGGATTGAAATCGAGATAATCCTTTTCCTACGAGAAATATTGGTAAAACAATTCGAATTATTCAATTAAATGTTGAGGGTATATGTAAAGCTAAGTGTCAATATTTGTCAAAAATTTTAAAAGAAAATGATGTAGATCTTCTTCTTATTCAAGAGTCTCATGTAGAAAACGAAGAACAAGCAAGGTCAAGAGCTTCTATCAAGGAAACTCTGAAGATCTACTTCACCTTAATGAAAATGTTTTGGAATGGATAAGAAACTTAGACATTTGTTTATGATTTACACTATTTTTACATATTTACCGTTATCTTATAATTTTTATTATTATTTTTAATATTAATTGTGCCATACGATAAATAAATAAATACCTAATTTTTTAAAGAAATGGGAATTTATGAAATCATATTTTGATTAAATGAACATTGAGACTTTTTAGTGTTGACATATATCAGATAAAGTTTTTAAAGTCTTTTTTGTAACTCTTAGCCTAGTGAATAATTGTGAAAAACTGTGAAAATAGACTAATCTAAATGTAATAGGTGTAATTTGTTTGACTCGGTAAGTTAAAAATATATTTTTCGGGGACCCCATTTCCCACCTTCTTTTAGCATCCAAAGGAAACCGATCCAGGACCTGGCAATTTGTAAATAGCTTAATTTCAATATACTTTAAGATATATATAAAATACAGCTGGGAGCAAATAATGAAATAAAAATGGTCAACAGCTATTAGACTATTACACGTATCATAAAATTTTATTTTAAAATTTTACAGTTACATAAATTCCATATTTAAAATTTTTAATAGCGCACATGTACCTATTAATTAAATTAAAAAATTAATAAAAAAGTTTGGCAGCTTTTTTCTTTATAGTGCGATTTTTTTTCATTTAATTCCCACATCTGGGAACGATTCCCAGATTTTAATTAACTTATATCCATTGATCAGATTTAATTAATTAAAAACATTCGTGGATACTTTTCTAATTAAAAATGCATCGACTTTCAATTTTTTTTTCCTTTTTTCCGTTTTTTATTGGTAACACACACGGTAGTTTTGAATGAGATTTATGACCGACAGAAGTGACAATCTAAATTGAGACAATAGGACGTCTGATGATTACCAATCTGCATTACACAAAAATACACTGTAAAAACTAAACTGAATATTCAATTACAAATGGATAGGAAATAGGAAGTTATTATCCGATACAATTGTACTTTAATTTTTGTTAAAAACATGCAACATTTCATGTCCTTCCTTAAATATTAAAGTACAGGACTTTAGAACTATAGACTTTTTAACAAAAATTAAAGTACATTTGCATAAGATCATAACTTCCTATCCGTTTGTAACTAAATATTGAGTGAAATGTTTACATTTTTGTTGTATCTTTCAATCAAAACTTAATGTCAATAAGTTAGACCATTATGAAGCGTGAAATATTCTAAAAATTCCCTTTAAAAGGGTTGTAGCTCCCTTAAAAGACAGTTCTTAGTTTTTTTCTCACTTTAAATTATTTTTTTAAGTAATAAACATACAACAAATGCGAATGAACCTGATTTTATGTTATGCAGATATCCTCAACAACACCCTCAAAAACCCTAAACTCGGGATGACGAAATGGGGATAGGATACACCACGCCCCCAACTTATCTTCAGTTGAGAAAATTCACTTTCCAGTCTTCTAAACGGTTGGGTAATTTGAAATCTTGGGTAAAAAAACTGTGAAAATCGCTTTCATAGGTAAAAAGTTTTGAAAATCTCAATATTAAGTTGTTAATTTGGGTTTGTCTCAAAAATAATTCTAGCGGTATACTGCCTTAAAATATTACGAACTAAGCATAAATGGATTTATATTTTCATTAAATCTCATTTAAGACAACCGTGCAGAGAAGATTCAACTGAAAAGTTGACTTTTTTTCAGGTTTTTCAGGTCTGAAAACTTATTGCCTTAATTTACTTCTCGTAACACGTTTTTATTGATCCTGTAAGTCAAGCCTTATTTTATTTGAGTATCTGCAATTTCAGGATTTGTTAATTAAATTAGAATTTAATTCAGAATGATTTTTGCATTACACAAGAAATCACGTAAATTGCTTGACGTAAAAGAATCACGTACTTTTTGTTACAAATAGGTATACAAACAAGACCGTAGCGAAGAAGATTTTGTGGAGGGGGGAGAAGGTCAATAATTACAACTTTTTTTAGCCTAAAATTTATTTATTTATTTATTTATTCAAATCTACGTTAATATAAAACATTTTTTCTTATATCTATTACATTTTTCCAAATAGATTAATCACTTAAATTACATACAGAGCGGTCCAAAAGTCACCCCCGCCTTAACTTTTGAACGAGTTTAGATATCGACTTCAAATTTAGAATTCTTAAATAAGACAACTTAAACTATCTTTAAGCATATATTTGATACTTTTAGCTCTTAAAATGTGGGCAGGGGGGCATGGGGCGACATTTTTTTAAATGGAAAAGTGGGTCGTGTGGTACATCATTTTAAAGCTTATAAAATTCTCCATTTAACTGTATATTTTTAATTTTTTTAAACATTTTTTTTTTGGGTTTAAAATAGGGTTGAAAATGGGTATTTTTGTCAAAATTTCTCTAAAAAATCCAAACAATTTTTTAAAAATGCCTAATTTCATAATGAAAAAAAAGTAAATTATACTTTTAAACTAATTTTAGTTGACATAAATAAAAATTAACAAAAAAAACTTAAAAATTTATTTTTTTAGCACAAAAAACTGAAAAATCAAAACCTTAAAAAACATATTTAAAATTTTTAAATTTTTTTGGTTATATAGAGAACTTTAAAGGCTTTAAAATGATGTATCACACGACCCCCCTTTCTATTTAAAAAAAATTCCCCCATGCCCCCCTGCTCACATTTAAGGAGATAAAAGTATCAAATATATGCCTAAAGATAGTTTAAGTTGTCTTATTTAAGAATTCTAAATTTGAAATCGATATCTCAACAAGTTCAAAAGTTAAGAGGGGGGGGGGGTGACTTTTGGACCGCACTTTATATACATATTGCACCTAGGTGTCGAGCACCTGTATGTGCCGTAGCTACATAGAAGGTTATATTGTGTTTACATTTATTTTATAAATTTTATATATTATAGAAAAGACTGGTTTTTGTTTTATTATATGGGATTATGATTGATTTTCTAAATATTTTATAAATTGAATATAGTTAATGAAAATGAAACTTTTGCATTCTTTGCAGTTTTGACAATTGTAAAATATCAATCATAAGTAAAATTAATTTCAATTAATTTTTCTTTTAATAAATTTCTGATAATTGTGCGGCCAGAAAAACAATTCAAGCTACAAAGCTACAAAGAAAAAACAAAAGGAAATGGTCCAAAAATACGGGAAACGTGAAGTCAATTTGATTCTTATTTTATAAACTTCCTCATTTTTCCAACCGTCTAGGAAAGGGGGTACCTTTTCATATTTTTTCTTATAATTTTAAAAACAAAATAAAAATATAGTTGTGACACTATCATTTTAAAACTTTTGGACTTTAAGAATCAGTTTAAAAGTTATTAAATTAAAGAAAAAGGTTCCCTGCAGAATATATAGATTTTGAAAAACTTTAAAACGTGCGAAACATATTGCCAAAGCAGTTATAAAACACCACTTTAAACATACATATATTGCTACACAATGGGTTTTGGGGGTTAGAAAACGTCAACTGGCAAACGATAAATTCCTTTTTGCTGAGAGTGATACAAAGTTCTGAACTTGAATTGCAAGACCGGGGTTACAATGTGTAATACATAATGTTCTCTTAGCAGGAATATACGAGGGGTTTTCTAGAAGTACACTAAAAGAAGTACACTAAAAAATCTGGTTCGGTTCAACAGGATTAATAGTTAAATACGGAAAAACTATTTTTCGGGTTACTCCAACCAGGAATATGGTAAGAACAAGAAGAAAAATGTTTGTACTTACTAGATCCTTAACACGTTTACTGTCCATATGGGTCATGCCATAGGTTTTCTGTACCTGCGTCCTGTGACATGACCCATAGTGAACGTGTTAAGGATCTGGTAAGCACAAACATTTTTCTTCTTGTATTTTGAGGCGCTGAATCCAAATTTGAGGTCAAAATAGAACCTTATCTGACTAGTTTTGGTAATAACCTCAAAAAACCTTTTCAAGTATATGAAAGGAACTTTTTTCGAAGGTTAACTCCAAAACTAACTGGATAAGGTGGGACCTTTTTTTTGTGTGGCTGTGTTATTTATAAATATATTTACATACATACAAAATCAGGAACTTCGTTTACAATAAATTTAGTTTATGAACTTTAGCCCATTTTCTTTTACCTCTTGTCACTTATTTCACTTCTGACTAATTTTTATCTCTATCATTCAAGTTTTCAAAAATATTCTATAAAATTATAATTAATAAAATTACATACATCTGGATATGTTTCAGTCATATATAAACTTTTTCAAGTAATAAAAACTTTTCGCAAAAAAAATTAACCGACTTCTGTCTCTAAAAAGTAAAAAATAAAAAATAAGCCGGTGTCAATTTCACCACTCCCTAAATTAAATACTAACAATTATTTTTGTTATTAAATTGTTTGCTGTGAAATTGGCACCGACTTATTTTTTATTTTTTACTTTCTAGAGACAGAAGTCGTTTAATTTTTTTTGCGAAAAGTTTTTATTTTTTACTTTTTAGAGACACAGAACTCGTAGATTTGTAATGTTATCTAAGCTAAATTATAGTTGTTCTTCCATCTCGGCAGGCTGCTTACGTCACAACTATTTGTGCGTTGTGACGCCATCAACTTAAAGATAAATTTCTAAAAAATAAATTTAGTAGTATTTTTATTTCAGCGCCCAAAAGTCCAACCAAAACTTATTTTAAACGAAATACTAAAGAAAATCTTTGTACTTTAAGCGTTATGTAATAATCAAATAACGCCTTATGGTATAATCACAAATTTTATAATTTTCTCTTGGTATTTTAATATTACAGGTCCACAGAATCAAGTTTAGCGACATTTAAAAGATTTTTAGCCTGCCGTAATATTTGAGTAACCCATTAATCAAGTTAGGGAACGTTCAAGTATTACGTAACGCAAATTTTTATAATTTTGGACCTATACACCCCCCCACCCTGTACAGCTATTTTCCTATACCATTAACATGGGCGCAACACTCCAAAATGACTCCCACCCCCTTCCCTAGGAGCGTTACGTAATACTTGAACGTTCCCTTCTCTGGCTTATCATTTTCTAAAAAATTGGTGGTATTAGAACCAAATTAAGCCGGTTTTAAGTGAAATTTCGTTAAAACGATTAGATTTATCTTAATAATCCGGCTTACCCGGAATTATCCGAGCGTTAAATTAAAACGGGACCACCTCACAAATGCCCTCTTTAAGTTGCAAAAAGTTTCATAAAATTCCGTTCATTAATTCCAAAGTTATGCGGGAACAAACATAGAAAAAACAAAGTCACACGTCGAATTGATAACCAAAAGTCCAAACCAAATTAAGCCGGTTTTAAGTGAAATTTCGTTAAAACGATTAGATTTATCTTAATAATCCGGCTTACCCGGCATTATCCGAGCGTTAAATTAAAACGGGACCACCTCATGAATGCCCTCTTTAAGTTGCAAAAAGTTTCATAAAATTCCGTTCATCCATTCCAAAGTTATGCGGAAACAAACATAAAAAAACAAGTCACACGTCGAATTGATAACCTCCTCCTTTTTGGAAGTCGGTTAAAAATGATCCCCCGTATATTCACATATTATAATACGGCAAACAATCTTAAAGCAGAGGATAAATTCTGACAATTTTCATACTACGATAACCATGTACCAAGTTATAGTGTAGTCCGAGAGCTGCACATAAGTTTCGGCATAAGAGTTTTTGCAATTTGGAAATAAACATGAATTGTTGGAACACATTATATTTTCTTTATGGCGTTCGCTGTAGTGTAAAGATTTTTCGGTTTATTTTTGTACTGGATGATTTAGTAGAAGTGATATGTTATTGTAAAATATAGAATCGTTTCTATAAAACACTTATGACAAATGAAAAACTTATTCAAACAGTACACAGAACCTTATTTAAATAAAATTTTAGAAATATTTGGTCGGGAAAAATTTTATACTTTGAAAATTTCAATTTTTCAACATTTTTAACCTAACCTAATATTTTATTTATATTTTTAAAATCACTTCTTTATCTCAACTTATCAATATGACAGTTACAGTTACTTTTTTAGGGCTCTTTTTGATAATAGGAATGCTTTTAAACATTTCTTTTCTTTTCTTCACTAAAATGCTTTAATTATTTAATTTTATAAATCTTTTTCTTAATACAATAATGTTAGATTGTACAATTAAGTAAGTGTCATCAAGCTTATGGCATGTGCAAATGACATATAGAGATGTCTAATATTTATTTATAATACAAGGGCTAAAAGTTAAATTTTTGCAACTGAGTAGGGTTTTAGACACCCAGGGCCGACCGGCCGGCCCGAAGGAAACAAACCTACGAAATCAAAATGTAACTTTTCGCCCGTACCTATATAATACAATATCTTTTATTCGATTATTACTAATTTTAATAAATTATTAAAATATATTTAATTTTAAAAAAATATTTCCTTTTACTGTCTTATAACCTATCTAGTTATCCATGACAAATTGGTATCCAATCAAATCGCTAAAAACAATTGAATCGTTTCTTTCGCGTGCGGTTTCATTTTCAAATTAGCAAGTGTATTGATTAATTTATGTTAAAATGTATTTGTTATGAAAATATGAATACTGAAACCGTTGCATAAATATTATAAATATTGAAATTGATTTTACAATTGAAATTTTATGTTTGTGATTTATTTTATTGGATGAATACAGATTAAACGGTTAACCATATGTTTTGAGGTTATGTTATAGAAGAAATTTTTATTTATATAAAATGATTATAATACTTGTAAATGGTTAAAAAGAACATATAGTTCAAGACAAAAAGTGACCAAAAGGTCATATTTATTTATAAATATTAAAGTAAAGGTAAATCATCTCATTAAAAAAAGCTTAAAAATAACATGTTTTAATTACCGGGACAAAAAAACTTTTTGGCCTTAGGGTCACAAAGTTCAACCTTTCGCTTGCAAAACATCAACAAAAAGTAACGCTTTGAGAATCAATCGAATAAAATAGTTATTTATAATACAAGGGCAGAAAGTTAAGTTTTTCGATTCAGTAGGATTTTAGAAGCCGAGGGCTGGCCGATCGGGCCGGCCCGAGGGTAATAAACCTACGAAATCGAAATTTAACTTTTTGCCCGTGTATTATACAATATGTTTTATTCGATTGTTACTAATTGTAATAAATTATTAAAATATACTTAATTTTAAATTGCAAAAAGTATTTTTTTTTAGTGTTTTATTACTTATCTAGTTATCCACGACAAATTTCTATCAAATCAAATAGCTTAAAAAATAATTGAATCGTTTCTTTTGCGCGCGGTTTCATTTTCAAATTAAAAAAGCTATAGCTTGGTGGTTAATTTTTGTTAAAATGTGTCTGTTATGAAAATAGTAATACTTCTGAACCGTTCTATGAATATTAAAAATATTGAAATAGATTTTACAATTGAAATTTTGTATTTTTAATTTATTTTAGTGGATGAATCAGATTAATTAGTTAACATATATTTTGAGGTTATGTTATAGAAGAAATTTTTATTTTGTATAAAACGATTATAACTCTATCTGGTCAAAAAGAACAGTTAGTTAAAGACCAAAAGTGACCTAAAGGTCATATTTCTTTATTAATATTACAGTAAAGGTAAAGCATCTTCTTTTAAAAAGCTTAAAAATAACAAGTTTTAGCGGGCGAAAAAACTTTTTGGCTCTACGGCCACAAAGTTCAACTTTTCGCCCGTAAAACATGAACAAAACGTGTCTCTTTTAGAATCAATCAAATAAAAAAAAATGTTTTTTAAAGATATTGCCATAATGATATTGCAATTTAAATATTTTGGCATTATATTTTTACTTTTGTTTTAGGATTTATGCAATTATTATTATTTGTATTTAAATTAAATCAACCTTAATTGCATTTAATTTAATAAACTTTGGAAAGCTTATAAATTCCTACTTTAATATTCTGTCCTTTAAAGTATACCCTTTTTAAACGTCTAATTTAATATTTTAATTTTCATCATTTTAATAAAACGTAAACATTTTTAATTAGTTTTCAACTTTGAAATAATTTAACGTCAGAATTTGGAAAATTTATCGGTTACATTTTCGAAATACCGAGTTCAGCATAAAATTGCGTATATCTGCAGCAAAGTTGTTTTTACTTTTCATTGATAGCTTCACGAACTTGTTATCTAGCAAAGTCTGAGGGTCGGAGTCACATAGGCCCAAGAATGTACAACCCCAAACGCATCAGGAAATTTAATTTAATAAAAAACATTTATTATAGTTAGTAAAGACAGAAATTTTTAATTTTAAACAAAATTATAAAAATATTAATTTATAGAATACTATCAGTCTATTTTCTAATCATCGGACAGAGTACCAAGAGTCAACTCTGCACGCTGATTAAGAAAACGTTTTTAGACTTTATTCGCAAAAGCGAAAGCCATTACCGCAAACAAAATAACAGCGAAGGTCAATACCGTGCATGGACTTTATCGCGGTAATGCGCATAATTATTTTAATTTTTTTTGAAGAAAAAAAGATTAACCTCTTCAGGGACATAGGCACATATGTGTACGTTTAAAAATAAATTCGGCAAAATGAAATTCACCGAATTCCTTATTCCTCAGTGTCTATAGGTGTTGCCATTTCCTATGTTTCCAATCACAAGCGATATCCAACGGCCAAGATTCCCATATCTTCAGTTGTGTACTTGTTTTGACAATAAAAATCATTTTTTACTTTTGCTACTAAATTAATTTAAACAAAAAATTCATCCCTGAAGAGGTTAAATAAAAAAATATAAATATTTTGCAGAAAACAATCAAATAGTTCTAACTGATATAGCTGCTGGGTCAGGGTTGTGGCCATTACTAGTTTCCTTTAAAACATTTCCGTCCAAAGTATGCAATATAGCAACAAAGCACGTCGTAATTTACGCACAGTTTTTTTTTTATTTTTAAGAGTCTTTTCTTTTCTGTACATGAAATGTTTATATACAGCGAGGTCTTTTCCCCTAGCACTTTTCATTATTTCGATCGACATGACGATTCGTACTAAACTAATTATAATCTGATTAATAATTATTAATCAGCGATTTATACAAATCAGTCGATATAAATTTAAAAAAAAACACACATAAAAAACCCAAACACAGATATATGGGTACCTTTAGTAAACGTTCCACTTTATCAATAAAAATCCAAACCAAAACCCAAAATAACCAAACCAAACTGCCATCAATCCCACGGAAATACCCTTACATAAAATAAAAATAATTTATAAAGATTTTCGTTGTAAAAGTCATACGCGGTAAAGACCGTTCGCGGTAATGAACTGAGCGGTAAAGGTCTTCGGGGTTGTTTTTTCGCTGTAAAGTCCGGCTCCCATCTTTAATCCGTCTGTACCAACATGAAGTTACAAAATATAGACTATATGCTCATTATGCTTTCAAATAGTTTATAATTCACCCAGGGAAATGCAATGAGAACACACAATATAGGTAATTAAATCTACGTGAAATGCAAATGAAACGATATAATACAGAAATCAACAATATTGTTTATGGACTATTAACATAGTATAACAAGCTTTAAATATATGTGTTGCTTCTTTTCTATAGTGTATACTATACTTTTTATTATTAGTCTTCGTTGATTGATATTAAAACTGATTTGAACTCGAACGTAACTTTTTGATGGGAGACTTGGTGTAGTGGACTACCGCGTCGTACTTGATGAGTTTACTACCCAAAATAGAATGAGTTCGATTCTCACCGGCGCGCCGATTTGCCTTTTTCAGTTAATTAATAATTTAAATTTGGCGAAGCCTTAAGTGAAGCGGACACTCCCTATAAATGGGTTCGAAAGTTAATTAAAGCCGGTGGTTCCCTCTACTACTGGCACACATAAGTCCTGGACTTAGGGGATGCTTAATTAAGTAGAATAGTACGAGGTTAAACAAAATGTAAATGTAAATGTATAAATTTATTAAGATTATTTTAATTGAATAATAAATAGTGCAGAATACACGAACAAAAACTGTGTTTCGGGCGATTAGGGTTGCCTCGCTTCTTCACTGATAAAAATATATGTAAGAATATGTCGGACTAAGTTATGTTATGTGAGTTTTCCAGAACATATTCTGTATAATTTCATAATAAGTTATGTGAAATAAAATTTTACGGAACATATTCTGTAAAAATTTATATGAAATAAAATTTTACAGAACATATTCTGTAAAAAATTATGTGAAATAAAATTTTACGGAACACATTCTGTAAAAAATTGTATAAAATCAAATTTTACAGAACATATTCTGTAAAAATCATATAACGTTGGCAATATTCTTACCTACGTTATGTTCTGTGAGTAAAGCGCGCCAAAAATTACATAATGTATTATGTGAAAATACATAATATAAAAATTAAAAATTACATAATAAGTTATGTGAAGATACATTATATATTATGTAAATTTTAAAAATATAGCAACAAGTTATGTGAAATTTTACATAACTTATTGTGTAATTGTGTGATTTTTATCTGTGTTGAGTCTTATTTTTTTCTCAATTAGCGTACAGGGTTGTATCTTGGTACTGAAGAGGGCCAATAGCCCGAATAGCAGTCTGAAATTTTTTTTAAGTTATTGTGTGATTTTGTGATTTTTATCTACGGTATGTTCTGTGAATAATGCGCGCCAAAAATTACATAATATATTATGTAAAAATACATAATATATTACGTGAAACTTAAAAATTACATAATAATTTATGTAAAGATGCATTATATATTGTGTAAATTTTAAATATATAGCAACAAGTTATGTGAAATTTTACATAACTTATTCTGTGATTGTGTGATTTTTATCTGTGTTAAGTCTTATTTTTTTCTCAATTAGCGTACAGAGTTGTATCTTGGTACTGAAGAGGGCCAATAGCCCGAAACCTACATTACTCTGTACGATGATTAAAAAATGGATTGGTGAAATATTTAATTAATATTTTATAATTTTTATTAAAATTTAAAAATTCCTGTCCTCACTCTTCTGATTGTAAAGTTGCGTAGAGTTACTCAGTGTATAATAACCGCTTATACCAGTTAAACAGTTATACAATGTACTCACTTGGTTAAATAGATGCCAATTAACATTATTCTGTTTTATGATATTGTATACTTTTAACGAGGTAATTGTTAGGAGATGTCGCGACATAAAGATACCAAGCACTTTAGAGTGGTAGCAACACTAAACATTTTTTTTCGTAGTAAATTCTAAACAATTTTGTATATATTAAACCCCCAGCAAAGAAGTGTATCGGATTTTGGGCTTAACTCACATAGGTGGAGAAGCTATAGTGGGTATTAAATAAAGACAAAAACACATTAGGTGTGTAAAATTTATTCCGCCATTTTTACCTTTTAAACGTCAAAATTTGTAAACAAAAACAAAACCTCAAAAAGGTTTTTTACATTTTTACAAGTCTTTACAAAACAAGTAATTTTTAAGTTAAAAATTTTAACACTGTAAACAAAATATAACTATAACAAACAACGCCACAAACAAAATATCACCAATTATTCGATTTCATAAGAAAATGACAGAGTACAGCGTTGTCGGACCTCCTACCCATGTAAATTTACGTTTGCTTGCATTTAAACGGTTTGAATGTAAATTTGTCTTTGAGTGTTCTTATTTAAATTTGTAGCAAAATATTGGAAATTTATTGGTTTTTATAGTTAAAAATTATACGGTTGAAATATTGTTGGCAACGTAGAACCGCCATTTTTACCGTTTAGATGTCAATTTTCCATCTATTGTTATTACGCAGCGCAGAACCCTGCGCAAACGTTTATTTCCTCTATATATTCTCTACCTATGTGGCTAAACTACAAAAATACCTACTTTGCCAAAATTTGAGCTCTTAAAATTTCCAGAAACATAATGTATTAACTTTTTTAATTGCGAATTCTTGTATAGAGAAATGTAGGATGTGACAACATTAAAAGATTAGCCCTCATTGGTGAATTATAAAACGGCCCAATAATTGCATGTGTTGATTGATGCGCTGTTGCCAATATAATGGATTTAAGAAACTTAGTGTCTTATACAATTGTACTTTAATTTTTGTTAAAACATGCAACATTTCATGTCCGTCCTTATATATTAAAGTACGTGACTTAATAATTATATTGTTTTTAACAAAAATTAAAGTACATTTGTATAGGATCATAACTTCCTATCCATTTGTAACTAAATATTTAGTTACAAATTGATAGGAAGTTATGATCCTATACAAATGTGCTTTAGTTTTTGTTTAAAACACTATAAAGTAACCTACATAGAAAAAAAGGGATTCCTTGAACCAAGGACACGTGTCTTTGTGTATGTTCAAAGCCATATTCTCTTGTTTCAATGCTGGCATTTTCTTGAACCAAAGTCAATATCCTTGAATGAAGAGCACGGGTTTTGGAATAAAAATCCGCTCTCTTTATTCAAGGACATTGACTTTGGCTTAAGAAAATGCCAGCCTTGAAACAAGAGAATATGGCTTTGAACATATCCAAAGACACGTGTCCTTGGTTCAAGGAATCCGTTTTTTCTATGTACTTTTTTATTTAAGGATGGACATAAAATGTTGTGTGTTTTTAACGACACTTAAAGTAAAATTGTATAGGATAATAACTTCCGATTTTCTGTCCATTTGTAACTGAATATTTAGTTTACTTTTAACAGTGTACTGTATTGGTATTCAATATTTATTGGTAGTTATAACTAGAGTTGCTTGAGGTTACATATGTTCAAAATTGTTCAATATTTAATAGGTTAATAAATTCTCAGTGGAGAGTTAGAGTTCTACGAGTCACGCACTTTTTTTTTTGCTTTTTTAAAGTCAAAAATAAAAAAATATATTACTAAATTGTTTTAAAAGTAATAAGGCCTGTTTACACGTAGGCTATTCTCTTCCGGCCTAAGCTATCGCTGATTTAAAATAAATTCCTCTTTAAGACCAATGCTTTGACCAGATCTATAGAGATCTTAGAAATCCGCCTTATTTCCAAACTCCCTTTTGTAGGGTACACCCTTATTTCCTTTAAGTATATAGTTCCAATATATAGCCATATAAAGTGTAAAATGTTGATAGTGTTAGTTTAGATGCCATCTTATAATTATTTGAATACTGTATTGCACACACTAAAAAATGTTAACTTCATACAACGACCTAATAACTCTTCTCCCTAGAATAGCCCTTTCATTTGTAAAAACTGAAAAAAACGTAGCCAACATATACATTTGTCTGTCTTACTCGCACAGCTTTGTTCTAACAGAGACAACAATAAAAGTTACTGGTAATTGTTATTGTTCAGGCCTGAATATACCTACGATTTGTTTACAAACAAACCGAGATGTTGGCGATGTTGACTTTATATTAACGGTATGCATATTCTAGAGAAAAGAGTTCTTAGTTCGTTGACATCATACAACAACAATAACAAAAATTATTTCTCTGGACTTATTTTTTTCCATTACAATTATATTCACACGCTAAAAGTTGTATTGTACCGTAATTAATACGTTCACTGCCAACGGCTAGTTTTGACAGCGGAGCAATGGGTATGGGCAAGGGAAAAATAGAAAGAATTGATTAATGTTGTTAGGGGCGCCAGTTACTTTAGCTTTTACTCCTTTAGATAAGTAACAACCTAGTGTAAATACTTAAGCTTTTCAGTTTGAGAAAATATAACCCTTAAATAAAATAAGATAATTCATTTGAGAAATTTATTATAAATAAACTTAATGAAAGCACATCAAGTAATGTATTAATATATCTAAAAAAATATGTGTAATTATATTAAGATATAATTAAAGAAATCTTAATAAAAATTACTAAATTCAGAAATCATTCGACTTAAATGTATAAAGAAAACATGAAGTTCAGCAAGCACCAAGAAATGTATGTAAACAGCAATCATTTCTTGCAGTGTATAAAAGTCATGCTTAAATTAGAAATCATTTAATCAAAAGTATGATATTTAATAATTAATAAATGAGATTAAATGTTTTAAAAAAATAAGTACCTAAAAATGAACAAAAGCCAGAAGGGCATATAGTATTAAACAATACTATATCAGATCTGATAAAGTTTACAGTTATAAGAATATTGAAATAAAAGAATTTTAAATATGAAATATTGCTTTCAAAAGTTTTCAGAATGAGTACTTAGCTGGTTTCTGCAAAATCCATGAGGTATGAATTCCATCGTCTCCATCTGTGCAAGTCTCCCCTATACTGATGAATTCATTTCTCAAATGAAAGAAAAAAAATATAGGCTGTCCCATCTACTTTGGAAAAATCATCTTCCAGGATAAAATGTATTATCGAAAATGTTGTCCGGGATAAAATATACTTTTGAAAATTATGTCCAATATAAAATTGTTTGCTAGACGGTTACATAGAATTTATCTATGCCGAAAAATACAGAACCATGTTCCAACAGAACATCACTCCATGCGGAGAACTTCTATATCAAATATACCAAAATAAACTTCAACTTAAATTAATGTAATTCCATATTAATGGTAATTAATTAATGGTCTAGTAATGTAGTAATAATGGTGCTAAAACAATAATTATATCTCAGAAATATTCTAAGAAACAGAAAAACTTAACTTACGTGTCATACTAAGTCTTCGATGTCCATCGAAACGTTATAAATGCGTAATTGTAGAAAATAACAGTTACAATATCTTCCGCATTGTTTAAATATTCATTTTCACTAACTTTAAATAAAAATACATGAAGGATTACTTCGATGATTACAGAAAATAAACACTCGTCAAAATGACACCACCATTGTATTCGAGTTGCTTCAAGAAGGAGGAAAATCGACCTTATTCACTAGTATGAACCCTTCAGGTAAATAAAATCCTATTTCTGAACTATTAGCGACATCTATGTAAGTCATTATCAACTACAGTTTTACCGTATAGGATTCCTAATAAAGGTAACGAAAACTACATCAAAGATAATAACAAAAGAATATTTTCTAATAAATCCGTATTAGTGATATCTAACCTCAAAATATTACTCTAAGAAACAAATATAAACAATACTTATTGTTTATCAGCAAAACTAATAAAAATACGAACAGAATACTAAGTGCCCTGTGAACTAAGTATAAACAAAATACTGAATCTAAGTGAGCAGTTCCAGCAAACTATTTTCAACAAATTCTAGATTATCCCGAAGGAATAAGCATACGAAACTTTCCAGGAGAGACAAGCTACAGGTGAAAGCCAGTGAAATCCAACCCTCAATAGAATCTGAAACATATAAAAACCAGGTAAGTCCATAGACAAATGCACTATAGAGAAATAAGTCATATGATTCTTTATTATTAAAAATCATATTCTAATTATGTTTTCTTTATGTTATTTTCAGGTAGAACTATGGAATAGAGACTCATATGGTTAGAATTCAGTTCCTGCTACAAAATAGTCCCAGATACAAAATAGTTCTGTACGTACGTAACTATTTATATACAAAATAAACATAAATTATAACGTAAGTAAACGAATAGTTTAATTAACCCTTGCTATATTACAAAGTGACGATTTATATCGTTACAGTATTAAAAGAAAATATTACATTTTAAGATAGGTGGTTTTCTTAACATACTATAATATTATGTAGGTATTTTACGTTGGCTCCTTAAAAATGGCTACTTTTGAATAAGGATAAAACTAAAGCTATAATGTTTAAAACATCCAGGTCCAATTTTGTAACCCCTCAGATTGTACCATTCGATAAAAATTTTCTTGACACGACTAGCAATACAAAATTTTTGGGTATGGTTTTAGATGAACACCTACAGTGGAATCTGCATCTTAAGCAGTTAAATAAAAAGTTGAATTTTACTCATTATTCCCTACGTGTCCTAAAATCATATTTAAATCTTGATGTTCTAAAAATAGCTTTTTTTTTAAATTTTGAGTCAGTTTTGAGATATGGTATAATCTTTTGGGGGCAAAACTCTAATGCAAGGGAGGTGTTCACAATCCAAAAGCGCGCGCTTCGCACAATCTTATCTTTAGGGTACCGCGAGTCTTGTAGAGGCCACTTCAAAGGAAACAACATTTTAACTTTGACAGGTCTATATTTATACGAGCTGCTAACATTCATGTTTAAAAACCGTGTTCTTTTTCAACCATTGATGTCTAATCTTAACAGAAATATTTACTATAACATCCCACGCCATAGACTTACTCAGTTTGAGAATGGCTGTTTTTATTCCTGTATATCTGCCTTCAACAATTTACCGGAGAGTGTACGGGCATTAAACATTTTTACTCTTTTTAAAAAACAGGTTAAGGCCTTTCTTATAAACCTCGAACCATATTCGCTAGATGAATATTTTTAAAAATTGTTTTTCCTTTATGTATATTTTAAAATACATGTTAGTTCTATTTGACCAGTTTCATGTTCACGATAGTCATGCATAGGTTATATGTTATTATTAATTATATTATGTACGATGTGTCGTAATTTATGAAATAAAGTTATGATTATTATTATTATTATTATTATTATTATTATTATTATTATTATTATTTACTTGTTATTAATTTGGTATATTCCCATTAAAATATGACACGTTGAAAGGAAAAGACGTTAATTCGTCAAAGAAACAATATTAAACTACGTCTTTATTAAATTATTTGACGAGTTTGTTATTTCTATATTATACTTGAATTATGTCGAACTAACATGGCAGTATGTCAAAAAAGTTATTTTACAGCACGCTACAAAAAAGTATACAGGCACGCAAAAAAAAAGTCTGTTCCTGGGGTCGAGACAAACATTTTTATACGTTATTGGGGGTAGCTAAATCCGAATCTGGGTCGATTTGACTCGGTCAGGTCGCATTTCGTGGCTAACCTCAAAAAAGTGATAAAATGTTTTAACTTTCATCACTTTTTTAAGTTTAGTTACGAAATGTGACCTGACCGAGTCAAACCAACTCCAGATTCGGATTCAGCGACCCCAAGACGTATAGAAATGTTTATATCGACCCCAGAAACAGACCTTTTTTGTGTGCCTGTGTAATTATTTAAGTAAATCTTCCTGGTTTTGATATAAAAATTATAAGGATAATTCCAGCTTACGTTACATCTTACGCCTATTTTAACTTTTAAATGTATACATTTGTCAATTATATTAGATGACATTATATTTAAATACAATATTTATTTTTAGTAAATAACAAAGTAACAAAACATATATTTATAATTAGTACAAAAAGTTTAATTTTTGATAAATTTATTATTTTATGTAATGTTTCTTACGTTACATTTTGGTCATAGATTTTGACTAAAGCACATTTATCTTTAAATTGCTGTTCTATTCCATAATATAAAATCTTTTTAAAAGTAAATGTGCATTGAAAATTTTTTAGAAGTCAGGCTAAAATGTTTTAAATCTTTAACAATTGCTGAATTATGTATTAAAAGATGGAATATCTGTTGCTTACGTTACATTTCGTTGCTTACGTTACATTAAAAGTCCCTATATTGTTTGTATTATAAACTGACTATCTTCCAGTTTTTTTTCCCAGGTATTGCTTTCCCGTTTTAATGTTTTCAAAATTTTGGAAAAGCCTTGTATTCATGCAAAAAAAAAATTTGCGTTCTTTTTCGTTTTATGCCTTTTTATGTCAATATAAATGAATTTCGAGTTTGGACCGACCGGTCGGTCGATTTATATTTGTGGGTCGTTTTGCCTGAGAAATCTTGTCGGCAAGATAACTTATGAAAGCCTCAATCTAGCTAATCATAATCTGTATTTTATTCAAAGCCAGTCATGTCACGATTTGCTGGAATAACCCATACCATCTGGTACCTTAGGGGTCATTCAGTAATTACGCCCCACATTAAAAGGGAGGGGAAGTAGCTGTAGCGTGAAAACGTGGACTTCAAAATGGTATCGCAGGTTAAAAAAAAATATTGTTATGAAAGCCTTAATCTAGCTAATAATAATCTGTATTTTATTCAAAGCCAGTCATGTCACGATTTGCTGGAATAACCCATACCATCTGGTACTTTAATAAATTAGGTTGTTGAGTATATATAAAGTCCAAACGTTTACTTGGCTTAAATGATATTTATTCAGATTAGGATATTTTTTATCTGTGTACATACTAAATATCCTGAAAGGGGGTTTTAGGACAATATGACGTTACATTGTAAAGGATTGCGGGTTTGTTTTTGGTCAAAATTATTGTAAATCTAAGGATTTGTATAAACATAATGTATACCCTTGAAACCAAGGCTTCGTTTGGATAACGTTTGGACTTTTGAGTTTAAATATAGAATTAAAGCGATTTGCATATTTTAATTTAATAACATTTGACCGGTACCTTAGGGGTCATCCAGTAATTACGTCACACATTAAAAGGGAGGGTAAGTAGCTGTAGCGTGACAACGTGAACTTCAAAATGGTATCGCAGGTTAAATAAAATATTGTTAGGTTAACCAATATTACCCTTCTTTTTATCCAATGGAAAACAATTGTTCTATGTTTTTTTTTATTTATTCTGTTTTTCTTATTGAGTTTTTTCTGCTTTTTTTGATTTTTTTCTTTTATACATATTGCAAAATTATTTAGCTGGGCGGTTTTTATTTTAAATAATGTTAATATAATTTTGTGTATTTTAATTAGCTTAAAATTATAATTTCTACACGTACATATGTATATTAGAGTGGGTCGAAAAACAAAAAAGTTTTCGGATTAAGATCTAATAGCAAAAAAAACTTGTAACACATCAAAAAAACACGTTTAAAAAAAAATTGGTGCAAATTCATTTAATAACTTAGGAGCGCAAAGAACAAAAAGCTTTTATCTTTTTTTAAAAAACGTGCAACTTTTCAACACGTTAACTTGAAAACGGTTTAAGATAAAGACTTAAAAATTTAAAAATAGGTTTTTAAACTCAAAATTTGATATCGATTTAAAAAAAAAAAAAAATTGATGTACCACAAGTGGGACAAAAGGGGCAAATTTTTTTTTTTGCAATTACGTTTTTAGTTTTAAAGTTAGGTATATAAAGTTGCATATCAATAAAAAGGTCTTTTAAAGACCTACAAAAACGTTTATATTCATTTTTTATGTAAATGTTACCGTTTTCGAGATATTTAATAAAATAAATAAATAAATATAGGAAAAAAATAAAATGTTACTTTATTGGTTACGTACTTAAATATAACAGAAAAAAAGACAACTTTCGAGTTCAACAACAGTCATATATAAAAGCTAACAAAATTTTTATGAGATGACACTACTGGCAGGCAGACTTCGTGCACTATAGAATTCTTTCAATCGCCTCAATAGTGCTTAATATATACCTACATTTTATTATAATAGATTTCTTAGTACACGGAGTACGCCTGCCAGCAGTCTCATCTTGTAAAACTTTTGTAAACTTTTAAATATGGCTGCCGTTGAACTCTTTTATATAACAATTTTGTTTATATAAAAAAATAGCCTACTGTATGAAATATTTCAAATTTATATTTCCTAAACAAAATTTAAAATTTAGATTTTGTGTCAAATTTTTTTAGGGTAGAACGTGATAATAACGTGGTTCTAATAACACCATCTCTTTTCTGGTAGCCACAAACTTGCTTGGATACTGTCGTGACCAATTTCACACAACGTTCTACCGCCTGTGTGTGACAAGGAATTTTTAAAAAATCCCATTTTGTTATAGACTTTGTTAGCAAAAGATTTTCAATTTCTTTTGTAAATACACTATTTAAAATTGGAGGTGAACAAAAGTGGGATGTAAAGTCAATTAAATCTGTATAATCAGTTGCTTTAAAATTTAATTGAGGACATATAAATATACGCACTGATTTGCATTCTTTTTGCCTTGATTCTAAAATTTTCTTATATGCAATATCCCTTTTTTCTACTCTTTCGTCTAAATCCTCCGTCATGTATCTTGTTGATTTAATTAAATTAAATATGTGCTTTGACCCGTCTTTTATTAAAGGATTTGTTTTAATTTGAAACCACATTGGCATATAAGATCTCATAATAAAATGTAGGTACAGTTAAATAGCATTTCACATTTACAAGCTGTAATGTCAAAAAGACTATTCTTCGCTGTATCTTTAAATTTTTTTGCCTTTTCAATCCAAAAAGCCTTATTTTTATCTCTGTTATAACTTTTCATTATACTTTTATATTTACCAAGCTTCCACCATTTGTTCAACTCTTACTTGTGACACTAGAGGAACATTAGCTCTCTCATAAGCTTTACAAACTTTTTCCGCCACTATTTTATGTATTGTAGAATTATTATGTTTTTTTAAATGTATTTTCGTTTTACCTTTTTCTTCCAACCAACATCTTATTACGTCTTCGTAAGTCGGGAGTCTGTATGAAATTAAGTCCTTGGAAACACCAAAAATAGGACACACACTTTTACTAGTTTTTCCCATGACAAAACTTTTCAAAATAATTAAAAAACTAATATTAATTTAACAGATAAATTTTACACGAATGCTTTCCGACAGGTCTTGTAAGAACGAAAAACAATTTTATAATGTCTTAACTCTCAATGTTCACTAGTTAATTGCAAAAATGAAGCAAGTTTAAATAATTCTAAGAAATAGATATTAAAAGTTCTTTTTATTGACTCTCGTTTTAAAAATTTTCATTAAAATTTTTTTTAATTTTCTGCGAAATAAGTGGTGCACTCGAGTGTTAGCAATTCTAAGAATTAATAAACCCTAATAGGATATAAGTAAATATGTATAGTCTTGTTTTAAATACTAGATTTGGCTTTCTTTTTCCCAAATTTTGTTATATTTTAAAAATGATTATCATAGTATACATTATTTTTTTTTTTGGAAGACTATTGAACCCTTACGCCATCTATCGGTCAATTATTTTCAATTATTATTATTAATTAAAATTTGGTACGTAAACAATAAAATAAAATTTTATTTTTTTCCCTATGTTTTCTTCATTTATTTTCTCAAATATCTCGAAAACGGTAATATTTACACCAAAAATTGATATAAACTTTTTTGTAGGTCTCTTCAAGACCTTTTTATTGATATATAATTTTATATACCTAACTTTAAAACTAAGAACATTATTGCAAAAAAATAAATTTTGCCCCTTTTGTCCCACTTGTGGGACATCAATTTTTTTCAAAAAAAAATCAATATTAAATTTTGAGTTTAAAAATCTGTGTTTCAATTTTTAAGTCTTTATCTTAAACCATTCTCAAGTTATCCTGTTCTTAATGTTGCACGTTTTTTAAAAAAATAAAAGCTTTGTGTTCTTTGCGCTCCTAAGTTATTCAATGAATTTGGACCAATTTTTTTTTAAACATGGTTTTTTTATGTGCTACAACTTTTTTTTGCTATTAGATCTTAATCCAAAAACTTTTTTGTTTTTCGACCCACTCTAATGTATATGTATATGTGTATGTATATGTTGAAAATAAAGAAAAGGTATGCTTTGAGTAAAGAAGAGAATTTCTATAAAACCAGACAAATTTCTGTAAGCGTTAATAAAATAAAAATGCAAATGAAAATAGCCTAAAGCCAATAGCAAAAAAATACATATAAGAGTGTACCTAAAATAAATGAGAGAAAAAGGACAAGCTGTAAATATTGAATGATGCTTAAAATTATATTGTATACTTTTCGTAACCTAAAAAAATATGTATTATAAAAATTCAATTTCGTTGAAAAAAATGCTTATATTTTTGTTGAAATTAGCGCAAAATAACTAACTATATAATCTTTATTTTTATATACAGTGTATTTTATAAATAGAGGTACTAAATTTAAGGAGTTATTCTACAATTAAAAATAAAAAAAAATGTCTATGGCTACGGTCCTGTTATAAATTTAATTAAATATTGCCGCTATTAACGCTAAGAACTTTAGCGAAAAAAATTCGCAATGCCCTAACCTTATGTAATTTTTATTAGGAAGTTTAACCATTGGCGTACGAAATAGGGGGGCGTTTTTACTCTTTTGCACCAAACTTTTTTGTGTATAGTTTATTTGACATTATCTCAATAAAATATGATTCTTTAGTTAAAAATACATAAAAATGTACTCTTAATGTAGGGACAACCGTTTTCGATAAAATTGCAGTTAAAGAGATAATTATCTATCACATTTCGAAATGTACTACCGTCCCTAAATAGAAAACAGTAACTCCATTTGTCACATAGCAAGGTTTTTACGTCAACTCTGATGTAATATTTTAACACACTGCTACTTATAAATAGAATTACTGCTTTCTAGCTTAGCAGGGCATTGTACGAGTCCAATTATATTTTGTTTTTCGTAAAGAGTTTAAACATTTAGTTTTTATATTTATTTAATAAAATCAACTATTATTTTGGATATTTTTTACAGAATTTTCTTGATATAGTTTGATATAGTTTCTAGCTATCTAGCTTTTTATTCTTGATTTGTCTACATTATAATGCTAATATACAATATAATACTATAATGCTAATATTATAATATTAGCATTATAAAAAAAATTGGTTTAATTAGCATTAGTAAAAAAAAAATGGGTTAATAAATTTAGAAATTTGACAAAAAAAAAACACTTTTTACTGTAGGACCACGCAGAGTTTAATGAAAGAAAAAAAATAATACCATTCTTCATGGGTAATTTCTTTCAGTAAAAGATTTACATATATGCGACGAAATCTTGGATTTAAGAATATACAGCTTCAATAAAACGAACTAAAAAAGACTTGCAAGAGTTATATACTCAATACAAATGTAAATTTCCTTGCTTTATATATTTATATGTAAATGTTCTTTTGCAACAATCTAGGACGCGTGAATATACGCGTGATGCATTTTTTAAGTGTACTTGAAGGGTAGCCTAAAAAGTAATATTAATATTTAAATTTTAAACAAAAAATGTTCTTTTATTTTTATATTATTTTTACAGTGATAGACTGATCCGAATTTGTTTTACATTATTGTGCTATAAAGTAAAACAATACCATTATTTATAATAAATTTCAAATTTTATTTATATATTAATTAGTCAAAAATATTTATATTACCGCGCATTTGACAACAGCTTATCACTCAACATAGGCAACTATTAGCGCGATTTTTAATCTGATTAATGAGGTTTATTCTTTCTCACTATCTCACTTGCAATAAGAATTCGTAATTTAAACAAATAAAAAAGGTATATTTAGGACCATTTAAGATCTGAAATTTTATGTATATCCATAAGTGTAAAAAAATCTTAGTATTTTGCGTGTTTAGCCCAAAATCCGATATACTTTCTATTCTAGAAAGCAATGAATTTTGATCAGGAGGTTAATAAAAGCCGTCTAAAAATTAATTAAATATTTTTTTCAGTGTATTTTTACAATAAACGTTTTATTTTAAAAAATCAAACTTTTAGTCATCATTCACTTTATTAATAATTTAGGTTAGTTACCGGTTTCGATTATCATCGTCAGACTAGCCAAAAATATATAAAAATACTATATCCATAAAAGGTCAAAAATAACCATAAGAAAACATTTATAAATGTAAAACAACGTTACGTTACTGTGTAACCTAAATTATTAATAAAGTGAATGATGACTAAAAGTTTGATTTTTTAAAATAATATCTCTTCACTATAAGTATACGTACGTTAAATTATGGATCTCAATATTTTTGATTTTCGCAATTGGATAAACGTTTTAAGCTAAAAAAAAATCTTTAAAATATACGAAAATCAGCTGTTTTACCCCCATTTGACCAAGGTATTTAATCTCCATATTTCTTCCAAATCTAGTTGGCTGATTTTTGAATAAAACTCTTCAAATGGTAGAAAATACTTTAAATGAATTATTTACGGTGGATTGTAAGCAATGTAACACATGGGACAAATTTACTGTAATTTATCGTCCAGCAAAAAGTACAATCGCACTCTTTTCCCACATTTTTTCGTAATAAGATTTATTCCATTCCAAATGATATGAGAGATTTTGAAAATTAGCTTGCTTTTTTCTACTACAATAGTTAAAATTTGAAAAAAAAAATATTTCCTATAAAAATTAAAAAAAATTGTGAAACATCCTCAGATAATATCCTTACACGGAAAGAAATTAGTGGGCTCTGCGCTATACATTATAAGATATTTGGTAACAGTGGCAAATTATAGTGATTTAAGCTATAGATTATAAGGGACACAATAACTAATAATGTTAAAAATAAATTGGAAACGATTATATATATTACAGACACGATTATATTTATTACAGGCACTATTATAAATTTACAGAAATTTTATTATATTATAAAAATTATTAGCACGGACAATAATTAAATCTATTTAAGCTATAAATGCCATACTATTTGTTATATTTTATTATTCACTAAACAATTAAAGTATTTCATATAAATTTTTACACTGACTGCCATAATTGTAAGAGAAAGCCTTGTATTTATATAATAAGCGATTATAATTTGCTTGGTATGTGTGTTATAGCGCTCCTAGCTATAATTTTTTTTCCGTGTAAAACGAACACTAGTTAACTATCATTTCACAAAAAAAAATCTGTTCTGTCCACCGGTCTTTATTTTCTCTAGATTTAACCCAGTATCAAGCAAGATATCCTTAGTTAAAACTGAATAATTACTTCATAATTTTAAAAATAAAAATATAATAGAATTAAAATGTAAACAAACAAATCTACATTATCTAAGTTTCAAGACTTACATGGTTTAGTTACACGAAAAAATAAATAAATTTTATATCACTCGACTTTTTAGACTTTCATTAACTAAAATTCATAACTCCCGAACGGATTGAGATATCGAACTCTACTTGGTGCCATGTTACAAGAAAACCTTTATAGTTAAAAAATATAAATCGTGTATCTATCCGAAAGTGACAGTTGAAGCTACAATTTGCTCTAAGTTTAGGGGAAATTTTAGCTAATAAAGAAATTATCTTAAAAATGTAATAGTTCAGTTTTTCTTGGACACACTTCTTTAAATTGTGAGATATAAATAGACTTTTAGATATATCATTAGGTTGGAGTTAAAATTTTATATGCAATGCACATTACACCTTGCAATGCTCAGTTCGCAGTGCGCATATAACTTTGTTACTTGGATCTGACGAATATAGGTAGATATGTAAAATTCCCGAAGTAAAATTTTAGCCTATATACGGAGTTTACTACTGCTCTCGCCCTTTTGTGGAAGTAGCGTATAAATAAAAGTTTTTACTAAGTTTAAGAAAATAATTCTATCTGCTCAAATTAAGATTCTAAACAAGAGGGAACTCCTAAAATATTCAGCTAAGTCTTTCTAATACGAATATTTTGATGAAAATTATACAAATTTTACACGAAATCGTATCAATTTCAGACAGAAGGGTGCTTTAAAGTCTAAATTTAAGCTTTAAATCGTTTTTTTTTCTCAGCGCCTTAGCGCCAAATGCCAACAAACTCGATTTTTTATATTAAATCACATGTATTTCATCTTGTCACACGAATTTTATTTTCGTACTATGATTTTTTTTTAATTTTACAAAATGTAAGGTATTATATTTTTTTTACTACTAGCTTTAGAACATACCATTATTTATCATGTTTTCAGACTGTAAAATCAAATTTCTTCACCTATAGCAATAATAATTTTTTCTCTCCTAGTAGGAGTAATTTTATAAACAATTTATTTTATTTTATATCACTCGACTTTTTAGATGTTTCAGTTATTTGTGAAATTTTTACTAATTAAACCCTAGAAAATAGCTTTAAATAACTTTTTTTATTAAATATAATTAATTATAATTATTACCAATTAATACAATCAATAATTAGCTAAATATTAATAAAAGTTATAAAAAAAACTAAATTTTTAAACGTCAGTTCAAAGTATTTATTTGAGCAAGTGTCATTGATCAAGGCTACTTAATTTTTATGAAAATTTCAAGAAATATAATTTCTGTTCTGTTCTGTAATTTATTTTATTATTTGAATAAAAATAGTTAAATACTGCTGGTAGTGAAAAAACTAATATATATATAAACTACGGTAGAGAAGACTATTATAGCCTCGCACTCTTAAATCCCTTGCTGCTACACAGCTCGGGATTTAATAAATACGCTCGGCTATAAAAAATGTATTCTCTAACTTGGTATAAAATTACTATTAAGCAAATAGATTTAAGCACTTTATGAGTAAGGCTAAATTTTCACCCTCTATGTATATCGAAATATAGATTAAAAATAATTTTTTGATTGTTTATAAAAATTTGACAATTGACCAGTTTGTATTAAAACTCGATCAGCAAGTTCCAACACTCAAGCAAAACTTATTCATCTGTCATTTTGCTCTTTTAATACAAAAATAACAATTTTACTCAATTTTAATTCTGAAATGTTACTTATTTAAAATGACCGCAGTAAACAGGGGTTTATAAGCGTTGGCAAAACTGTGAAACATACACTCAGAAAATTTTGTTGTGTTTTTAATACTGAATGTTATTTGTTAATACATATTTTTTATTTATATCGCCACCATTGCTATTTAATACTTTACTTGTGATATTAAATACTGCAATATGTGTATTGTATACAAAATGTTGTCATACTAACATAGAGACCGTGCTGGTACATTTGGATCCCCACGCAACATGTGTTTATTAATACTGTAACATTTGGTAAATTGTTACAGTTTGGTATACTTTAAGTTGTAGTTGTTGTGTTATTGATCTAGTTTAAAGTATGTTACAGTATTTAGTAAAATAATAATTGGTAAATAATATCAAAATTCTGATTAGTAATAATACAGAGAAAATTAAAAAAAGGATCGATTATTGTGTAATTGTCTGTGGTTGCAATCTTTATATTATTACTTATCAAAATTTTGGTATTATTTACCGATTGTTAATTTTATATATAACTTAACAACTCAAAGTATACCATTCTATAAGTGTGATATGATTTACCAAATGTTACAATAATTTTTACTATAACATGCTAGTATTAATAAACACATATTGCGTGGGGATCCAAATGTACCAGCACGGTCTCTATGTTAGTATGACAACATTTTGTATACAATACACACATTGCAGTATTTAATATCACAAGTAAAGTATTAAATATCAATGGTGGCGATATACATAACAAATATGTATTTACACATAAAATTTAGTATTAAAATTAAAATGACATTTTCTGAGTGTAGGACATATAGTGCCGATGAGTTAAACGTCTGTTGTTTTATCGGATTTTGGAACTGGAAGACTTTCCTTATCTTTCTTAGTGTACAAACCATAAAATCTTCTTACTGTACTTCACAGAGAGGGATTATCGACGTCTAAAAATAAAGGATTATACTTAATCGATCTAAGGGCCCTATATAATACCTTTAGATGTATCATTGTCCCGAAAAGAAAAACACTTTAGAGGTTATACATAAGAAATTAGTTTCTTCTGGCCTTTTTTGTAAGCTTATCTGAAATGGACTGCTCGCTTATGCAGGATTATCACACCGAATTTTCAGGGGTGCAAGGATGTAGTTTATTTTTATAAGTTTGTGAAAGGGAGGCCAAACAAATAAGATGTCAAATAGATAATAATTCGTATAAGGTTGGGAGGATTGGAAGAATAATATTTATATTGTTTTGAATAAGTTTGTTGTATGGGTACTTCTATGAAAGTCGGGTAACTTTTCAGATGAATTTGAGTCACATGGTTTTTTATGGAAAACGGGTTGGTGATAATGTATTTAAAAGAAACAGATACTTATATGATTTTATCTTTTGCCACGCGGTGAAAATTTTTTTTTTTTGGTAATTTTAATTCGCTCATATTTTCCAAAATTTTAATCTAAGGGTATTATGTCCCTATATTTTTGGAATCGGCGCGTCGAGATCTATCGACATTCATTTTTGTCTTATTTACGACCAAAGGACTGACCACAAGGGACTGACGACAAGGGATTGATGAATTTCGTGAAAAAAATAAAATCTTCTGATTGAAATGAAATACTGTTTGTTTTTAGTTTCTATACTAATTATTCACACAAAAAAAAGTTTAATTAAAATTAATCAAAAACAATTAACAATAAAATACTACAGAATTACTCACCAAGGGACTGATATAATGACTGTCACCACCTCGTGTTCTCTACACAAGCACGTCTCTAGCACTAAATTCGAAATGGCTGACTAGCAACAAATTGTGTTTACTGCTAACTTTAAGTCGTTCGTTTATAGAGAATAGACTATTAAATTTTAAACACTGCAAAAAACCGCAAATTTTTAAATTTCACATGTGTCAAGGGACTGACGTCCGATGTTAAGTACGCTTTAACTTGAAAAAAAAGTGATAAAAATTATTTTAGAATTTAAATAAATTGATTCTTAACACTTTAGAGAGAATACTTAAAAATTAAAAGTAAAACAACTGTATAAACCTAATATTTTAAAAATATAAGCATTTAATTGTTAATAATTGTAATGGTGACACGACAAGGGACTGATATTTTAAGTAAGTAAGGACGAATTTTAAAGTAATCCCAATTTGATATATAACATTTAATTAGGACGATAAAATACTTGTATTTAGCTGTTAAATAATAGTCATATTTATTAAATACGTCTGATATAATTCTAAACATATGTGCATAACATGAACTTAACCGCTTTTCATAAAAATACCCGTATATAAAAGCGACTTCGCCATAATTGCAAATAAATTGATAGAAGAATAGATAGAAGTGTCGCAAAGAGCCCTTAATAATCTTCAAGCTTTCGTTAGGGACTTCACTTATTTTGATAAAAATAGCAAATATTTCAAAAAGTATGTCTTATCTACAAAAAAAAAATGGAACAAAGCAGTCTAATGTGGATCTTTAAAATGGCAGACTAACATCTCTACTCTAAATTTCTCTACTCCCTAACATCCCTACTCCATAAAATCCCTACTCCACAACAACTCTACTCCGTAACATATCTACTCCATAACATCTCTACTCCGTAACAACTCTACTCCACACTATAGACACTCGATTAGCCACTTGTCTTAATTCAAAAGAATATTTGTCATGCTAAGTCACTGTCAAAAATGAATTCAGTTTATATACATATTAGTGCATGTTAAGAGTACGCGGTCATTGTTGCTTTTAGAATAATTCATTTATGATTGTTCTAGATTTACATTTAAAGATAAACGTTTTCTAGGAAAAAAATAAAATAATCTAGAAGAAGAAGATTCTTTGTTCTTTGAACTGCTCATTTATTATTAAGTGGCTAATAAAGTGCATATAGTGTGGAGTAGAGTTGTTACGGAGTAGAGATGTTATGGAGTAGAGATGTTACGGAGTAGAGTTGTTGTGGAGTAGGGATGTTATGGAGTAGGGATGTTAGGGAGTAGAGAAATTTAGAGTAGAGATTTTAGTCTGCCTTTAAAATTATAACGTTAAATTCGCTCATTTTTATTACCAGTATAATAATAATAATAATAATAATAATATTTATTGAGAAAAAAAAATACAATTCAATAAATATGCTATAGGCACAGAAATGTCTAGCATATTGAATTTAAGATTTGGCTAGTTTTACATAGAAAAAGACTCGAATACTGGTTTTGAACATTTTTTTAGTTTTTTAGTTTTTTTTTCTCAAAGAAATCGAAAATATTTAATTTTTTTTTAAGTCCAAACTTACACATGAATTCATGTGAATTCATAAATTCATGTGTATAATAAATTACATAAGGACTCCTCGTTTTACGATACTTAATTTTGTCAGATAAATTTTATTATGATCAACTTTCTTATATTAAAGATGCTTTATATTTGAAAACTTTATCGTCTTATATTCACCAATAAAGTGCCAACTTACACAACTTCCAACTTAGATTATAAGAAATATTAGTTTTAAGCGATGAAATTAACGCCATAAACTCAGTTTTAACTTTATTACTGATCATCAATAAAATATCTACCCAATAAAAAAGTAATAAACATATGTTACTATATTTTATGAAACATAAGTTATATTAATTAAAATTAAACTTACACAAAGAAAAATTATAACTTAAAACAAGTACGTAAGGGAGCGTTCAAGTATTAAGTAACGCAAAATTTGGCCATTTTTGACCCCCACCCCCCCATGTAACGCGGCGTAACATTTTCGATACCCCCTCACCCCCCCCCCCTATTTGTTACGTAACATTTTACAAAATGTTAAAAAAATTAAAGGAAATTTTGCTTTATGGTTTAAACCGGTTTTTAACCGGTTATTGCTTCCATGTTTTGACCCAAAATCGGTCTGATGTAATTTCCGCAACCGGTTAACCAAAAACCGGTTATTGGCTATGGTTTTCCATCTCTAATTGTTTTTGTTTAGAGGATTTAGTGAACTGTTAACCACGCCGTGTGAAATAAAATTTGCAAGGAATCCGTCTCTTTAAGCCTAGATCATTGTTAAAAACGTGATTCAATAAACATTTTATAAGTTTATAATTTTTTAAGTGTTACGTTACATTTTTACTGACACCCACCCCCCCTCTGTAACGCGGCGTAACGTTTTCGAGACTTAATTAGGGCCATTTGGACTAACGGTGGTTTAAGTTTAAACTTGCATTAAATACAGGTTTGGCCAATCAAAACGTAGCATTTTAACTTAAACTCAGTTTAGTCGAGAATATCCAAGTGGTCCTCAGATGAATATGTTGAAACTTGAATCACTTAAAAGGTGATTGTTTTGAGTAATAAAATTCCTTGTATTGAGTTTAGAGAAACTTAAATAAAAAAGGGCAAGTAGATATTTATATCTACTGAGTATTTAAAATATTAAGAATAATAAAAAATAGTATAGTAGAGAAAAAATGCAAGTCGCTTGCAAAACAACTTTACACTACGATATTTCAAGAAATCTTTAACATAGAAACTTCAAATTTGGAAAAAGATTTGTATACTACTTAGAAAATCTATTTTCCAAATTTCAAGCCACTGGTTCAAAGCATTTTTGAAATATCGTAGTGTAAACTTTTACAAGCGACTTGCATCTTTTTCTCTTCTATAGGTATTAGTAATCATTTTTTTGGAAACAAGAACTAACTAAACTTGAAAAAATTAATAAATTATTCAAAATTGGTAAAATATCTGTATATTGAATTTTTATACTTGCAACAAGTTAGATACAAGATTTTTTCTCCGTATTTTTGTCTGAAATTAAAATCTATTGAAGAACTTTTTTTTTATTTACTTGTTCCAATTTTTAAATTTCTAAATTTTAATTAGTACGGTAAAACAAGAAGTAACTTTAAATCTGGGGTAAGGGTTTAAACTTTTCAGTAAGCTAGTTTAATTTTTAGAAAATTATAAATTTTCAACTTTGAGTGTTCTTATCTTATTTTCTCAACTTCTATTTTCCATTCAGTTTAAAGACAAAAGATTCATCAAGTACAACAAACCTTATTTGGTAAATAATATATGTGTACTTTGGCAAGGAATGGCCTTGTTTCTTGATATGAAGTTATATACAATGTATAATAGTAGCATACTTAAATATATACCAGAAAAATACCCAAAGTTTTTAAGAAAAAAAATATTCAATTTAGTGTTTTATGTCTTATAGACATTATTTAATTCAATAGTAAACTTGGTAACCAACGATTGAAATAGCTCCAGGAAGTATCTACATACACAGTTTTTTTTTAATTATTTAATTAAAAAATGGAGAATTTTCATACGTAATACACCGACAGAGAGATGTATCGAAAATATACCGAATCTACAGGTGTATATGTGTATTTTGACACAATAAATTCATGTTTGACATTTCTAATTTTTAAAATAAAAAAAGATCTAGATTCGTTAACTTTTATTACTATTGAATAAAAATAAGCTAATATGACATGAAATTTACCTTAATTTTGTATTTTAGTTGATATTTTGTTACCTTTAGTTATGCTTTAATTTTAACTAAGAATATCTAGGACCTTGGTTAATACTGTGTTGAGCCCACCAGGTGGGTTGTCGGCATCGAACGTGTTGCTGCAACAAAATTTTCCATGGCAAAGGAGCCTGGCTTAAAGTTAAACCAGGTTGTACAACCGAGCCTAAATCCAATTTGTGCTTATATCTCCTAACCAAAAAACAAGACCCTTTTTGGCGTGAACACTTATTTTCCCTTGTTTTAGTTGTCAAAATAAACACTATATGGTTTCCTTTTTACTTAATCTCCCCCACTGTCTTAGGTCTTTGCGTGTTAATACTCTATAAGGCTCTTGTTCCGAAGATAAAAGGTACTAATGTTATTTTTGTCGTAATCTTTTAATAACATAAAAACATTGAGAACGTTTTGTTAGTACAATAAGTTCAGTTCAATAGCGGAAAATCTTTCGTAATAAAAACATTTTCCATTGTAAAGTTTCCCAGTTAAAATCAAATGGTTTATTTATTTATTTAAGTATAGTGTTTTTTTTAGAAAATATATATCCATTTGTATCATATTTATTACACTCTATAAAGAAATTGCACTGCTCTACTACAGAATTTTCACAATCAATGAGAAAATCCCTACCAAAATGTCATATAGCTGCTATTTCACGCTTTTTCGCGATCATCAGTGAGCATATATTGGTATGGTGGCTTTCGCACTGACTGTTGAAAATTTTAAATACCTCTCAAAAATAAGTATAACTGTATTGAGAGCGTACAAATTGGTGGCGCCATCCAATGTTTGCATCTAGATATAGATAATTCTTATCAGATTACAGGTCTGCCAACATCTTATGTCTAGTACTTTTGTGCAAACATTAGATGGCGCCACCAATTTGTACGCTCTCGATACAGTTATATTTATATTTAATAAGTATTTTAATTTTTCAACTGTCGGTGCGAAAGCCACCATACTAATATATGCTCACTGATGATCGCAAAAAAGCGTGAAATAGCAGCTGTATGACATTTTGGTAGGGGTTTTCTCATTGATTGTGAAAATTCTGTAGTAGAGCAGTGCAATTTCTTTATAGATTTTAATAGTTTGCCGTCTATAAGGCACTAAACTTTATTTTCATTTATTACACTCTTTGGAGTCTTATGACTTGAAGAGTATCATACGATAGTTTTCAAAATTTTAAACTCGTCAAAAAACCCACACAGAAACAATTTCTATATAGGTATTCTGAAATTCTGAATTCTGAATTCTGAAATTTTTATAAAAGTCCATCTGTCCACCCATCTAGCTGCCACGTTTTTTGCTAACGCGATAACTCAAGAACGAAACGTTCTAACGATCTTAAATTTTGGGAAAAAATTAAGTCATATAAGAGGAAAAACCCTATAAATAAGATTAGGAAGATTATTTTTAACTTCAATAGGCATCGTTTCCTTACCAAGATTGATTGTTCCTAAAAATTGAAAGTCGATCTGATTACTCTTACTTAAGCTATCGCACGGACAAGAAAACGGGGGGCCGTTGTTTAGAAATTTTTACAAAAAAAACCTTTTTTGGGTTTCAAAATAAACGTATATGTAATATTTTAGGGAGGACCTTATATTTTTTATTATCTTAAAATTTTCATTTAGGTGTAACTAGAAAATTCTGAAAATATGCGAGTAATCAAACTTCTCTAAGAGTTGGGCTCCTTTAGGGCCAATTTTGTTGGATTTTTGGCACGGGTTAGTATCTCTGGATCATTTTGAAATTTGGCACATGAAAGATTTTAAGCCCTTAAAGTTTTTCACTTTTACAAAAATTACAGAAAATTTTCAACGATTTTTTACGATTTATGGGTAATTTACGAATTTTAGGGACCCAATTAGGGCCCTAAGAGAAGTTTGATCACTTTCATATTTTCAAAATTCTTAAGTTACACCTAAATAATAATTTTAAGGTAATAAAAAATATAAGGTCCACCCTAATAATACATACTCCCCTGCTTTAAAGCTTCGAGGAGTATAAAACAAAGATTTATTTTACAAAAAAATAAATAAAAAAATCGTATTCAATACGACTTTATCTTGTGTAACTTTAACTTTGCTAGTTCTTGTCTATAATTTAAAACATAAAAAGATACTTAATTAGGCACATAGACCACTTTTTGTTTATTGTGTAGTATATCACGGTTTTTAGACTACAAAAGATTGTGGGAACAATAGAGATCAGAGGTTAATTTGGTTAAAGTAGTTTACCCTCTAAAGCCAAACTCTTCAAAACTAAAACTTAATATTAATTTATAAATTGTGAAGTTACTTGAAATAATTTTTGATAAAATAATTAACTTTACTTTTTGATTTAAGTATAGTATATGTAGCGAAAAATAAGCAAATTTACACATATTACATTTATTTCTTCTTCTTCCTTTTTCTTCGTCTTCTTTTTCTTTTCCTTCTTACTTTTTTTGAATTTGTTTTTTTTTCGCGAGTCTCAAGTGTGTTGGGTTTTTGCATAATTACAAAAATTATGCTAAACTACAAACATCCAGAGTTTTGTTTATAAATTTTTTTTTTCTTCTGTATTTGTACGAAATTGCCTATATTTTTTTGTTGAAGATTTAATAAATAACTAAAATAGTATCGTAAGATGCTTGTAAAAAGTTAAAAGTAGAATTTTAAAATAAAAAAATATATTTTGTGCAAAAACATGAAGGCACTCCAGCTTTATTAAACTTTTCATATATTTATGTTTATCTGACCTTTAGTAGTTATATTTTTAACCAAATTTTATTATCTTAACTATAACAAACTAGTATGGCTTGAAGAGTGTTGTTTAAATGACATCATAGTTAGTTGGTAAAGTAGGACACTATTATACCAAAATCTTTTTCGAGGTTAAAAAGTTGATTGAGTTGTTTATTTTGCGATATTTGAAATTGAGAACCAAAAATGAGGTCTACAAGGAAAAAAATAGGCTTGTCCTAACTTTGCAAGAACATTTTTGCATAAAGCTTATAAATTACTTACTTTTATTTAACTCATTTATTATAGTTACCTACATTATCCACGAATGATATGTGACGATTATTTAAAATTATTTCAGTTTAATCCGTTCCTGCACAAAAAAGTGCCTGGCAAAACAATCTTACAAATATTTGGCGTCTGGCTTACCTAAAAAAATTATACCTAACCTATTTTTTCCTCTTCTTGTTCGAAAAAATATGATTTGGAGAGAGATTTCTTCTTACTAGTATGTTATAGTTACGATAATAAAATTTGGTTTTTGCGTATTTATAGTTAAATTTGGTTTTCATCCAATTAATTAATTAATATAGTGAATCTATGTATACCAGAGACCGTTAAAGGGTTAAATTAGTGTTTTAAAATAAATTACCATCTCGTAAAGGCGTACTGAGAAAGTGAATTAACCAACTAGCAAACAGGAAAATTTATATGAAAACTTCTAGCCGTATTTGCCACAAATTTCACCTGAGCAAACCCCCAAAAACAATAATAAACTGCATTCAGTTAAAACAAAAGACTCATGTCTCGTAATTCAGTTTTGCTAAAACTTAGTTAAATAGTGACATACAATTTAAATATGTAAACCAAGTCTATTAAGATGTTTTTTCTACGACTGCTTTAGAATGTAAGCAAATACACACACTTTTCAAACACAGAATAAATCCATTCTAGCTCTAGATAGGCTATGAATATTCCGTATCAAGTGTTAGAATGAGCACATATAGTGCCCTCTTGTTTACAAAAGTAAAGAAAACTGTAGCAAAATTAGCAAAAATATATATATTTTACCATGAAATATAGAATAATTTAATGCAATTTAAAGTTTTGCGTTAAAATTACATAAAGTTTATTAGTTTTTCTTAATATTTGACCAGTTTTTTATCAATTTAGTTCAAAAAAATAAAACTGCTCCATCTATTGTTAAATATTTAAACCTGATATCTGTCACAATAATCTGACATAACCTTCATTTTTTTCATTATAATTTGTAAATATGTTTTAAAATTAAATAAAAATCTTTTTTAAGTACTGATTTGATAAAATTATTAAATAACATTAATTGCTTTATTTAAAAATATGTGTTTTGTTGCATTTACAATGTCGAGTGACAAAAAAAATGGTTTTTAACCTTGTCCGCAGTTTAAGGCCATACAGTGTTTCATATTTGCAGTCGAAGAAAAAGTATAGTCTACAACACGTATGGAATAGACAATATTCCGCGCGAGCGGAAAGTTTGTCATACGAGCCGGCAGGCGAGTGTGGCGATCCCGCGAGCGCGGAATGACTATTCTTATATAATTCTTATATACTATTCTTATAGAAAATGTGATATTTTGCACCAAAACAAACATGTACTCTTTAAACTATCCTGAAAAACTATAGTTTTATTTTATTTAAAATTCATAAATGCCCCTAATGCAGGACCGGATTTACTGCATTTGCCGCCCTAGCAATAATTAACATGCCACCCTGCCATAAAACGAAAAACTTCGTCTACTTATAAGCAAAAAAAAGTTTTGGATATTTACTTGAGGACAAAAAAAAAATATCGTCTAGTAATCATTTGCCGCCCCTTAAATTTTCCGGAATTCTGGACCTGTCCTAGAGTCTGTTTTATTAATTTTTGTTTAAATTTCATTGCAATAAAAATGTTTAGTAATATTCCTTGACTTACCTAAAACACTGTCGACCATAGTTTTTGTAGAATTGGTATAAGAGGTCTTACTTTAGTTAATTATTTTTATTTAAATTCCATAACCGCTTCTGTAACATAAGCAGAAAGAGAAACAGAGGTTCTATTCCATTATTTCTTGTATAAATGGCATACTTAAGGCTACATCTTTGTTTTTGTTATTAGTTCTCAATAAAATTTACTACCTAAATTTAAATTTAATGCATATTTCAATATATTAGGTAGGTGTAACTTCTGTAAATATGTAGGCTTTAAATTACCCAGTTAAATTATAGGTTTATATTTGGAAATCATAAACGATTCAAAAGACTGTTTCATTATTCATTGTTCAAAGTAATGGTATACCATGGTACTATCAAATTATATTAGTGTCCTTCGATTATAAAATTAATAAATAAATATCGGGACTAGGACTTTTTAAATTTTTTTAAATAAAAATACTAAATTTTATGCACTAGCGAAGTTTCGTCTTTAATTAAGGCTTTATCAAGCTAAAAGAGAGAAAAAGACCTTATGTAATAACACAAAAAAAGGTATATAACTCAAAAAATAAATAAAAAGTCCACTTTTTAATTTCATGCCTAGATAATACGAAAAACATTTACCTTAGCATACTTAAAGCAAAAAGAAAAACGTGTAGTTACACAACAATCAGAGGAGAGTTTAATGCTCCGCAAGGCCAAAACAAGCAAAAATCCTCACGTATTTTGTTTTAGGTAAAAAAGAAAAAAATGGCACCCCAAGCATTTTAGTTTTTCGAAAATTTTATATATGATTTTTAAAGTACGCTACACCCTAGTATCTTAATAAACGTCTCCGTTTGATTAATTCTTATATAAATTGCATACTTAAAGATACATCTTACTTTTTGGAATTAGGTATCATTAAAATATACTACTTTAATTAAAATTAGATGCATATTTCAATACATTGTAGGTGCATCTTCGGAAACATTGTAGCTCCGCCAATCGTGACAGGAAGGAATTATTGTCGTTAAATTTATTCCGTCTGATAAAATGCATTCCTTAGCTTCATATCAGCATCAGTATCAGTAGGGCTATTTTTAGCCAATTTAGTTAAGATATTGACTTTACTTTTAAAATTGCTTCTATAGTACTTGTGTATAAATAATATGCCCATAATGAAATAGTATATTCCATAACTTGTGTGGAAAGTGACATATTTCACATGAGTGGGAAGCTTTACGAACGAGCCGCCAGGCGAGTGAGGAAAACCCACGAGTGTATGAAATACACTTTCCAACGAGTTATAGTGTACATAATTTTTCCTACGATTCCGAAAAAATATATAAACTATAAGAATTCTTAATTTAATATTTTTTAATTATTATTACTTATTCCGAGAATTTTTGAGAAAATCAAAACACAAAATAGCATACAAATTTATATATGTATGTCAACAGGAAATTTGTTTTTTATTTACCTTTAGTTTTCTTGGTATTATATTTAATACAACATATTATTATGGAAGCTCAAAACTGTTTAATGGCTTGCCTAACCGCAAGCATCTTTTAAATCAAGGAAAATTTGATAGTTTACTAATAAGAATGTAAAATTCTACAATCTTTTACATTTCATGAGGAAGTATTGATGTTTTTTATAAAATGTATGGTAACTAAATCACAAATTAAGTAATTTTTATAAAATCTAGACATTAATAAAACATATTAAGTTATATTGACCTGGCTCAAAATAGTAAGGTTATAACTATAGTTTTTATTTTTGACATGAAAAACAGAAATATTTGGATTGAAAAACATAAAAGACATCAAAAAAGTCTGTAATGAAAGGTGGAAAATTGCATATAAAACGAGGTGAGTAAAATTCGTAGAATTTACAACGTAAATATCTTAACAAAATCAGGCAAACCTACATACATAAATATCAAACTAGGGTGATGTGAAAATATCAAACAAGTGTTATATAAGGCGTTTTCTAAAGAACAAAAGAGTGTGGTAAATGTCATTTTCATAGGGGATCGTAGGAAAAAATTATTTAAAATGATGTTAGAAACCTTTAATTTGATGTCCTGGTAGCTAAGAACTAACCCCATAGCATAACCAAATGCATGCAATTTTTTTTTACTGATTTTGAGTCTAAAATACATCAGCACTCTTAGTAGTACTGTGCTGATGTAAAAGTGGAGAGACTAAACCGTTTACTTTTATTTATTTCAAGTTTTTTAATTACACAAAGCCAAGCCCTGAATTATTTAAGTTAAATACCTGGCCTCGTTATGATGTACAAAAGTTTAAAACTCAAATACCAATGAAGTTTTTTAACAATTGAATTATAAAATTGTTCTAAAATTCAGATATAATTTGACCAACTTTATACCATATAAGCTGCACGCTGAAGCAAAGCAAATTTTTGCTGGAAAATGATAATTAAGTAGATACACTAGAAAAAGACTAATTTGTAAATAGACATTTTTCCTAAACTGTTTAAAATGGGTTAGGTTATATAACACATTTAATTATAAATAAATCTTTGTTAATGATATGCTTTATACAATTGTATGCCTCTTGCATTTCCTATGGCAATTTTTTTATTCTATTCATATGTTCATATACAACATTTGGTAAAATGTGTTAAAATTTATTAAAACAATGTTATACAAGTAATGTGCATGCTTTACAGAATATAAAAACGTAACATTTCCGTAGAATGTATAGTTCTCCGCATGAAAGAAAGTCTCCGACGAAAGGGGGAGGAATCATTCGCGCTCTCCTCTTTCCGTCAAGAGCGTTATAAGGCGTGTGTGCCTACATCAGGCCTCCCACTTGCACACATATTCCAAACATATTTCCCGTAGCCACAGATCCGTGCGTCAAACTATTGAATTAACACGATTAATTTGTGTTAAAATGTAATTTTTTTACAGTGTATTTCGTATTTTCCAGTTTCAATATTGTTTATAAATTTACAACGACAAGATCATATTTATAGACACAATAACGTACTTATAGACACAATGCCGTATTTTATAGTATCGACTTTAGTTTTATTTGTACTTTTCTTGAAACATTTAGAAGAAATATTACAGGATTTTGTGCTGAATAATATTAAATAAATTGATTTTCTTTTAGGTATTTACAATTTTAAAATAAATTTATTTCACTATTGGATGGTTTACCCAGTGGTTAACACTGAACTAACTAAGACTTTAACCAACGAAATACCAGAATTATTTGATATATTTTATTTAAACTCCGCGCAGAATCTATCTGAGTTGATGTTCATTTGTTTTTTGTTGTATGGTTGGTAGAATAGATTTAATTCCCTATGTTAAGTTGCTATCAAGTCTTTATTGTCAATACAAACATTATTTTGACGTTTAAAACAAAACTAACTAATTATTAAAAATCTTTAAAAAGGAAACTTAAGTATCAATCTACAAATGTACAAATTTTAAGCAATATAATACAGTGCTCAATAAGGGTTTCACAGTAAACAATGTGGAAATATTTTTTTGGCGAGTTAACATAATACTGTTCATAATTTTATTTAAAAAATATAATTTAAGCTCAGGTGGGGTAAAATTTTATTTTAATAGCATATTATAAATAAAAACGCTTACTTTTATTATAACTTTTAACAAATTTCCACTTTTTAAAAACTTTCTATATTATTTGTAAGACATAAGCTGATAGTTATTTTAATCTAAATGTCAAAAATTATCAAAAACATAATGCGTAATAAAAATATAATATAATAAAAGTCATTTTTAAACCACTAATCATAGCTTTTTTAGGTGTTAAGGTTGATTCAGGCATAATTATCACTAACTACACTAAACTAAATTATAATTATAATATACTATTGTCATTTGACAATAAATGTCAGGTCCATTTTTTAAGTATTTTTCTTAATAAAAATTATTGTAAGTAGCAAAATTATTCTTGGAATTATGGATGGGAAGAGATATAAAGAAGAAGAGAATCTGTTGAAATGGAGGTGAAGCGCGGTAGGAGGGATTTCAAAATGTTATGTGAAATATATGAAACTTCAACTTTTGAATGTATATTTTTTTTTCAAAATTAATGGAGAGCCCCTAGCACAAGCCAAAAGCTTATTTGGGGCTCTCCATGCTTATGTAATATTTTGCAAGAAATAAACTATAACTATAACTATATAACTATAATTAAGTGAAATTAAGAAAACTTAAAAACATAACCTCAACTTATAAAATAAATTTTCCGCGGTATGCAACAATAAGGTAACTGCCAAATAGATAATAAGCATGTGTAAATAAGACTGAATAAGTAAAAAAAAAACAAATATCTATAAGAATAAGAATAAGAATTTATTTATTTCAGAGAAAATGCCTTTACATAAAATAAAATAAAATAACATAAGGACATTGAGTGAAATATTGTCAAGTTTTAGGTAAACTAATATAAAAGTAATTAAATAAATAATACAAATAATAGTACAATTTTATAAATTTTTATAAAACATTTTACTATTCCTTAAAACGACTTTTGTTTGATTAATGCAATAGGTTCTTGAAACCAATAACTGCTTCCTTTTTTGGACTGTCGATAGGTTTATCCAGTCTCTGCTTTTAGCAGTAGATGTCGCTAGCTGTTTTTGCTTTTCCTTACAACGATTTTTAAACTCTATATAGAGATATATGGAAAGGATTTGATTTTCGTAGTTGTCCCTACTACCGATATGTGGCTCTGAAGAGTGCTAAAAAGCACGAAATCGATCAGTCACTTCGGAGGGACGACTGCGTTAATCAAACAAAAGTCGTTTTAAGGAATAGTAAAATGTTTTATATAGATTTTTTAAATTTGTAAATATCAAACAATTTAATTTAGTTTATAAATTTTGTTTGGACTTTTTAAATTTTAAACGGTTTATTTTTACAGAATAGAATAGTATAATAATTGCTATTAATCAATGAGGGTGAATTTTGGGACACGAGCCGAAGGTCGAGTGTCCTAATCACCCTAATGATTAATAGCTATTATACACGAGTAGAATACTATACTATATCCACGGCTGTTTTGAAGTTTTAACGGCCTATTAATCACTTCCGTGGATAAAATTAATTTTTGAATATTTAATATTTATTGTTGCTACTGTATATAATATATTCCTAATTTCTGTTGTTTTGTTACAGTGGAAACAACGATGGGGAGTCATCACCAAACTGTCTCCAGCTGCAGGTGAGGTTTTAATCATTAATTACCTTGAACTAACAATCCTACATCTATCTGGTTGTCTATCTAAGTTCCAGCATTACTCTATGTAAACAGAATCGTTATACCGGACAAATATATACGTCCGTGGGTAAATCGGCCAATTTGATATACAGGTTCGGCTGGTTAGGACCCTTAATCGAAAAATGTGTGTGTAAAACAAGTACGGATTATAGTCCGTTAAAACTGTATTAGTTGGACAAAGACCAGAATCAGTGTTGCTGAAGGACATGGTTCAATTTTTTTCCTCAAATAGTCCAAGAGAAATAAAATTAAAACTGTCTAAAAAATTTTAATGTATAAAAATTGTTCTTTATTAAATATTTTCTTTTGTTTTGATAAAAAAAATTTTGCTGAGATTTGCTTAAAAACAATTAATTTTTTTTTCGAGGATAATATTTTAATAAAACGACCATTCAGAACAAAATATAAACGAACGTCAGACGTGGATCAGAAATGGTTTTCTAAGTATACTTTTGATCGCTGAACACAAATCCGTCGTCCGTTTTGACCCATCAGGTCAGGATTTTTTTTTAAATATGAACAATCAATTATTTTTTTTGTTAAAAATTTAATTTCGCTCATATTTTTCAAAATATTATTCCTATATTTTTGGAATCAGCGCGCGGAGTTTTAAAGACGTGATTTAAAAAAAAAACTGAGATATGGTCAAAATCTTCAAATTTCGGTCATCGTTTTGATTAAAAAAAAAAAATCATGTCGATAGATCTCGACGGGCTGATTTTAAAAATATAGGCATATAATACCTTCAGATTAATATATTGAATATGACCGAAATAAAATTTTCGAAAGGAAAAAAAAATTGGTTTTTCCTATTAAAAAAAAAATCCTGAGGCGATAGGCCAAAACACACGACGGATTCATGTTCAGCGACCAAAAATACACCTAGGAAACCATTTTTGATCCACGGTAACCGATAGAAAAAATTTGCGGTCCTGTGTTATTAATAAGTTAATTAACAGAAAAAAAATTAACCAACGTCAATTTATAATTTATTATACGCATAATAAATATACAGGGTTATTCAGAAATAAGTTCGAGAAATTTAAGAGGTGATTCTACGTTAAAAAATATTAAAAAAAGTTTCTATAAAGGTTGGTCCGGAAATGAGTCCTAAGGGAGCTACGGCTCTTTAAAATTGTAATAAAAATAAAGTTTTTAATTAATAACTTTTGTACCCTTTAAGCTAGAGTAACGGGCCTTTGCATTTATACTAGTATTACTAAGGGCAATAAGTATGTTAATTTATTTTTTTAAATCTCTCCAGAGGCGTGCCTAGACGGACAAAATATGTAAGGCTTAACAGATTTTTGCCTCAAACTTTTTTATGTGTATTTTTTTTGGATTTTTGTAATAAATATAGATTCTTTCAGTAAAAATACATAAAAAATATCATATAGTATAACACTGTAGGAGCAACCGTTTAAAAAAAAATGCAATTAAGAGGAAGTAACACCCCCTCGGGGGTGGAGTTTTATGATCAGTTTAAATTTCAGCAACCTTAAAAACTCCTAAACAGAAATTTACAAATTTTTGTAAAAAAATGTATTTTTTCCCATTTGCCCCCCTTGCCCCACCCCAATGTTCACCAAACATAATCCCGAGCGAGAACTTTTGGTAACATACCTGTTTGCCAAATTTCAACTCTCTACCTAAAGCGTTCTTAAGTGATCGTGCTTACAAAATTTCCCCGACAGAACGACCGATCGACCGATCAACTGATTGACCGACAATTTTTTTTTGCTTGAAATGGATTCATATCGACATAAAACGATATAAAACGCAAAAATACGCCAAAAAATCGAAATTTTCTGCACGAATACAAAGCTTACCGAAATTTTGAAATTTTTCAAAATGGGAAAGCAATATTTTAAGGAAGTACTTTAGTTTACCCAAATAAAAACTGATCGGTGTAGACAACATAGTGTGTCTAAAAATAATTTATCAAAACGACCCCATGACATAGTTTCTATATCCTTTTTCCCTTTGAATGGGGTCCCCTTTGAAATATGTTCACTATCGAGTGGTGTTTATCGCAAAACAGGTGTCTACAAAAATTGCCTTACACGCACCTAGGGAGTTTTCAAAACCCCAAAATTTAAGTGTTAAACCATAATTCAACCGTATAGGAAATTAAATCTATCGATTTAATATTTAATTATAATATTGTGGGCTTACGAGCAATACTTCATAAAATATTATATTTTGGTGGTTAATAAAACGTTTTTACCTGACTACGGTTATGTCCAAGGATTATGCTATACGTAGGTTGAAAGTATGTTTTTATGTATGTTGCTTTATTAGTTACCCTTTAGGGCCTAATTAATTTTTTCCAAATCATTTGTCTAGATTCAGGAAGAGAGCCTTTATAAGGCTCACAAAAGAAAAGTTTTCTGTTCTGGGGTAAAGACTTCTTATGTATTTTGGGATGCTGAATCTGTCATAAAAAATTATTAGAAATAACGATACTAATCTTCATCAAAAAAGCTTCCCAACTATTCAAAAACATTAGGCTTTTAAAGCTGAGCTTTTCTGTGCCTGAATAAAATCTTTATTCCTTGCGTATGTTTGAGAGGTTCTTCTATATTTTTATTTATGAATATACTGATTTGAATTCAGAGTTTTGACTTGGCTGCAAAGCAAATCTCGGTCAGTAGAAAAATGTCTACAATATTATATGTATAGAAAAATCTTTCAATAAAATAGCTTTTTGTCATAAAACTGTATATATTGGTATTTTACGATTTTATGTATTTATATATACGTTATTTGACCTATATATTTTTTTACATTAAGGGTTCTGGGAAAATTGTTTGAGTATTATACAGTGTATGTCATAATCTAATCTTATACAGTTATAATGTCAGGCCCACATTATTGGCAGCTTTCCGAGATAGAATGACAAAAGTCACCCCCTTCATTTTAACTTTTAACCAAGTTAAGATATTGACTTTAAATTTATAACTGTAAATAAATAACTTAAACTATCTTTTGGCGTAAATGTTATATTTTATGTTATATTTTACAATATAATCAGGGCCGACGCGTCGAGAGAAAATCGGGGCTCGGGGGGAGTAACCTATGGCCCCGACTAAAATATTTACCCCTGCCAAAAAATTTGAACTAAAAAAAAAGCTCATCGCCCCCAAAAATATTTTTTTTACCCCTACCTACCAAAAATTTTAATGACTGAAAAAAAATATATCCCCGCCAAATTTTTTTATGACTAAATAAAAGCTCATTGCCGGGCCCCCTCGGAAAACTTCGTGCCCGGGGGGAACCAACCCTGGCACCCTCTCGTCGGGCCTGAATATAATAATAATTTATATTTATATAATAATAAATTCATAGCTATTTGCATTGATGTCATCGCAAAATAACGCCGAAATACTATCGTGTTTTGAAATGCACCCATTTTACCATGGTAATTTCTTGTTATAAAAATTACTATGGTAAAATAAATGATAGTCTCTAATTATTTAAAATTTGAAGGTACTTAGGTACTTTTATATGACGAAGTTAGTCCTATTAGCTGTGAATTTGACTATAGAATCAATTTTAAATTTAAATCTGATACAAAATGGAAATGTAATATAAAAAGCTAAATAAAAAACAAAATCCTTAAAAAAATATATAAGGTAGTGCCTTCCTTAAAACAGTATGGAGTAGACATTTCTGTCTGGTTTTAAGCTTGTCATAAATTTGTCCGTTGTAGGTCAACACTTTTTCCGTTTTCCTGCCATTTTATCATCCAGTAAAATAGAGGTCTTGTAATACATGAAAAAAAATCTTCGGAAATTTCGAATAAAAAACTTTACCGACCAGAAATAATCAAGTTGATTCATTTTCACCGCACGAACTAAGCTTGCGTTCCCAAAGGACCTTTTGAGTGTGACAGGAACGATAATGTTTGATATTCCAAAAACGTGACAAAGATAGCATTGCACTATGACGTTCTTGAATATTATGGTCACCGATAAACATTTAATTTTAGTGAAATTTGATAATGTGTACCGAGGAAGTTTCTTATTATTACACTTGTAGTTATAATATACGGTGTACAGTTGGTACCAACAAAACTGGAAAAGTGAAGTTATAAAAAAAAATTACATTGTGAATGTTTCATTTGACAAATATTTGTTTACTTGTTAATAAATTTAGTGTCAATATTGTTATTGCCACCTCAATGTCAAAGTCAAAAAATGTTGGTATATTTTTTTCAAATTGGAAGAGATAAAGCAGAAAAACAAGAATACTGGTGTAAAACCCATAATTATAATTTTTAAATTAAGGAACTATGAGGAATACCTAGTTGTAGGAGACCAATATACTAGTAGTGTTTTTTAAAAATAAAGGTATTTAAAACAAGTTTATTAGATACAAAATATATTGATAAGGGGATTTAATAATAGACATTTTAGAATAGGGATATTTTAGAGCAGAAATACAGTAATTAACAATAGAGATACGCTTCAAAATCCAAATAGTATTTACTAAACACAAATGCATAGAATAACATGATTTTTGACATGGTTTGGACTTTTTAAATAATCCACATTCACACAACTAAATTTTATGGAAAACATGAAATTTTACTTAACCCCACTTTTCCAGTTTTGTTGGTACCAACTGTACATCCTTAAAAAGAAACTCATACATGAGAAAAAGATAAAGATAAAATTTTAATCAAAAAAAATATCCCAAATGCAAAAAAAAACACAAAAAAATAAGCAGAAAAAAATACCAAAATCATGTATAGGCCTAAAAATTTAAAACCTTGAATTTAAAATAAAAAAAAAAATATTTACATTAACTAAAAAATAATAACATTTGTAATTTAACATAAAGTTTTCCCTGATAAAATCCACTTCGAAATATCTGCTTTTAAGCAAAAAAAGGCTAAATATTAATTACTAGACCCAAATCTAATATATATTTCGTTACCATGGCAAAATGGGCAAAATAAAAGTTTTGGGAGTCAAAGGACTAACAATATTATATATTTATTAATTTTATTTTCATATTGAATACATCCAATTTACATCAACATCTATACATTTTTAAATTAAATTATTTTTTATGATTAAATAGTCCTGAATTTGATTAACTTTTTCAACAAATATTCATGAACTCAGTTATTTAGATGAAATATAAAAAAAAATACGAAAATATTTTTTTTTTAATCCCTTTCTGTATAGGCATAAAAAACATTTTTTTACTAAGCTCATTTCTTTTTTTTATAAATTGTTGTAAAATGGTCACGTAAAATTCCATACGTGACCGTCAAGTTTTCACTAACTTTGTTTGCCTACTGTTTTACAAAATTGTTTTGCCTCTGGGAAATTTTACGTTAATTTTTTCAAAGGATATTTCCAATCTAATGATTTAATACTTTAAAATCTCATGTTTTACCGGTGCTCTCACTGGAAGTTTTTTTTGGGGAAGGGGCATAAACAAAAATGTTATCTAAAGATTCCGATTATTCCAATATTTTACTTAAAATTACGATTTTTCCAAACCTGATTTATAAATATAATATACATATAACCAAAGGATTTCAATAACTTTGAGCCGATGATCGCTTTTATTGTATTGATCCTTAAAATTAGTGAATATATTTATTATATTAAATTTGTATAAAATTATTAAAATAAATGTTAAGCTGTGATTATTAAATATTCTTTATCCAATACATACAGATAATAAGATAATTACCAGCTTTATTTTAAATAGATAAACTCAATAATTACCCCAGCGTGGATTTTACTTTATTGAGTGGATAATTATTTATTTTACCCACTCAACTGTCACTTGTCAAATTATTTTCTTGTAAATGTCATTAAAATTTTTAATAAAAATATGAATTCCTAAGCTATTTATTGGATAAAACCTTGTATGGCACTCATGGGTAAACCGATATTGCCCTCTCGAAAATGAACCTGCTTGGCTGACGCCTCACAGGTTAATTTTCTCATGGGCAATATCTTACTTTACCCACTAGTACCATAAATAACTATGATGGGTTCAGAATTAATGTAATTTTTATTAAAACTACGTAGGTAAACTTTCAGTTCAATGTGTCAAATATTCATTTAACCCTCATAGGTCGCTCTGTGAAAAATGGAGCAATATTCTGAGAATATGTGGTGAAAATCAGTTCATTTAAAAATAACGTAGGTATTTGGCAAACGAGCGACATAGTGAAAAATCCTTTATATTTTAAAATCCGATAAAGCGCTCCATCATGTTTATTTCATATGCCTTTTGCTTAGAGGGCCAAAGGTAAATCTGGTTGATTTCTTTCAGCAAAATTTTATATATTAATTAAAGTACATTTTAATTAAGCTATTTTTATCCTTTAAAGGTTAGTTTATGGGTTATTCCAGCAAATCGTGACATGACTGGATTTAAATAAAATACAGATTATTATTAGCTAGCTGAAGCGTTCAAAATGTCAAAAAGTTATTGTGCCCATAAGATTTCTCGGGCAGAACGACCGACAAAAATAAATCGACCGACCGATGGACAGACCGACATATCGACATAAAACGTCATAAAACGAAAAAGTACGTAAACAAAATTGAAGGTAAATACTTTGCGTTTAAAATTTAAAACACAATTTTAAAAACTACATTTTGTTTTGGATATAGGTTCTAGAAAAAAGAAAATATAATTTTCATTAACAACTTTTATATGTATAAGTTGGTCCAATATAATGAAATGAGAAAGATTTCTATATTTAATGATTTTAAAATATTCATGTGAAATACCACACGATCTAAGAAAAATTTTAAAACTTTTCTTATGGCTACCTGAAATGATTTTTCTCTAAGGAAGCTTTTCTCGTTTATTTTTCTTGCAGGAGCTGTAAAAATACTCGTGAAAATTAAGTTGGGTATGCAATTTTAAATATTGACCCAGGAAGTTTATTCTTGAATCACACACATGGAAAAAAGTTGTTCGTAAAATATTAACTTAACCCCTTACCGCTTACCGTCCCCTTTGTGACACGGACCGTTTTTTTTATTATTTGTTGTATTAACTACAATAGGCAACACGGTTTCTTTCCCTGATTGGAGTCATATGTTCTTTTTACAAATTTTCGTCGCTGAGACCGAATCTGGCTTCAGAATGTTTTTATTGCCTCAAGTTTCTAAGAAAAATGAGATCAAAGTGGTAAAACATCATTATTTTAGCCTTCTTTTGTTCAAAAATCATGGGAGATAAAAATATTTTGGGGGCAAATTTGGATTCGGTGACTCGATATTAGTTAAAAAATACCCAACTTAGACTATAAAAACTTTAAATTCATAGGTAAAATAAAAAGAGATACTAGGGAAAAAAATATTAAAAAAAATGCATCCTGTGACACAACTAAGTAGGGGTGGGGGTAAGGAGATCCCTATAAGGGAACTATCTTAGCGCCAAGTACTTATGCTAAAAAACGTCAAAAAGAATCACTAGGTGGTCAAAAATTAATATGTTACGTTATGAGGTTCTTATGTAATCAGGTAACATTTTTAGGATGTAGAACCATTAAAAAATTTTTTTAAGGTCAAATTCGGATTCTGGGCCTATAGATTGATAAGAGAATAGTTATTTATGGTACTAGTGGTTAAAGTAAGTATTGCCCATGAGAAAATTAACCAGCCAAGCAGGTTAATTTTCGAGAGGGCAATATCGGTTTACCCATGAGTGCCATACAAGGTTTTATCCAATAAATAGCTTAGGAATTCATATTTTTATTAAAAATTATAATGACATTTACAAGAAAATTATTTGACAAGTGACAGTTGAGTGGGTAAAATAAATAATTATCCACTCAATATAGTAAAAGCCACGCGGGAGTTATTATTGAGTTTATCTATTAAAAATAAAGCTGGTAATTGTCTTATTATCTGTATGTATTGGATAAATATATTTTTTGCGCTTGGAAAAAAAGTTTACACTGTGTGTTTTAATTTTATTTATTTTTTTCATTTATTTACTTTTTACGAACAAATTAAGCCAAATAATAAAATATTTGTATATTTATTTTTGTAGATAATTTTATAAACTACAAATTAAGTTCTATAAAGTTTCTACAAAAACCTGATAGTTTTACCACAAATGAGCAATTAAGTAAACTGTGCACTTTAATTTTAAGCTTTTTATTTTTTTTTCGCTTACTTACTAAAACAGTAGGTCCTTCGCATATGGATTTTTAAATTTCTCGTATTTTATTTAATATACCCTAAAATTTTCAAAATCCTACCATTTTTTTAAAGATTTTCAAAAAATCCGTCATTATTTCATGGACTTATATCTCAAAAACGTGAGGTGCTGGAATTTTTCTAATAACAGATTTGGATTCTACGCCCTTAAATTGATAGTCGCCTAGTGCTATTAGACAAGAGATTAGTTAATTTTTGTTATGAATAGAACCTGTTACAGATATGAGAAAAAAAAATCCAGCCATCTAGAGTTAATTAAGCGAACTTTTATTAACGTGTTAAACAAGGATTCTGCGTGTCAGCTGAGCATAGCTTTAAACTTCAAAGTGTAATTAATTTTTTTTTTGGAATTTATAGTTTTTTTAATTTTTTTAAAAAGTAACCCCACATAACTTTTTTGTTTTTGGGGGATTACTTTTAAAATTGGTAAAATTGATCCTTATAATAAAAGTAATTTTTCCTAAAAAAGTTACGTTAATTGGAATTTTCTTTTAGCTTTCATTACTTTCAAAAACAATAGCGATCTTTCCCTCATAGATTTTTCCTAAAAATTTCAAGTCGATCGGATTATTCGTTCTTGAGTTATCGTGCTCCCCGTGACATCGGACGAACGGACGCACCGAGATTTGAAAAAAAAAGTTGCTTATTTTTTCATGAAACTAATTTATATCCAAGAATCTAGAACAATTTTTGATTTTTTTTTTGAAAATTCGAAACTACCGTATAATATTATTCTAGCGCTGGCGCTGTAAATAATATAATAATAATACTCAATAAATTTCAAAAGCTACGTGACAGATTTGAAATTAGATAGATATGTATGCTATCTGTGATATAGCGATATAAATAAATTAAATATGCGTACCATAATGCACAATATTACTTACAAGGTAGTGAATTGTAAGCGTCATTTAATAATTAATATAATTTATTACCTAAACTCGTGACAATATGAGAATGCGACTCTGACGTCACAGCGCGCTGCAGCGCGTAAATTAAAAAGCACTCTGTAGTGTAACTGAAACTTATTTATTAATACTTAATACATAATTATTATATAGAAAATGTATATAAACAAAAATCATTTATTAAATCTTTAGAAATAAGTTTCAATTACCCTACAAAGTGGTATTTAGTTTACGCGCTGTGACGTCAGATTGACACGAGTATATAATACTTATCGTTTAAAAATTAAAATGCAATGGTTTTAAAAATAGATACTTAAAAAGTACTAAACTGAAATCTTAAATAAATACTTTAAAACATTATTTTTAGAGGTTAAATTTTCAAGTAAAATTGTGCTTACTACTTTTTATCAACTATTTACGATGTGGTGCCATATGAGAATAAAGTCATAGTCAGATAGTTATACACGAGAGTATATCGGAAAATTGGGGAAAAGTGTAACTTAGGGCTAGTTAGGAGAAGGGATCAAATATTAGTTACATACTATATTACTGTAGGTATTTCCAAATATAGTATAGGTTTTTTAAATTTGGCGCTTAATACTTCACGAAGTCTGATTTACACTGGTTTGTTTATTATTTACATGTCAAGATAACCAAGCCTAAATTTTATATTCTGTATTGATAAAAATTTTACTAAAAACACTCGTGTATAAAAATTATTCTTGTAGAAACAAAATTTGATTTTAAAATCGCTTTTTTCTCATTAATGGCACATAGCACAGTTTTTACGGTTGTTTAAATTTGACCTTGCCAATTGGCTTACAAGACACGCGCATCTTGGGTTTCCATAGTAACTTAAGGATTGTTTACAAGCATCTTGGGTTTCCATAGTAACTTAAGGATTGTTTACAAGCGGAAAGGTTTAAAAAATATATACCTTTTTTGGAAATACTATAAGACATGAGAAGGTAGTCAGGTCTAAAATGGAACATTGCTCACAAATAAGCTTGTTTGGGTTTCGAGTTAAAAGATGTTCAAAACTAATTCTGTCCCATAGAGGTTAAATCCTTGTTACTATATGACTTGGAATAGCCAATAAACAATAATCCAGAACTAAATATAGTAAAACTTGAACAAACCTAATATAGGATATAGGTAGGGTATATAAATATGGAATAGGGTGCTGCATGGGTCTAATAACTTAGTGACGATAAACTTTTTCATCATTATCATCAAGTTATCAGTCCCAAGACTGGTTTGAGGCATCATCATCATCATCATCATCAGAAGCGGTGTGGTTATTACCAAGTAATAGCCACGGCACTCAGACCTGAGATCCATTGTGCATGCCGCAGTCATCTAGATGACACATCATTTGATTAGGATGGTTTGAGGCAGCTCTCCATCCCATTCTATCCCTAGGGACCTGTTTACAGTATTATAACGTGTTGATAAAACGAGTGAAAATTTCGTGTTAGTTTAAAGTAAAATGGATAGTGCATAATAAATTTAAAACCATTCGGATTATAACAGAGTTGAAATAATAGAAATGTGCCGTGTCAAATTAAACATTTGGACTGTCTCTGGAAAATCTGCAAATTAAATTTCCTAAATGTAACGAATCTATTTTGTCAAATTCTTTCAGTTTTAAACCCTTTTCGCTCGTTAAATACGAATTTTGTCCGATTAAATTAATTTTTCTTTTTCATTAAGCCATCACAACTTTTTTCTCTCCTTTTCTAGATAATCAAAGCTTAATTATATATTGTAAAAAAATTATTTGTATAGAATATATTGTAGATAAAATTGTTTTATTAACATAAAGTTTCTAATAGATTTTTTTGCCTTGTATAATATTGGTAAAAAAGAGAAAATTTACGTTTTTCGAGGTTCTGAATGCAAAAAAAAATATTTTAATATTCCAAGTAACTCAACAGTTAGTATATCCGCAAGTATGTTAAGTACTTAGGTACAAATCCTTAGCTTGATTAAAATTGAATACTATTTTACTTAAACCAAGCGTTTAATACTTGAGTCAAGTAAAAGTACTTGGATTAAGTAATAAAATTACTTTTATTGAGTTTTGAAAAAAAAACGAGCATTTAAAATACTAAAAATGATATAAATAGTACTAATTTCTTGGAACCAAGTACTGACGGAACTTGAAACAATTTATTGAATTTTTTAAAGCTAGTTAAATTTGTTTATATTAATTTTTTTCTCTGTGCACACTCCATATTTGGACTAAAGTTCTCGCCTGAAATTGTGCTTGGTGTAAATCGGAACTCAAACAGAATAAAACTATTTAAAAAAAAATCGTTAAAAAAAAACAAGAATAAAGTAAAAAAATATCACTTGCATTTTTTCTTCTCTTAATTTTTATTGTTTTCCCCTTTTTTTCTTCTTTTTTTACATAAACCGAAAGTATTACTTTATTGACAGAAATATATATTTTTTTTAATGTGAGTCAGAAAAACCAATATGGCTTACTAGATATCTAGTATTACCGTGTTTATAAACTTGTGAAATTGACCGTTTGATAGATTGTCCTGTCCAAATATTGACTTCACTTTTCAGCCTATCAACTCTAAATGGTCATATTTTTGTAGGGTGTTCAGCGAAATCTATTTACCAAACGTCTGTTTGTCAAAGCAATATTTCTAATAGATCTTGATGGTAAACAAGTTTTTTTTCCTCTCGTAAAAAATAACCTATATTTTTTATGTAAACAGGGTACCTAATACATTTTATTTACAAGCATACAGAAAAACGTCTTATATGCATTAGAGGAAATGCGCCTAATTTCGGATGGTTTCCAAATTTCGGATAGTAGTGTATTTAAGATACTGTCTGCAAAGGTAAACAGAAACCTACTTTTACGTGAAGGCAAAAGTCAAACTAAATCCGTCCTGTAATATGATAACGGTAGAGCTTCTCCCCTTTAAATGGCAGCACAAATCGTTTATATTGCAAATGGCAGTTTTGTGCTCAGTTGCATTATTATGCTTGTTTATTTTATAAATAATCGTTATAAAAGTTCGTGATTCTGTCTTGGGTAAGTTATGATGTTAGTTAAGTTGATCCACTATTCATAATTAAGCAATTTGAAAACGTAAACATTCTACAAATTTCTAATCTAAAAAGCAGAAAGTTGCCTAATTTCGGATAGACCATTTTTGTGCATTTGATTCCCAATTTCGGATATCCGCAAGGTAATTATTATTCAGGATAACCAACCATTAATTATTTTTTTTATAATGATACAACAAACTAAGATAAACAATTTTGAAAAAACGAAAATTACCTAAGATACTAAGATATTCGAAATTGGGAATCTAAAATTATAGTTCCTATAGTATTTCGTAGAAAATCGCTTAATGATTAAATTACGTTTTAAATGTGAAGGAATAACAAGAAACATAAGCAGGGGGATCCAGATCTACTCTTGAAAAAATTTTTTCGGATATGTCCGAAATTAGGAGCCCTTTTTCAAATGCACAAAAATGCGCTGATTTTTTTTAACCGTGTTTTTTGGAAATAATAAACTGTAATAAAATTGCTTTTATAATAAATCATGGTTCGCTATAATAAGTTGTATCTGGTTATATAAAAAAAATATCAAAAAGTAATACCGAGTATTAAATATTGAATACATTGTAAATGGTATCCGAAATTAGGCGACTTTCCTCTATAAAAAGTTGCAAAATCTATAATTTTTGTTTACTTCTTATAAAGTTAAAAAAGCTTTTCATTTTTAACCAAGGTTAGAAATGAATTTATATCTAACCTGGTTTTTAGCTTTTGGTTATACCTCATAGATGGCGAAACAACATTTTTGTTTATTTCTACGAAAAAAAATAAGAAATACTATTTATTTATATATTATATGGTTCATACCGAGACTGACAATAGGAAATAACAACGACCCACTTATTTAAATTATTATTTAGTTGAAATTTATTATTATTATATAGTGAACTTAGAAATCTGCAAAATTTCTGTAGAAGTTCATTTAAAATGGTGAATTTTACGAGGTAATGTGTTAATTATTTATGCTTGTGAATAAAATTCTGTCCTAACCACATTTTCTTAGGTTAGAAATATGCTATTTCCTACGATCTAGTGTGACGATCAGCTGATTTTAAATATCTGCTGTCAGAAAAATAGTAAACGTCAAACACATAACCTCAAATTGACAAACATTTTAAGATAATTTTTGCGTTTTTTTTTTTATTTTTCGTCGTAGGAAAAATAGTATACGTACTTCGACGCAAACCATTTCAGTGCATATCGAGTGCTTTTTTTACTCGGCTGCGCCTTGTAAAAAACGTGCACAAAAAAATAGGTTCACGTACTCGGTGCGTAATATACCATTATATTATAAAGAAAAGATACTGCTGCCAAAAATATAACATTTTTTTAATTTATTTTTTTTTTTGAAGCAGGATTTTTTGTAAAGGAAGTTTTTACCCCCGTTAACCTCCATACTTTACCTTTATTTTTACCAGTCAAGCACATGGAATAAGAAACACATGCGCGGTCGAGTTCTAGATTTCAAGTCTTTAGTCAAAGCGTTCTGGTCACTAATTTTTCGGACAGACATACAGACCAACATACCGAAACAAAAATTGTTGTTTGCTAAAATCAACTTTTTTACATACAAATAATCAATCCGTTTTGTATACACTTCAAAGTGGAATTTGTATTTTCTTGTATCCGTGCTAGCCAACTCTCGGATAAAATCGGTAGGCTTTTAGTTTGCCAGTCGATACGAATTCTACCTTTAAGTGTATACAAATTTGATGGTTTACCTGTATAAACCTTGAGAAAAGCAAAAGAGGCATTACAAAAAATGTTTTTTAACTTTTCTAGGGGAAAGTAATAGAAAGTATGTAATAAAAATTTATATTAGAAACAATGGCATTCACACAAGTACGTAATGCATTATTTTGCACGTATTACAAAAAATATTTTTTCTACAAAATGATAATATTGATGTTTCTTCTTTAGAACTTGTTTTAATGTGCTTAATTAAAGACAAAAAAGAAACGATTTTATTAGGTATCTTTAAATATGACTAAACTCACATCAAAATAACTAACGCACACAATGAGATCCATAGATATAAATTAGTTTTGAAACAATGAAACCTCATTTGTCTTACTTTCACAATATATATCCTAGATTACTAATCCTTTCATATCCTTTAATTAAAAGTCTTCTTTCCTGTAACTTTTTATATAACAAATTACACATGATAAATTTTTAGAAATAATATTTCATATTTGCTGACATAAGAACAATGTTTAAAATAGATAGGGTTTTTACACAAAAAAGGATTTTAATGATGTGGAAGGTAATTAAGATCCTTTATGATGATTATATGTATACTTTCGGTAAAATTGGGTTAAAATATGACAAATAGGTATGCGTATATTTAATATAATGCCTAATGCTTTTTATATTAGATTGTTTTTTAGTATAAAAAATAATATAATGCCTAATGCTTTTTATATTAGATTGTTTTTTAGTATAAAATACAGATTTAAAACTAAAATCGCGGATTTCTAATAACAAAAATAAACATAGTTATTTTCTTAACTAGTGGATAAAATCACTTAATACACGAGTTGAGAATTTAATTTTATCCAACACCTTTTATTATTAAATAAAAATCTATAATTTTGCAAAAAATTATGTCAAAAATATTAAGATTAAGTTTTCTTAATACTAAAATAATAGGTAGCCATGGCCTAAGTATGCCTATTAGAAATAAACAATTGCTAGTTTTACATTTCTTACAAACGTCAAAATGGACGCGGTAATTACAGAATTTTTAATAAAAACAGTATTTTATTCAAAAACTAAAGAATAATTTGGGGTTTTCTTTAATTTTTATGGTTTAGTTAACGTGCTTCTATTTATAGAATAGTTATAATACTTAATTAATAGGGTATGTAACTAATTTTGGGTGAGATCAAAAGCTGTACGTAAGTGTGGGTGAAATATTTTTTAGTGGAAAAAAACTCACTTTTGACATTTAAAATAGTGCTCAAAACAAGTGTCTTTGTGAAGGTGTTGGATAAAAGATATTATTTTGGAGATATCAGTTGAATGTATCCGGGGTCCCAATTTTAAAAATCGTAGGAATTAATCACGAGATTACGTCTTTTTACTTCATTTTCTCCTATTCTCTATATAAAATTTATAAGAATTCACGTAAAATTTTAAAAATTGGGCCCCAGGGTTTTAATTCTTGAATTTTTGGGAGAAGAACGACTGATAGCGGTGCTAACATATATATATATATATATATATATATATATATATATATATATATATATATATATATGTGTCGAAACCAATGGAGTACGATCTAAATCTCAGTTTGTTACCTGTCATATTTGTCATTTTATATCCGTATTTATTATAAGTTATAATTTATAAATGAGAATAAAAGTACGACAGATAAAAAAATATTCTGATGGGCAGAATATCCGCCAAAACGACTAAAAAAATCAATAAATTTGTTTGATACTCTTCTCAGTGGGACTGTATTGATGGTAATTCATAGGATAACTGGTGATCAAATTAATATTGCTATTCAAATGTGCGTGAGTATAAGATGCACTTACCGTTGAGATGTTGTGTCCATGCTGTATCTAGCCGGCTAGGATGAGATGCGATGAAAGGCGGTGTATGGCACTATTGAGAGCGCATAATATAAAGTTATGTTGCACATTAAACCCTTAGAATGCACACGCGGGTTTTTGTGGTTAGAAATACACGTACGTGAGCGGTGAGAGATTTTCTTGTTCTTCTGCTTCCTTTTTCGCCACTAGAGGGCTAAATCAGGCATGCGCACTAATACTCATATAAGCGCGGATAAATATTTAAATGAAGTTAAATTATATTAATTAAAAATACAGCCTGTTCCAGAACTCGCGTACCGAAATTTGAGGGTATATTAAAAACCCTCTGGAAAATATGAAAAAAATTTAAAAAAAAATCCATCTTCAATACTAATTAAAAAGGAAGCTATTTAATCTGACCAATCCTGTTGCTGATGTTAAATTACCTAAAAATTAGTTTTTCCCTACTTATTAGTAACTATGGTTGCATTTTAGTGGTTGACTCGTGCATTGTTTAAGACTTTCAACTTTAGAATCTTTTTAGGTTATTATATTTTGACAAAACCGACAGAGGCTATCAAATATTCTATTTTTATAGGGTCACTCCATCCAGCGGTGGTTTTATGAAACCCGTCTTAGACGGCAGCAACAAACTGCCGCTGCAACTCCATTCAGCGCGCTGAATGTAGTGTTTTTTTTTATTAGAAACTCAGATCTTTTAATTGATTTACTGGCTATAAATTCTTAATACAAATTAATAAAATAAAAATACAATAACTGAATTTTATTTATTTATTTCAAAGTAATGAACATAGGAAAAATTTTTATCGGTGTTCCGAAAAGAGAACATTCTAGCTAGAATGCAATTTTAAGATTGGTGCAGAGGGCAAGGAATTTTGGAAGTTTAAACGCAAACAGAAAAGTGGTTGGACACACTTCGCGAAATGCAAAAACTGTTGATAATATGAAGCTTTAGACTTTTGAAGAATAATCTGGAACAAGCATTAGTATCGTGGCAAGAAATCTTGATATGTCTGTCCTGTGTTTAATGAACTCTAAAAGATGAAGAAACGCATTATTTTTAGCAAACTCGCGTTGAATGTATGAAGCATGCTAAAGAATATGTTCAAAATGACCTCCACCAACTTGAACACATAAAATAAACCAAAAATAACGAGAAGATCGAACAAAATTATAAAATGTGCTGTTTATTATTAAATTTCGAACGAATAATTGTAAAATTAATAGGAGAAACCACAAAAATCTAGTTATATTTATTTTATTAATATTCAAACCAGGACTAAAAACCGAAATTTATTTCATAAAATGGTTTTATAACTGCCCGGCTATAAATCACGATTAATATTTTCATTTTTCATCAAAATATTCCGCAATTTAACTTTATAGTTTCTATTTTTTAATTTCATTTTATTTTCCGTTGTTAACGTTTAATAAATATTAATGTTTACCGTAAAATGACAAATATGCTGTTAAAATATAGAGTTACTGTTTCTTTTGACAAATTGTTTGTCGTTAAATTAACGAGAAAATAAAAGATAACATAAAATAGCGATGCTTAGTTAAACGAGGACTTTTTCGTTACTTATGAGAAGTATACGTGTATAGTTGGAATATATTTATCATATTATGCTATGCCCAGGGGCATAGCTTGACCAATCTTTTAGAACAAGCTTAGAATACTGGGTCATGCATAGGCAAAATATAATAATCCCATTTATTCTGAAAACCTGAAAAAACCCAATAACAACTTTCATTTCCATATATTGACAGTTCCGGTTTACAATCTTGTATTTTGGTCTTATTTTTTGTATCGTTATCTGGAGATATTTTCTTTAACGGCCATATCCCAAATTTTATTAAAATACTTTTAATTTCAGAATTCTAAAATATAAAAATAAAAAATTAAGATTTTCCGCATATTCCTACAGCAAAGACCTTCAAAACGTCCGAGTCTCGCGGCAGCTGCTCTTAAGTGTATACCTTTTTCCCGCGAAGCTTGTGCTTGATGGGGTTTGCGTCGAGCGACTGGGACGGCCAATCTCGATTTATGTTTTCCTTGGCCCACGCGAATCATTTTTCACTGTTTTTTACTCAACAAAGGTTTCTTTATTGCACTTCGCCACTTCAAATCGTGAGCTCGGAGATGAGTACGAATTGGGTTATTTGAGTATTTTGAGAAAACATGTTTTAAATTATTTTTTGTGCTTAGCCGACATTTGCCCATATACTTCGCAGCCGCTGTAAGCATCATTTTTTGACCTTTTGGACGCGAATAGAGGAAGACAGCCTCGAATCGTGACGGGTACGCAGCACTCATGTTTTAAAAAGTTTTAGTTCACCAAAAATAAGGTTTAGAAAGAGTTCCTATGTACCAAACATTGTCCGTCAGGAAGTAAACCATATCCTTGAGATAAAAGGAGGGCCCTTTCTTACCGACTACTCGTTATAGGTGTACGCTCTTACTTGACCGACTGTACATGATGACGTCAGATCGAATAGCTGTGAATTTGACTCTATCTACACTGCCATTATTAGTGTTCATGTTTTTATTTTTCCAATTTAATATAAATTTATAAGCAAATGTAAAATGTAGATTTCCGTACGGCTTATGTCGTATTTTAAGACGAGGGAAAATCTTTTATTTGCCTTTTCAAACGTCGACATCTGCCTCGTTCTATTTCGATTAAAAGTTTTGCCTTTCCATGGCACACTCAGTCGAATAAGTAGACGTCCGCCAAGTTGGCCACAGTGCTAGACCCCGAGAACTCACTTTTCAACTTTTTCTTCTGGCTATAAAATACAAAAGGATACATTTATAGTTTTGATCCCCTTTTATATGTCATAAAACAAGATTTTGTAATTATTATCAATAATATTATTAGCAGAACATATCTTATATATTGACTGGTCTGTGTGAAAAGTTCGTAAGTCCTAAATGCAGAATAAAAACGAATAAAACCATTCCTGTAACAGGAAAGTAAAGTAAAGTAAGGTAAAGTAAAGTTGTCATATTATGAGAAAAGAGCTTTTTACACAGACTAGACGATATTATATGAATAATTTATGTTATATATTATATATTATTAAGTGTTATATTATACAGGGTGATTCAGAAATAAGGTACAAATTTTTAAGATATAAAAATATGAAAATATGAAAAGGTTCCTATAATTGTTGGTCTGAAAATAATCCATAAGGAGCTGATCCTCTTTTAAAAGGATATATCTGAAAAGTAGTTTTTATTTAATATCTCTGGAACCCTATGAACAATAGTAACGATTTTTGGGCAAAAAAGTGACATTGCCCCCCCATTTTGAAATGTTGAAAATATTCAAAATAGGAAAGCATAATATTATACACTTTTTTCATGTCATTATTTGATTAGGTTTCACCTATTGGCTTCTTGCCGTTAAATTATGTATATCGGTATCATATTGAATAAAAAACGTGTCGACTACTAATTTAAATGGATTAATTCAACTTCCTATAACTTACTTTGACTTTTTACGAGATAAAAAGTTAGAGTTATAATCTGTGTAAGAGTTTTTATTTTTCATATTTTCATAACATTTTCTGATTTTTCACGATACTATAATCGTAAAAGAATATGGATTGAATCTACATAATGTATCCTGAAAGTTACTTTATTTTGTAACTATCAGGTCGTTTAAAATAAAAACGATAGTGTTATCCAAAATATAACAATAAAAATAGTATATTGTTTTACTAAGAGGAAAAGTGAAACTTTTCCTCTAAGTGAAACATACTATTTTTTCTTCAAGCATCCTATATTATTTTTTAAAAATTAATTTTTGCATTTAATTTATTCAGTAATAAAGTATGTTTTTTTTATTAAAATAGGCCAATAAAAACCTTTCGAAATAAACTTAAACCTTCCTTAGCTCATTTTAAATTTTTTTCGTACACTTTTCGCGATTTCGATGGTCTAATGTAGCATTTGTAATTTCGGAGAGATTTGTAGGTGTATAAACCATATTTCTTCAATCATTTTTAATCAATTTCACACAAGGGTTTTGCACAAAATCTCGAGTCAACCACCTGTTTACATAATAAACAAACAAGTTTGAAGTATGGCTGTCATCAAAGTCGAAGTGTGCTGCCGCCAGTGGTGGTTTTGCTAACTAACTTTTTTTTTACGGCGTACAATGAACTCATTTTTTTTACTGTTAAAAAATAGATTACTTCTAACTAGTGTGTTCAGTTATAAAATATGAAAATTTTAGTAGGCTTGAAGAAAAAGAATATTTTAAGTGTTTAGAAAACTGAATTTTAATAGTTTACTTCTTAATTTTTTTACGTTCTTTTTCTTCTTTTTCTTCCTACACTACTTCTTCTTTTCCTGCCGATTCTTCTTCTTCTTCTTCCTCTTTTACTTCTTCTTTCTATTCAATTTTTTTTCTATTTTTTATTCTTATTTTTATTCCTCTTTTTTCTTTTTTTTTCTTCTCCTTTTTTTTAAAGATAATCTTGTCACTATTGATCCAACTCCCTCCCGGTGGAAATATTCAAAGATAAGTGACATAATTTATAATAGCAACTTTGTATTTAATTATTTTTAATGTATCTTTCTCTGTTTTTAATTTTTTAAAAGTTTTCATTTTAATAATATACACCTACACTACTAGGCCCTACCTAATAATACTGTATGTATAAAAATAATTATTTATGCGTCAATGCCAGAAAGTTTATCCTGGACAAGGCTCGCCAAAAGACTCATAAGTAAGTTCTTTTTAATATGAAACCATCCAAACTATTTTATGCGGCAAGTAAAGTGGCTTTTTCACAACACATTTCGTGAAAAATATCATGTCAATTATCAACTATGTAGAGCAAGGATAGTCAGTTAAAGTCACCATTTTTCGTTATTAAGGAAACAACGTTGAGATGCTTCATGAATTCAATGTCTCTTTTATTGAAACATAACATTTTTCTTTTATTTTTACAATTTGTAGATTGTGTTTACAGACTTTATTGTTGATTCCAGACTAGATATCTGGAGCATATTTCGGAAATAACGGTTTTATTTAATAACACAATATTTGTAATGTAATTGCTTTATTGCAATTTAATAAAATTAACTAGACCAAAATTTCATTAAATTAATAATGTTGGTTTAAATTAAGAATTTAAACAACGAAATATCACATTTATTTGTCACACCGTGTAAAAGTATCATTATACGAGAAATGCGTAAAGGGAGGAGTTGAAATCATCGACTCTGTGCGAATAGATTTGGCTGCACGTTTAAAACGTCTTGCGCAGCCAGATGTTTTTAAGATGGGGTAGGGTAGATGGCTTATGTTACTGCGCATTCAAAGTTCATAAGATATTTTACCAGATTTAAGTGTCTAGATGATGTGCAAGCGTTTTTTCTAGATTTACCGGTTTATTTGTTTAAGAGTGACTAATCTAATATAGTTTAAAAAACTTTTCGTAAAAAAAATTAACCGACTTCTATGTCTCTAAATTGTAAAAAATAAAAAATACTTAAGTCGGTGCCAATTTCACCATTCCCTAAATGAATTACTAACAATTATTTTTTTATTATTTTATTATTGTTTGCTGTGAAATTGGTACCGACTTATTTTTTATTTTATACTTTTTAGAAACATAGAAGTCTGGTTATTTTTTTTGCGAAAAGTTTTTATTTTTTACTTTTTACATAGAACTTGTAGATTTCTAACGTCATCTAAGCTAAATTATAGTTGTCCTTCCATCTCGGTAAGCTGCTGACGTCACAACGCACGGTTAGTGCGTTGTGAGGTCATTATCTTAAAAATAAATTTCTAAAAAAGTAATATTTTTATTTCAGCGCCCAAGAGTCCAACCAACCTTATTTTAAACGAAATACTAAAGAAAATCTTGTTAAACTTTAACCGTTAAGTAATAATCAAACAACGCCTTTTGGTAAAATCACAACATTTATCATTTTCTCTTGGTATTTTAATATTACAGGTCCAGAGAATCAAGTTTAGCGGCATTTAAAAGATTTTCCGTGTGCCGTAATATTTAAGTGACCCCTTAATCAAGTTATCCGGCTTATCCGAGTTATCCGATATTTTTCTAAAAATTTGGCTGCTAGTAGAACCAAATTAAGCCGTTTTTAAGTGAAATAGCGTTAAAATGATCAGATTTATCTTAATTTATCCGGCATCATCTGAGAGTCAAATTAAAACAGGACCACCTCATGAATGCCCTCTTTAAGTTGCAAAAAGTATCATCAAATTCCGTTCATTCGTTCCAAAGTTATGCGGGAACAAACATAAAAAAAAACAAAGTAACACGTAGAATTCATAACCTCCTTTTTGGAAGTCGGTTAAAAAGTAGTGTATATTTTTAAAGAAATGTGTTTATTTGAATTATGAATTATTTTTTCTCCATGTGTGTAATTTTGTATCTAACGAAATCTGCTTAAAAACCAGAATATATTGAAAGTTTATGCATCAAAATCTTGATATGTAACAATCTAATTTTACAACTAACCCACTTTAAGATTTGGACGAATCTCAAAAAGTTTATTGGATATATTTCCTTAAAAAGCAAATAAATATGACAGTCCAGATTTTTAACAACGTCGTTATAATAAAGATATAGAGAGATAAATCCTCTAGTGTGCTGACTGGGCATTAAAAATCTCGTTATCTGCCGATAAAAGTCCGAAATCTCATTAGATCTGACTGGGAAATTTGTTGAATAAGCACGAAAAAGCTAAATGTACAGATTATATCCGCGGCGATTCAGGCTTGGGTCACGGATTTGGCTGATTATTTTTTTATTGTAGCACACGAAAATATGTTTTTTTTTTAAATATTTTTCAAAATGTGGCATGACGTGAAATAACTCAAAAATTATTTAACCTAGAGAACTGCGGTTTTCGCTATTAAAAAATTAAAAAAATCATATTTTTTTCTATCAAATTTTGTCAAATTAGTTTTGAGTGTTTTTTGTTTTTTCAAGATGGCGGCGCAAAAATTTTGAGGCCATTTTTCTCAAAAACTCCATTTTTTATTTTTTTTGAAAATTTTAGGATCAACTACTAATTATGTGTACTTTTGATTAAAAAACCCCCACCCCCCCCCCCTCCAATAACAAAAAAGTGTTATTTTTTATTTTTTTAATCAAAAGTACACATAAATGTAGTTTTTGAGAAAAATGGCTTCAAAATTTTTCGCCGCCATCTTGAAAAAACAAAAAACTGTCAAAACTAGTTTAATAAAATTAAATAGAAAAATTATGATTTTTTTAACGGCGAAAACCGGAGTTCTCTAGGTTAAATAGGTTTTGAGTTATAGCACGTCAATATCATATTTTCGAGAAATTCAAAAATTTTGAAAAAAATTTAAAAAATCATATTTTCAAAACGGGGCATTTTTGGAAAAAATCCCGTGGAGATTTTTCTCTAAAATCGGTGGGCTACACATAAAAAATAATCAGCCAAATCCCTGACCCAAGCCCTCAGCCCTGCCTGAATCGGCGCGGATATCATCACAACGGTCTACAATTTAATCGATCTTTACTTAGTTTTATTCTGAATAACCTTTTAAATTAGAGAATCTTTAAGTTGAAACATTTATTTATTTCTCTTTAAACTGATTTTAAAATAAATGAAGTAAAATTAAAACCATCAATTTGTTCCCAGTTTTATAATGCTTATAGAGATAACGGCTGGGAAACATTTTAATGTTACTTAAAAGTACAAATCGAAATGTATTCTACCAATAATAATTATTATTAATCACTCAAGGCTTCTAGGGACACTACACTAATAAACAGGATTTATTTATATATGGCCAATTATTTGGTTCTGAGTAACAAATTTTATTTGAGTCAAATAAATATTTAGTTCATGTAAACAAATATTTTATTTTCAAAATGATTTATTAATGAGAACAAAATAGTTTATTAGATATAAATTAAATTTATTTGTCACAACGAAATAATTTAATTGGCCATATCCAACCAAATATTTAGTTGACACAAATAAACTCTTGTATCAGTGTAGATCCTTTGCCTTGTGTATATGCATTATTGTCATTATTATTATTATTGCAGTATTTGTAAGTCCATACTAAACATTTTAGTTTTCTGGAGAGAACAAACAAAATCCAGACCGACGATATGTTATAAAGATGACCATATTAATTAATCTTTAATTATGGTTCAATACATTCAATACAAAAGTAATACTTATGCCTTCACTAACTAATACTGCCCGACTAAGACAAGTTGTCCTATCTGCAAATTAGATGTTTTGAAAACATGTTTAAATAAAGTTGGCGTTGGGTTCTGCTTCATTTTAAATAAAAAATACGTGGTATCCTTTGAAAAAACAAATATATTTTTTTTGTCAGAAAAATAAATTGTCATACTAAATGCATTTGTTCTATCCGAGAAAAGTAGGACAAAATGATCCAAAAAGTCCAATCAAATCACTAAGATCTGTAAAGTTAGTCCTAGTCATGACTTATTCGTCTATTAAAGACTATTTATTATTATATATTTTATACCTAAAAATACGCATTTTTACTACATATATCAGTTAAAAAAGTGACATAACCGACTGGGGTCAAGTCATTTGACTATCATGAACTAGAAAAAAAAGCGAATGAAGCATAATTTTCCAAGTGTGCAATTAAATTAATTAATGAAAAGTTAATTAAAAATTAAACATTGATAAATCATTTCTACAAGATGTAAGTAAGTCTAAACTTTTAGTTATATTATATGATTTACTTTAAAATAAACAAATACCTCGTCAAAGTCGCATATTAATGAAGCTAGGGGCAATATATACTTAAAGTTAAAACCTAAAGCAAATTTTGTATGTAGATTTAGTTAAATTTTCCGCAAACTGTTACTCGTGTAAATCCCTAATCCCTTTTCTAAAAACAATAAACGTCGACTTTTGTTTGTTTAATAAACTTTTGGATATGTGCGAGTTTAATCGTGGGAGCCGTTGCAAAACCTCGTGACAGTTGACTTTAACGGATTAATGGGAATAATGAAACTAACGTTACATTCTCTAGCCTGTACCTACACTGATAGAAAAATCTGAAAATAGTACAACCAAACGTTGTTGTAACAAGTCTGAGGTATATACCCAGGTAGCAAAATAACATGACATTCACGTGAAAGCCACGTTAATATGTGACATGTGATGTTAAGATTGTAGTCTCATTTAACAAGAATGTAGCATGGTGGGGATGTCCTAAGTCCGCCCCTAATAACATCACACAATGACATCCCGAAAATAACGTGTTTGTGACATCATAAATCCACATTCCTGTTATATCTAATATCTTATGGATGCCGTTACTGTTACTTTAATATTTAAATAATATCCTAGGATATTAGCTTTTTCTAAATTAAAACCATTAAAAACGCTATAACCCTATAAAAAAATCGGATTTAAAATCAATCAGTAATTGAAACAATCACAGATTGAAACAGATAGATTCTAAATACGAAATTGCAGATTAAGCGAAGAATATATTCCTTTAATCCGTGTCCGTGGTCTTGAGAAGCCCGGCTTGGCTAATTATCCGGAAGGAAAAGGCCAAAAATAAAGAGAGAGAGAAGCCCGGCAGAGCCCCCTATCCATTGGAAAACGTATAATGTGTATACAATTTCCTTATAATAATTTACTCTATCAACATCATCTTATATCGATTTTTTTGCTTCGAACGTCGGTGAGAAGCAAAATAACATGACATTCACGTGAAAGCCACGTTAATATGTGACATGCGATATATTCACAGCGTTGTTAATTATTTGTTATTAAATAACATGTTTGTCACGTCACACGTGTTACGTTGCAAATGTGATGTTAAATAGATGTTATTTTTCAATATTATGTGATGTTATGATTTAGTTTAAAAATACACCCAAAAGTGATGTTAATTTCTTGTAACATAACATCCCTTGCTACCTGGGTAATAACAGTTTTACGATTATTCTAAAACATTATAACGTTATATAAATACACTATTAAAATTGTAGATTCATATTATTTAATAATACAACAACGTTGTTGTCACTATAATAGTTTTTTAAGGAAGAATGATTAATAAAGATGGCAACAAGCTGATTCTAATAAATGTTTTACCAAAATATTGAAAGTAGGCATTTTGGGCTAACATTTTTATGTGCATACTCAACAATAAGCATGTGCATGTACATGTAATTACATGTGATATTTAGTTTCTATGTAATAAATGTAATTAGTATGTGAATTTAAAATACATTACACGAAATTTGCAAACGCAGTAGTGAGCCGACGCCTACCAGGCTCAGCTAGCCAGTCGGGCGGACGGTTAAGGTGAATTGCCTGCGTTTTAAAGCGAGGATCATGACGTAGGCAATCCGAACCTGCGGATTTGTAAGCCACGCCTACCTCGCTCTTTTCTCGACAAAGAAAAACGTGATCGCTTAACAGTTTGTTGTTGTAAATAAAACAACTGCATTAGTTTGTAAATAATATTTATTGTTGTATACTATAACCTAATTAGGTTATTAATTACGCTAGTGTTCTGTCAGTGTACTAATGCTGTTAAATTTCGGATAACTATAATTATAATTTGATGCAGCAATAACAAGGATTAAAGGAATGTATCGGATTTTGGGTTAAACGCGAAAAAAGATTTTGTACACTTATTAATAGATATACCGGGTATAACAAAACCATTATACATCCCCTTTATTTTATAGGTCAGATATTTCAAATTTGAAATATTCCTTATTGCAGTACAATGCCAAATTTAAACATAAAAAGTACATTTAACTCACTTCCGGTTTAACCGGAAATTACACCAACCATTGATCATTGCCTACTTATGACAAAAACTAAATATTAAATTAAAACAAACTTTGACATTTAAAACGTCACTTTTTTGATATCATTGTACTTGAAGCGTAGAAATGAAACATGTAATAATATATGGGGTGTTTTATTTAAAAATCCAAAGTTGGTGTAATTTTCTTTTAAACCGGTGACTTAAACGCACTTTTTAGATTAAAATTTGACGTTTTATGGCAATAAGAGATGTTCCAGATTTGAAATCATGGTCTTTTACATTTACTTTTCTAAAATTTCAGCTCTTTAAATTTCTTTAAAATTAATACAAAATTTTCAAATTTTTTAACAATGCATATCTACTTTTTCTGCTACAGTCATCATGTTCTCAGTGTGGAGCGCCGCAGCAGGTGTATTTTCATAATATGTAGTCCTTAAAAACTAAATCCAATAGTCCTTTTTTAGACAATTTTAACGAAAATAAAAGACGGCTTACAACGAAGCTGTCAATCAGACTTAGCCTTCTGGTCACTTCAGATTTTTCGCCTGTAAAAATCAAGCCGGCGTTCAGCAGGATTTTTGTCGAATTGCAGGAATCGCCTTTGATTTTTTCACGTTATTCCATTACTGAACACTCTCTGTTTGCCTTTTAAATAATCATAAGGGGTTTTAAAACGAAACCTATTTATTTATTTTTATGCACAGAATGAGTTTGTTTTAAAGCTTTTCATGGTTTTAGTGAGTGCATTTTAATTTATAAAGTTTGCGCTATCTTTCAAGTTGTATTAATGCTTAAATACACATATATTAACACTTCACTGAGTAAAAATTAATTTAACTGTTCCATAATTTTCTAGGAATTCCTACAGGAAATTTCAAGAAAAATCCTGTAGGAAATATTATTAATAAAGATTATTTTCCTAAAATATGTAACTGTAACAAAACGGAGAATATGTATTCACAATTAAATATTTACCGCGCATGGACTTTACCGCGCATGGACTTTACCGCACATAGACTTTACCGCGATAGCTATTACCGCGAAGAAAATAACAGCGAAGGGGTCAATACCGTGCATGGACTTTACCGCGAAAACTATTACCATGCATAATTATATTATTTTTTTTAAGAAAAAAAGATTAAATAAAAAATAAATAAATATTTTTCAGAAAACAATTAAACAGTTCTAACTGATATAGCTACTGGGTCAGGGTTGTGGCCTTTTTTACTAGTTTCCTTTAAAACATTTCTGTCCGAGGTATGCAAACAAAAGTCCAAACAAAACACGTCGTAATCTACGCACTTACAATTTTTTTTATTTTTAACAGTCTTTTCTTTCCTGTATATGAAATGTTTATATACAGCGAGGTCTTTGCCCCTAGCACTTTTCATTTTTTCGATCGACATGACGATTCGTACTAAACTGATTATTAATCAGCGATTTATACAAATCAGTCGATATAAATTTAAAAGAAAAACACACATAAAAACCCAAACACATATGGGTACATTTGGTAAGCATTCCACTTTATAATTAAAAATCCAAAACAAAACCAAAACTAACCAAACCAAACTGCCATCAATCCCACGGAAATACCTTTACATAAAATAAAAATAATGTATAACGATTTTCGCTCATACGCGGTAAAGACCGTTCGTGGTAACGAACTGCGCGGTAATGGTTTTCGCGGTTGTTTTTTCGCTGTCCGGCGCCCCAATAAAGTAGTATATTGAGTCAGAGTTTCGTAATTTTATCCAATAAGTCGTGGTTCCAGTTATTTAGGTAGCGACCAGAAAAAAGTTGGTGTCTAAAGAAAAAGAATGCGATTTTTGCAGTTTTATCGTTCTCTTACACACCAATTCAATTGTTTGATTTCAGAATGTCTATTTCGTTGTCAATGCTCATCCGATAAGCTTAAATTCTAACTTTACAGAATACATTACATCCACAATCAGAGAAATGCACAAAGTTCACAACAAACGAGAAAAACTCGTCTACAAGAAACTCAAGAGTGCGAAATAAAAAACGAAAAAAGTTGGAATGGAAATTTCGTGATTTTCCTTCAAATCCTCCCTTTTAAAAGCTGTATACAGGGTAATTTGAAAATAATAGAAATATATGGGGTGTTATACAAATATCTTTCTTTTTATTGTATTCTTATTATAAATTGTAGTTTTATTATTATTAGGAGTCTTTCTACCTTGGAAATTATAAAAATAATCTTTTTCTTAACATTTTTTTTATATAGTAAGAAAAAAGATATCATTGTGAAATTTTGTAGGTATGTTTATTCATATTCAAAGAATACAAATAAAATTTCTTAAGTTCTTTAAAGTGCCATTTTCTGGCCATAAAATTTTTTTGAACAAAAAAACATCAAAAAACGGTGGTCGCCATGATTCCGGCCGTTTGCATCGACTGAAAAAAAAAAATACAAAACCAGATATTATACAGTATTGAAATCGCTATTGCCCTATCCAAAAGAAAAAATTTTGGCCAAAAAATAAACAAAATGGCGGACGTTTTTGTTTGAAAATGTTTGAAAATAATTCTGACATTTCACTGTGAATGAGCGAATTTATATAAAACTATCAGTAATAAATTAGTATGAAACTATCAATTTTATCATTGTTTTCAAATAATTTTAAATTGTTTTCAAATAATTTCATTCATTTTGAACTATTTCAATGCTTAACATGCCTAAATTAATTTATTATAAAAATAAATTTCATTAATTAAAATTGTTACATATAGGTTATTACTTTTTTCACTACTAGCCTTAGAACATACTATTATTTATCATGTTTTCAGACTGTGAAATCAATTTTCTTTACCTATAGGAATAATAATTTTTTCTCTCCTAGTAGGAGTAAATTTTATTAACAAATGATTTCTGTCACTTTAGATGTTTTAGTTCTTTGTGCAATTTTTACTAATTAAACCCAAGAAAATAGTTTTAAATAAATATTTATTTATTAAATATAATTAGTTATAATAATGACCAATTAATACAATCAATAATTATCTAAATATTATGAAAAAAAAAATAAAAAAAACTAATTTTTTTAAACGTCAGTTCAAATGTCATTGATCAAGGCGACTTGATTTTTATGAAAATTGCAAGAAATATAATCTCTGTTATTAATTAATTTTTTTTATTTGAATAAAAATAGTTAAATAGTGCTAGTAGTAAAAAAATAATATATAAACCACGGTAGAGAAGAATATTATAGCCTCGCACTCTTAAATCCCTTGCTGCTACGCAGCTCGGGATTTAATACGCTCGGCTATAAAAAATGTCTTCTCTACCTTGGCATATAATTACTGTTAAGAATATAGTGTAAGTTTCTGCGATAAATTAATAACGTTTATCAGCTCATGACTATTGTAATTTTATTTGATATTAAGTGCACATTTGGTACATTGTAAAAAGAATAGCAATATCTATATTTTATGTTTTAGTAAAGGATCCTGTATACAATTTAATCCATAGGGAGAATGTAAATTTACATATCGAAAGTGTAAAGTTTTATTAGAAGGGTATTATTGGAACGTATACGTAGGTATATATTGGTTCTATTAAAGTTTATAATTGAGTTACTATAGGGTTATAAATTCCAATCTAAAAGAGTTATACCCCAGATATTTTTTAAATAAGACTTTATTTACCTACATAGTCCTTTATAATATAATCCTTTATAACTTAAAGTTATTATTAAAAGAATTTTTCTATTTTTCGACTGTTAAAAGCTCATAATCACACGCATTTTGGTTGTTCTTATAGGCCCATAAGAGGTCTCTACTTTTTTTTCTTTTGGGTTGGCAACAGACAAAAGTCTATCTCTTGACGTTTACCGGGCAATTGTGAACGTCAGTTTAAAGTTTAATTTTCTACAAAATTTTGTGTTTAGGTTATGTTTTACCATGTTAAAATTGTGGCTTGGTTACATGCAGTGGAAAAGAGAAGAAATTACTATAAAATATATCAAAATAATATTCGTTCTTAGAATTTTAAATATGGAGAAAACTGTAATGCCAATTCGAAACAAAAATCCCTAAATCAGTCATCAATTTAAATGTAAGTTTTTTAAAATTTTAGAGCAAAATAGAAAAAATTGTATAAAGCACTCGTTTCATAACACGTTTTTAGCGCACTAGTACTTTAGAAAACTCACCGTAAGTGGCTCGTTTTCTAAACTTGTACTCGTGCGCTATAAACGTATGTTATGAAACTAGTACTTTAATATACTAGTTTAGTATGTTTACTATTATTAAAGCATTGCAGTTTGTGACAAAAGTTTCGTTATTTAGTGTAAAAATAAAGTTTTCTGCGACTTTAGATTAATATCCTATTAAATTTTTAGTATGTATTTTTAATTTTTAAAATAAAAATTTTAACAGACTTATTAAACCTGACTTTAAAATACATAGGAAGAAGGAACGTGCATATTTATGCATTTAAGTTTTGCCGAAAGAGGAATAAAGGCTTTAACTTTCAAGAATATAGTTTTCAGAAAACAAGAAAGATATATCTTTTAAATTATACTTAGATTAAAGGTTCGTTTACCCAATAACTAAAACACTAAGAATTTAATAAAATAAAATTTTATAATAATTATTATTAATTGGAAATATTGTAAATATTTGAAGACTACACGACAAAACGATGAGGGTCACGATGCCAATAAGGTCGACTTCCACATAAATGTGCACGGTATATGGTGCTTGTTTATGTAAAAGTTGACCTAATTCGCATTGTTACCCTTAGCGTTTTTGTCGTGTAGTCTTCATTTGTCTAAATACGAAACTATTGAAATGAAATTAAATGTGACGTCACTGGTCCCTGGTCTCAGAAGCTTGAAAATGTAAACAAAGCATGATTCTTCGTTTAAACATATTTATAATATCATCTTCTTGTCTTTTTTCTGGTTTAAGTAGTCCAAAAGCAATAAATTGTTTCAAAGTGAATTTTCTCTGCTTTACAAAAATTTATTTTTCCCAAATAAGAGTTACCACCTATAGTGTTCTAGCGGCAGAGTTGATTTATATCATTAAAATGTCTTGTCCGGGCTATTAAACTTAAAATTACCCCTAAACTTTAAAATTTTATAGCTGTGATGTACATTTTTAAAAGGGTTTGTATTCGCTGTAGTCTTAATAGGTGCAAGCAATTAAGTTTTGTATTAAAAAGGGTCATTTTATAGCCCATCCCCTTTCGAGAGAATAAATTAAAAGTATCTAAAGGGTGGTCGGCGCGTGGATTATAGATAAAAGTTGTGTCAGAATATTTAAAGCCGGGTTTTGAATCATTTTAATTAATTTGATACAAATGAGATCACAAAGGGGGGTAGTTACTTTAAATTTATTAAATATGTGTCAATTTGCGATCTAAAGGGCGAAAATTATTTTTCATTAGAGAACATGCGAAAATATATATGCATATTAAAAAATGTTACAGCCACAGTTTTATAACCATTTAACTAACTCGTATAGTAGGCAAACGTCCAACATTGCAATGTTGCCATTGCAATATTGTCATTGCACAATGCATTGTTACCACTGTTAATACAGAACGCTAAAAAACTAGTGCATGAACATCTTGTAAATGATTAATAATCATTTGTACTTTGGACGTTGGACGTACTTGTGAATGATTAATAACGCTAGGCAACACGGTTTCTTGCCTTGATTGAAGTCATATGTTTTTTAACTAATTTTGGGTCGCTGAGACCGAATCTGGCCTCAGAATATTTCTATTACCTAAGGTTTCTGAGAAAAATGAGATAAAAGTGGTAAACATTTTTGTCTAAAATCATGGGAGATAAAAATATTCCGAGGACAAATTTAGATTCGGTGACTTAATATTAGTTAAAAAATACCCAACTTAGAACATGGAAACTTTAAATTCATAGGTAGAATAAATAGGGATATTATGGAAAAAAATATTTGAAAAAATGTATAATGTGATAAAACTAAGTAGGGGTGGAGGGCAAGGAGAAGAGTGCACAAGCTTATCGTCAAGTACTCATGCTAAAAATCGTCAAAAATCATTACTAAGGGGTCAAAAATTAACTAAAAAAATGTTACGTAAAATGGTTCTTATGTAATAAAGTAACATTTTTGTGATGTAGAACCATTAAAAAAACAACAAAAAATACACAATATTTTCTATTATAAATTATTTTTAAATTGGCATAATTTCCTGCAGTAAAATTTAAAAAATAGGACGTGCTGAATTTTTTTAAGGTCAAATTCGGATTTTGCGCCTATAAAATGATAAGAATTTTTTTTTTGGAATCGGGAAAAAAGTTTACACTGTTTACTTTAATTTAATTTTTTTCTCATTTATTTACCTTTTATGAACAAACTAAGCTAAACTAAAATATTTATATAAATATTTTTGTAGAGGATTTTATAGTCTATAAATTAAGTCCTATAAAATTTTTATACAAATTTGATAGTTTTGCCACAAATGAGCAATTAAGTAAACTCTGAACTTTAATTTTAAGCTTTTTATTTTTTTTTCGCGTACTTACTCTGACAATAATATACCCCAAAATTTTAAAAATCCTACTCTTTTTTTTTTAAGATTTAGAAAAAAAAACATTTCCTGGACTTATATCTCAAAAATTTTAGGTGCTGGAATTTTTATAAGGCCAGATTCAGATTCTACGCCCTCGAATTAGTAAGAAAAATTTACTTTCCGATCGAGGCAAAAAAAAAATTGCGATTTGTTGTGATTATATAGATACTGAAGGTTTTTATTCAAATGTTTGAGATCCATTATAATATTATCAAATGTTTAGTGAATTGAATATTATCCTTTTTTGTTGGCTGTACCCATAATTCATCCCTTATCGGCCGATAATAAAGATACCCGTCTCTGATAATGCTTAATTCTGCATACCAAAACGTTGTTAGCTTAATCTGATCAGTGAATGCTTTGTGGATAGAGCAATTGATTTAATTTAATCATTTTTAATGGCTTTACCAACTAATTTAGCTCTTTACCGACCACTTTATTTAATAAGCGCAAAAAACGGGCATTTTAACTTTTACAAAGAATTACGCTAATGGTAAACTTATCTTCTCAATTTTCTTATTAAGATTCGTCCGCATTTAATAAATCTTAAACTAACTAAATTTATGTAAAATAGACTGGACAACTAAATATTTTATTTTTAGTCGGACTAAATTAGAAATTCTAAAAATACTTAGTTGAGCTTAATTAGTTAATTTTTTTATTTATTATATAGCCAGGGCTAATACATTACATAACTGGCGAAATTTTTTAAAAAGCATTAATAGGTTTTATCAAGGGAGGCATTGAAATCGTAAATTTTACAACATCATATCATTTTGACAAGAGATTTTAAAAGTTGGGTTAAGCTTTTGACAAAAACCGTCTAGGGTAAAATACAGTAATAACTGTATTATTTATTTATTTTTTGTATTGTACTATTTAAATTATTCTTATAATGCTTTATAATTAGAAAAGTTATGTAAATTAGGTTGTTTAATTTTTCCAATAAATTTTATTCTACTAATTTTAATTTTTAGAAAAAAAATCAAAGCGGATACTGGTTTTTGCTTTGATATGTTTTGAATTTGACAAATAAATAACCTTACTTTAATAATTAATTCTTAGCTGTCAAACTAAATCAAACTATGTTGTAAAATGTACGATTTCACCTTGATACAGCCTATTAATGCTTTTTAAAAAATTTCGGCAGATAAATACATTTTAATCCTAACTATTTACAAGTTTAATTTAACATATAGAAACAAAAGATGAACAATTTCTATTTGGACAGATTTGTTTTTATTTAAGAAAACTTAACCTAAAATCTATAAATTTTTTGTAACCAACATTATGATTTTATAATAATACTATAAAAATATTTTTAGCTGTTTTTATTTTTAATATAGTGTGTTTCAAAATCTAAACAAACATTTTCTTTTTTTCTAAAATTGAAATCTTATAAAAACTTATTTATTTTCTCGATTTCCCTAGAGACTTTCATCGTATACTTTGTATAGTTAAGAAATTGTACTACAAACAATGGTTAAAGCAATTTTTTTTCTCATCTTAGCATTATCGCCTTATCATTTCATTATTTTCTCCAGGGCTCCAGGGCTGTTAAATTTTACATGTGTTTTAAAGTAGGAACATTCTCATTAAGCTACTTCTAAATCGCCAGCTTCTGAGTATGGTTCCTTTGGGGTTTAAAAGCTAAGATGCTAAAATGGGGTACCCTTAAAACCTGTTTTTAACTTACCGAGTCCTACACCTTTATTATATTCGGTTACGGGTAAACACAGTAAAAAGTAGATTTGATATATGTCAAATGTAATTTTTTAATTAAATGAGGATTCATACAAATTTAATTTTTTTCAAAAAATTACATGTAACATACCATGTTAAGGTATAATTTGACGCACGGATCTGCGGCTACGGGAAATATGTTTGGAATGTGTCTGCAAGTGGGAAGCCCGTTGTAGGTACGCACGCCTTATAACGCTCTTGACGGAAAGAAGAGAGCGCGAATGATTCCTCCCCCTCTCGTCAGAGACTTTCTTTCATGCGGAGAACTATACCTTACTTTTTTAACCATTGTCCTGCAGAATAATCGTGTGTAACAACGAAAATAGCTTAATCTGAATGTAATAAATATAATATGAATGACTAGGGTGGACTTTACACGGAAAGAAATTAGTGGGCTCTGCGCTATACATTATAAGATATTTGGTAACAGTGGCAAATTATAGTGATTTAAGCTATAGATTATAAGGGACACAATAACTAATAATGTTAAAAATAAATTGGAAACGATTATATATATTACAGACACGATTATATTTATTACAGGCACTATTATAAATTTACAGAAATTTTATTATATTATAAAAATTATTAGCACGGACAATAATTAAATCTATTTAAGCTATAAATGCCATACTATTTGTTATATTTTATTATTCACTAAACAATTAAAGTATTTCATATAAATTTTTACACTGACTGCCATAATTGTAAGAGAAAGCCTTGTATTTATATAATAAGCGATTATAATTTGCTTGGTATGTGTGTTATAGCGCTCCTAGCTATAATTTTTTTTTTCCGTGTATAATTTATTATTATCGTAAAATTTTCATTTAGCTGTCTAGAAAATTCTGAAAATATGAGAGTGATCAAACTTCTCTAAATATCCTAATTGAGCCCCTAAAACGCGTAAAATTACCATAAACCATAAACCATAAAAAATTGTTGTAAATTTTCTATAATTTTTGTATTACTGAAAATTTTAAAGGTCTTAAAATCTTATTTATTTTTTCTTTTGAGCATATGTGCCACATTGAAAAATGATCAAAAGGTTCTAACCCGTGCCGAAAATCCGCTATAGTTGCCCCTAACACTGAAATCTACGAATATCTACCATAAATGAATCGGTTATTACTAAAACACCATAAGTCAAAAACCGATATTTAATAATGTTCTAAGTGAAAATATAATAATAAGAATTTGAGTTGTTTAGTGCGCAGTAACACTTACTAAACATAAAACAAGTATTTACTCAAATTCCTAATTTTTTGCACTTAGCACATTATTAAATATCGGTACGGAAAACCTGCAATTTAATTACCGTCTATCCACTTTAAAAGAGATTGTGAAATTAAAATTTTACAGTAAAATTAAATTTTTGCTTTTTTTAAAGTCAACATTTTACTTTAAAATTGAAAATTTCGCCCTTTCATACAGCAATATTAAAATAATATTGTACTTTTAAAACTTAATTTTAGGATCTTAAATTTAAAGGGTAAATTCAAAGATTCAGTTAAAAAACCTATGAAACAGTAAAAAATCGGTTTAAATCATATAAATTTTACAATTTCACCTAAATATTACACTCTAATTTAAAGAATATATGAAAACGAAAAGCTGCTTTAAACAAGTCCCATGATGTAAAATAAAACTAATTATTTACTAATATTTTTATAGTTTATTTTAAATTGGTATATGGTTAGTTTTAAATTAGTGTACATATTTTGAAATTTAGAATACGGCATCGCATTTTTATTTTACAGAGGTTGAATTTTTCTTACAGTACCTTCAAGTGTATTATAAACCGATTGTGTGACAGCTGTTTTGACTATTTCAGTTCGACTGAAAAATCCTTCAGAATGTTCCTTTAGTTTTCGGAAGCTTGAACTAAAAGCTCGGGATTTTACAAGTGGGACTCTGATTGAATATAAAACAACTAGACAATAGATTTTAGAAAAACATATTGTGGATGATGGTAGATTTCAACTTTAACTTTCCATAATGGCTGCTGATATTTGTTTTATAGTAAAATATGCATATAATTAAAAAATTTAAAAAATATCCAAAAGTAAGGTTATTTTACGCTTTCTTTTAAAAAAGCAAATCTGATACAAATTACATAATAAATGATTTAAAATTTAGCGTTATAAAAAATGAAAAAGTGTTTAAAGAAATATCGTTCCTGCTTTATATAATTCATTGAATTTATAATTTAAAATGAAACTAAAATGTATAAATAAATAAATAAATAAATAAACTTTTTTATATACACTGTTTCATATGACCCCAAGGGTACGGGTTATGTGGAACAGATTTTTTAAATAAAAAATATAAACCTTGGATCCAGTCGGTTACATGCATACAAATCACACACTATAATTAATTAACTTATTTTAAATTTAGCACTGTAACTTAACTATACTTATTTTACACAATAGAGAAAAAAGCTTAGTAGGAGCGTGTATTTAACATCATTTATTATCTTACTAACCGTTATAGAAATGGCGCCCAACGTGGGGCACGAAATCTTGTACCGATACTAAGTCAGCTACACTGATAGAATACTATCGTAAACAATAGCGTAATTTGGTTATAGAATGCAACAATAAATAGTTGTATATACGCCAACCATTATATCGTCGGCTTACAAGTAAAAGGCACTAAGTCACTTTTTTGCAAAAATGGGATTTTAATAGCACTGTAATTAATTTTTGATGATCTATGTATAGGTAAACGAACTAACTTCTAGGTGGACTGCCAAGGGAGTTACACACTATACAAAACGTACCAATTTGATTTTGATTAAAATTTTATCTGGCAATAGACACTAAGTCACTTAGTGCACTTAGTGCGTTTTACTTGTAGATTATTTCAAATGGTTCTGCACTACGCAACTTTCTAAAAAGAGTTAATTTATAAAAATATGATTGCTTGAATCATTTATATGATACAATATCGCGTTATTTATTGTACTGACAAACGCATTCAAATTTTAAATGATAGATTATTTTAATTTTGCTCTTAAATCCTTGGTTACTACATAAATAACATAAATAACAAGAATATAAGAAAAAAACTAAAGTTCGCGGCAAGTTCGGAAAACAGCCCTTAGAATTGCACCGTGAAGTGTTTTATCATTAATAATGATTCATTATAATTATTGACTTTAGGAGATGGTTCTTTGCCGGCACAGCCGATGGCCTCTGAAAACTGTCTTAGTTCTGGCATAGTAAGCAGTTTCATATAATCAATACTAGTTAATTTTATTAATTTTGGAAACGTTCTTTAAACAATCAAAAAGTCCAAACCCTTCTTTTAAAAATCTAGTTTTTGAAAATGTATGTAAACATCTTGTTTTCTACTTTATAGTTATACATTGCGTTTAATTAATAGAAGGGTTTTAATTTTAAATAGTTGTTTTTTATATTATTTTATTGACTTAGTGCTCTTTACTTGTAAGCCGTCGTCGTGGGCCTACAAGTAAATGGCACTAAGTCCATGTCTTTTTTCAAATTTAGTTGAATTAAAGTACTTCAATTTTTCTTTATTTAACTGCAAATGGGACATCATTATGTCAAAACATGTCATTGCAATTTGCGGTACTTTTTTTCGAAAAACAATTATTACAAAAATTAAAAAACAACAATGAAAGTTAAATTTGTCAATATCTCAAAACCATGTTTTTGGACTTAGTGCTCTTTAGTTGTAAGCCGACGATATATTGCATAGAATACAACAACAAACAAGTGAGTTTTTTTAAGCGAGTGCAGCTGTTCGATTTACAACAACAAATTTTACGAATTTTATTTTAAATTCACATATTACATATATGTGCACATAAAAACTACATATCACATGTAATTACATGTACATGTATATGCTTATCGTTAGGTATACTTATGCACATGAAAATTTCAGCCAAAAATGCCTACTTTGAAAATTTTGGTAAAATCCGCCATCTTTATTAATCATCCTTCATAAGATACCGGCACTATAGTACAACAATGTTGTTGTAAAATCAAATACTATGAAGTTAATATATATATATATACTTATTTTACACAATAGAGAAAAAAGCTTAGTAGGAGCGTGTATTTAACATCATTTATTATCTTACTAACCGTTATAGAAATGGCGCCCAACGTGGGGCACGAAATCTTGTACCGATACTAAGTCAGCTACACTGATAGAATACTATCGTAAACAATAGCGTAATTTGGTTATAGAATGCAACAATAAATAGTTGTATATACGCCAACCATTATATCGTCGGCTTACAAGTAAAAGGCACTAAGTCACTTTTTTGCAAAAATAGGATTTTAATAGCACTGTAATTAATTTTTGATGATCTATGTATAGGTAAACGAACTAACTTCTAGGTGGACTGCCAAGGGAGTTACCCACTATACAAAACGCACCAATTTGATTTTGATTAAAATTTTATCTGGCAATAGACACTAAGTCACTTAGTGCACTTAGTGCGTTTTACTTGTAGATTATTTCAAATGTTTCTGCACTACGCAACTTTCTAAAAAGAGTTAATTTATAAAAATATGATTGCTTGAATCATTTATATGATACAATATCGCGTTATTTATTGTACTGACAAACCCATTCAAATTTTAACTGATAGATTATTTTAATTTTGCTCTTAAATCCTTGGTTACTACATAAATAACATAAATAACAAGAATATAAGAAAAAAACTAAAGTTCGCGGCAAGTTCGGAAAACAGCCCTTAGAATTGCACCGTGAAGTGTTTTATCATTAATAATGATTCATTATAATTATTGACTTTAGGAGATGCTTCTTTGCCGGCACAGCCGATGGCCTCTGAAAACTGTCTTAGTTCTGGCATAGTAAGCAGTTTCATATAATCAATACTAGTTAATTTTATTAATTTTGGAAACGTTCTTTAAACAATCAAAAAGTCCAAACCCTTCTTTTAAAAATCTAGTTTTTGAAAATGTATGTAAACATCTCGTTTTCTACTTTATAGTTATACATTGCGTTTAATTAATAGAAGGGTTTTAATTTTAAATAGTTGTTTTTTATATTATTTTATTGACTTAGTGCTCTTTACTTGTAAGCCGTCGTCGTGGGCCTACAAGTAAATGGCACTAAGTCCATGTCTTTTTTCAAATTTAGTTGAATTAAAGTACTTCAATTTTTCTTTATTTAACTGCAAATGGGACATCATTATGTCAAAACATGTCATTGCAATTTGCGGTACTTTTTTTCGAAAAACAATTATTACAAAAATTAAAAAACAACAATGAAAGTTAAATTTCTCAATATCTCAAAACCATGATTTTGGACTTAGTGCTCTTTAGTTGTAAGCCGACGATATATTGCATAGAATACAACAACAAACAAGTGAGTTTTTTTAAGCGAGTGCAGCTGTTCGATTTACAACAACAAATTTTACGAATTTTATTTTAAATTCACATATTACATATATGTGCACATAAAAACTACATATCACATGTAATTACATGTACATGTATATGCTTATCGTTAGGTATACTTATGCACATGAAAATTTCAGCCAAAAATGCCTACTTTGAAAATTTTGGTAAAATCCGCCATCTTTATTAATCATCCTTCATAAGATACCGGCACTATAGTACAACAATGTTGTTGTAAAATCAAATACTATGAAGTTGTTTAGTATACGGTTTGATTGTATTTAATATAAGGTTATAATGTTTTAGAATAATTGTAAAAATTGTATTCTATACCTAAAAGTTGACACAACAACGTTTTGTATTAATATTCTTAGATTTTTCTATCCGTGTATTGTTTTAAGATTTACAGGTAGAAATTTCGCTAATTTAGATCGCTGTAAAGTATACAAGTGTATACCATACAGAGCTATACTGGGCTGTAAAGTAAAGAGTCAAATTTAAAACTAATTGGCCTGACGTCATCGTAAAAAGTTACTAAATACTATCGTGTTTTGCATTTCAGTAAATTTATCATGGTAAAATGGATAATAATACATTAAAAAATATACTCTTCTATAGTCCATCCAATTATGCAAGATAGTAGTTTAAAATTCCCGCGATTTTTAAGCTACATCATCGGTTAAAAACTTGTACATTTTAACATATAAAATATTGTGACATTTTTTGTTTATGACAATGATTGACGGTCATTAAAGCTAATAAAAGAAGAGAAAGTTACATAAAAAAACGGTTATACTTAACGTTATTTTGCATGGTATTAAAAAAGGTACTTTTTTGGTTTATTCTTTATACACTCACACTAAATTAGCTTATTCTACATATTGTACAAACGTAAATTATATTGAACACAAGAAAATCGTAAAATTTTTAGGTTACAATTACAACTTAAGGCCTATCCAGAGGCTCGCATAACAACCATTACAAGATACATGACGACACATCAAGTCAATCCTGGCATCGCATTCTTATGTACTATGTTTGTTATGCAAGTCTTTGGATAGGCCCTTTCCAGGAAAACAGTACCGACATCTGTTAAATTACACTACGATTTATACATAATTATGCTATTTATGCGCTCTGTGGTGTAAAACGGGCCGCGACCCTTACTATCTTGTATAACTGGACAGAGTATAGATACTATTTTGTAATGCCTTTATTCCGAATAGCTATGATATGTATACAGTTCTGTAGAACAGGTATAGAGTGTTTCGTGTGATATAGATTGATAATGTTGTATATTGAATGTTGTATAATAAATGAAATAAATTTACAGAGAATATCTCCAATAAATTAGGAAAAAGGAAAAAAAAAAAGTGAAATTTATTGTATTTATTAAATTGTCTGGGGATTACAATAAAAACTTTTAGTAATCTTCTTATACAGTTGAATTTATCTTGTTAAAATGTAACAAATACTGTAATTAAGTTAATAATAAATAGGTTTAGCGTTTTCCAGTTAATTCTCGCATTATAAAACTGAAAGTCAGACTGTTTACTTTTACTTTTGAAAAATGTTCATTTTATTTTGTCTAGCACAGTCTAGATCCTCGTGTTTTAATGAGTAACAGAGAAAGTTATTATAAAAAAATGAAAACCCGACTACGGTACTTATTCCAACTTCCATTTTTTCTGAATTTCCAAATCACTCACAGCATCAAAGCAAATTGTTTGATATTCGAGGGATTTAATTTGTTTCATTTGAAAAAATAATTTAGAAATTTTAAGATACACAGAAAAAAAGGATATCTTGAATCAAAGCAAAACGATCTTGAACCAAGGCCGCCATGGTTTTCGATATGTTCAACGCCATGACTGTCTTGGATCAAGTCCGCCGTGATCTTGGCATTTGAGTATCTAGGTTTAAGGACATTTCCTTAAATCAAAGCCACTTAAACCGTTTATTTAAGATCATATTATCTTAAACCAAGTATGTAATTATCTTGATTCAAGATCATATTATCTTTATCCAAGATTATATTAGCTTACACCAAGTCTTGGTTTAAGATAATATAATCTTGAATGAAGAGAATTACAATATTGATTTATTATTATGATTCTCTTGATTCAAGATCATATTATCTTAAACCAAGACTTGGTGTAAGATAAAGACCCCACAGTCAGGTTCCAGGGTTAATAGAATGGTAAATATTTTGAAAAAATTTCCCACACATGTATAATATTATTTCGCACGCCTATGAAATATGATACTTTTTTACTCTGTTAATCGTATGAAATTTGGTTTCATAGGTGGTCGCAGGAAAAAGCACTTGTTTTTGAAGAAAAACTTGTTGCAACGCCATTGCAAAATTGCGCTTATAGGTATAAATTATTTAAAGCTACTTACCCGTGAATTTTTTAAGTAAATTTAAAAATCCCCATCGTTTGAGGGTAACAGATAAAAATTCGTCCATTTTAAAGCAGATAAAAACAATGATACACCTTTAAAGACAACTGAAGGCAAGAAAAAAACAAACCTTACTTCTCTCATATCTTTAACTACTGCGCAAATTGTCTACTTGGGATGAGCCCGGCAAACTCTTTACCGTAAGACAACAGGGGCTTTGAGTCAAGATAATAACTCTTGATTCTCTGTTACTATTTTAAATGTCATGCATTTAAGGAAAAAATCCTTGGCATAAGGATTTTTCTACCAAGAGAATAATTAAAGGAAACCAAAGTCACAGATAATCTTAAACCAAGAATACATGATCTTAAAAGAAGATTATTACCTCGATTTAAGATAATATAAATACAAGATAATTTATTATCTTCTGCCAAGATAACCTTTTTTTCTGTGTAACTAAATCTCACGAGCTTTAGGGTAAAAGTATTTTTCTTGAATAGTTTTCTGCAATCTAGTAAGCCCTGCAAAATTATTAGTTTAACATATTGAAAATAAACACATAACCCATATTTGGGATAATATCCCTTATCACGGCAAAAATATGTCACCCTCGTACAATATTTAATACAAAGTGACAGCGGGATAGAGCCATAATGATCACATGTTCATATATAAGACACTTAAAAGCCAACGAGTACAAGTAAAAGAATATAAACATTTGACCCAACCAATAGTTTTTTTTATTTATCTTAAGTAAATAATAACAAAATTTAAATGAATAGGATTTTTTTTAGTAAATCATTTTCACTAAAATAAAATAAAAAAATATATATGCAAAAAATTAAAAAAGCCACTTCAAAATCCCCCAGATACTATTTTTCAACAAAATGTGACAAAAAATCGAAATTCAAACTTTTTAAACACCTATAAAATTCCCGCTGGAATATTCATATAAACAGGGCCCTTTAGGTTAAAAGGGTTAGAAGTTATTGTATGCACAAACAGAGATTAATGTGAAACTTTCTTAAAATTTTTCCACGAATTATGAAAAAATAACTGTATTTAAGCATTTTTTTAGGAGTTGGGTTGATCACATAAAATATCAAAAGTACACAATGATTCAAAAATAATTTGTTGCCTTTTACAATAGACTTTTGCTGATGTATTAGCCTTATTTTGTACATATTTTGCACGATGGGCCACCTTGTATTTATCAACCTTGGTCATTGCTGAAATTTGTTTGTGCTGCCATCTACAGATGTCATCTTCAACCTCAATTCATTCGATGGCGAAAATCAGCTATTTTTACCAAAATTTTGAAAGTAGGCATTTTGGGCTAAAATTTCTATGTGCATAAGTATACCTAACGATAAGCATGTACATGTACTTGTAATTGATGTGATTTGTAGTTTTTATGTGCACATACATGTAATATGTAAATTTAAAATAAAATGCGTATAATATTGTACGCAACAAATATTTGTTGTTGTAAATCGAACATCTGCACTCGTTTGTAAATACCCAACGCGTTTAGTTTTTTTTCTTGTTGTATTCTATGCAATATATAGTGGTTGGCGCATATACAACTATTTATTGTTGTATACTATAACCTTATTACGCTATTAATTACGCTAGTGTTCTATTACACTAGGCAACAAATCGCAACTTTTTTTTTTGCCTCGATCGGAAAGTAAAATTTTCTTACTAATTTGAGGGCGTAGAATCCGAATCTGACCTTAGAAAAATTCCAGCACCTAAAATTTTTGAGATATAAGTTCAGGTAATAATGACGTTTTTTTTCAAAATCTTTAAAAAAAAAGAGTAGAATTTTGAAAATTCTAGTGTATATTAAAAAAAATACGAGGAATTCAAAAATCTATGTCAAGAACCTACTGTCAGAGTAAGTACGCGAAAAGAAATAAAAAGGTTAAAATGAAAGTGCAGAGTTTACTTAATTGCTCATTTGTGGCAAAACTATCGAATTTTTTTAAAAACTTCATAGAACTTAATTTGTAGATTATAAAATTCTCTACAAAAATATTTATACAAATATTTTTTTATTATTCTTAGTTTGTTCCTAAAAAGTAAATAAATGAAAAATATATAAAATTAAAGTACACGGTGTAAACTTTTTTCCCGAGCCCAAAAAATATATTTTTCTTATCAATTTAAAGGCGCAGAATCCAAATTTGACCTTAAAAAAAGTTCAGCACTTCTTATTTTTTTTAATTTTAGTACATGCAATTATTCCAATTTAAAAATAATTTATAAAACAAAATGTTGTGTATTTTTTTTTTGTTTTCTTAATTTTACATCATAAAAATGTTACTTTATTACATAAGAACCATAATACATTTTTTTAGTTCATTTTTGACCCCCTAGTAATGATTTTTGACAATTTTTAGCATGACTACGTGGCGATAAGCTTGTCCCCTTATGCACCCTTCTTCTTACCCTCCACGCCTACTTAGTTTGAATTTAAAGTTTCTATGTTTTAAGTTGGGTATTTTTTAACTAATATTGAATCGCCGAATCCAAATTTGTCCTTGGAATATTTTTGTCTCCCATGATTTTAGAACAAAAGAGGGATAAAATAATGATTTTTTAACATTTTTATCTTATTTTTCTTAGAAAACTTAGGTAATAGAAATATTCTGAGGCCAGATTCGGTTTCAGCGACCCAAAATTAGTTAAAAAACATATGACTCCAATCGGGGCAAGAAACCGTGTTGCCTAGTGTTAGTGTTCTTACCCCATTTATATTCCTTGGTTTCTAATTGCCACATATATGATATGAAAGATGTGGAACTGTCGCTTAGATCTTTTTAGCGACGATTAGCGTAATGGTGAGGGTTTTTGTGTTGCCGAGATGTATTGTCAAGGGAGAACTTTATTTTAGGTTAAAAGAGCCATTTACGAATGATATGAGTGGTTTAACGTAAACCAGCTGAACATTTGCAAGCACCTTGTCAAAACATCGGCACTAGGCACTAATTTGAAACGTAATGAAAAGGACAGTTACGTGATCACGTTTCACCATTAATACACGGAAAAAAAAATTATAGCTAGGAGCGCTATAACACACATACCAAACAAATTATAATCGCTTATTATATAAATACAAGGCTTTCTCTTACAATTATGGCAGTCAGTGTAAAAATTTATATGAAATACTTTAATTGTTTAGTGAATAATAAAATATAACAAATAGTATGGCATTTATAGCTTAAATAGATTTAATTATTGTCCGTGCTAATAATTTTTATAATATAATAAAATTTCTGTAAATTTATAATAGTGCCTGTAATAAATATAATCGTGTCTGTAATATATATAATCGTTTTCAATTTATTTTTAACATTATTAGTTATTGTGTCCCTTATAATCTATAGCTTAAATCACTATAATTTGCCACTGTTACCAAATATCTTATAATGTATAGCGCAGAGCCCACTAATTTCTTTCTGTGTACACCTGCATAATTTATTAAAGTTTGAAGGTCTGTATCTCCAAAACGTAATATTCTAGCAAAAAACTGTATATAGCATTTTTTATAGGGCTTAAAAACAGCTTTCATTAAAAATTTAATTTTTTGAAATCGGGTTATAAATAAGTGAGATATGCTTAAAAACGTTTTACTGATTTAAACGCCAATATCTCGAAAACAATGCATTTTAGAAAAAAATAGTTTGTAACATTTTTTGACCAACTTAAAATTATCTTTCATATAACTGCTAAATTAATAAAATACAATAATAATTGCCTTAATTATAATCAAAAAACGCTAAAAATAGGAGTTTTACCCCATTCTTACCGCCTTACCCCCAATCGTTTACCCCCAAAATCTAATCAACTATTCGAAATACGATAAGAAACAATATGCAAAAATCGCTTGTCGATATCTTATTTAGAATTGGAGTTATCGAGTTTACACCCAGACAGACAGACAGATGACGGACGCAAATTTTTTTTCACTGATTTCGACTCAGAAAGGTCTAAAACATCGAGAAATATGAAAAAAACATGGTCATAGATTTTGATTTCTCGTCGAAGACTTCAGTACATCGGCACTCTTAGTAGCACTAAGAAGAGGAAGGGGATGGTTCAACCACTTTTTTGTAAAAAAATCATATCTTTGTAAAATATGAATATTTCGAAATAATTTTGCCATAGTCGTAAACTTCAAACCTTTGTTTACAAATAGCTGTAGTTTAAATTTTTATAAAATAAAATATTATTTTTTGGTTAAATCTGCCTCAGAGCGAGGCAGATTCAACCAAGAGAAGGGGCAGTTTCAAACATCAATAATATTAAAAGATGCTTTATGTTTTTATTACATTTATTAAATAAACTTTAATATATAGGTATAAACATGCAGGTTACAAAAACTTTAAACACATAAAATAAAATATCACTAAAAAAATATAACTCTAACAAATAAAATTAAATGTGAATAAAACTTCCTCTTGTAAGTTAGTGAGATAAAAAGAAAAGTAAAGCACATATGTTTAAAATAAAAGTTTAAAATAGAAACAAACTACAGTTTAGTATGGCTAAATCTTTTTTGTTTTTCACCATATGCAAAAACCATTGGTTGAATGTGCCCTAGCGCGTTTGGCTGAATGTGCCTCAGGTGAACTTTTTTCATATAAAAATTATTACCGGCAAAATTTCTTGTTTTAAGGTCAAAATAATATCAGATTAACAAATTGTTATAATTTTGTAAACTAGTGAACCTTGTAATGTAAGGAATATACTAAACACAAAGGCTCTACGAAAAAAATAAAAAGTACTAAAACTTGTACATAAAATCTCAAAAACCACATTTTTTTGTTCCACTCGGACACTAAATGAGATAGATCGGCCATGTTACTCATGAAAGTAGATTTTTCTACGACTGCTTTAGAATGTAAGCAAATACACACACTTTTCCAACACAGAATGAATCCATTTTAGCTCTAGATACGGTATGAGTATTCCGTATCAAGTGTTAGAATGAGCACATGTAGTACCATCTCTTGTTTATAAAAGTAAAGAAAACTGTAGCAAAATTAGCAAAAATATAAATATTTTACCATGAAATATTGAATAATTTAATGCAATTTAAAGTTTTAAGTTAAAATTACATAAAGTTTATTAGTTTTTCTTAATATTTGACCAGTTTTTTATCAATTTAGCTCAAAAAATTAAAACTGCTCCATCTATTGTTAAATATTAAAACCTGGTATCTGTCACAACAATCTTACATAACTGTCAATTTTTGCATTATAATTTGTAAATATGTGCTAAAATTAAATAAAAATCTTTTTTAAGTACTGATTTGATAAAATTATTAAATAACATTGACAGCTTTATTTAAAAATATGTGTTTTGTTGTATTTACAATGTCGAGTCACAAAAAACATTGTTTTTAACCTTGTCCGCAGTTTAAAGCCATACAGTGTTTCATATTTGCAGTCGAAGAAAAAGTATAGTCTACAACACGTATGGAATAGTCATTCCGCGCTCGCGGGACCATCATACTCGCCTACCGGCTCGTATGACAAACTTTTCGCTCGCGCGGAATATTGTCTATTCCATACTAGTTATAGAATATACTATTTGCAAGGAAGAGTGTTATGTGCCTTTTTTCGGCGCTTAATTTAAATAGTCTTGGAAGTTAGAGCGACTGGTTAAATGTGCCCCTTGGTTGAACCATCCCCCTCTTCCCCTACCGATGTAAAACAAAGAGTCTACGCAGAATATTAGCTTTTATGAAAGGAATGTGTGTTGGATATTTTATGTTTAATTAGTCTTAAGCCTGATAAAAATTTATATTAGTAAATTTCAAAAGAACATTTTCCAAAATAATATTTATGAAACAAATATTGCTTATTTAATATACATGTATATTAATATACTGCAGTCGCTGAACCAGCCACCATGATACGAATTTAAACGCATAATATGAATTCCAGCTATATTTATTATTTACTTATTATACTATTTACAGCGCGTAGCGCTAGAATAGTATTATACGGTAGTTTCGAAGCAAGTTTAAAAATGTCCGTCCGTCCGTCCGTTCGTCTGTTCGTCCGTTCGTCTGTCCGGTGTCACGTTTTTTATAGACACGATACTCAAGAACGAATAATCCGATCGACTTTAGAAAAAATCAAGTTCTATGAGGGGAAGATCCCTATTGTTTTTATGGGGGGTTAAACTTAAAAAAAAAATTAAAAAAAAACATAATTAGTTTTTTCGTTTGGCGCGAAAAGTAAATTAAAAAAAATTGAGTAATTTTGAAAGTAGTTTTTGAATTATTTTTTATTTTTTTTTTATTTTTCGTTCTTCGCAAAAAAAAAACAAAAAAAAAATTAAAAGTTTTGATTTTTTTAAATAAAATTAAAAAAAAAACTTTTTTTTTGAAAATTATTTTTTTAAGTAATTATATTTAATATTTTAATACAACGTAACTCATAAAATAATTGGAATAATCAAGTTTTGAGTTTGTATCAGTCGTCACGTAGAAAGTTAATTAATGCAAGGAACCAAAAATCGATTCTTTAGAGATAGATGTTGAGAAATAGTTATTTATGGTACTAGTGGGTAAAGTAAGATATTGCCAATGAGAAAATTAACTTGCGAGGCGTCAGCAAAGCAGGTTATTTTTCGAAGGCAATATCGGTTTACCCATGAGTGCAATACAAGGTGTTATCCAATAAATAGCTTAGGAATTCATATTTTTATTAAAAATTTTAATGACATTTACAAGAAAATAATTTGACAAGTGACAGTTGAGTGGGTAAAATAAATAATTATCCACTCAATAAAGTAAAAGCCACGCGGGGGTTATTATTGAGTTTATCTATTTAAAATAAAGCTGGTAATTGTCTCATTATATGTATGTATTGGATAAATTACATTATCTTAGATAATTTATCTACCTAGATTATGTACTTAATCATCAATTTAAATTGTCTAAATAAGTGAGTGCAAAATGGTTATTTACGTCTTTTTGGTCCCATTTATCTCAAAGCCTGATGCGATGATTAGATTCTACAGTCTGATTCAGATTCAATGGATTACCTAATATATGTAAGAAAAGTATTGTTAAGCCCCAGTTGATTCACAAAAATCCTGCCTTCTATTTTAGCCTTATCATATTTAATTTTATCGCACGTATAAAATTTGATTTTTTATCTAAATTCTTTATTTTCTATAAAAGTATTGGAAAAATCGAAAAATATCAAATTTAAATTTTCCTTTTTATGTTGTAAATCAGTGGTTCGTCTGAACATATCAATTTAATATTAAAACATCATAATTTATGAAAAAAATAACATAAAAAAGCACGCACCCCTCTAAAATTTTCTTATCTTTCCATAAACTGTCAAACATGATACTGGATGTATCAGACAAGCATTCTTTGTTATGTTTTTTAACAAAAAATATATACAAAAAGAAAAGCGATTATTTTTTGGCAAAGAATGTAATTCTAATATACAGTACGATAACAAAAGAGCACACAGCCCATTTGACGCAGAAAATAGCGTCTGAAGGGCCAACAAAATCTGTAAATTGAGTATATTCAATAAATTTTGATTTATTTATCCAACAATCTTTATTTTTTAAATAGTAACTTATTTTTAAAAACTTTATCCTGCTCGAAGGTCCATAAATTAAGTATTTTTTAATGTATCATTTATTAACTTAAATCCTTAATATTTAAAAAAGTTAAATTGTTAATTTGTTTTGCAGATCATTAATCAAGAAAATTAACTTGAAGTAAATTACATTTTCGCTCTTGAATTATAAATAATTTTATGGTGTATCACTGGATTTAAACATTATAAATTTTAAAACAATGATGTGAGTTAATATGGGTCAGAAAACCCTAGATAAAACATTCAAACTTTCAAGCTTAAACTATTTAATTGAGCCTCGTCCATTATATACAAGGACGATCGTCCAGGACGAACGTCCTATCCAGAAATATATCTGACAGTGGTTTATTAGTTATATCCCCTTCAGAGCCTTATCTGACTGTCATGTTGCACATAAAGACAATACAGGAAAAACCATCCAAATTCAAATATTTTAAATTTTTAATCTGGCTCGATGGACTATTTTAAGATATTTTTTTTATAAATATCCTTATAGTTTTGTTGGTTTTTCTAATAATTTTATGGTCTTTCTGTGAATTAAGGGCTAAATTAAAATAAATTGACTTATTTTCGCTCAACTACGGCAAGGGAATTCGGGAAATAAAAATGACCACTATGATAACATTTTAAACTTATTCAGTAAAAATAAAATGGTGCATTGAAAGCATGTATTTTAATTGAGTTTTCTTTGATTTGTTTAAACCTATTTTAAGTACATTACTTCTGGGTGATCTTTAAATTTCTTCCTTTAATACCCCACAGGTTGAGACAGACAGTTTATACTACTGTATTACTGGACATTTTGCATAAATATATATAGTGGGATGGTGTTTACTGCATATCATATGCTGTCATCCTTAGGGATCCACAGAATGAGAAAGGAATAGAAAGCTTTAACATATGGCAGGAAAAGAGGTTTTAAAATTTTCAAGGCCAGATCCGGAAATTTAGGCTTTTTAGTGCAACAGAATTAACAAAAAGAATTACATCTGAAAAACTAATAAAATATATATCTGTCTCATAGTAATTTTACTTACTAACTAATTGAGCATCCCCTAATTTATACTAATAATATTGTAAAGTAATCCAGCAGCTCAAACGGTTTAGAGGTGGGAGGATTGGTGTAGTGGACTACCGCGTCGTACTTGACGAGTTTACTACCCAAAATAGCGCGAGTTCGATTCTCACCGGCGCCGATTTGCCTTTTTCAGTTAATTAATAATTGAAATTTGGCGAAGGCGTAAGTGAAGCGGACACTCCCTATAAATTGGTTCGAAATTAAAGGCAGTGATTCCCTCTAGTATTAGCCCACACAAGTCCTGGACTTGGGGGATGCTTAATTAAGTAGAATAGTACGACTTTAAACAAAATTAAAAAAAAATGTAAATAGTATAGTATAGTAACTCAAAGACTGCAGTCCCATGGGACAGTGTGGCCCCAGACTAGTAATTTAATGTGGCTTCAACGTGTTATATAACTTTATTTCCATAAAAAAGTTACATAGAGACTTTTAAGCTTTAGTTTTAAATAAATACATTTAATTAATATTGTACCTTATTTTTATTATACATTTTAGATCTTATGTTAATGTTTAGATAAACAAAAAATGTAACTTTTATTCAAGATGAATGGTACGTTGTTGTCACGTTTACGATAACACAAAATTGTTTATTTTTAATATTTTGTTTGGTTTTTATTAACAAATAAACTTGGTGAACAGTTTTTCATCAATTCATTTTATTATTTTCCACTTTTTAAACAAAGACATATTGTTTACATTTAACCCAAAACTCACCTTGAAAACGATATCCTTCTTTATTTTATCGTTATTTATTTGCCTTATGTTTAAACTATAAATTTACCTTAAGTTTAAAGAAAAATTAAGAATAATGCACATTTTTTGTATATGCGTTGACCAATGCTTTTTGTTTGGTCACTGACATCTCATCATTTTTCAGCTATAACTTGATTATTGGCTACTGAATATCACCAGGTGGTGAATAAATTTCTATATTTGGGGTCTTTTATCTCCAATTTTATGATCTGACCGGAATCATATTACTGACAGTATCTGACCATTAAATAAGAAATTATGGCTTAATATACGGACTTTTTTACACTGCAAAAATCCTTTTAGTTATAGAAAAGCGTTAAGGGTCTGAGAAAAAAATTGTGTTACTTTAAAAGGCACGTAAACTTTTCTTTTAAATAATATTTGGTTTATTACTACAAGTTGTACAATAGTAGTTTATGATACAATGACGAAAAACACTTTTTTAGGGCGATTACGGAGATTGTCATCCTAGCTCGGAAAGCGAGGTTGGCCACCGTAATTGCCTAAAAACCGTTTTTGTCCGTGTATCATACACTATTTTTCATTCGATTGTAATATATTAATAAACTGAATGTCATTCAAATGTCAACAGTTTCAATATCAATCAACCAAACAACGTCGACTATTTTTTTACTTTTGCGGCCTAGGCCGAGAAATTAAACTTTTCGTACAGGTTTATTATACAAAACATATATTTTATCCAATACATACAGATAATAAGACAATTACCAGCTTTATTTTAAATAGATAAACTCAATAATAACCCCCGCGTGGCTTTTACTTTATTGAGTGGATAATTATTTATTTTACCCACTCAACTGTCACTTGTCAAATTATTTTTTTGTAAATGTCATTAAAATTTTTAATAAAACTATGAATTCCTAAGCTATTTATTGGATAAAACCTTGTATGGCACTCATGGGTAAACCGATATTGCCCTCTCAAAAATTAACCTGCTTGGCTGACGCCTCGCAGGTTAATTTTCTCATGGGCAATATCTTACTTTACCACTAGTACCATAGATAACTATTAATTTATGTGCCTGGTGTGTAGGCCTATCTCACTAAATAAAACTAGTGTGTTAGTGCGATTGTTTTTTTTTAATATTTTTTAGCCTAAATAAATTCAAAATTACAAAAAAAATCCTTTTTAAATTATACCTTTAAAAACCTGTTTTATTATTTTTTTCTTTTTCATAGATTTAAAAACGACTAAAACCTTAAAGGGTTTAAAATTCTAGAATCTTATATATTTCTAAAATATGATAAATACTCATAAAGCAGTTACTGATCAGATCTTTATTACTTTATCCAATTTAAAATTTAAATATCTATACCGACATTTTCTTTTACGACATGGAAGTAATAATTTTTATAAAATATAAATATTTTTACATCCCATAAAATTGTGTGAAAATCTGAAAATAAATTTACTTTTATCTGTGTTGAAAAAATATAACTTCATCTAGAAATAGAAAAATGTCCAAAGTGATGAGATTGTTTTACCAAAGGGTTTTACAGTAAGAGTGGCCTTATGTTTTCTAAAAATAAAACACAACTATACTATGATCAGTAACTGCCATTCCAAAATTCTACATCCAAAAATATGAAAAAAAGTTTCTATAAATGTACAGCTTAAAAGTCTCTTAAAACTTTTTCATGGAAGTAAACGTATTTAACACGTTTTAAGCCAAATTAAATTACTAACCTGGGGTTACACTGTCCCATGGGACTGCAGGCTTTAGGTTACTTTACTATAACGTTGGAGATTCTCGATTGCTTTACAATATTATTAGTATAAATACATATCTCAAAAACAACCCGATAATCTTACTGAAAAAATAGTCTGATAAGTAATAAACATTGTGTAATACACAATGTGTATCATGTTAAATCCGTAAAAAACAACACAAGAAAATATTTTAATTTTACAGTCAAGCGCAGTCAACACATCACAATACACAGCCCTTGGGCCCACAGAAGAAGTTATTTTTATTTTGACATGACATGACATGACACTTGACACTAAAAAAGGGCTGAAATTTTGGCTAAGTATTTATTCTTTATGTATCTATAAGCATGCAAAGTCTTATCGTTGCAGGCGATTTCGTCCAAAATACGATACCCTCCTTTAGTTTGTCAAGAACTGGAAGATATGGTCCATATCTTCCATATCTTCGAGGATAATGAGGAGGAGGATATAGACGGTATTTGGTTTTAACAGGATGGAGCAACCACCCGGGAGAGAATTGCCCTTTTGCAAACCAAATTTGGTTTATCTACTATTTTGTTACTTTTTAATGTATTTTTTCCCGGTGCAGCCATGTTATTGTATTGGCTAGACAACCATTATTTAGTGAACAACAAACCCTGTGATATCGCATGCATATCCCTAATTACAGAATACTTGACTTCTTTTGTATAAAAGTTAGATAGTAATGTATTATAAGAATTGATATATAGTTTTCAGAAGTTTGTAATAAAAAAACGATAGAGGCAAACAAACGACATATCAAATTACGTTGCATGAAAAATCATGCCTGAAATGGTTTATGAAAGATAGATGCATGTATATTGAGTACACAATACATGCTGAAAACAGAAAAATATATTATGTTTTTGTATGTACTTGACGAAAATAAATGTGACGTTTTACCAACAAGGCCTTGCAAGGTACCCAGTTGTCGAAATTAATAAATTCCTTCGTCGTTTTTTGGTATTTTATATTTTGTGATATTTTAACCCACAGTTGTTTGCCCACCGGATCCTAAATAGTTATTTGCGTTTAAAAACTGTGTAATTAATAATAAGATATGACCAGTAGTCGGCGTAAACTCAGTTATGACTCTTCAACGTTGAAAATAAACACAGAAACATAGGCTTACGAAATAATTTTGCCGAATTATGAGGGAAATTTGTATAGTTAAGTTTTAACAAATACTTTTTGCAAAAAAAATATATTTAATTGTTTTACAAAATAAAACCTTTTTTTTTTTGAAAAAAGTTTTTTTCTAAAAAATACCTTTTTACAATTTTTTTTTTTTTTAATTTTTTTATCATTTTTTTAAAGATTTTTGAGTTAACGTGTCCAAAAAAATCGTGAGATCGGATGGACAAATGGACAGACAGATGAACAGACAGACGAATATTTTCTAAGTTTCTTATTTTTTTCATGAAACATATTATATTTATATTTGTTTTATATATTTTTTTTATTTTATATTGTTTTCCAACAATTTTTTGCCTAGGAAGTTTTTTTGGAGATTTTGGGAAATTCGAAACTACCCTATGAGAATATTCTAGCGCTTAGACGCTGTAAATAGTAAAAAAATATATAATATTATTACCATATAATACCAACAACTGAGGATCTTTTATAACGGAAGTACACATGTAATATTATTGTATAAATCTGACAAAAATAAATAACTGCTATCAATAATATAAATATTACTATTTGTACCATAAAAATTTAGGTACAAAACATAAAAATAATGGATACTAGCCATTACTGTTGTGCATGGTTTTTTATATTCTAGTAATAGTTTATATTTTATTTAGGATGAAATAAATTGGTCAGCAGTAAATAGTAGGGTTCTAAGAGTCGTAAAATCAAATAATTTATTAAAGGTAATAATTTATATTTTTATTCAATAATACGGTCATTTTATATTAAAAATATAAATTTGATAGCAATGGGAACGTTCAAGTATTACGTAACGCAAAATGTACCAAAATTCATACACTTCATACCTCGGTTCTCGCCTTATTCAAGGCTGTAGAGATTTCATATTTTGGCTACCCTCCCTAATACACCCCCTGTTAGGGGGTAGCCAAAATTTGAAATCTGTATAATCTATAATAACGCGAGTACCGTGGTATGAAGTGTATGAATTTTGGTACAATTTGCGTTACGTAATTCTTGAACGTTCCCAATGGGGGTATAGTCGGAGAGCTGGTGACCATTTTTATTTCATTATTTTCTCCCGGCTGTATTTTTATATGTATGTCTTTTAAATTAAGCTATTTGCAAATTTCCAGGCTCCGGATGCGGTACCTTTGGGTGCCAGAAGCTTCAAAAGCTGTAGCAGTGAGCTACCAATAAATCTATTTTTAACTTGCCGAGTCATATACATTAAATTTATTAGATTCAGATTAAACTAAACACAATAATTCTGGGGCCTAGGGAACGTTCAAGTATTACGTAACGCTCCTAGGGGGGGGATGGGGGTTATTTTGGAGTGTTACGCCCATGTGAATGGTTTAGGAAAATAGCGTTACAGGGGGGGGGTGTGGATCCAAAATGATCAAAATTTGCGTTACGTAATACTTGAACGTTCCCCGAGGGGTAAGACAGTTTTTAAAAAGTGCATTGTAATACTTTAATACTGTATTTTTTTATAAGAAATGAGTATTTGTGAAATGATATTTTGATTAAATAAAAATTATTTCGACTTTTTAGCATTGTTATATGTCAAATGAACTTTTTAAAGTCTGTTTTTACCCCTTGGCCTGCTGAATAATTGTGTAAAACTGTGAAAATAGACTAATTTAAATGTAATAAATGTATTTGCTTCGTAAGTCAAAAATATATTTTTCGTTTCACCACCTCTTTGGAGCTTCCAGCACCCAAAGGGACCCGATCACATTGTAATACTCTAATACTGTATTTTTTTATAAGAAAGCACCCAAAGGAACCCGATCTAGGACCTGACTACAGTTGTTAGTAATCGACGTTGTTTACTGCAAAAAAAGAATTTAACGTATATTTACACCATTAAAAAAATCGTTGTCCTACTTCTTTTTGACGAGCATAGTACTCGTTTGGAGTAACTAGCTCGTCCTAAAAGTTCATAGAATTACAAAATACACAGAACTTGTGTGGGCTAGTAGTACAGGGAACCACCGATTTTAACTGACTTTCGTACCATTTTTAGGGGGTGTTCCCCTGGGAGAGTCCTAGAAAAATCCGATTTCTAGGAACGATTTGAGCAAAAGACTTCAAATATTGACCATAATTTCCAAAAGCACAGTTTCCACGACAGATTTTTTCTACTAACTTTCGTTATTTTTTTTATTCAATATTTTCTAAACAATAATAATGTAACTTCATGTATGACTAAGACTTTAATACAACATTTTTCAAATTTTTCCCTAATCTTTATTTTGGTTCCAATTTTGTACAATATTTATTTAATGCCCTCGATAGTTTTTCACTGACACTTGAACGTGAAAATTCATTATATTCCGCAGGAAAAACCGAGTAAACTGCACGGAAACACTGTTTGATAAATAACCTAAGATAACAACAGGCAGCTGGGCTTGTTGAAATAAAAAATGTGTATCACTTAAAGACAGACCTTCCGAGAAAAAATTATGGAGTGCTATCATAATCCTGTAGATAAAAATTGTATACTTACGAGAGCAAAAGCCTTGTTTGTGAGTAAACTTTTAGGATCAATACATTTTACTTTCCTTGAGGAAAGTCTTGCATTAGTAAAAAATTAAACGGTTCTCTGCATTTTATATCCAAAAAAGATGATTTTTGTCTGTCTGTCTGTGTGTCCTGATAATTTCTGGCAACGATAAATCAAGAACGTCTTGGCATAAATACTTAAAATTTGGACCATAAGTTCCTTATCCAAAGTTCTAGGTTGAGATTGCTTTTGATAAAAATCGGGTTGAGGTAAGGAGTAAAAATGGGGTAAAGACAAAATAAAAAAAATTAATAAAAAAAAATCGATTTGCCAAAAGGGAAAAGTATTCTTTTGCTGGCAGCTGTATTTTTATTGTTTTTTGAATTGATATTACAAAAAGACTACACAAGTTTCAAACAAATGCATCCCGGATTAAATTTATAAAATATACTCCATTTAATGAGAGAATACCAACGAACTAATAACTCTTCTTTCTAGAATAGGCATACCGTTAAAATAAAGTATCGCCAACATCTCGGTTTGTTTTTAAACAAATAGTAGGTATATACAGGCCTGAACAATAACAATTACCAGTAACTCGTATTGTTGTCTCTGTTAGAACAAAGATGTGCGAGTAAGACAAACGAATGTTTATGTTGCCGACGTTTTTGTCAGTTTTTACAAATTAAATGCCTATTCTAGAGAGAAGAGTTATTAGTTCGTTGGAGAATACGCGTCTGACGTCACAGCGTAAACTAAATAGTACTCTGTAGGGTAATTGGCATTTATTTCTTAAAGCTTAATACATACTTTTTATATAGAACATGTATATCTAAAAAAAACATTTATTAAGTCTTAAAAAATGAATGCCAATTACCCTACAAAGTGCTATTTAGTTTACGCGCTGTGACGTCAGAGTAGTATTCTCTCATTAAATGGAGTATAATTATGAAGAAGAATATATTCTATATATATATTCTATATATAGTTTTAATAGGGAGTTTCGGGATAAATGACAAAAATACATTTTTAAAAAAAAGATGCAAAATGAGGAAAAGAAATGATGAAAAACTGATTTATAGGTTTTATTTTTTAATATTAAATAAATAAACAAATAAAAATTATCAAAACCCTTGGTATTTTCGCAAATTTGGCAAAAGCGATTATTCTCAGTACCAACAAGGCATTTAACTGACGTAAGTAAATATATTTTCAAGAATATGATGCCTTCTTAAAAAAATTGCAGGAAAATAAAGAAAAATTACGAAGTCATGCTATAAAAATATATAAATAATAATGACTATAAAAGATTGTGTATGTTACATAATATGTAATATTACAAGTCACAAAAAAATATAAACAAGTTATTTTTATGCTGGTTGGAAAAGTTACAATTAAAGGAAATAATTTCATAGTAATGCATGATAATATTACTCAGGTCAAATACCCAGTGTACACACTACCTTCTAACAGAAGGCTTATAGTGACTTTCGAACCACTTTTTGTAAGTCACAGATACAATTTTCGTCCAACAGTTCTTAAATTGGCCCCTATTCACCTCTTAAATAATAGGTTTCCTCCATTTATAGAAATTTAACAAACTATTACTTCTGCTACCTTGCTTAATCTAAGGCAAGAAGAATTCAGTTTTAGCAATTCACGATAAATCCGCAAAGAGAGCAGCCTTACTGTACAGTCGGCCACATGTGACTTGTGCACAAGCCTCGATGTCAGATCGAATGAATGAAAAATGGTTTTCCACCACGGCCGTGGTGTCCAAACGGTGGGTTTAAGCCCCGTGCATGGGGCTTGTACCCACGCATGGGCCCAGACGAATTGGGTACTAAATGCCTTAACCGATAAGGCCACTGCCTAGGCATACCTGTCCATTTTTATGCTAGTACCATCATTTTCATAGAAAACGCTCACATCACAGAACCCTGAGGTCCCCAACATTTTAAATTTTTAGTTGTGGTATATGTACTTTACTAAGATTGACACTGACATTTTCCGTAATAATTAAGTAAGGTTAAAGTACAGTCTATATTATATAGTGCAAGTCCTATAACTGTCTTTAAGCATATATGCTTATAAGCAAAAAGGTTAACAAATTTTATTATAAATGATATTTATACAGTATGTCTCCAGATAGAGTTACAAACAGGAATTTATTTTTTATTTTTGATTTGATCTCAAAAAAGTCACTCTTTATGACTTGCCCTGCTTGATTTTAAACTCACAAAACACTAAGCGCTTTTTGTACAACTCTTACGGTTCATGGGATAATGTTTTTTTCTTCAAAATAGTGTCTTCAAAAATATAAAGAAAAAAAAACATCATCAAGAGTGACTTATTTTAAGATATCAAAAATAAAAAAATCTTCTTTGTAATTCTAACAGTTGGTTTGTGTAATTTGGTGTAATTTTTGCGTGCCAAGCCTCAATGATGGCCTGTCGTAATTCTTCAGCATTATGACTCAGGAAAGTTAGTTTCTTCCCTCGCTCTGACTCCGGTATGGAAAGGGTTTTCCCGCAGATAATTCATTAATTGCATATCTTCTTCTGCAATACTCATTCTACTTCGAACAGAACCCCGCTTTCTGCTAATCTGTCCAGTTTCCTCAAGATTTTCTTTGCTCGCATTATAGTGCTGTTTGCAACATTTAAATTCAGTGGCTATTTCACGTACACTTATCCCTCCTCCCACTTATCATTTATTCTTGCTGTTATAATACATTTTTGATAATTTGTAAGCTGCGGCATAACTAATGTGAATTATTTTGACAAGTAATGTCATATTAATATTTGAAAAATAAATGTCAAAGAGACCTTGATAAAGTTCAATATAATCTGTAACATTTTTAGGTGTAAGCGTTTATTATGAAAACGATGGTACTAAAGTATGTAAAATATTGAGGTATGCAAAATTTAATTTACTCAATGTATAAATTCCTAAAATATTATTTATATTATTTTTTGGCCATTTTGTTCAATACACATGAAAAAATTAATGTAAAAATACACTGCACATCGCAGTAAATTAATTTAAAAACCTTTAACATTTAACATTAACATTTATTTTTACAGAAAATTTAACTAATCGGTTTATAGAAACATATCGTCTTGTAAATTTCAGAACATCGTATCTCAAAAAAGTCAACTTTACAGGAATGAGGAATAACTCTTTCTCGCATTATTCATAGATTGAAAATGTACTTTTTTAATATAAACTTAATACATTTTTAATGATTAACTTACCTTAAATCATTTTATCGTGTATAAAATAAATAAATACAAATAAAAACCTAATGTTTATAGATACGACATTTTGATGCTCAAAATTAATAAATATTTTTAAGATACGAGCATTGAAACGTTATTTTATTAATATTTTAACAAAATATAATTAATTATTATAATAATATTATTAATTATTGAAACATTTAAACTTCAAAAAGTTTTATAACATGCATAAGATGTCAAAAAGGCAACGCCAAATGCAAAAAGTGCTTTCCAAAATAGTCAGTTGACTAGAATTAAGAGATACGAGGTTTAAAAATTTATTTATTTATAATCATATAAGATACGACATTACTATTTTGCTTATATTTTTGTTATTTAAAAAAAATAGCAGGCGAAACTTATTTTTTAGATGTAAATTGATAATATAAACCGTTTAAGTCCAAAATCTCAAAATCGAAAAAAATTGAGATACGACGTCCTGAAATTTACAAGGCGATATGTACTTTTTTTAGTGTAGTTTTAGTTAGTTTTAATATTTCCCATAGGGAAGTATTTTCTGTGGCTTATTTTATTAAGTTAGCCTTGCTAACTTAATGGAAAAATCTTATATGACATAAACTTTATTATAACAACAATATTTGAAAATCTAATACATTTTCACATAAGAATGTTGTCCCTATTTATATCTTTGTTGTCCCAAGACAGAATAAAAAGCATAACCTAAAAAGCTCTCACATAATTCTTTGTTTTATATATGAAGTTGTCAATGTTGACATTTCTAGGCCTACTATATCGAAAACAGAATATAAAACAATAAACCTACTTATAGAAAGAAGATAATAAAGTTTGTTTGAGTATACTCAATGAGCATACTCATATCCTAATATCTTTTAAAAAGAATATATTGGTATATATTTTTGCTTCAATTGGCTAAAACTTTTTTCCACCACTTAATTGCAAAATTATGTATATTATGTACTATACTCATGTCAATCTGAGAATACGACTCTGACGTCACAGCGCGTAAACTAAATACCACTCTGTAGGGTAATTGAAACTTATTTCTTAATATTTAATAAATAATTTTTGTTTATATGCATTTTCTATATAATAATTATGTATTAAGTATTAATAAATAAGTTTCAGTTACACTACAGTGCTTTTTAGTTTACGCGCTGTGACGTCAGAGTCGCATTTTTAGATTGTCTCGAGTATATACAGAGCGGTCACCCCCCCCCTCTTAACTTTTGAACCAGTTGAGATATTGACTTCAAATTTGGAACTTTTAAATAAGACAAATTAAACTATCTTTTAGCATATATTTAATACTTTCAGCTCTTAAAATGTGGGCAGGGGGACATGGGGGCACATTTTTTTAAATGGAAAGGGAGGTTGTGTAATACATCATTTTAAAGCTTATAAAATTCTCCATTTAACTCCATATTTTTAAATTAAAAAAAAATTTTTTTGGGTTTAAAATGGGGTTGAAAATGGGTATTAATGTCAAAATTCCTCTAAAAAAAAACAAATAATTTTTTAAAAATGCCTAATTTCATCATAAAAAAATTGAAAAATCAAAACCTTAAAAAACATTTTTAAAATATTTAAAAATGTTAGTTTAAATTAAGAATTTTATAAGCTTTAAAATGATGTATCACACGACCCCCCTTTCCATTAAAAAAAATATCCCCCATGCCCCCTGCACACATTTTAAGAGCTAAATCAAATATATGCTAAAAGATAGTTTAAGTTGTCTTATTTAAGAGTTCTAAATTTGAAGTCGATATCTCAAAGGGGGGGATGCCTTTTGGACCGCACTGTAACTATATTATCGTTGTCAGTGCTTGATAACCAATAATAATATTGAAATAGTTTATTATTAACAACTACCTACTAACTTTTTACAACTTACTTGTTGAACTTACAGCTATCTTAAAATAATTTTAAAACTCTATTTTTAACTGATATTTTGAGTTACCAGCTTTAGGTAGGTAAAACAAGCAATTGCACCCCGATTTTAATGTTTTCCATTGATATTTGTCTCGACTTCTTATCAGAAAATTAAACTTTGGTTTCAAAGACTAAAAAAAATATTCTGTCTGCTCAGATTGCATGGAAATTTATATCAATGATAGTTCCACTATCATAGCTGCAATATCGGACCTGGGTTTTTGGACCACATGCATGAATTTTAATGCAAAATTATTGTACCGACAGGAAAAGAGCTGAGATTTTACAGTTAATACTACTGAAATATTGACGGACAAAGGACATGGCACAATTTATAGGGAATTTTGGCCCTCGGTGAAATTCGCTAAATTTTTTATATGTTTTAGTTTATACTTTTTTAAAAGGAATTAGGAACGTTTCAAGCACTTTGTATGTACAGTTTTTTTTCTATAAGGAAAATAAAAAAATATTTTTGCCCTACACTCCTCATAAAAATATTTTTCTATTAGGCATTGTTTGACAACTTGTCAGTGAAGGATATTCTGACGTATTTTTGAAGTTTTTTAGACTAAATTGTCAGTTTTATTGGGAAAAAGTAATGAAATACATATTGAAATTGGACAGAATAATTAAATAAGATGAAGAAAAGTGCAACAGAAATACTTCTTAAGGACTAAATTAGTGAAATACGTAAAATAAGTTATTTGCTAACCTGGTAAAAAGTACTAAAACGTATATAAAATTGAACTAAAGAATGAAATAAGAAGAAAAGCAGAATAGAAATACGTTTTAAGGGAATCGTTTGTAAAATAATAAGCAATTTTAATGCCGAAAGTGTATCCCTTATTTTTTGTACGGCAAAAAAAAACAATTATTTCCAAAATTCTACATAGAAGAAATTGAATATGTGTTTTTGTAATACAATGTACTGGAACCCATGTTAAAACTCCAGAACTTAATAAAATAATAAAATAAGAAGTAAAACAGAACAGAAAAACTAAGTTGAAAGTGAAATACTGTGTTTCTGCATAGAATAAATTATCCAATATAACTATCATACCGAGGGCTTCATAACAGGGCTGTATCAACCGTGTTAACATGTAGCAGATATGCCCCTTTGCTATGAAGCCCTCGATATGATTTAAAATATGAACACTAAAAAAAAGGATCCATGAATCAAGAAAATGCATCTTTCGATTATATTTTAAGCCAAATTCTCTTATTTTTGGACTAGCATTTCTTATGAACCTAATAACTGGCGCGGGTCTTTGAATGGAAATCCCCGCTCTTCATTTAAGATGTTAGCCTTAAAATAAGAGAATATGGTGTTGTACTTATCAAAAGACATGTGTCCTTGATTCAATTCTTTTTCACAGTATTACATTAGGACATTTTTATAAAAAAATAAATAAAATGTTTTCATTTCCTCCCATTCGGGGCATCTGCTGTTGACCACCTTGACGGTTGCATACAAAGCAATTTACTTGAAAAAAGGCTCTAAAAGCCTTATATTACTAATAATATATAAAAAAATTAACAGACATCAGTTTCTTATACCAATCAAGCTTTTTTCTTAATCATTAAGCTAATTAAACTTATTTTTATGAGGAGTTTGGGGCAAAAATATTTTTTTATTTTAGTTACAGAAAAAAAACTGTACATACAAAGTGCTTGAAACGTTCCTAATTCCTTTTTAAAAAGCATAAACTAAAACATATAAAAAATTTAGCGAATTTCACCGAGGGCCAAAATTCCCTATAAATTGTGCCATGTCCTTTAAAGTGTAATGACTAGTTAATACGTTTTAAATTAATTGTTTTTTATTAATAAATAAAAAAAAGAGTTAATTTATAAAATTTTATGTTGATTATTTTCGTTTGGACTTTTTGCCTTGTCTGTAATTTGTCACGGAAATTTGTCATTTATTTACCTTAAAAGTAAAGTAAGTAAAATTTGTAAGGATTAAAAACCTTTTTCGTGTTCAACGTTTTCATAGTTTGAGTTAAAAATATGCTTTAATATTTAAACGCGTGTTTACATTTTATACGCCATTAAAAACTTTTCTTTAATATCATATTATGATACCTTTGACACATTTTTTGTTTTATTTTACTGGAGCAGCTTTACACGGAAAGAAATTAGTGGGCTCTGCGCTATACATTATAAGATATTTGGTAACAGTGGCAAATTATAGTGATTTAAGCTATAGATTATAAGGGACACAATAACTAATAATGTTAAAAATAAATTGGAAACGATTATATATATTACAGACACGATTATATTTATTACAGGCACTATTATAAATTTACAGAAATTTTAGTATATTATAAAAATTATTAGCACGGACAATAATTAAATCTATTTAAGCTATAAATGCCATACTATTTGTTATATTTTATTATTCACTAAACAATTAAAGTATTTCATATAAATTTTTACACTGACTGCCATAATTGTAAGAGAAAGCCTTGTATTTATATAATAAGCGATTATAATTTGCTTGGTATGTGTATTATAGCGCTCCTAGCTATAATTTTTTTTTTCCGTGTATTCTACTTAATTAAGCATCCCCTAAGTCCAGGACTTGTGTGGGCTAGTAGTAGGGGGAACCACCGGCTTTAATTGACTTTCGAACCAGTATATCTAGGGAGTACGTCTTCGCCAAATTTCAATTATTAATTAACTGAAAAAGTCAATCGGCGCCAGTGAGGTTTGAACTTACGATCATTGGCTCAGTGTCAATGCTATATCGATGCCTTAGACCGCTGAGCTAATTCTCCCATAGTTGTGTTATTACTAAATTAAGAATTCTGAAAATCCGATTTTTCGATGTTGTCCGTCCGTCGGTCCGTCTCTCCGCGGATTCGTCGGTCCGTCGTTCCGTTAGTCCATCGTTCCGTCGGTCCCTCAGAACGTCGGTCATTGTATCCGTTTGACAAATCAACACCAAACTTTAAACTAACGGGTTTTTAGGTTTTTCTTTAGTTTTTCTCCACTCCACCCAGAAAGAGTTGTTTACTGATGAAGAAAAGTTAAAGAAATAGATTTTCTTAAAAATGGATCCATTTTGCTCAAATTTTAAACGTAAATTGTAAACATAACAACATGTAATTATGAGTTTTACGCAGAAATATTATATAAGGTCGTTTTTTTTAATTTTAATTTTGGTGCGTTAAAATTTACATTTGGGGATTATGTTTTGCAAGAAAGTAAGTGCTGTCGAGCTGTGCCATTTTTTAACCGACAAAAGGAGGAGGTTATCAATTCGACGTGGGACTTTGTTTTTTTTTATGTTTGTTCCCGCATAACTTTAGAACGAATGAACGGAATTTGATGAGACTTTTTGCAACCTAAAAAGGACATTCCTGAGGTGGTTCCGTTTTAATTTGATGCCCGGATAATTCCGGGTAAGCCGGATAATTAAGATAAATCTAATAATTTTAACGAAATTTCACTTAAAAACGGCTTAATTTGGTTCTAATATTAACCAAATTTTTAGAGAAATATCTAATAACTCGAATAAACCAAATAAATTGATTAAGGCGTCACTTAAATATTACGGCAAACTAAAAATCTTTTAAATGCTGCTAAACTTGATTCTCTGGACCTGTAATATTAAAATACCAAGAGGAAATGATAAAAAATTTGTGATTTTGCAACAAGGCGCTATTTGATTATTACTTAACGCTTAAAGTTTAACAAAGATTTTCTTTAGTATTTCGTTTAAAATAAGGTTGGTTGGACTCTTGGGCGCTGAAATAAAAATATTACTTTTATTTTTTAGAAATTTATCTTTGAGACAATGACGTCACAACGCACTAACAATGCGTTGTGACGTCAGCAGCTTACCGAGATGGAAGGACAACTATAATTTAGCTTAGATGTGTCTCTAAAAAGTAAAAAATAAAAACTTTTCGCAAAAAAAAATTAACCGACTTCTATGTCTCTAAAAAGTAAAAAATAAAAAATACTTAAGTCGGTGCCAACTTCACAACAAATAATAATTAAAAAATAATTGTTAGTAATTTATTTAGGAAATAGTGAAATTGGCACCGACTTAAGTATTTTTTTATTATTTACTTTTTAGAGACATGGAAGTCGGTTCATTTTTTTTTGCGAAAAGTGTTTTAGTTTATTATTTGTTTAAGTTGAGAAATATAGCCTTAATGCAGTCTATGGTTCTGTCGAAGCCAACTTTAATTTAAAAATTATTAAAATATATACTCGCACTTTGAATATACTGGCGGTTAATTCAAAGATCCATTACAACTGCATTCGGCATCTCCATTGGGAATTAAAAAAAAAAAACAACGAAACATCGCGGCGCTACACAGTGGACAATTTTGTTTTCCATGTAGACAAAAATCTGAAAAATATACCCTTTACTTAAATTATTCAATTTTTGCAAAATTTAATTAACTCGAACAGATTGTTTATTATTTTAATGCCAATTATATACACTACCATATCATTTTATAAAAAATTAAATTATAAAAAGAACCAAGTGTCACTTTTTCCATTTTATTTGGAATGAACATTTAAAAACCTAAATTTTCAAAGGAATTGCAAAAAATCATTTGCCCATGTCCGAGAAATGATTTACATTATCCCTAGATATTTTTAAAATTAAAATTCATTATATACCGAAAAAATAAGTGAAGAAATCATTGAAACTAAAAATTAAAATAAGCCGTGAAGATATGAAATGCTACGCATTCCATTATATATTATTTCCCAAATAGCATATCCCAAATATAATTTTCAAAAAAAAAATAACAAAAAAAATTACATTCAAAAAAAATCTTTCTTGAAAAACGAAAAATTATTGAAAAAGAAAATAAAAGAAGTTTTCAAAAAATTTTTTTTTATTAAATTTTCTTTGTGCAAAAAATCGAAAGTAAAAAATAAAAAAAATTCAAAAACTTTTTAATTTTTTTTTTAATTTTCTTTTGTTTTTTTTTTAAGTTTAACCTCCCATAACTTTTTTGTTTTTGGGGGGATTACTTTTAAAAACAATAGAGATCTTCTCCTCGTAGAAATGGATTTTTCCTGAATTCAAGTCGATCGGATTATTCGTTCTTGAGAGAGATATTTGAAAAAGAAAAGTTGCTTATTTTTTCATAAAACAAATTTATATGCACGAATTTTTTGTCTAGGACGATTTTTGATTTTTTTTTTTAAATTCGAAACTACCGTATAATATCATTCTAGAGTAGGCGCTGTGAATAATATAATAAGAAGTGTCAAAATTAACCGTAAACAAATTTTACAATTTTATCCCTGTTTACTGTGCGGTGTTTTTACCCTCAGTAAAACGCGAGAAATAAGACAAACATATCAGACGCTATAAACTTATAAATATTTATTTGAAAGTTATCTCCAGAGGTAATAATTCTTTGCCAAACTATACCATAAGGTAAGATTTTTCTTGCGATTTTGAAAGGCGTATAAATTATTTAGATTTATACCTGGCAATGAGATTTAGTTTAAATCTGTGTGTCCAAGTTTACAATTGATGATATAATTTGAACACAGATATTCAAAAAGAAACCACATACGATTTAAAAAATTAGCTTTTTGGACGGACGGGGGATTATTAAAAAAAATACGGTTCTTCCCCTCATAGGACTTAATTTTTCCTAAAAGTTTCGAGTCAAACGGATAATTTGTCATTTATTTATCATGTCGACAAAAACGTGACATCGGACCGACAGATGGACGGACGTACAGACGGACATTTTCAAAATTTCTTAGTTTTTCATGACGCACATTGGTATACAATTTTTTTTGTCTAGGACGTTTTTTGCCGGTTTTTGGAAGTTTGGAACTACCGTATTATACTATTCTAACGCTTACACGCTGTGAATAGTATGGTAAATACATAAATTTTTCAAATAATGGTCATTTTGTTTCAATAATAATCATTAATCGGAATAAATTCAGTTATGACTCATCAACGTTGAAAATAAACACAGAAACATAGGCTTACGGAATAATTTTGCCGAATTATGAGGGAAATTTTTATAAAGGTCACTAAATCGAAACATTTGACGACTAATTTGTTACACACAACAATATTGAATATACATTTTAACTATAAATATGTAAATATATCGGTGTTTTTCGAAGAAAATAAAAATGTAAATATTTAAAACCTCGCGTCAACGATAGAATCGACGCGGCGCCTATGCGAGCACTGGAAATTCGCCGATGACTGATAATAATAGCAACAGTTTACGTATACATATCGTGAAAAAAAATTGCCAGTCATCTTAACCGGAATTTTACTAACTACCCGGCATCGGTACAGGCAAAATCAGAATTCCGATACGGATGAGCAGCAATTTTGCAGAGGTTAATTTTATAATAATAGAAACTGTATAAGAATAGTTCCTATACATTTGATAAATATTATATATACGAGTCTCGTTCAAATGACTTTTTACTGTGTAGTTTTTTACTTGCTAATAAATATAACTAAAATATTAATGAAAGCAAAAAATAAAAACCACTAAATTTATTCAAAACTAGCGCAGAAAATCGGTATTTTAAGCTTAGCTAAGTTTAAGCTTTTGAAGCTTTTCAACAAGACTCCGCTCGTGAAAGCTTTTGAATTGCGATAACTTTAATTTAATATTAAATATTATATTAGACTTTTTTAGACGTAGTTTGTTAACTGTTTTATTTACTATACAAGATTGAAAAGCAGCAAAAAGTTCTTTTAATGGGCATTTATAGCAATATTATGTTGCTTTTCTTAAAAATAAATTTAAAAATATGCAGTATGTCAATTTTTACTTAAAAGTAATATACAGTCAAACCTCTATAACTTGAACCTCCACAACTCGAAATTCTCTCTAACTCTAACTAATCTTGCGGTCCCTTGAGTTTCGAGTTATAGAGGTTTGACTCTACCTAGTATAAAAAAACAATTAATTTGTATATACGTTTATTGTAAAATTTTATAATAACTCCTATTGAAATAGTTTTATAAAAAAAAATTAGTTGATAAAAAATTCCAAACGATGCTATAAAAGTATTCTTTGCCATAGTTTATAAACCAATGTCTACTACTAGCACATTTATTTGTATTATTTAAACATTTTTTTATCAGTATGTAATACATTGTTTGCTGGATCTTAATTAACCGCAAAATAAGAAGTAGCCTTTAAAACCGCCATTTTTGAAAACAAAGTTTTTATATTTTTAAAATGTGTAAAAACACATGGGTAAGTGTATATATTTAACAACTAATTTTTTATATTCTATTTTAATTAATTAATTTATAATTGTTGCAATGTTAATTTTTTATCCAAAATATTGTTTAATTTTGTCCAACAGAAATTAAAAGCAATGGCTTGTCTTTGACTACAATGAAAAATGAAGATTATTAATTTCCCAGAATTTATATATTTATGTTCAAAATTAATGGAGAGCCCCTAGCACAAGCTGAAGATTATTTGGGGCTGTTCATGGATCTGTAATAATACCAAACAAATAAATAAAATAAAATAAATAAATCCAAAGAAAATTAAGTGATAGTCTTCAGTTGTTTATAAAATTTCTTCCTTCTAGGAGAGAAAAAGCGAGTATTGCTGTAGGTGCAGAGAATTGATTTCTAGGATTAAAAACACGATAAATAATAATATTGTGTTCTAAAGCTAGTGGTGAAAAAAAATTAGTTAAGACAATTTTAACCGCTGGGGAATAAAAACTTATTTAACTTTGTTAAATTTTCTAGTTTGTAGTTAAACTTATTATTTGGTAATGCACTTAACCAAATATAAATAAAACTTTGTTTTATTCCTTTCAGGTTTGTTTTTAAACAATAGACAACTTTAACTTTACCGAAAATTACGTTGATTCCGATTTCGAAAAATCTTTTTTAAATTCCAAGCAACAGGTTTATAAACAGTGCCAAAAGTACTTTTTCGAATCCTCGGGCAGAATTGCTTTAACGTGCTTGTCATTCTCAATAACGTTTGTCATTTACCAAAAATAATTTGAAGAGTTCATTGTCAAAACTTGTATATAAATTTAACATTGCCTTTTCCAAGATTTTAAGTCCTGCCCCTAATAATCTTAATATAATTTAAAATTTTGTAAATATTAAATAGATATCAGACTAAATTTAATTAAGTTATCCAGGTGGATCAACTAAAAAAACCTTTATATTCAGTTTCAGCGACCTCAAAAACTCCTATATACTAATTTTTACAAAAAACATTTAAAATACCCCTCCCCCACCGGAAGTGCATTAAGAAAATTTTAATTATCATATTCAGTTTTAGCGACCACCAATTTTTAAATTTTTGTAAAAAAATTGTATTTTTCCCCACTCATTTTATCGATGACTAACTGACAGACAGACATATTTTTGCTAGAAATCAATTTTTTTTTCGATAAATAAATGGGAAACCAATACATCTGCGTAAGATCTTTAACGTTATACATCAATAAAAAAAATTACAAAATTAAAAATTTAATTGTGTGTTTGAATCTTACTTTTAATATCTTGAATGTTTGTCCAACATATATTTTCGCACCTTTCTCACAAATGATTTTAAGGATTGCGGAGAAAAATATTTCTGTTGTGTCTTAGGCACAACAGGCACAGTGTATATCATGCAAATTACAATGAAACAAAGATCTTGAATAATAAGTTTGAATTACATATATTATGTATATTTAATGTCTAATTTAGGTAAAGTGCTTGTATTATAAATCAAGTTTTGGTTTTCAGTCCCCCACATACCGAATAGTACAATAAAATATTGAAGCGACTTGTAAAAGCATATAGTGGGGTGACATGAACTACCCTAATCCAGTGAAAAGGTAATTGGGTCATTTGTACCTGCCTCAATGTGGAGGGTGAATTTATGCATACATCAGGGAAAGAGAATTCCCGTTTTAAGGTTAAAGATATTGTCTACAATTTAAATTCCCATTTCAGAAATAATTATTAAATGGAAGTTAAATTATAGAAATGGTTCCTAGGGGCCAATTACGTCATGTACTAAGGGGGTGGGGATTAGATCTAGTGTGCTAACAAAAGAATAATTTTCTCTGTAATCCCAAGTTCATTAAAACAAAAAAAAATCAACAAATATTTTTGTTTAAAAAAAAATCGTTTTTTTTATTTGTTTTTTTTTTTAACAGTTTTTACCCCCTTTTACCTCCTTAGCCTCCCTTGATTTTTACCAAAAATCCCAAAAAAAAAATAAGGAACCTATTGTTCAAATTTAAAGTCTTTCACTCAAAGCGTTCTCGAGTTATTGTGGGACAGAGATGTAATCTAATATTTGATATAAAAATTACAATTAATCAAAAATTAGTATGTAACTATGGGCTGGCCCCAAGGGAAGTTTTTTCTGGTAACACGTAAATGTAAGACACTAAAACATAAGAGTCTTATATTAAAAGTGAAGGAAAGACATGAAACTTTTCTCACTCAAGCGTTCGCGTTCGCTTACACGGGTCGTAAAAGTTAAGTACCCTAAGCCAGCTAGAACATTTCCCGCTGAAAAAATACCTGGTGTAATTTGCAATTAAATACTATGTATATCAATTTATTGAAAGCTTTTTTTTAGATTAGTTAAACCAATAAAACTTAATAGTCCTAAAAAAAATGTCCAAGTAGTAACTAAAATAACCTAACAACAACGCTTATTCTGAAAAGCTTATTTTTTGCATCAAATGCTTTTCATAGATCGAGAAAAATTAATTTGCTTACACAGTTATAAAAACATTTAATTATAATATAATTATAATTAAGTACCCTATGCCAACAAGGACAGTTATCGTTAAAAAACAAATACTCATTTGTAATTAAATACTGTACCTATTCTTGTATATGTGTATCTGTAAGCACCATCACATCAAACGCTTTTTGAAAATTAACTAACCAACTATTATAATAATAATTATAATTATAACTATTATAATAATAATTATAATTATAACTAGTATAATAATAAAAGTTAAGTACCCTAAGCTAGCTAGAACATTTCTCGCTGAAAAAATACCTGGTCTAATTTGCAATTAAATACTATGTATATCAATTTATTGAAAGCTTTTTTTTAGATTAGTTAAACCAATAAAACTTAATAGTCCTAAAAAAAATGTCCAAGTAGTAACTAAAATAACCTAACAACAACGCTTATTCTGAAAAGCTTATTTTTTGCATCAAATGCTTTTCATAGATCGAGAAAAATTAATTTGCTTACACAGTTATAAAAAAACATTTAATTATAATATAATTATAATTAAGTACCCTATGCCAACAAGGACAGTTATCGTTAAAAAACAAATACTCATTTGTAATTAAATACTGTACCTATTCTTGTATATGTGTATCTGTAAGCACCATCACATCAAACGCTTTTTGAAAATTAACTAACCAACTATTATAATAATAATTATAATTATAACTATTATAATAATAATTATAATTATAACTATTATAATAATAATTATAATTATAACTAGTATAATAATAAAAGTTAAGTACCCTAAGCTAGCTAGAACATTTCCCGCTGAAAAAATACCTGGTCTAATTTGCAATTAAGTACTATGTATATCAATTTATTGAAAGCTTTTTTTAGATTAGTTAAACCAATAAAACTGAATAGTCCTAAAAAAAAGTCCAAGTAGTGATTTTTAACTAAAATAGCCTAACGACAACGCTAATTCTGAAAAGCTTATTTTTTACATGAAATACTTTTCATGGATCGAGAAAAATGAATTTGCTTACACGGATTATAATTACATTTAATTATAATATAATTATAATTAAGTATCATATGCCAACGAGGACAGTTATCGCTAAAAAACAAATACTCATTTGTAATTAAATACTATGTACCTATTCTTGTATATGTGAATCTGTGTGCACCATCAATTAATCACATCAAACGCTTTTTCGAAATCAACTAAACCAATAAAACTAAATACTACTAAAAATCACGTACAGTAACTTTTAATCAAAACTACAACGTTAATCTTGGGAAGCTTATTTGCTTTATCGAATGTTTTTTATAGATAGAGGAAATTTAATTTTGACTCTTTGTGATATAAGTGATAACATCACATCACATGAAATGTAAGTCGCTAGCCAGTGATTTATCTTAATTATTTCATCCGGGTGGAAAAGATAGGTTTTATCTATAAAAGATAATTTTCATGTCTCAAAAATAAAACACACATAATTAAAACAAAGGAAGACTTTATGGTTGAAACCCAAAAAATAATTAACCAAGATTTATCTAAAAAAATAATAATTTAAAGTATTAATATTAACCTGCTTCTTCTTTCTTTTTCAGGTATGTCATAAAACTTTACTAACAACTTTTGGTAAGTGACAAGAAAATAAATAGGGGAAATTTTTATAATATGTTGGTGTCTTTCTCATCTTCTGATAAAAAATTAGTTATGGTCAACATTTTTCTCGGAGTCCTTCTGGATAAAGTATACTATTATTAAAAATACACTAAAGAAAGCTACACAATAAGTATTTTCGGCGAGTTTATTCAAAAAGTGATTTAGGTCGTATCCCTTTTTCTCCATAAACCATAGAATAGGGTGTAAATTACTAAAATATGTCAGATACAAAGGAAAAGTTGAGCAAAATATAAATTGCTTTGCAATATCTAGGTAAACTCTTCATATGAACCAACAAATATAAAGTCCCAATTGGGATCGCAATATGTTTGTCATAGAAATTTATTATTTGAATCCAAATGCATTAGCAGAATCAAACTTTTAGATATTTTAAATAAATATAAAACACGTCAATTTTTGGAATTGGTAAACCTAATGTGCATAGTAATGAATAGATTTTGTAAGTTTGGATTCAGTGATCTAAAATCTATATGAAACGTATTAGTAATTACCAGTCAATCTTCGAAGAATATTTTATTATGGCTCAAAAAACTAATCGTAAACCCGCTGATTTGGACTTTTGTACGTCTTTTTTTGTGAAGAGTAGTAAAAGAAAAGTCGTATTAATGGTGCAGGTCGCTTGCAAAACAACTTTATACTGCGATATTTCAAAAACGCTTCGACCAAAAGTTTTTCGTCATATTTGAAAATCTCCGATCCAAAATGTAAGTCTCTGTGTCGAAGCGTACTTGAAATATCGTAGTGTAAAGTTATTTTGCAAGCGACCTGTACCATTTATATGACTATAAATATTTTTCAATTTTGAGTTCAGTACTTTTTACTGGAAAATTATCTTCGTGTAGCTTTCTAACTACGAGGAGTACAAAAATCTGAACGAACAGAAGCACTGATACAGAAATATGACCACGATCTCCTTCGGCCTATTAATCAACTTCAAAGCGAAATGAATTTAGGTTCGGTGCTGAAACATACGTGTATCATTAATTCTTACAATAGCCTCATTGTTTTGAGGTTATTTGTCAATTTGGATTAATTGAGGCTTTCGGTGCAACGGAAAATAATTACTCGTCATTGAATTGGAACATTGAATGGAAAAAACACTGATTTCCTGGATTGCCATGGATACAGAAATTGTTTCTATGTCACAAATCAATTAGCATGTTCCATTTATAACCATATATTACACTAGGTAACACGGTTTCTTGCCCTGATTGGAGTCATATGTTTTTTAACTAATTTTAGTTCGCTGAAACCTCAGAAAATTTCTATTACCTAAGTTTTCTGAGAAAAATGAGATGAAAATGTTAAAAAATCATTATTTTATCCCTCTTTTGTTCTAAAATCATGGGAGATAAAAATATTCCGAGGACAAATTTAGGTTCGGCGACTCAAATACCCAACTTAAAACATGGTAACTTTAATAATAATAATAATAATAATATTAATAATAATAATAATAATAATAATAATAATAATAATAATAATAATAATAATAATAATAATAATAATAATAATAATAATAATAATAATAATAATAATAATAATAATAATAACATTTATTTCAAAAATTACGATACAAATACACTGATATGATATACATAAATATAAATGACCGTGAATATGAAATGCGTCCACAAAGAAGAGAAAAAACTTTAAATTCATAGGTAGAATAAATAGCGATATTATGAAAAAAAATATAAAAAAAATTGATAATGTGACAAAACTAAGTAGAGAAGGGTGCATAAGGGGACAAGCTTATCGCCACGTGCTCATGTTTAAAATTGTCAAAAATCATTACTAGGGGTTCAAAAATGAACTAAAAAAATGTTACGTAATATGGTTCTTATGTAATAAAGTAACATTTTTATGATGTAGGACCATTACAAAAAACAAAAAAAAAATACACAATATTTTGTTTTATAAATTATTTTTAAATTGGCATAATTGCCTGTACTAAAATTTAAAAAATAAGACGTGCTGGATTTTTTTTAAGGTCAAATTTGGATTCTGCGCCTTTAAATTGATAAGAAAAAAATATATTTTGGGCTCGGGAAAAAAGTTTACACTGTGTACTTTAATTTTTTTTCTTTTTTATTTATTTAGTTTTTACGAACAAACTAAGCAAAATAAAAAAAATATTTGTATAAATATTTTTGTAGAGAATTTTATAATCTCTAAATTAAGTCCTATAAAATATTTATACAGATTTGATAGTTTTGTCACAAAAGAGCAATTAAGTAAACTCTGGACTTTCATTTTAAGCTTTTTCTTTTTCGCGTACTTACTCTGACAGTAGGTCCTTGTCATATATAGTTTTGAGTTCCTCGTATTTTTTTTAATATACCCTAAAATTTTCAAAATTCTACTCTTTTTTTTTAAGATTTTGAAAAAAAACGTCAATATTTCCGGGACTTTTTCTCAAAAATTTTAGGTGCTGATATTTTTTAGGTCAGATTCAGTTTCTACGCCCTTGAATTAGTAAGAAAAATTTATTTTCCGATCGGGGCAAAAAAAAGTTGAAATTTGTTGCCTAGTGTAATTCGTCCAATTCTTAGTTTGTTAGGGTTTTTACATAGTTCCCGTACATATAGAACCTTAAAATTTGGCAAAATTACTTATTTTCGATGACAGTACAATAATTAATAGTTAGTTTTACTAAATAATAAATTTTATTTAATTAAAATAATTTTGGATTTATTTCGAATTTTGGCGAAGGCGCCAATACAGATCTGTTAGTTAACTTCAAAGCAAAAAAAATGTAGTTTCGGCCTCATTGTTTTAAGGTTATTCTCCGCCAAAGAATTTATACATAGAAAAAACGGATTCCTTGTATATGTTCAAAGCCATATTCTCTTGTTTCAAGGCTGGCATTGACTTTGGTTCAAGAAAATGCCAGCCTTGAAACAAGAGAATAATGCTTTGAACATATCCAAAGACACGTGTCCTTGGTTCAAGGAATTCGTTTTTTCTATGTAGTTTTTAACTACACGTTAGATTAATCTAAAAAATATTAATATAATGCTCGATATAATCGTAGTTTTGCAACAAATTATGTAAATCCTTCACATAAATGTCCTCCGAATGGATTTCTAATGCGTTTTTGGCACCATCAGTCGCCGACATTAAGCAAACGACAAATTGGTCTCATAACGGTAGGCAAATGGTCCTATTCGAATATTAGAATTGTCCCTTGATTGCACCTATCTAAAATAGTTCCCTACCAAGCATAAAAGCTTAAAGGGACTATTTATCAACAAAAAATACATGGCAAACAAACACTGTCCTATTTCCTTTAAATTTTAATATAAAATGAGCTCATATCTTGAGCAAAGTTTTAGCCACTTTAAGCCTTGAAGTTCAGGGAACACAGGCCTGAAAAATTAAGGTCAATAAAAACAGAATTTTATAAAAAAAAGAAGAGATTTATTTGATACGTTTAATTTTTTTTTAATATATCTTGTTTAATAAATTATAATTGTGGAAAAAAGAACACAAAATCGACATGGATACAGGTAAAATTGTAGTACCAATCTCACGTAAAATCAAAATTAACGGTACGAATGGGTGGTAATGTTGACCTTTTTTTACAGTGCATATCTCTATATTGGAAATCTATTTCTAACTTTCTCTATATTAAAAATATTATCATAAGAAGTCAAACTAAAACTTGTTATTTTTAAGCTTTTTAAAAGAAGATGCTTTACCTTTACTGTAACATTTATAAAGATATATGACCCTTTTGGTCACTTTTGGTCTTGAACTAACTGTTCTTTTTGACCATATACAGTTATTATAATCATTTCACACAAAATAAAAATTTCTTCTATAACATAACCTCAAAATATATGTTAACTGATTAATCTGTATTCATCCACTAAAATAAATCAAAAATACAAAATTTCGTTGTTCAGAGAACGGTTTCAGAAGTATTATTATTTTCATAACAGACATATTTTAACATAAATTAATCACCAAGCTATAGCTGTTTTAATTTGAAAATGAAACCGCACGCAAAAGAAACGATTCAATTGTTTTTTTAGCGATTTGATTGGATAGCAATTTGTCACGGATAACTAGATAAGTAATAAGACAGTAAAAAGGAATATTTTTTGTAATTTAAAATTAAGTATATTTTAATAATTTATTACAATTATTAACAATCGAATAAAAAATATTGTATAATACACGGGCAAAAAGTTAAATTTCGATTTCGTAGGTTTATTACCCTCGGGCCGGCCCCAAAGGCCGACCCTCGGCTTCTAAAAACTTACTCAATCGAAAAACTTAACTTTTAGCCCTTGTATTATAAATAACTATTCCAAGTAATTTATCTTAAAATCAGCTTTTTTCACATGGCATAATTTCTAAGAGCCTCATATACAGTGCATTCCAAAAGTCACCTCCTCTAACTTTTAAACGAGTTGAGATACAAAATTTAACTTCGAAACACGTAAATAAGTAACATAAACTATCTAACCGCACTTTATAATAGTAACAAATGGCTGAAACTAAAAATTAACCAGAGTATTCGGTTTTATTCAGCTGGTAGGGCAGTATAATAACCATTGGATCTCTTCATTAGAGGCACGCCGGAAATGGCGCAATTTGTGGTTAAATGTTCGCGTTGCCATTCGGGGCACGAATTTCGGATGACCGTCGCTGGATCAAAAGTAAGGCCCGATGTATAATTATAGGCCAATTAACAGAGATATTCTCAAGTCAAGAAACAGAACATCTCGTTTCTACCCAACCAAAGTTTATTTTTTTTAAAGTATAGTTATTTTAAATTTGCCGATAAATACTCCACAAAGTCCGATTTACACTGAAGCATGTGGCTTGTTTTGAATGCCAACATAACCAAAATTTATAATTTTTGTTTACTTTGTTTTTATGATGTTTTAATGTAAAAAAAGAGAATTGATAAAGCTGTTCCTAAAAACACTTTTGTATTCCTGTAGAAACAAAATTTGCTTATAAAATCGCTTTTATTCCAATAATATAGAGGAATAAACCATTGTTTTGTTCTCGTTAATGGCACTTCAACGTTTTACGGTTTTGTACATTGGGCCTAGTCATTTCGCTTACGAGGCATGCGTATCTTACGTTGCTATGGTAATTTCGAGATTGTTTACAAGCGGAAAGGTTTAAAATAACTATACCTTAAAAAAATAAACTTAGCTAAATAATTTTTATAAAGTCTGTTAGAAATATAGCATATTTTATAGAAACGTGAAAATTTTATAAGGCGGTTAAATACCACTATAATTATTTTTTGTTAAAATCGAGACTTTACGAAATACGAAAAATCTCGATTGAATTGAAATAATAGCTGTAAGACAATAATTGCCAAACCTAATTAAACCCTAATTAGGGTTTCTGAATTATAGATTAAAAATAGAGATGAAGTGTATTAAATTGAAAGCTTTTGCCCGGTTTGTATAATTTAGCTTTTTGATTTTTGGGGAATAGGGCTTTGGATCTGACTAAAATTGTTATCTAATTTTGCTGTTAGTGACAATGACTAATCTTTGGCTTTAATTCTCTGTAAGTTCTACTCTGTATTTTGTTATTATTTATTTTAAGGTTAAGTTAAATGTTTAAACAATTCTATTTTTTTTATACTTATATATATTTTTTTATTTTCAATAAAGGTTCGAAAACGACGAAAATCCATCGTCGAAACATCACAGCAAAATTAGATAACAATTTTAGTCAGATTTGGATTGGAAAAAGCCCTATTCCCCAAAAATCAAAAAGCTATAGAAGAAGTGATTAAAAACTAAACAAAAAAGTTTTCCCTAAACAAGGACAACTTTCACTATTAAAAATATATCTATGTGACGATTTTTAGTGTTAAAATACTATAATATTACAACATTAGAACATAATATACACCAAAATAACGTATTTATGATATATATGACATTAATTCTTTCCAGTTTTTTTAAGCTCACTATCCCCTCTATTTGATAAAAGAACATAAAATTTATTTATTAATAGAGTAATTTTTGTGGGACCGATAGTAAAAAATACCTGAATTTTACTTTTAAAAAGCGTTTTACACACATTTTATGACTTAGGTATAAGAAAAAATATTTAAGTGTGCACATGTCATAATATTTATTAAAGGTTCTTATCTTGGCTCACATAGCATAAAATTTTAAACTGTTTTAAATAAAGTTGCTTACATTTTATTACAGTGGATATTAAAAAAAATAGTCTCTACTCGTTTTTAAACATGCAAACTACCCCATTTCTAATTCAATACGTCATTGATTGGCCTAAAAGGCACAATTTATAATTACACTTTCAAGGGTCAGACTTTTTGAAATATTGCGCCGCGAGTTTTAGTCTCTTATTCATTCCTTCACTTCTGCACTTAATTATAGGCTTGATACTTTACAGTAGTTGCGCGATTATTTTACGCGAGACGCATATTTTTTAGTTTAAGGTTAGTTTAAATACGTGAGAGGGGTTTAATATCCGTAATAGAGCATAGGGCATTTTAAAAAACACGAATTTTAAAAAATTTAAAATCCCCGATGAACGGGCGAGAATGAGAAATTAACTTCTAGGCCACCCTAAAAATGAGCCAAAAACATATAAAGATGTAAAATATAGTTAGTTTCACTCTGTTTAAGTGTAGGGTATTTCCAAAAACACGCCTTTTTTTTTAATTTTAAGTAATTCGACCTGATGAATTATATTCCAAAAATAAAATAACAAAAAATTTACACAGAAAAAAAATTGGGACATAAAACTGATAAGACCCCTCGTTTTGCACATCCCTGATTAAAATAAGTACATGAAAAAAACATACGAAGATGGGCCTTATTAAGATTAGTTCACGTGCAAAACCTCGTTGCTATATCTCAAAGGGTTCCTGAGTTATTAAATAAAAACCGATTTTTTTAGACCCTTTCAAAGGGGCGCAGCTCTCTTACGACGCATTTTTAGACATGGTTATTGGAACTTTTTTTCACCTTAAAATTTCGGACCCTATTTCAAATACACCGTGTATGTGTGACAATTCAAAAAAAACATTTTTTTATGAAATCACTCTATAAAATTAAGAATAGTAGTCTTGTGTCTAGGTGTCCCCCTTCGGTAAGTGTCGGACACTTCGTGTCCTTTAGCGATAAATCGTTTTTTCTGTCTAGTTACGGTTTTCCATGTATTGATTCTATTGATTTCATATATCACCACTAAGTGTGCTTGATATAGTATTTTCCATTACTGTCGGCTTTTTTCTCTCTCGTTCTCTCCCTTCCATCGTCTTTTATTGGTAAACTCATACATCACAGAAATTAACCTGTGGACATTTTAAATAAGCAAATTAAACTAATGATTTACACAATCAAAGGCTTTTAACATCAATAAACTTAACTTCATATATATTTCTTAATTTATAAATTATAACCCTTACGTTTACTTACTATAGTGATATAATAAAAGTAAATTCGCATTCTATATGAATCTACTTTTGAGCTAAAACATCTCTTAACCCAAAAAAGTATATAAATAATGAAATATATACTGCCATATATCATTTGCTTTAAAGGACGTAAAAATAAATATCAATGAAAGTTAGCTTTATGAATATATTAGGTTCGAAATTATCCAACCAAAAAAAGATTATCCCCTGTATACACATATTTATTCAGTAAAAAATTGAAATATGTATTTTTTCCTTTAGTCTATTATTGCATATATATCTTTCATCTGAATAAAAAAACTCCCTCTCATCCTTTTAAGTAAAATCCTTTGCAAGGCAACAAAAAAAATAAGCAGGAGTGGTATAACTATAGTCCTTTTCTCTTATTTTTCTTTTTTACTTTCCCTTGATGTGCGTCTAAAATGTAAATTCTTTAAAATCATCACACATAATATACCGGGTGTATTAAAATTTGTAATATACTCAATCTGAGAATGCGACTCTGACGTCAGAGTGTGTAAATTAAAAAGCACTCTGTAGTGTAACTGATACTTATATAGACTTAATACATAATTATTATATAAAAAATGTATATAAACAAAAAACATTTATTACATCTTAAGAAATAAGTTTCAATTACCCTACAGAGTGGTATTTAGTTTACGCGCTGTGACGTCAGAATTGCATTCTCAGATTGACACGAGTATAGTAATATTTAGGGTTTTTACAACTTATATGGTTTTTAAACATTTATTTTACGATATCTAGATTCTATAAAATCAATTAAAATAAAGATGTTTCAGTTGTATATAAAAAAAAATAAAAAAAAAAAATAATTTACTTTTTCTTCAAGCGTACTAAAATGACTGAACACACTAGTTAGAGGTGAGCTATTTTTTTACAATAGAAAAATGAGTTCATTGTTGTACACCGTAAAAAAAAGTTAGTTAGCAAAACCACCACTGGCGGCAGCACTCTTTGACTTTGATTACAGCCATACTTCAAACTTGTATATTTATTATGTAAACAGGTGGTTGACTCAAGATTCTGTGCAAAAACCTTGTGTGAAATTGATTAAAAATGATTGAAGAAGAATATATGGTTTATACACCTACAAATCTCTCCGAAATTGCAAATGCTACATTAGACAAGTTAGCATCGAAATCGCGAAAAGTGTACGATTTAGCCTACGAAAAAAATTTAAAATGAGCTAAGAAAGGTTTATTTCAAAAGGGTTTTATTGGCCTATTTTAAGAAAAAAAAAACATACTTTAAATTAAATTCAAAAATTAATATTTAATAAAATATATAGAATGTCTGAAGAAAAAATAGTATGTTTCACTCAGAGGAAAAGTGCTTTTTTTACTCGTCTGTTGTTTTAAATTCTACAGACTAGTAAAAAAAAGCTTCACTTTTTCTCTTAGTATATACTATTTTCCGCAGAGCTGTGACCTCATCTGATATGGAGACATATTCTTGAAAGTAGACTAGTAGAGTAGAAGCTAATAAAAGTAATTCAAGTATAGATACCCTGTTAAAAATGTTAGGTATGAAACAGGTAAGATGTATTAACCAGACAAAAGCGGATAAAATTTATCAAATTGTTTTTATCAGAAGAATAGACTTTTTCTGTGTATTGACTAGAAATAGTATATTATACAATGAGTGTATAATATTTGCTATTAATCAATGAGGGTGAATTTTGGGACACGAGCCGATAGGCGAGTAGCCTAATAACTTAAATGATTAATAGCTATTTTACACGAGTAGAATACTATACTCTATCCACGGCTTTTTTGAAGTTTAAACCGTTTATTTTTACAGACCGTGATTAATAGGCCTATTAATCACGGCCGTGGATAAAAGTCATTAGATAAGTCCTAGTTGCATGGTTATCTAATGGCTAGTAGATGCAACACATAAGTAAAACAACCTACCTTTAACAAAATTTATATTTCAACTTCATACGTTTCAAATATAAGTGAAAGAAAAAAAAAACAAAATAAAGTATACTAGTAAATAATGCTGCCTGTATACATAATGCGTGTTTATTCTTATAGACCCGTTTTTCTAGTTTCATCTCCGGGTAAGACTTTATCTCACCCGTCGTAGATCACGTCTTACTTCGCACCCCCTCTCCATTGGGGGGACCCCCAGGTATGCGTTTATCACCGCTAGGTCCACTCTCCGATTCCATCCTTTCTCCTTGACAGATTCATTCATTTTAAGTGGCTCACGCTATCCCAAAGACACGTGCACTTAGAACCTAGTTTAGTCTATTGGCACGCCAATTGCATACACTAAGAAAATAATTGAAAATAACAAAAAAAAAGGAAAAAGAAAATATTATTTTAAAAATAATTTAAAAGTTCTAACTAAGCAAAAATTTATTTACAGGGTAATCTTAAATAAAACCAAGTCATTAAGAAGTTACTCCCTATTTGTAGATATAAATTTTGTTTTTAGTTATAAATGCACACCTCTTGTAAGAAAAGGGGCTTAATGGGGCTTAAAGAACCTGAAAAGTAAGCTGAGAATAGCAAATAAATTAAAAAAAATTAACAAAAATAGTTTTCACCCCATTTTACCCCCCTTGCCCCAATTTTTGCCAAAAACAATCCCAGCCTAGAACTTAGTAATTCAAACATCCAAACCTATGATCCAAATTTAAAGTATTTATCTCGAAGCGTTCTGAGTTATCGTGATCAAAAATTTCCCAGACTTACAGACCGACAGACAGACCGACGACAGACCGACAGACAGACCGATAGACAGACCGACAGACAGACCGACAGACAGACCGACAGACAGACCGACAGACAGACCGACAGACAGACCGACAGACAGACCGACAGGCAGACCGACAGACCGACAGACAGACCGAAAGACAGACCGACAGACAGACCGACAGACAGACCGACAGACAGATCGACAGACAGACCGACAGACAGACCGACAGACAGACCGACAGACAGACCGACAGACAGACCGACAGACAAACCGACAGACAGACCGACAGACAGACCGACAGACAGACCGACAGACAGACCGACAGACAGACAGACCGACAGACAGACCGACCGACAGACAGACCGACAGACAGACCCACAGACAAATTTTTTTTGACGGAAATCATATATTTTGGATTTAAAACGTCGAGAAACGTAAAAAAAGCAATACATTTTTTTCGAAATATTTTTACTAATACAAGACTTCTCGGGAAAAGTAAAATGAAAGGTTATTTATGTTAAATATTTATATTGTAACTCTTCTTGGTGTGGATTTAAGCTGTGTCTATTGAGCCGGAACTGTTAGGTGTAAATTGAAAAGGATTAATGACAGAGGAACCGGGAAAACGCATCGTGGTCATATGTCTACAAGGATACGTGTTTCGAAAGGTTTTTTGCTCCATTTCACTTACTTTTTAGCACTTTTTTTTATTGTCGAAAGGTGAAGTTTAAATTGGGGTTGAATTGAAATATTATACTGGAAATACTGGAAACAATTGAAGATTTATTGCAAGGACTCGCATTGCTGGATACTTTCGATCCTTATAACTCTAAAACAGCTTTCACAGATTTCCAATACTGTCTAATGCTTGGTTTAATAATATATGTATTACCGCAATGGCAAGGATTACAAAATCTATAAAATAAAAGCGGAAACAGATAACTTTTCGGATAGCAATAACTCTAAATTTGAAATTCCTAAATTTTTGCCCCTTTACTCTACCCTACCCGAACTCTGTAGTACAGCATCTACTAAATAGCTCATAAATTGAGCCTCAGTTCGCGTTAGAGAGAGATGCAGAGATTTGTAATTTGGTCGTTTGATATCGTATGGGGAGATTTCATTTACACATACAGTACATTTAAAATTAAAATAAATCAGTGAATCTTAAAATGATAGAGTAAACAAGCCGTGAAGATAGATACATAATGCTGTGCATTTCAGTATATACTATTGACAGTAAATGGTATATTACATTTTCTCTAACACAAAAAAAAATCGAAAAAAAAAAATTAAAAAAAAATAAACTTTTTTTTTTTCAAAAAAAAAATCTTTTCTCACTACTAACTAGGTAGCTCCGCTTCGGTCCACAAAATACGACCTCATGCACAAAGATTTACTTACCTCTACTAGGAGCGCAAATAACTATTTTGCGAAAAATTAAAAATCTTAAAAAAAAAACAAAAAAAAATAGAAAAAAAAAATAAAAAGAATATATATTTTTTTAAGTTTAACCCCTCATAAAATTTTTGTCTTTGGGAAAGGGTTACTTTCAAAAATAATAGAGATTTTCCCCTCATAAAACTGGATAATTCCTTCTGGAGTTATCGTGTTAACAAAAATCGTGACATCGGACAGATGGACTGACTGACGGACGGAAATTTGGAAAAAAAATTGCTTATTTTTTCATGAAACTTTATATCCAAGAATTTTTTCTTTATGATGATTTTTGAACTTTTTTGAAAACTATAAACTACCGTATAATACTATTCTAGCGCAGGCGTTGTAAATAGTATAATAAGAAGTAGTATAATGAAGTAATTTTTGTCCAACTCTGTTTTCACATTCTTTCTGAGTGATCTACGAGAATTCTACCAGAAATCTATCGATTTAAACTATGCGTAAATATAGCTTTGCTAGTGATTTTTTAGTAATTTTAATTTTATATAAAATTTCATAAAGTAATAACTACCAGAGTTAAACACTAAAATTTGCAACAAATATGTTTTAAATTATAACCCTTGTTGTATAAAATTTATTATAATATAGGCCATAGTTTAAATTCTTTGCTGCAATGCGCTCGATAGTTTAAACCGCAAAATTTTTGTTAATACTTAGTTACATTGTAGTTTATAAAACATCAGAATGTTAAAAAAAAATCGTGTTTTACCTACAGTAAAAAATACTACATTCAAATTTATATTTCTAAATAAAAAAATAGTAAAGTAAAAACACCATCAGACATAGTTTATTGTACCAACGACTCCCTCCCTTTCCCATCCCATCCCTCCTCATCCCCCTCCCACTTCTTCCCCCGCCCCAACGCCAATTCATGACAGATGCAACTCCAGCATCAGTGAGCAAAGACTCACTCCCCCAATTATCCATTCAAACTTTATTTATTTTAGACAAATGAGCCATAGGCACTGCGCCTGTCTCTTAAAGATCCAAACAAACTACTGATGATAATGTACCAAAGACACATGTATACTAGACATTTACTTCTCATATCATATTTATACAGACAGGTCCAGGGAACGGTGTACAAGAAATTCGCGGATGAAATTGCGTTACGTGAAATTCATTGCGCGAGGCACATAGATTTTGTAAAATATTGAATTCGTCTTAAACCACTTGCAAAACCCCAATGTATCAAATGTTATCACTGATAACATTGATAACTTATCAGGTTAATAAAAAAATTTAAATATGTAATTGAAAAAATATAAGTAGGTAAGTGGGGTGGTTTAAGAGGGGAAACAGAATTTATTAAATATTAAATTGGTTTTCAGCGAGACGAAAAATCCCAGGTACCAATTTTTTTCAGGTTACATAAAAAATATATAAAAAAGGGGTGGTTCTACCCCATTAGGTGGTATGGATAGAATTTTTTAAATATTAAATTCATTTTTAGCTAGTCTCAAAACCCCCAAATACCATTTTTTGTAAATATTAAACAAACTGTACTAATTTTAGCACCTTATCCTTCTTGTACACCGTTGCCTGGACCTCTCTGTATGTCGCAGCCTTTCGATGTAATTAACCGTTTCATGAAAAGGCTGGACGGTTCATGAAGCGCCAGATACCAAACCAAACCAAACCAAACCAAACCAAACCAAACCAAACCAAACCAAAAATCCAAACTTCATGAACCGTCCTGCCTTTTCATGAAACGGCCAATTACACGAAAGGCTGCGACAAATATAACATAAAAAGTTAAAAGCTTTTACTGACACTCTATTTTGTAACTTTTTAAATATATGAAAAAATAAATGGTTTATCTGGTTTATTTGACAGTGAACATGATAGGATGGTTTGATCCATACTCCTCTTATTCCATAGTCCATAGATTTCACTTAAACTTTTTCCATAGATTTCACTTAAACTTTTCAGCTAAAACAATTTTTTTATTTCTTGATTATTTGTATTTTTTCTAATATATTTTTTTTACTATTTTTGATAAAATGAACCATGTGATAAAGTGTGGAATTTAATGTTTAAATATCCTAACCAAAATACATCATTTTTTGTCAATAAAATAGTATTTTTTTAGGCTATAAATCAAAACTAAATGACGATACTTTAAGTGCTATCTGGACGTGTATTTTTAATAATAAAGCCAATCTCCCCATAAAGCTGTAAAAAAGGGTACATATTGAAAATGTATTTTCAGAGAAAATCCCCGCTGGGAAGGTTATATGAATAAGAAAAAGGAAAACATAAAAAACAATATTATGCTGGCTTAAACACCAAAAGTTTTATAGTTTTCATGTTTAATTTTCATTTCCTTAATTATCTAAGAGTTCAGGAGAAAAAATAACAAATATCGTTGTATAAATTGCAATAATGTAAAAAAATTAATTTTTATAACAATAACAATATTTATTAATAAAACAAGGGCGAAAAGTTAAGTTTTTCGATTGAGTAGGTTTTTAGAAGCCGAGGGCCGGCCGATAGGGCTGGCCCGAGGGTAATAAACCTTCGAAATCGAAATTTAACTTTTTGCCCGTGTATTATACAATATTTTGTATTCGATTTTTACTAATTATAATAATTTATTAAAATATACTTAATTTTAAAATGCAAAAAATATTTCTTTTTGCTGTCTTATTACTTATCTAGTTATCCATGACCAATTGCCATCCAATCAAATCGATAAAAAAACAATTGAATCGTTTCTTTTGCGTGCGGTTTCATTTGTAAACTAAAAAAGCTATAGCTTGGCGATTAATTTCTGTTAAAATGTATCTGTTATGAAAATAATAATACTTCCAAAACTATTCTATGAATATTATAAATATTGAAATTGATTTTACAATTGAAATTTTGTGTTTTTAAGTTATTTTAGTGGATGAATACAGATTAATCAGTTAACATATATTTTGAGGTTATGTTATAGAAGAAATTTTTATTTTGTATGTAATGATTATAATAACTGTATCTGGACAAAAGGAACAGTTAGTTCAAGACTAAAAGTGACCAAAAGGTCATATTTCTTTATAAATATTACAGTAAAGGTAAAGCATCTTCTTTTAAAAAGCTTAAAAATAACAAGATTTAGTTAGCGGGCGAAAAAAACTTTTTGACCCTTTAAAATGGTGTCCAGCTCTTTAAATTTTAGCTTTAAATTAAGATACTTATAATAACATTATATTCAATATGATGGCCGAATAATATGTCTCGTTTATTTTGAAACAAAATTAAATAAATTTTAAAAATTTCAAAATATGCTACCAGCTTTAAACTTGCCATATGTTCTTGTTTCTTTCTGGAAATTGTCGTTTAATTTCCCTCGTTTGCTAGATACAATTAGGTCTGCTTAAAATGCGCAAAAACGGTAACATATCATATCTCCTAAATTCCCCCAGAGTCGTGTTGTATAAACTTTAAACTAAATTTTAGTCCGATTTACTGTAAGGTACAAAAGGATAGGAGTTACTTTTAATAACCTGAACTTGGTTTACGTTTACACTAAAATATTTTACAAAAAAAAACAATGGTGAGCAAATTCACGTTCCAGTAGTCATTTGAGCCTAAGTTTTCGACATAAAATATGCCTATACTATAGGCAAATATTATCCACTAAGCTACACTGAGATAAATTTTTACATCCACGTCCATGGGTAATTTACTTGCAGCTGCTGCTGATGTGAATTTACACTCGAAGCGTTAATATAAAAGCGGTGTGTATTATATTTTTACATCCAGTGTGTAAAGTTTACACACAGCTTTTTACCTAAAACCCTTCAATTTATTAGAAAAAAATAGAATAACCATTTTGTTATTTTTCTATTTATGAATAGTGTTTTATGGAAAAACTACGCAACAGAAAAATAAAACGTATATTCGTAATCAGCGCTACAAAAAGTACCAATATAAAATAGAAACAGAAAACATACACGAGTCTTAACAACTCAAAATTTGCAGGCCAGTGTTAGCGCTTAAATAAGTAAAATATTATAAAATGTAGGTTTTAAGAATATTGTATTAATCACACTTTTTAAATATTTACTTTTAATCAACAGTTACCAATTATTTCTTTAAAAAATCTAGCACACACAAAATTATACGTACGCTCTTACAAACGTAAACAATTATAATGGTCGACAGCCACCAGACACTATTCTTTTCGAGTCACGTGACTAGCTTAACGCCCGCGATTGGCTGGCTTGTACATCAGAAGTGTGATTTTTACACTTCGGGTGTATGGTTGCTAAAGGTATGTTTTTAAAAATACACTTTCTTGAGCTCCGAGTGTATTGTTGCAGAAGGTATGGATGTAAAAATACACACTCTAGGTCAAAATCACCTCACGTGTGTAGTGTCACATCAATGTTGATGTACATTTATATAAAGGTGTAAAATTTACACATTTATAGAGTGTATTTTTTTATGTAATTTCTTTCAGTGTAGCGTACCATGTTGTGTGGAATATTTATTAAGTTCGGTAGAAAAAATAGGTTGTGGGCCATATACTTCACAGTTTTTTGTACTCGATACTACAGTGCGTACATTAAGTCTGGAATCACCCGATTAACTTTTTAGTTATAAGTTTTTTAAAAATTTATAATATAATAATTGTAATATTTAACAGTGTAAGGTATAAAATACCTTCGTATGAAGGTCCCCGTTTCACTATATAAATAAATACTAAATACTAAAAAAACTCTCGGACAGGTCGATTTTTATTTTTAATTTTGAAAATTTTGGTTTACACCAAATTTTACACCCACCAATTCCATTTTTTTTTTCAAATAGCCACCTATTTTTTATATGACCCTTGTCAAATAAGGGTTTATTATACACCGTTAGAAAGCTTATTAAATAACCTTTTTAACAATGTATAACAAGGGGTAGGTTGCTATTTGAAAAAAAAAAGTTATGATGGGAGGGTGCAAGGGGGTAAAAATTTTGATAACTTTTTTTACACCAATATTTGCACAATAAAAAATAAAAATCGACCTGTCCGAGCGTTTTTTTTAAGACTATAAATAATAAGCTAAGAAACATTAAAATTTATATTTATTTTTATTAAAGAAAAATCAAAGAGGTCCTTTTTGACTTCTAGCCAGAGATTCATGACTAATTCGTCTAAAACAGTGTAAAGTTAGCGATATAAACTGACAAATGATTTGCATAATACCCACGTGACGGGACTTAAAAAACCTGAGCATTACTACAAAAATAAAAGGGATCAATCTTGGGAATGTCTTTTCAAACCGGGAAAATTTTATTATTTAGGTCACAAGATTTAATCCTGTAAGAAAAAAATATATTAAGTACTTAACCCGATTTTTTATTAATATTTTTTAATATTTTTATCTCTTCTAAAAAGAGTTTTCCAGTGTAAAAGTTCATTTAAGATTCAGTTAGAAAAAACAATAAAAGAAAAAGAAGAAATGTATAAATATTGAATATCTTGTAATCCGGATAAAATAAAAGTTCCAAATATGTATAGTTTCTTAGTATTTTGTTTGTATACAAAAGTTTGTAACTGCAGTTCTAGTTTTTCCTGCAGTTTCAGCAAAAATAATAATCATAATAATTTATATTCTTAATATTTTAATCGAACTAATGCAGAGCAAATTAATCCATAAATATCAATTCAGAGCTGTAATATAACTATTATCATTAATGAAATAATTCATTTATCCAATAATGGGAGGATTGGTGTAGTGGACTACCGCGTCGTACTTGACGAGTTTACTACCCAAATAGCTTGAGTTCGATTCTCACCGGCGCCGATTTGCCTTTTTCAGTTAATTAATAATTGAAATTTGGCGAAGGCGTAATTGAAGCGGACACTCCCTATAAATAGGTTCGAAAGTCAATTAAAGCCGGAGGTTCCCTCTACTACTAGCCCACACAAGTCCTGGACTTAGGGGATGCTTAATTAAGTAGAGTAGTACGAGGTTAAAAAAATATTATCCAATACATACAGATAATAGGAAAATTACTAGCTTTATTTTAAATAATGAAACTCAATAATAACCCACACGTGGTTTTTACTTTACAGATTGGACAATTATTTATTTTACTTTCTCAGTTTTAAAATCATTTTCTTGTAAATGTCTTTAAAATTTTTAATAAAAATATGTATTTCTAAGCTATTTATTCGATAAAACTTTGTATGTCACTCGTAAGTAAACCAATATTTCCCTCTCAAAAATTAATCCACTATGCCTTCAGCCTCGTGGACTAATTTTCTCATGGGCAAAATCCTAGTTTCCTCTCTCGTACCATAAACAAACTATTATGCTTTTATATCTATGCTTCTGCTATAATGAATTTAATTTGTGTAAAAAAAATATATTGTATATGTACTGTTAAAATTTTACTAACTGGCACCTGACCGAAATGTTTGGAATGCAAAGTCGCCTGTACAACACACAAAAAATATAACCTCTTTTTTCCCGTTGCCTCAGCTCAAAGGTGCCAGTAGGTAAAATTTTAACAGTATATAATTTAAATATATAATATAGTTAAATGATTTTTTCCCGTAGTATAGTAAGAAGAAAATTTTTTAACTTGTCAATGTTTATATCTGTAATTTTATGTAGAAAATTGTATTTATGTATTTAAAATAGGATGTATAACGTCCAACTTTATGGTAAAATGTTTGTAGTGTTGACAAATGAGAGACTTTAAATTTTAATTTGTTCGAAAACGATAGAAAGGCCCTATCGAAACGTCACAATTTAGAGAAAAGAAGTTTTTTAATTGAATACCCCCCGATACCCCAAAAACCTAACTTACAATATATAATTTAACCAAATATAAATTATGTATTTGGGAGTTCCAGTCGGTCTATAAGGAGTAAATAACTGCCCTACTATTTTGAAGACAATCTGTATAATTTGTCTATAAAATCTATATTACATAGGGTTTAAGGTCCCAAAAGTATGCCTTTATCATAAAAATTTAGTTTTAGGTAAGGTAAGAACTTATTTGTTTTTCTTAAGACTATTTTCTCCTCTACTTTTTGAAAAGTCTCGGCAATTTGTATATAACGATAGATTGAATTTCACTTCTTATGCTTTAAACCCGCTTGCTTTTCTGGAACACTATACATATAGGTAACAACAAAATTGCGCATTGTATACGGTAATTCTCCATATGAAATGGAATATATAATTGCATTTGAAGAACCCTCCGCTTATTTCCTCAACAATACTGTATGTAGGTGTACCTAGATACACAGAACACCCTACAAAACAAACGTCTGTCTAAAGTAGACAGTTTTACAAAGTGCTTTATATTAAGAATATAAATATATTATTTATTTTATATTTTATATTATTCAATACCTATTTTACTTTCCCCAAGGAAAGTCGTGCGTTAGTAAAAAAAATACACTGCCCAGTAAAAGAGCTTTTCCATTTTTCACCTCCGCCTGTAAAATGGATTTTTTTATTATCAGATTCACTTTCAGCAACCATAAAAACCTTAAACTACCCTCTGCCCCTTTAGGGGTAATGTTAGATTTTTTTTTTTATTATTATTATTAATAATGATGATGCATAGTATATTGTGGAATTGTACCATTTCAGTATTGTTCTGTTAGTAAAATTGTTGGCTTTATTTTTAATTGGAACAACCCTTGAACATCTCTTGGCAGCCATGACCTGTACGGTTGCACTTTGTAATTTTAAGAAAATGTTAATTAGTTTGATCTATTCAGTTCAAACAAATTATGTAACTGTGTAATGTAATGTTTGTATAAGTAGCCAGTAATTAGTTCCATGGTATGTTCGGAATTTGTAAAAATAATGCTCATAATTTAGATGGTAAGTTTTTTAGGTTAGGTTCATTTTAAAAAACTTTTAATATTTTTATAATTATGCGTTATATCTTATCCCATTGTAATTTTTAGCTTTTGATAAAGGTCTAATATAGACCGAAACTGTTAAGTACTGAAAAGTGACGATTAAAATTTGCCAAAATTAACCCAAAACGAATGTTTTATTTTTTGAATTTTTTTTTATAATCAGATTCACTTTCAACAACCTCAAGAACCCCAATATAACAATTTTCACGAAAACTACCCCCCACACCTTAGGGGGTGGATTTAGAAAAATTTTATTATCAGATTCACTTTCAGCAACCTCAAAACCTCAATACACCAGTTTTCACGAAAACTACCCCCACCCCTCAGGGGGTGAAATTAGAAAAAAAGTATTATCAGATTAATATTCGTCGGCCCCAAAAACCCCTATATACCAATTTTGAAAAAAAAAGAAAATATTAATAATATTGAAAAATAATAACCCCCTCACCTCCTCGGGGGTGGAATTAGAAAAGTTTTTTTTATCAGATTCAATTGCAGCAACCTTGAAAACCCATATATAGCAATTTTCAATTTTTTTCTAAAAAAATGTATTTTTCCCCATTTGCTCCCCTTGCCGCACACCAATGTTTACCAAAAACAATCCCGAGCGAGAACTTTTCGTAAAATACCTATATGCCAAATTTCAAGTCTCTAGCTTAAAGCGTTCTTAAGTTATCGTGCCCACAAGATTTCCCGGACAGACCGACCGACCGATCGACCGAGCTACATTTTTTTTTTGCTCCAAATTGATTTATATCGACATAAAACGTCATAAAAAGCAAAAATATACAAAAAAAAATTGAAAATTTTTGCACGAATACAAGACTTTCCGAAATTTAGAAAATTTTCAAAATGGGAAAGCAAAATTTAAAAAAAAAATATTTTTTTTTTACGTTTCTGGATGTTTTATATCTAAAACATATGATTTTCTGTCGGTCTGTGTGTCCGGGAAATTTGTGACCACGATAACTTAAGAACGCTTCAGACTAAAGACATCAGATTTGGACCACAGGTTGATTATCCAAAATTCTAGGCTGGGATTTTTTTTTGGTAAAAATCGGATTGGAGTAAGGGAGTAAAATGGGGTCTTTCAAAAACATTTTTTTTTTCAATTTATTTTTTGTTTTACGAATAAAATAGTGTACAGGTCTCCCGGAAAATTGTACTTTTCCGAGTCGACCTGTAATCTACTATTTAATCTAGCCCGGTAAAACTATGGTTTCTCGTCGCTGTAGAGGCTTCAAAATCGAGTTTTTACCCTGTGTAGGGTAAAAACACATGTTCATTCACTCCCCTGGTGCATAAATAATTTAATAACCATGCTATTATAACTTTTTAATGATTTTTTTATGGAAGGTGGGTGAGCCAATCATTGCATGTTAAGACATTTTATTTTTCACCGCATTGAAATTAATTTGTAACCACCTGAAACTTAACTACATTAACAATAAACATTACTTTATTATAATGGGTAAAAAATTTAAAAAAACTGCAAGCGCTTCAAAAAAATATTATTGATTTTTAAAAAATATTGAATACTGAGAATATTAGAACCCATGTCCCAAATAATAATAATGTGAATAATAATAGTGTAAATAATAATAATAATAATAATGTAAATAATAATGTAAAAGCCCAAGTACTGGCAGTAATAGTAAAGAACAAACTTACAAAAAATATATTGTGGCACAATAACAGTTTCAGCTGTTTTCAAGTTCAGTTTGTGCACTTAAATACCAATTCGCGGTTTTTGGTAAGCCCCACACACTCTTCATGTATATATAGATTACAATCTAATATCGGCCTGGCGATTGTCTTTGAATAAAAAGTCCAAACCAACATTCAAAACCCGCTGATTTCTTCGATTCTTTTTTTTCTTGTTGTTTTCTTTTTTGTTGTCAACTACTTCGCATGACAATATTAGGAACACAACTACTTAGACAACAATCTCAAAAAATTACTTTTTCGCTTTTTTATTAAGTGAAACATAATATGGGTAAGACAGTGCATGTTTGTAACTTATTACGTTCTTGCTATGCAATAATCGATGCTACCCAGCTTGCGATAGTCAGCACAGTTTTACAAGTTCTTATTGTGGAAGAGCACAAAATACGAACTGCGTTTTTGCGTACGGCATTACCAACTGGACACAGATCATATTTACAGGCATCTTTTTGATATAACAGATATACTGGCAGTGTCATCTATGACACAGAGACGAACTAGTTTAAGGGGGGGTGGGAATATTAGGAACATGTCAATAATTGGCTCACCCACCTTATTAATTTATATTTCGGGAAGTTTTTAGGCACCATTACTCTGCAAACATGAACAATCATGTTCTACATATAACCTCTATGTTAATAAGGCTAAGTGCGGAACAATACAGAAGTCAAAAATGCAAAGCGTTAATTGACCTTAGCCACGCTAACTTGATATTAAGATAGTCGTTAAGATTAGGCAACGCGGCAGGCCTAAACCGGCGAAAAAACATGGGAAAGCCGTGAAGAATTACTATGCGTCGAATTTTTTAGACAACTCTTTAAAATTTGAGTGAGTTAATATTGTTTATCTACTCCCGAGAGTCAAGAAGCTCTTAACTCATGGATTTTGCGTGAGTTAAGAGCTTCTTAACTCACGCATTTTCATTACAGCACTCTATTTTAAAAAAGAGTCCCGGTTTTTAGCGATTAACTTTTAAAGGAAACCTTTAAGAGCAGTGGTTCTGGGACGCGCCCACGCTGAATTTTAAGAATTTTAAATCCGCCTGACGCAGTCCCAAACCCCTGGGAATTATATTAAAAGACATAAATAATTTCAAAGTTCAAAATTTGTCCAAAAATTTTATTAGAAATCAGAAAACACCCGTCAAAATGCCCCTATTTCCTCAGATTTCATCTAACGATACCCTGACTTTCAAATGGCTACCTTACTACCGCGAAATTTCGAGTTTCGGGGTAATTTTTGCACAAAATCTCTTCCCTGACATCAAATTGAACGTGCGTTCTAAAATTTACCAGAACATCCCTTTTATTCCGTACAATTGTGAAAAACCAACGGAAATACACGTGAGAAGGCACGTACTGATATCTTAGGTTGACGACAAATGCTACTGAAATTGGGCTCTAGGCCGGAATTAGGACCAGAAATTGAATATAAGCTTTCTTACCAAAAGATTGATGTATCACAAGTCCGGTTTTGATAAACAATAAGGGCCTAAGCGACATGAGCATTATTATGCCTTAGCTCTTGCTAGCTATGAAAGGATACACCATTTAATGTTTTCGTTAATAACTTTCTGAAAAAAAAAATTATCCGGCCAAACCTTTACCAGTTTATTTTTGATACTCCATAGAATCCATTTTATACCAAATACCCCAGTCCTGAACTAAAATTATGGTGCTGGGGGTCCCAAACCTGAGCTTCTGAGCCGTGGATAAAATATTGTACAATACACGTGAGTTAATACCATTAATATGCTTGTGTGGTTACACAGCTCTTGCTACGCAATCGTTGTGAACTTCCACACGCATATCTTAATGATGCTGTTAACTCACTTGTATAGTAAATATCTATTACGTTACCTGATTTTGGTAAAGAGCAAACAGACAACAAACATTGCTGGTTATAGTTTCTAACACATGGTATATAAAATTGTATCATTACTAGAAGGGAGAACTAGGTAAGCGGGTTAAGGCGTCTTATTCAAATACTTGACATGCCGGCTAGCGTGAGTTCGATTCTTTCTCGCGATTGACTTTTTCAGTTAATAATTAATTGAAACTTGTCGAAGGCGACAGGCGAAACAGAGACACCTCCCTAAAAACTGGTTCGAAGTAAGTTAAAGCCGGTGGTTCCCTCTGCTACTAGCCCACACAAGTCCTGGACTGGATATGCTTAATTAAGTAAAAAAGTGCGAGGGTAAACAAACATGTAATGTAAACTAGACATATTATTTACTTACTTACTAGCAACCACTATCCTCTGCAACTAGACTTTTCTGTCTTTTCTGTCAAATGGTCCGAGTTTTTTTCGAGAAACGAAAACAATTTGAAAAAGCAAATCGAAATTGGTAATATTGACAAATGGAATAAAATAAAATGTAGATTTATTATGATAAATTAAGATTGAGATAAATATTAAAAAAAAAAAAACAGTTTTTTTGTTTAGCGTTAAATTTTAAATACAAACATCCTAAGGGTTACCCTAATACACTTTTCTATAAATATGCGTAGAGTATAAAAGTTCCTCCCATTTCCCAAATTTAAAACGAAAAGTCGAGGATCTTTAAAAAGTCATTAAGATCGGTAATATATGGGTGCGATTTTTTTTTGTAAATCCTGTAAGAAAGAAATGTATTATTTTTCATAATCTGCTGAAAAACTTGGAATTTATTTCTTTGTATTAGTGGGATTTTAACAGGTTTTCTTTGTCATGATTATGTCTTGGGTTTCCTAAGGAAAAGGGTCTTTACTTTTACTTTTATGTATTACAAAGGATATTAAATTCTTAGTGATATATTTTTTATAAATCCACTCTGAAAGTAATATTTTAATTATAATTGTAGAAAGAATAAACTTTGACTGTAATTTTTTGGTTAGAGTAAGTAAAAGTGAAACGTTTTAATACCAATGACATGAAAAAATAAATAAATAAAAAAGTTCATTGTCCGACTACGGTATTTCTACTTTGAAAGATCAAATCTCCAAAGACAAGATTTTATTTTAAAAGGTTTCTTTTTTAATGCGAGACACACTATTACTTGACCGACTGTACTATGTACTATTTTATTCGATTGTGTCTAAAAGAGCCACTTTTTGTATAATAAACCTGTACGAAAAGTTTAATTTTTCGGCCTAGGCCGCATAGTAAAATAGTCAACGTTGATTGGTTAATTTTTATTGTCGACATTTGAATTCTAACCTCATTTTTTTGTCAAAAATACAAATGTATTTATTAAATATTACAATCGAGTAAAAAATAGTGTATGATACACGTTTGCCAACCTCGCTCTACGAGCTCGGATGGCAATCTCCGTAATCGCTATAAAAACATTATTTTTCGTCCTTGTATCATTAGTTATTTATGGTACTAGTAGGTAAAGTAAGATATTGCCCATGAGAAAATTAACCTGCGTCAGCCAAGCAGTTTAATTTTCGCGAGGGCAATATCGGTTTACCCATGTGCCATATAAGGTTTTATCCAATAAATAGCTTAGGAATTCATATTTTTATTAAAAATTTTAATGACATTTACAAGAAAATAATTTGACAAGTGACAGTTGAGTGGGTAAAATAAATAATTATCCACTCAATAAAATAAAAGCCATGCGGGGGTTATTTATTATTTAACTGTTTACATAGTTATCAAAAATAAATTATTTTATTTAGTATATAAAATTAATATGTCTGACAAACCTTTATCTTTTATGAATCCATATCAAGGAAATATTGTTTAATAAAAGCCGAGCAATAATTATTTTACTACCTCCCAAAAAATAAAACGAAAGCGAAACGGCCACATATAATAAACGATAATGCGTCTATAAAGCACAAGATTTCTAATAAAAATTCATTCATCTGGCGTTTTATTAAAAGAGAAAAAAACGGAATCGCTTAAGTATGAAATAGATTATTACTTAGGAGACATCCATTAATTACGTTACGCTATTTTTTGACATGTTTGACACCCTCCCCCCTCAATACAACGACACCACGTCAATAAGAAACTCAACAATTTTTCAAAAGTGAAAAAAAAAATTTTTTTTGGTTGAATATGGGGTAGATACAGGGTGATCCATAACTGGCATGCCAAAATTTAAGAGGTGATTCTAGATCCAAAAATATAAAAAAAGTTCCTATAAAGGTTGGTCCGGAAATGAGCCCTAGGGCCCTTTAAAATTGTAATAAATAAGGGCAATAAGTTTATGTTATTTTTTTAATTTATCCAGAGGCGTGCCCAGACGGACAAAATATATGAGGCTTAAAACATTTGCGCCCCAAACTTTTCTATGTGTATGTTTTTTGGATTTGTTGTAAAAAATATAGATTTCTAGAGTAAAAATACATATAAAATATAATATAGTGTAACACTGTAGGAGCAACCGTTATCAAAAAAAAAAATGCAATTAAGAGGAAGTAACATTTTGTGCCACCAAAAACGTTACTTTTTAAAAGGCTATTACTCCTTTAATATTAAATTTAGGTGTTTTGGTGTATAATACTTTTTTGCTCAGTTTTAAATGAAGAATCACCCTGCAGCATTAAAATTTTATTGGTGCTTTTTTTTGTTCCCCATTCAATACGTCATCTTCGAAGGGCCGTAGCTCCCTTAGGGCTCATTTCCGGACCAACCTTTATAGAAACTTTTTTTCATATTTTCGGATGTAGAATCACCTCTTAAATTTCGGTACGCGAGTTCTGGAACAGGCTGTATATTGATTATCTTCAATAATATTATAAGATTAAATTAAAAAAAAAATAAAGATGTTAGCCTGACTTAACGCTGGGTATATACCCCCTCCCCCTTATTGCGTAATATATAATAATTAATGGATAAACCCTTACTAAACATGAAAAACTCACATAAAAATGGATTATAGAATACCGAAAGGGGAGACAGAATTATTGTTGTCTATTTTTTCACTCAAAAAACTTTTTGCAATAGTCTAGCACTTGTCAGTTTTATACCCTTTGGAAATTCTAGTTTTAAATCGAAGTTTTTTTTTTGTATTTAATATAGAGTCTGTGTACAAAGCGTGCAGAGAGTTGCAACGTTGTCGTTTTATAAGCCTACAGGGAGATCTCATTTACACTTACTTACAATTTATTTATTTATTTTCATTAAAATCAATACCCATTTTGTTCTAAATAATATTTTTCTTTATTTTGATCCAAAATTTCTATATTTGTTCAAGTGTTCTTTACTTTTCTTATTTATTTTAAATGTAATTTAATTTAACTCGAACTATTTTGACCGTGGGCTTTCACGTCCAACTATTTGAGAATTACTTCTGAGGAACTTGGACTACAATTTATAATAAAATGTGTAAAGAGTCTTTACTAAAGACTATACAAGTTTGGACTTAGTTTAATAGGAGGATTGGGAGGATTGGTGTAGTGGACTACCGCGTCGTACTTGGTGAGTTTACTACACAAATAGCGTGAGTTCGATTCTCACCGGCGCCGATTTGCCTCTTTCAGTTAATTAATAATTTAAATTTGGCGAAGGCGTAAGTGAAGCGGGCACTCCCTATAAATTGATTCGAAAGTCAATTAAAGCCGGTGGTTCCCTCTACTACTAGCCCACACAAGTCCTGGACTTAGGGGATGCTTAATTAAGTAGAATAGTACGAGGTTAAACAAAACATAAAATAGTTTATTTTTAAAGTTCTACATTCTGTTTATTATGTATGTATAGTATATTACATAACTAGTGTGGAAAGTGATATATTTCACGCGAGTGGGAAGGTTTACGAACGAGCCGCTAGGCGAGTGAAGAAACCCCACGAGTGTATAAAATAAACTTTCCAACAAGTTATGTACACTATTTTTTCTACGATCCCGAAAAAATATGAAGTTTATAATTTTAAAATTTTCTAATTTTTATTAATTTTTAAGAAAAGCAAAGCACAAAATAATTATAAAGAGCATACAATATATATGTAGGTATTTCAAACAGGAAATATGATTCATTTAGCTTTAGTTTTCTTGGTTTTATATTTAATACAACACATAGCTGTTTAATGGGTTGCCTATTCCTAAATCAATGCAAACTTGAGTTTACTTATTAAATTAGATTTTTGTGGTTATGCTGCCATATAAGACAGTAAAATTGTACTGTTTTACATTTCATAAGAAAAATACTGTGTATTTTAATGTTTTTATGTAATGTAAGGTAACTAAATAAAAAATTAAGTAATTTTTATAAGATCTAGACTGTCTAGACTAGACAGTAATGGCCAAAATAGTAACGTTATAACTATAGTTTCTATTTTCGACATGAAAAACAGAAATATTTGGATTAAAACACTTAAAAGATATAAAAGGATGTGGTGAAAGGTGGAAAATGGTTTATAAAAAAGGTGAATAAAATTCGTAGAATCTACGAGGTAAATATCTAAATAAAATTAGGCAAACCTCCATACATAAATATCACACGAGTGTGATATAAAAATATCAAACTAGTGCGATATGAGGCGTTTTCTAAAGAACAAAAGAGTGTACTAAATGTCACTTTCATAGAGGACCGTAGGAAAAGTATACCGTATCTAGCGTATCGACTGGTCTGTGTGTAAACCTCCTAAGTCGTATGTGCGGAATAAACCATTTTCTTTATATTTTCCTTAAATAAACGCAACAAAATCACTTTAGGTGTGTTTATTATTAAAATTATTTAACTTTTAAATGAACAGCCAGAATTTTTACTGCAAGGTTTAATGAAAAAACAAAAATAAAAGATACGAGCTTTTCACGCGGACCAGTCTATATTATGTATAATAATGCTTACTTCTTTAACCCGGTGACGCACTTGTATCATATTTTATTTAAAGAAATAAAAAATAGACCCGGCTCTTGACATACAGGGGGGTAAAAACATTAATAGCCGAGGGCTGAAAACCCAATTATTTTTCAGTTTCCGCAAGATTGAGTAAAACATTTGCTTCGTGTCGGAAGAAAAAATACGGTTCTGCACAAAAGATAGAAAATTACCAGTATTTCATGCTTGTTTTACTAGGTAAATGTTTGGATTTGGATTACAGAGGGTTGGAGGACCCGAGAACAATGCGTATGAGTCATTGTTCTTTCTGATATAATCAGTCATAATTTTTACTAAAAATAAATGGACACTTATTTTTTTTCTTTTTTTTTGTAAATTGTAAATTAATAATTTATTTTATTTTATTGTTATATTTATTTATTTATTTCTTATCTGTCATTATAAAAAAATAATTTTGCACACAAGCAATCGAAATGGAAATGCCCGTTTACAATTTTACTGCTAAGCAGCAGAATTGGACAATGATTACTTCATGATTAAAGTGCAATAGAGCTCTCTACAACTAGAATTATGAAACAAAAGACGTCTACCCTATCTCTATCTCATTTGTGCTACACTTTCCAGCCAACCAAATAAATACTGTATTTGTTTTTCATACAACAAATACAGTATTTATTTGGTTGGCCGGAAAGTGTAGCAGTGAGCGGCACGAACGAACATAGCTAATGTGAATCTGTAGAATAAGATAATTCTACTAAAATTTAGATGGCGCCAGTAATTTCTTTAATAAAAATAAATAGTAACACTTTTCGCCCGGCCAAGTAAATATTGTATTTGCTCAACAAAGAACAAATACAGAATTTGTTTGGTTGGGTGGAAGTGGGAGTGTATGTATGTCTTCTATCCTTTTTGGGTAGAACTTTTGTCCCTGTCTAATCTAACGGGAGAAATCTCCATTACTACTTAATAAGTAGTTCTTATTTATTGAATTGTTTTTTAAATAATGCACTTATCTTAATTTTTATTATATAAACATCTAAAAATATCATAAATAATAATAATTTTTTATTTCGTATATAAATTGCAGCTTGAAAACAAAAGTAACCATAAAGTAATCATAATTCGAAAACATAGAAATAGAATAGAATAGAAATTTATTCACCAAATTAAGATACACTGGGTACATGTTGGTAAGTCAAAAATAGAACAGTAAATGTAAATACAATATAAAAAAAAATTACATGTAAAGCAAGAAAATAATAAAATAAAATAAAACATTGAACATGTATAAAAATATGCCAAATCATAGATGATACAAAAAATAATATAATAGTAGCGTTAATAATAACATACCTAAAATAAATAAATAGAAAACGAACAAATAAATATTAAATAAACAAAAAAAAATAAATAAATAAACAAAGAAGAAAAAAAAAATGAAAATAAAAATAAAAGATGAGCCGTAAATAAATGAATAATCAAATAAATAAACAAGTAAATAAATAACTAACTAAGACTCATTTATTAAAAACACAAATTATACAAACTAAAATAAATGACAAAAACATTTTTCAAACAGAAAAATACACGTATTAAAATGCTGACAAACATATTAAAAATGCTAAAATAAGTTATGATGATAAAAATTCATTAACGTTGTAAAATACATTATCTGCAAGATAATTCTTTACTGAGTTTTTAAACGAATTATAGCTCGATATCTCCCTTAACTCATTAGGAAGTTTATTATAAAATGTAATACAACAATACATGGGGGATTTTTTAAAAAATGAGTTTTTGTGTTTGGGAATAAGCAAGTTTTTCCCATGTCTAGTATTATATACGTTAACATCAGAATTAGTTTGATAACTACTAATGTTACCTTTAACAAATAAAACACATTTTAAAATGAAAATACAACTAATTGTTAAGATACGTTTCTCCTTAAAAACTGGTTTGCATGTATCTCTATAGGGCATGTTAAATATCATGCGAACAAGTCTCTTTTGTGCTTTAAAAACCCTATCTATTTCGTTAGATCCGCCCCAACAGATAATGTTGTAAGAAAAATGAGAATAAGCTAATGCATAGTACATATTGAGAATTGCAGATTCATTTAAGTCACTTTTCAATTTTAAAATTCCATAATAGGCACTATTATTTTTTTTACAAACAACATCAATATGATTAGTAAAAGTCAAGTTTTGGTCAAAAGTTGTGCCAAGAAATTTAGTAGTAGAGCTAAAAGTAATATCAGGTAAGACAAACTCTTTGGGAAGTAATTTTCTCTTACAGAAATTTATTGCCAACAAGACAAGCAGATGAAATAAGAATAGAGGTGTCATCTGCAAATACAACAACGAGAGCCTTCTTTATAAACTCTGGTAGGTCATTTACATAAATTAGAAAAAGTAAAGGACCCAGTATAGAGCCCTGAGGACTCCTAATTTGGAGAAAAATAACCTTGACCTTGTCCTCCTATTTAAGTTAATGATCAATTTCCTGCTTTTCATATAGGAAAAAACCCAATTAACAATATTGTTAGGCACTTTAAAACTAATTAGCTTAGTTTTAAGAAAGTCAGGACAGACAACGTCAAAGGCTTTAGTGAGATCAAATTGCAAACAGACCACGTATTTACCCATATCAAGCTGCGAATAAACAAAATTTAACATTTGGTAAGAGGCTGTCTCAGTTGACTTACCTTTTCTAAATAAGATTACTTTTGTGTTTGGTTATCAATCGTGCAGTAAATAAAGTTTGATTTGACCAAATTTTAATTTAATATAACTTTTCATGTTATTTATTTACGTAACGCTCCCAGGAGGGGGGGTTATTTTGGAGTGTTACGCCCATGTTAATTGTATAGGAAAATAGCGTTACAGGGGGGTGGGGGTCCAAAATTATCAAAATTCTCATTACGTAATACTTCAACGTTCCCTATGCAGATATATTTAAACTTGAATGTAATCATTTAATCAAAAAATAATCTATAAGAAATAATTGAACTGTAATCATGAAGTAGTCTTTGCCCAACTTTCCTAGACAGAGTGACTCTGATATCATTAGGCAAACTTAATGTACCAAAATCAATATCCCTAGAGATAATTTTAACTCGCGAAAAAATGTATAGTCTATAGCCTATTTTCGTTTGTACGGTCCGTTAAGTAATCCATAACACACTATTAAGTGCAGACAATGGATGGGCCCCGTCGCGAGTAAACAATACACACCCGATTAGTTACGGTGGCAGATCCACGCATACCCCGCCCCCTGCCCCTTAAACCGCCCCTGATTTATGATACGGCGGACCAGTGCTATAATTAAGAGCAGATATAGCAAATCTCGCATTTGCAGAAACGGCTTATTCTATTAGGGAGCCCTACATAAATTACGTTACACTAATGTTTGAGTATTAAATTATACACGCATAAAAATGATGTCGGAGCTGGTGGACATTTTCAATAAGATACTTTCTCCCGGCTGAATTTTACTTAGAGTTCATACTAATTAAGCTGTTTCCAAATTGCCAGATTCTGGGTTCGGTTACTTTGGGTGCTAGAAGCTTTAAAAAGGTTCAGAAAATAGAAATTTCTTGGTTCCTGATATATTTGCTTAAACTTTCAGGTGTCGAAATATTCAGTATAGTTTTCAGTTTTATCATGCATTGTTTGACGCTTCCCGATCGTTTAGAAATTATTAAAAAATATTACCAAAGTTAAAGCTCAGTTGTGGGTCCGATTACGCCGTCACACAGTGAGTTTTTTGGAATGCAACGGCAGCGGAAACGGCACTTGTGGGTTGTGCTCGCACCAATAATGACTATTTTGTCTGTTATCAAAGTCTTTTATCCAAAAATGCGCCTCATCTGGGAAGATGATTGCCAAAATTGTCGAATTTACGACGATCGCAACAATTAAGGCCTTCTCAGAAGTCAACTTGGAGAGTATTGCGTAAAGAATTGGGTCTTCATCCTTAAAAAGTCGTATTGAGTCAAGGGCTGAAGCCAAACGATCGCAGATTGGGTCGGAAGTTTGCTTATTGGACACTGGAGCACTTGATCCTGATTTCGGCCAAAAATCATCTTCTCAGACGAGGCGCCTTTTTGGATGAATGGCTTTGTTAACGAACAAAAATTGCCATTATTGGTCAAAAACAACCCACAAGTGTTACATAAAATGCGTTTGCATCCCGAAAAACTCACTGTTTATGGCATGACGGAGTCATCGGACCCACAACTGAGCTCGCACTTTGGTAATATTTTTTAATAATTTGTAAACGGTCAGGAAGCATCAAACGTTGCATCATAAAACTGCGAACTATACTGAATATTTTGACACCTGGAAGCAAAAAAAAGTATATCAGAAACCGAGAAATCTTAATTGAAAAACCTATCACTGCTATTGAAAGACCCCATAGTTACACAATAATTCTGGGGTCAAGGGGTTAAAAATAAGTTTTGTTGACCTAGATCAAATCGAATTCCCTGATTAAATGAAAAATTATATGTATATGTTTTTTGGAATTTTTTTAAAAAATATAGAAATACATAAAAAAAAGTCATATAGTGTAATATTGTAAGAGCAACCGTTTAAACAAAAAATGCAATTAAGAGGAAGTAACATTTTGTGCCACTAAAAATTTTACTTTTTAAAAGGCTATTACTCCTTTAATATTAAAAGTAGGTGTTCTGGTGAAGAATACTTTTTTGCTTAGTTTTAAATGAAGAATCGCCCTGCAGCATTAAAATTATATTGATGCTTTTTTTGTTCCCTAAGAGCTCATTTCCGTACAAACCTTTATAGGAACTTTTTTCATATTTTTTAACGTAAAATCACCTCTTAAATTTCTCGAACTTATTTCTGAATAACCCTGTATATTTATTATAGCGCATTGCCCTGTTTTGTTTCTACGTTTCAGATATTTTTATCTGTCAGTTTGTTTAAACAAGTTAGAGACTATATAAATTAAATCAGTCTCCAGCTTTTTTCTACTGTTTTGTATTTAGAGTTATTGCATCTAGCAGCGCTTGTATTTAAGAATTTAGAGTTACTCTATCTAGCAGCACTTTAAGTAAAGTCGTAACGTCATAGCCGTGGCGTGCCACGTCAAAAATTAAAGTACAAAATCCATAGTTTGCATATGCTAGAGTTTAGGAGTTTAGTTTTTGTTTTTTGACAAACATTAAAAAAAGGACATACATTCTCTATCATATGTGAAGTTTAAAAAACTACAAAAAATCTAAAAATGTTATGAAAAAATATTGTGTATATATATAATTATGGTTTTTAAACATATTTTATTCACAAGCTAAACAATTTAATTGGCCATATCCGACTAATTTTTTTTATATATTTTGTGGGTATACCCAAAAATAAACAGTTTTATCAGTGTATGGATTTTTGTACGTAGTTTTCAACAGCTTTTTTGTCTCTTTTATTATAATACTCTATGATGTCGCTAGATAGACTGACGCTATTAAGAATTACGATGAAAAATTACATAACACGTTAAAAAAATTGACAGATGAGTCGTTCAGAATAGTAATTTCAAGTTTCAAGTTCCCAAAGCAAAGCAATGCTGAAAACTTCCTGATTAAATTTTTTCAGGCACGACTACACGTCCCCGAACTAAATTTATTGTTACAAACTTTTTAAGTTTATCAGATTTTTCACCAAAAGTATTACAATGTAAAATGTATTTATTGTATTTTTATATACCGGGTAAGTTTTATTTATGTCCACTCCTAAAACTAAGATTAATTATTTATAAAATATGTGTGGAAGCTCTAAAATCGGTTTAACGTCTTTTAAATTATTCTTCATTCCTGTTAAAGTAAAATAAAAATAAATTTTATCATCATTTTCTTTAATTCAACAGTTGGGAATTTCAATAAGATTGTAAGAAAGATATAGTGACATGCTAACAACCTATAGGGATTCACTTAAATGGTCTCATTGTTTCTAGGCAATCTTTAAAGATACTTTTAACGCGATTACACAAGTTAAAAATAAAAAGGATTTTTTTTTTTAATTTAATCAAAATTATAAACATTTTAGTTAAATACCACATTATTATATTTTTTTAATCATCGTAAAGGGTGTTACTGGTAGACTGCGCAACAAGATAAACTAGTTCTATTTCTAAAGCCTCCAGACTCCGTCAGTACCGGTATCCCTGTAGGCTGTTTTAGAAAAAAAATCTCTATTTATTCACTTCAGAAGTAAACTCATTAGATTGATGTATGTTTGTGTGCCATCTATTTCTAGACGTAAACAACTACTCATATAATCATACTTTTCCTTATCTGGGGACTTTGATTGGTAGCAAGTTAGTGGTACTATGTAAAGTAGTTTGATCCGTTTTCAATTAGGTCGTAAGTTTAAAACGGTATAAATGTCTACCAGAAAACTACTTAGGTATTATAATAGGAATTATTAGCGTATAATTGGACAGTTTAGGGAACTCAACTATAGATATAATTAACACATGATCTGTATTTTACAGCGTATGCAGTCTAAAATGCCATTGTGTCGCCGGATCCAATTAAAAATCTTCAGGGATATATATTTAAATTTTCACTTTATCGAATATTTTAACCTTATCTATATTTAAAGGCCTGATAATTTTTAGTTTGAACCCTTTCCATTTTCATGTCTTAGTGTCGCGGGATCATTTGAAAAATCTTTAGGGAAATATCTTAATTTTCACTTTATAGAATATTTTAACCATATCTAAGTATATTTAACCTGAAAGCCTGAAAATGTTTAATTTAAACCATTTCCATTTTCTTTAAAATCTTTTATAAATACCTACTAGAAATCTATAGTGTTATTATGAATTATAAAATTGCAGAATCTCTTTTCTTGTAAAACATTCAAAAAAGAAATATCGTAAACTACTCATTATTAGCCTATAATTCGACACTTCAGGGAAACCAACTATACATATAATTCACACATGATCTGTATTTTATAGTTTATGCAGTGCCAAATGCCATGGTGTCGCGGGAGCCAATTAAAAATCGAATTACCCGGCTCCCAAAGGCACTAACTTCATCCACGAGCCTGGTTTCATTCTACTAATTCGATTTTCGTCGTTTTGATGTCCCATATGAATTTGCATAGACGCCTATTCTAATGTATTTAGCTACCTGTTCTGTATACACGGTGTTTGCAGTCTTTTGTCATTAAAAAAGGGGACGATTCTACATCACAAAACACGAAAAATCAGCATATGAACATAGGTCCAGAATCAATCCTTGCAGGGATGAGACAGTTACGTTATGTACTAAAAATAAGCTTTTTAATTAATAACTTTGGTACCGCTAAAAAGGGTAATTAGTTTATGTTAACTTTTTTTAATCTAGTCAGAGGCGTGCCTAGATGGACAAAATATGTAGGGCTTAAGACATTTTTGCCCCAAACTTTTATATGTATATTTTTTTCAATTTTTTTTGTAAACGATATAGATTCCTTGATTAAAAATACATAAAAATATCATATAGTAACACTGTAGGAGTAACCGTTTTCAAACAAAATCATTTAAAAGGAAGTAACATTTTGTGCCACCAAAAATGTTACTTTGTAAAAGGCTATTACTCCTTTAATATTAAATTTAGGTTTCAGTAAAGAGTATTTTTTTGCTTAGTTTTAAATGAAGACACGCCCTGCAGCATTAAAATTTTATTGTTGTTTTTTATTTTTTCTGCATTCAATATGTCAATCTTCGAAGGGCCGTAGCTCCACTAGGGCTTATTCTCGGACTTAATATGTCCGACATAGAAGAACATATTATGTTCTCCTGTGTTGGGTTTTCATGTTTTGTGATGTAGAATCATTCCTTTATTTAATGCCAAAAGACTGCAAACACCGTGTATAGTACTACATAGTTGACAGGTTACAGTTCATTAAAAATATATAGGATAAATCCATTAAAAATAGACGAAATAGGTCGAGCAATAATTTGAAAGGGAATTTGCTATATTTAAATGTCGATTTGTTTATTCTATTATATTTAAAATTATTTTACATGGCTTTTAATATAATTTACCGTTAGAATTTTCTTCATTAATGTCCATTACTCATTTTTTCTCCTCTATTTTAGCACTTGTTTTCTTAACTGTCATATTATTATAATCTATAAGTAACTGAAATCTTCCTATATAAAATATAGGAAAATTAATTAAATTAATATATCAAAAAACAATACAAATACCTAATCGTAAAGATAAAGTATTGAATGGAACTAAATTTCATACCCGCTAACCGCTAAATTAAACGGCATAAAACTCACCCTTCTATATAAAATTATATTGTCCTAACTTCTTGCGACCATTGTTAAACCGGAGTTTCCGGATTTTCGCCAAGTTTCCGGTTCTTTATAGACATTACAATTTTCGTATTATTACCTTTTTGTGCGAAAAAGAAGGGGTTTTAATGATAAATTGGTAAAGATGTTACAAAATTACGCAGGAATAATACCAACCTTTATTAATACTTATAAGTGTGAAATTTATATTTATATCTATTTTCACTTTCGAGCCACCATAGCAGTAAAGAGAATCTCTTTTTAAAGGGAATATTATAAAGGCAAACGAATAAGAATATTCTGTATATATTTGTAGGTTTTATATTCCAACATAATTTTGAATTAGGTGTTCTCTACGTTTTTAAGATAAATTATCTTAATTTTAAATACAAATTCAAATCAAAATGGGGATTAGAATTTTATATTAGGTGATCTAAAATTAACATGGTGTTTGTTTTTGATTCGCCCAAGATGACTTTTCAATCAACTTGGTTTGGCCTTTGTAAATTTTATTTGAAACTGAACTTTTTTAAATAAAAAATTGCTTAATTTTATTTTAGTTTTTATAGTTAAATGTAATTGATCCAAATAACCATGTAAAAAAAAACTAATTATAGAATATTGTTGATAAAATATTGTAGAATTATGTCATGAAAAGAGCAAAAAGTATTAAATACCAAGTACAAAATTTAACAAGAAACTGGAATTTAATAAAAGTTGGCTTATATAAATTTTACCTATGTTATGATATAAATTATCCAAGGTCATCCGTCTTTTTATGTTGACTGTGTCTTCTAGCGAAATTGATTGTCTTTTACAACGATAAAGTGCGCACCCATTTTTATTTTATTTCATCAGGGAAATGACAAGTTGTTTTAGTACCTATCTAAGTATAGAAAAATACAGTAAAAGAGCTTTCCCATTTTTCACCTCCGAGCGTAAAATGGATTTTTTATTAACAGATTCACTTTAGCAACCTTAAAAATATACAAATTTTCACGAAAGCTACTCCCCGCCTCATAGGAGGAGTTAGATTTTTTTATTATGAGATTCACTTTTAGCAACCCCAAAAACCCCAATACACCAATTTTCAGGAAAAGAACACCCGCCCCTCAGGGGGTGGAATTTTTTTATTATCAGATTCTCTTTCAGCAACCTTAAAAACCCTAATATACCATTTTCACAAAAACAAGGGTCAGTTTTAGCGACCTCAAAAACCACATGATATAAATTTTTAAGAAAACTACCCCCTGCCCTTCAGGGGGTGGAGTTAGAATTTTTTTATAATCAGATTCACTTTCAGCAACCTCGAAAACCCCAATATACCAATTTTCACGAAAACTACCCCCGCCCCTCAGGAGGTAGATAAAGAATTTTTTTATTATCAGATTCACTTTCAGCAACCTCAGAAACCCCAATATACCAGTTTTCACGACAACTATCCCCACCCCTCAGGAGGTGAAATTAGAAAAAATTTATTATCAGATTCATATTCGTTTGGACTTTCGACCCCAAAAACCCCTATATATCAATTTTGAAGAAAATATTAAAAGTATTTAAAAATATTTACCCTCTCACCCCTGCGGGGGTGGAATTAGATTTTTTTATCAGATTCAATTTCAGCAACCTTATGTAATTTTAAGTTTTTTGTAAAAAAATGTATTTTTTCCCATTTGACGCCCTTTCCGCCCACCAATGTTCACCAAAAACAATCCCGAGCGAGAACTTTTAGTAAGATACTAGTATACTAAATTTTAAGTCTCTAGCTTAAAGCTTTCTTAAGTTATCGTGGATACAAGATTTCCCGGACAGAACGATCTACCGACCGATCGACCGACATTTTTTTTGCTCAAAATTGATTTATATCAACATAAAACGTCATAAAACGCAAAAATACACAAAAAAAATTGAAAATTTTTGCACGAATACAAGGCTTTCCCGAAATTTTGAAAAATTTCAAAATGGGAAAGCAAAAATACTGAAAATTATAATTATAATTATTCTTATCAATAATTTTACTTTAAAACTAGAGGTAAAAAAATACTGATTTATATCAGAATCTTTAGATATAATTAAAACTCCATATTTTAATATTTATATGATATTACCCCACTATAAAAAAGTTTGTTTTCAGTTTGTGAGGTTTTCGACAGAAGCAAAAAATAGCTATAACTTAAAGTAGATGATGCCACCCTCATGACAAAAAATCCTGATTTAAAATTGCAACTCTGGGTGTATTTGATTGAAACTCCATATTTTAATATTACTATGATATTACCCCACTATCAAAAAGTTTTCGGTTTGTGAGTAAAACAAAACTTTACGATATTAACGTGTAACAATATTTTAAAACGAGTTCACAAGTGGGGAAAAAGATATTTGAATATTTCGTTTATTCCGCTTTAGCTTCAATTGCATCACCACCTGGTGCATTCAAATAAAATTCCTAAAGTTTAGTTGGCGACACTGCAATTTTGGAAATGTTCATAAACAGATAATAGACTGGAATAAAAATACCATTTTTTATAAATTAACTTTTTTAGGTACAGTCTGTTCAACAAGAGCGTGTCTTTGATTATTCAAAAAAATTATAAGGTATCTCCGCCATATTTTACAGCTTAATTTACCTATCTCTGTACTATTTCTGTAGCACATTTGTTACCGTAGTAGTCAAATTGTCGTGACGAGCACACGTTAAAGAATATCAGTTCGGTTTACGCCAAGAGATTTGAGGCGGTCTACCGCGGTCTTTATGTGCCTGCATCCGCGAGGACCTAAATTAAAGGTCGCCAATACATCAAAAGTGATTAAAAAGTGTAAATGCTTAGTCTAACTGTGAAATGCATTTAGTCCAGCGCACAGTTAGGACCCCGTAAAAGTTCATGTTTGGGGATGCTTTTCAGAACGTGGATTTAGTTTTATTATTTTCTCGCAGCTGTATTGTATATATATCTTAAAGTACATTCAAATTAAGCGACTTGCAAATCGCCAGGTCCTGGATAGGGTTCCTTTGGATGCTAGAAGCCTCGAAAAGGTAGTGAAATGGGGTCCCCGGAAAATATATTTTTAACTTACCGAGTCAAACAAATTAAGTTTATTAGATTAGTCTATTTTCACAGTTTTACACAATTATTTGGTAGGCTAAGAGTTAAAAAAGGCTTTAAAAAACTTTTTCTGACATATGTAAAATAAAAAGTATCAATAATTTTCATTTCATCAAAATGTCATTTCATACATTCTCATTACTTACGTATCGCATATTTTAAAGGTACTTTTTAAAGACTGTTGTCACCCCTTGGCCCCAGAATTATTGTGTATAACTATGAAAATAGCTTAATCTGAATGTATATGACTCGGCAAGTTAAAAATTGATTTTTTTGGTAGCTCATGGCCATAGCTTTTGAAGCTGCTAGCACTCAAAGGAACCGGATCCTGAGTATAATAGTTTGAAAATAGCTTAATTTAAATGTACTTTAAGACATACATATATAAAATATAGCCGGGAGCAAATAATGAAATAAAAATGGTCACCAGCTTTCCGACTATTAGTTTACTTATGTACTCGTTTCTGTACCTTTAAAAAGGTAGTTCATACATACTGAGAGTGTTAAAAAAGTGCATATTTCATATTTTGTGGTCCACTGTATTTGCTATACCTGTCTGTATCGCGAATTTGGCGGATTATCATAATCGAGACAGGAGTATTTCGTTTCGTCTTTTTCGCCATTTTGGAGCGTCGATAGGATTTCCCAACGATAAAGGATCAAATTGTCGGGTGTTTATGTTCAATTTAAGTTTTCCGCTTTCGATTTTCCTTGTTTTATTGTAGTTTTTTAAATAGGTTTTCCCATGGATGTAACGTTAAAACAACAATGTTTTTTATCAAATAGTTTTATTTTACAATACACGGTGTATTTGAAATAGGGTCCGAAATTTTAAGGGGTGATTCTACCTCATAAAATATGAAAAAAGTTTTTGAAAACATATGTCTAAAAATGTGTCGTAAGAGAGCTACGCTCCTTTGAAAGAGGCTAAAAAATTCGGTTTTTATTTAATAACTCAGGAACCCTTTTAGATATAGCAACGAGATTTTGCACGTAAACTAATCCTAATAAGGCCCATCTTTGTATGTTATTTTTATGTACTTATTTTAACCAGGGGCGTGCGAAACGGGGGGGCCAAACTTTTTTGTGTAACTTTTTTTTTTCATTTTATTTTTGGAATATTATTTATCAAATCAAAATATAGAAAAAAGGTACTATTGTTGTAATACTGTAGGATGAACCGTTTTCGAGAAAAATGCATTTGAATGTGAAATTTTATTGTTCGAGGACGAAAAATTATACACTAAAATGTTGAAAACCAAAATTTCAATAATGCGGGGGAACCTACATCAAAAATCAAGAAAAAAAAGTCATATTTCAAAAATAAAATTACAAAAAAATACAGAGAAAAAAGTATGGGACAAAAAACAGGTATAACACACCCCCTGGTTAAAATAAGTACATGAAAATAACATAAAAAGATGGGCCTTATTAAGATTAGTTTACTTGCAAAACCTCGTTTCTATATCTCAAAGGGTTACTGAGTTATTAAATAAAAACCGAATTTTTTAGCCCCTTTCAAAGGGGCGTAGCTTTCTTACGACGCATTGTTAGACCTATGTTCATAGGAACTTTTTGTCATATTTTATGTAGAATCACCCCTTAAAACTTCGGACCCTATTTCAAATACACCCTGTACATTTGAACTGAAGTATGAAATTATATTTTTACTCATTAACCCTTTCCGCGTTTATTTTCTTTGAATTTCGGAAACTTTTTTTTGTATATATAAAATAAAATGCTATTAAAAGTACGAAACAAGTGAAATTTATTTTTTAATTAATCTTTTACAAAAAAAATGGATGGGATATGTTTGTCCCAATATAACATATCCCTTGATTCGTTTAATTCACTTTGATTCGTATTTTGCAATACATTTGTTTTGTTATGCTCACGCAATGGCGATTTCTCCCGTTAGATTAGACAGGGACAAAAGTTCTACCCAAAAAGGATAGAAGACATACATACACTCCCACTTCCACCAAACCAAACAAATTCTGTATTTGTTCTTTGTTGAACAAATACAATATTTACTTGGCCGGGCGAAAAGTGTAACTATTTATTTTTATTAAAGAAATTACTGGCGCCATCTAAATTTTAGTAGAATTATCTTATTCTACAGATTCACATTAGCTATGTTCGTTCGTGCCGCTCACTGCTACACTTTCCGGCCAACCAAATAAATACTGTTTTTGTTGTATGAAAAACAAATACAGTATTTATTTGGTTGGCTGGAAAGTGTAGCACAAATGAGATAGAGATAGGGTAGACGTCTTTTGTTTCATAATTCTAGTTGTAGAGAGCTCCATTCGATAATGTGTATAATGTGACCCTGCACTGTAATAGGGTGCTGGTCCCAATTATAGCCAAAAATATTAATTATCTAAGACATTAATTTAGAACCACACACTATTATTTGGAGGCGTATCAAATGCAAATAGCTGTATAGTTGCTATTTGGGTAGCGTGCCACCAGTAATAATAATACATAATATTATCACAATATCATATATCATATGATAACAAATGTTAATATAAGAATCTAATTACTATTTAATACTTATCTGACTTTCTTAGATGTTTCTTCGATGTCTTCCAATATCACTAACTTTATATAGAAATGTGAAAGGTAAAAAACTTCAAATATATTTTAAATTAATTAAAATATATCTTGCCAATAAAACAAAAGGATTAAACAACAATGAAAAGAATTTAATTCAAAGAAAAATGAAAAGTTAAAAACAAATAAAAAACAACAAAATATTTTAATTTGAAATGAAAAAAATTATGAATAAATAGCATCTTTACCCTTCAGCTATTTCTATACGCGCGACTCTAAATTTTACTTTAAATTTTCACATATTACGTTAATTCTAATTTCCCTAAGGCCCAACTTAACTAGACGACTACATATTTCCGAATCCCATTTTTGACCATAACTAAACACAGGCAAAACGTCCCTTCCCAAAGATGCTGATATACCAGTCATAAAACTATAAACAAAAAATATCTGAGGAGTTTTCGATCAAAATAAACTGAATTACTTTAAATTACTGAAAATGAATTTAAATTTAATTAAGCGAAATGATTAAAAAAACTACTTCTACATATTGATTGATATTGATTTTCATGACATTGCTTCGAAGTAGAAAAAACCATTTTTACAAACAATCCCTAACTATTGCCAGTATCTAAAACAACATCATTAAAGATATTCCCATATTTATTAATTAAGAAAACCGAATTAACCAATTAATTAGTCTAATAAAAATGTACACCCTTTTAATGTAAACGCCTCAATTACACAAAATGCAAGCTTCCCAAATACTAATAATATTAGCATCTGTAAAAACAAACAGCAAGAACAATGCTATGTCACGTTCAATAACCATTAAAATAAAAATATAAATACTCAATATATACAGGGTGACCACTCTGTTACAGCACAAACAAACCCAGTTAGTGTGTCAAATTAAAAAATAAAAATAAAAATTTCGAATTCTTATGTAAACAACTTTTCTACATAAGAATCCGACAAAAAAATAATTTCGTTTGGACTTTTGTCGGTCGATCGTTCTCTCCGAAAAATCTTGTATCCTCGATAACTTAAGAACGCTTTGAGCTATAGAATTAAAATTTGGTATACAGGTATGTAACCAAATTTTCTCGCTAGGGATTGTTTTTGATAAACATTGGGGTAAGGCGGGAAAATGGGGTAAATACAATAATTTTTCACAAAAATTTGAAAATTGCTATATAGGGGTTTTTGAGGTTGCTGAAATCGAATATGATAATAAAAAATTTCTCCACCCTCAAGGGTAAATATTTTTAAATATTTTTAACATTTTCGTCAAAATTGGTATATAGGGGTTTTTGGGGACGACGAAACTGAATTTGATAGTAACATTTTTCCGATTCCACCCCCTAAGGGGTGAGGGGTAGTTTTTGTGAAAGTTGGTAAATAGTGGGTTTTCGAGGTAGCTAAAAGTGAGTCTGATAATAAAAAAATTCTAACTCAACCCCCTGGAGGGTGGGGGTAGTTTTGGTAAAAATTAAATAAGGGTTTTTGAGGTTGCTGAAAGTGAATCTGATAATAAAAAGTCCATTTAACGCGCGGAGGTAAAAAATGGGAAAGCGATTTTACTGGGCAGTGTTTTATGTTTTGTAGTTGTAGAATCTACAACTACAATCTACAATGTAGATGTTACCCATTTCAAACGAGAGAAAATTGTAATCGTCGATGATTCATTGAGTTATTGGTAAAAATAATTTTGGTATGTGGGTATCTAGACTAATACCTCAAATATATTATTTTTGTTAATGGATACAAAAAGTAATTTCTTGCAGTCTCACCTAATTGGTTTTGGGAAAAAATAAATCAATCACAAATATTATTTGACATATGATGATTATTATACGGTATAAGGATCATTAATGCCTTCTACCGAGGGATTGTCCACTTTCATATTTCTCCCGTATAAATTAGACTTCATAATTTAATAAAGAAACTATAATGTTCAGTCCACATATATCTAATAAGTTATACTACTATACGTTTGATATAATTGCAAGTTTCATAATCTAGTTTTATCTACTAAGTACCAAGCACACATTTGGGTTTATTACATTAGAACACTAGCGCTTTTTGATGATATAAAACCTAAATACTTTTGTTTTTTCATTTTGACAGTATTTTTTTCTATTGTCAAGTAAGTGTTAATGTAATTATTTTTTTATTTTTTTCGTTTTTGAAGCTTTAGGCTGTAGAAAGTACACTGTAAAAAGTAAAACGAATACTCAGTTACAAATAGATAGGAAATTGGAAGTTATTATCCTATACAATTGTACTTTAATTTTTTGTTAAAAATACGCAACATTTCATGTCCGTCCTTAAATAGTAAAGTACATTTGTATAGGATCATAACTCCCTATCCATTTGTAACTAAATATTCAGTTACAAATAGAACTGAATATTCAGTTTAATTTTTGCAGTATGGATAAAATACATGAAATATTTTTGGACTGGATTTTATTACAATAACTTTCATTTTCGTGCACTAAAAGCTTAAGTCACAAACTAACTTCATAATATATTTCGTCCTTTTTCATAAATAACTATTATCTGTTTTCCTGTTTAGTTTGTAATAAATTGTCAAATTAAAAAAAAAAAAACATAATTTTAAAAATTACATATTGATATTCTTCAAATGAAGCGATGTCTGAGGAATGGGAAGTGGAAATAGGATAAGGAAAGTTTGAACATGCCATTAGCATCTCCCAGAGATAACATAGACAGCTTCTAAGTCCTGCACTAAACTGTAACTATTTGAAATATTCGCATCGATTATGTGAGAAACTTTAAGTTTCGGATTAACTATTGAATAGTTTTATGGCATACTTAATCTTGAGTCATAATATATGCTCGTCTATCACATAATGATTAAAAGAACCCACGACACTTATATTACTAGTTTGGAACATTAGAATCCTAGTTTTTTTTTCTATTTTGAAATTCGACACAGTAAGAGGTTCTTAGATATAATACACAGAAAGTAATAATTACTTAAAACAAGTACATAATATTAAGATTTCTGTGACAAACTTGGCCTGTTCAGTTAATTCTGTGGTGGGTTCCTCGTCGCTTTCGCTTGATATTTCAGCTAAAATCGATAAAAGTTAGTAATGTTACACAAAATTTATAAGTATTATAGATATTGTACCTTTCATAAAAGCAAAAGAACACTGTAAAAAGTAAACTGAATATTCAGTTATAAATGGATAGGAAATCGGAAGTTATTATCCTTTACAATTGTACTTTAATTTTTGTTAAAAACACACAATATTTCATGTCCGTCCTTAAATATTAAAGTACGTGTTTTTAGAACTATAGTGTTTTTAACAAAAATTAAAGTACAGTGCTAAAGGATAATAACTTCCGATTTCCTATCCATTTGTAACTGAATATCCAGATTACTTTTTACACACTTTTTTTCCAGTTTTTACAATACAATTGTACAATTGTACAAACAATAGTTATTTATGGTACTAGTGGGTAAAGTAAGATATTACCATGAGAAAATTAACCTGCGAGGTGTCAGCCAAGCAGGTTAATTTTCGAGAGGGCAATATCGGTTTACCCATGAGTGCAATACAAGGTTTTATCCAATAAATAGCTTAGGAATTCATATTTTTATTAAAAATTTTAATGACTTTACAAGAAAATAATTTGACAAGTGACAGTTGAGTGGGTAAAATAAATAATTATCCACTCAATAAAGTAAAAGCCACGCAGGGGTTATTATTGAGTTTATCTATTTAAAATAAAGCTGGTAATTGTCTTATTATCTGTATGTATTGTATAAATCATTTTTTGGAACTGTCAAATAAAATAACACTCATCTACTATGAAGTTAACTTTAAACACTAGAATTTTTATGTATAGAAATATCAATAAAAAAAAATATGAAAGTTTTTTTCTAACTTGACTTTTGAATATTTTTTGACCCAAAAAAAAATATTAAAAAAGTATCAGCATTAATTTCTAGAAACAAAAAAAATCCCTAACCGTGACTTTGGCAGTCAGCTGTGAGTAAGCTTAATAAAAAAAAAACAAAAATGAGTGCAGAAACAGGCAAAATGCTCGTAGAAAAAATTAATTGTTATCGAACTGTCCTGAAGCCAAGTCCAAAAATTATTTTTTACCCTAATACTACAACTCTGGACTGTAAAATTGGCCAGGAAAAGTGTCTTTCTTTCTTTCTTTAAATAAAAATATACTAATTCTAACTATAAATTTCATTGTTTTCAACAGAAAATTAGTTAAATCGTGTTTAAAAATTATCAGGCGAAAACTTTTTTATCTCCTGTCTGAAATCGCAAGATAAACGGGTGCTCATTTGAAGGAAAGATGCTGGTAATTAAAAAGTTCTCTATTTTCCTGGATAGCGGCTTTCCAGAAAAAAATCCCGTCCGTCACAAGGGAATTTATGGCGGTTAGCACCCGCATTCTAATAGTTGGGTCAGTCCAAGCAAAAACGTCAATTAATGCTCCAGCGCTGGAGCATACGTAGATATAGTTTGACACATGGTTCTAAGACAATTGAAAGAATGCGGCAAAAAATTATACTTAAAATAAAATCTAACTACGCTCATGTTCACACGAAATTTGCTTGGTTGGTGTTTGTTGGTGTTCTGTAATTTTTTGCACCTACCTCCCCCTTTCATCGTAGATATTTTACCGTGTGTCAGACTATAGCTCGTACAGTATTAAGATTTAAATTTAAATTTACGTCAAATATTATAATTTACCGGGTATTTCGTGGTAGAAAAATCACTCAGACTTATAGAAAGGGTGATTATACAAATGGGTGATTATACAAATATTGAAAATTTTGATTTTTTAAAAAAATTACCAAAAAATTTGCTTTAATGTTATACGTTATAAGGAAATTTGTTTATTTGTTTATTTGTTTAACCTCGTACTATTCTACTTAATGAAGCATCCCCTAAGTCCAGGACTTGTGTGGGCTAGTAGTAGAGGGAACCACCGGCTTATACTGACTTTCGAACCAGTTTCTAGGGATTGTCCGTTTCACTTATCGCCTTCGCCAAATTTCAATTATTAATTAACTGAAAAAGGCAAATCGGCGCCAGTGAGAATCGAACTCACGATAGTAGACTTGCTATACATACGCGCTAGCTACTACGCTATGCCTCCCATAAATTACAAGCGTAACAAGATTTTATTACTGCAATTTCCCGAAAAAGTCACATAAAGGCGTAATTTTATTTTATTTTGGCAAATGCGTGTTAAAATTTACATTTGTGGTTTCCTTTTTCTTAACCACCGAAAATGAATGTTAAAAAATATAAAAACCTCAAAACTTATCGGCGCGTTTTTGTGAAAAAGTTATTTCGGTGGAACCGTACCGTTTTCAGTTTATGTACTTATTATATTTTTTTTACTAAAAACATTAATTTTCTAATAAAAAAATTTAATTTTCCCAAGGAAAGTCTTGCGTAAGTAAAAAAAATTGAAAAATATTTATTGCTTTTTTTACGTTTCTGGACGTTTTATATCCAAAACATATGATTTCCGTCTAAAAAAAATCTGTCGGTCGGTCTGTCGGTGTGTCGGACTGTCGGTCTGTGTGTCCAGAAAATTAAGACCACGATAACTTAAGAACGATTCGGGCTAAAGACTTCAAATTTGGACCATACAATACAATACAATACAATATAAGTGGGGTTGTGAGGCATGGTACTGCCTTTCAAATCACTGCGACCAATGAGATCTATTGTGAATCCCCTTTAATTTGGACCATAGGTTGATTATCCAAAGTTCTAGCCTGGGACTGTTTATGGTAAAAATCGGGTTGAGGTAAGAGGGTAAAATGGGGTAAAAACAATTTTTTTCAAAGCCATTTTTTTTTCATTTTTTTTTTTCAATTTATTTTTCGGTTTACGAAAAAAAGCATCTTTATTTGATTTTTTTTTTTAATGAAAATTTTTTTGAATTTTTTTTTTATTTTTTTTTTTTTCGTTTTTGATTTTAATGAACCTAGGACTGTAGGAAAAAGTATTATTTTGTTGACAGAAGTTTTTTATTATCTTAAAATTTGTACGATTTTGATTGGAACGGCCCAGTCACAAACTAGTGAAAATAAGAGTGGATAATCGTAGTTTTTCAAAAGTTTCAACACTTTTTCGAGGTCTTCTGCACTTGAACAACTTTCCCATTAACTAAAAGTAAGAAGGTCCTTATGTCGATTATCCCTTCTGATGGACGATATTTGTATCTCAGTATAACAAATGAGGAGGTGACTTTCGTTTTGACATTTTCTGGAAAATTGAGATAATGTTAGTGTTAACGTTGTAAATGCCTATTCTAACTACTGACTCAAAAAAATAAATAAAAAATTTGCTATTTCATATTAAAATTTTAGTTAGAAAACAACGTGGAATAACAAAACGCAGTTTTTGAACCAAAGCTTGACTTTCAAAATGCAGTTTTTTATTAACAACGTAAATATCATAGTAGCTTTGACTTTTTGTTGTCGGTCAACGAGATTGTGTCAGTCACAGCATGTTTTTTGACAAATACTAAAGTATTATAATAAGTTTTAAAGTGGGTCTAAAATAACAAAAAAAAATATAAGTCATCTCGAATGAGAGTACTTTCTTCTAAAAAATAAAATTTATCATTAAATTATATCGTCATCTAAAGGCTTTAAAACTCCAAAACGTCATATTTTTCAGGAGACGTAAAAAACGATTTAAAACTTAATTATAGCAATTTAGAACTTTAAAACTAGCTTGTTCACAGGTAAAAATGTTTGAAATGTGTTAATGTATTTAAAACTTTTCATTGTTATCTATTTTATATAAATTATTTGAAAATTAAATTTTAACCACAAAATCTAAATTCACTAATGGTCTAACTCCAAGGGAAGATAAAAGAGGATATCTATCGTATTATATCGCGTAATATTATTACAAAAAATTTATATTTTTATATTTAATATATAATATTACTACTAGGTAGGCATAATATATATATACATTATTAATGGCAATAATTATAATTATCATCAAACAGTAAATTAACAAATATTTGAAACGGGATCCCCTGTTGTCGAGAAATAGTTTGACATTAGTGATAGTTCTCATTTAATTGTTTTCTCACAATCATATGATGGAGTTAGACACTTAGCGACTTAAAATATTTACATTTTTGCATTTTTTGAGGCTGATATTGGTTTAATGCAACTTTTTTTTTTTGAAGTATGTTGGTAATCAGATAATGAAGCAAATTTGATAAAAATCTCATTTTTGAAAAATTTGGAGTTAGACAACTAGAGCCTTTAGTGGACGATATAATAAATAATTTTTGCGACTACTGGTTATTAAAATAGTTTTCAATATCTTCAGTGTTTAATTTTATAGCTTTTAGTATTTAAAATAAAGAATTTTAAAGATGTTTTTAAACTTTATACTAAAAGTTTATCAATTACGTTATCGAATCTAAAGGACTATAATTTTAATTAAGCTCGAAGTTAACCCTCAAATATCCCCTTTGGAATTTATTTGAGAAATAGGAAATTTCTAGATTTTATTGACTTTAAATATACTTTTGACTGGCGAAATAGCTTCAACTTTTATTTACTTTACTGAACTGGATATAGGTTGCTTGTGGATTAATTAATTAATTAATTATTACAACTTAACATACTAATTCTATTATAGAAAATGCTCTTTACATAACAAGTGATAAAATGAGAGCGTGTTATGCACAGGCGAAATGTTTATCAAAGTACAACTTGGACTTATGGGGGGAATGCGGGGTAATTTCCGCAAAATTTCCAGATTACCCAACAGTTCACTGCAGTGTTGCCAGATATTTTTTACGGGCCTCCAAGGACTGTCAATAAAAACAGTTCTTTAAATAACCCCCTGGATATGAAAAAATACTTCTGTTAATATTGAATTTGGATAAATAATTAAAGATTAATTGATACCTATGTCCTTTAACCCAAAAAATAAAGTTAATTCAATTTTTGCAGAACTTGAAATAAACTTATTATATGGTTTCTAGGAGATTCCTTAATAACCTCCAAATAAAGTTGGTTTACTAATAAACAGAAATAAAAAATACGATATTCTCGAAAATAGACCCAACTATTTTGCTCGTAATTATTTAGATGAAAGGTCAATTATGGCTCTATAATATGGTGGATTCGTGTATCTCAAATGGGTGGTGAATAAGGGTTTAGTTTAGTTTGGAGTTTCTTCTTTTGGCAAGTGCGGTAAAACCGTACCATTTTTTCTTTACTTTAGGAAATAATTTTTTTATTTTTCATCCAATTTAATCGCCTATGCACTTTAGGATCAAGTTGTTTCAACTTTCCATCAGTTCTTTTTTTGTTTTTCTCTTTTCTTTAAGAATTCTAACCATAATAAATTCATGGCAGGCAGGATATTTTTCTTATACTTAATTAAAATTGCATAACTAATAAGTAGCGGTTACGAAGTGAGTTAAACTTTTTAGTGAGGGCTTTTCTTTATGAAAGATGGAAAGAAAATTCCGGCGATTCATTAAATATTTTATGGGTAAAGAATGCAAATTAAATTGGTTCTCTAAATTATGAATAATTTTTCGATGCAATTAATTACCATTTTCTCAAAGTGAATCATCAGAAACAATGGAAAATGACGCTGCCAACAAAAGAATCCTTTCCGTGCAGTTTATATAAATTTTATAAATTTGATAAAGATCCTTTATTTTTTAGACAGACAGTATATATTTTAAAATATTAGAAAAGAATAAAAAAATAAAAAAAATAAAATATATAGTTTTTACCCCCCTGTCCCATTTTACGCCACCCCATTTATACCAAAAACAATCTATTCCGAGATCTTGTCAGGTAATTTTTCCTCGATTCTTATAATTCTCTTATTTTTGTATCAATTTGGGTTAGTGGATCATAAGATTTGACAATCTAAATTATCAGTTTAAAAAACATTAAGTCAATTTTAAAAACTCGTTCAAACATCGGTTAAAGCCGGTGGTTCTCTCTACTACTATCCCACACAAGTCCTGGACTTGGGAAATGCTTAATTAAGTAGAATAGTACAAGGTTAAAAAACATGTAATAGTCCTTTTATATGAACATTTTATGTTCGGGCCTAGATTTTCCTAAGTTTTCTTAGTTTAGTCTATTGTGCATATTTCTTTTTGTACTTTTTCACTTACCTTTTTTTGATATTATAAATTGACATTTACTTTAAATCTTTTGTTTAAAGAATTCTCTTGATAAAGTTTGTATAATAAAATTAAAAAGCTCATAATTTATATCAGTATCTGTCCAAAAAACTAATAACTTGAATTTATCATCCTAACTAATTGATAAATCGTCCGTAACACTGCGAACCTGAAAAATAAAACTGAAAACTCCATTCAACTGAAATTAAAAGTTCCTTTTTGTCGTTTTGTCCCAGAGTTGGAGCATCAGTTTCCATTTCGTAAATAGATCGATGGCCTATGGTCAGTTTTCTGACCGATAATTTATCAGTTTCAAAGTTAAAGTAAAATGTTGTTTTCGCGGTAATTGCAGATATAAATTTAAGCTTTGCGGTTAACGAAAGTGTTAGCGGATTCGATTTATAGGTTATTTTAAATGGACAAATACAAATAATGGCTGCAAAATTACCCTGAATCAACCGCCATACAAAGTTATTTAGAAATTAGTTCCAGAATTTTAAGGGGTGATTCTGCTTTACAAAATATAGAAAAAGTTCCTATAAAAGTTGGTCCAGAAATTATAGTATATTCAACTTCAAGATGCAGTAGAAGTAAATAAAACAATCGCGGCAGCTGGCCCGTGGTTTCATTGGTTAAAACATTCGAATGTTGCGAGAGTAGGGATGTAGAAAATTAAACAGGTCAGTTCGTGAGCACTTGCGATGCATTGAAATAGACCGTTATATAGAAATATTTTGTTTTGAGTCCTACCCTGTAACTAAATTCGTTGTTGTCACGTGCGTTTGTTTACACTTACTTCATTTTGAAGTTGAATATACTATAGCCCTAAGGGAGCTACGAACCTGCTAAGGGTACATCTAAAAAGTATTTTTTATTTAATATTTCTGGAACCCTATGAACCACAGTTACGAACGAATGCCTTAACATTGATAAAGGTTATCATTTTATGTAATTTTTATTTGGCGAAAATGAAGGGGGCCATGTCAATTATTTGCCCCAAACTTTTTATCTTTTTTAACTTTTATTATAAGGATGAATTCTACCAATTCTACTAATTTTGAAAGTAATCCCCCCAATAACAAATAAGTTATGGGGGTTAAACTTTAAAACAAAATAAAAAAATTATCATTTAAAAAAAAAATTGCAAAAATTTTTTTAATAAAAAATAATTGAAATATTTTTTATTTTTTTTTAATTTATTAAAAAATGTATTTTTAAAAATTTGGAAAAATGCAACTTAAAAAATAATTGAAATATTTTTTTAAATTTTTATTTTTTTTTTTTTTTTTGAAAATTTATTAAAAAAGGTCTTTTTTTAAAATTTGGAAAAATGCAATATACCATTTACTGTGAATGTGCCTCATTACATATCTTTATGGCTTGTTTTTTTAATATGATCATTTTTTGCGTGTAGGTATTTCATTTTTCAATCATTTCTGATAGTTCAATTAACAGTTGCCAAAGCTTAAAGATAAACTAATGTAACCAAGTTACATTTTGTTTGTACATGTAATGTCTAAATAAATAAACTAAAGTTCTCAAATTCAGGGCGCTTATATTTAGCAAAATATTTAAACTGAAAACATTTTTACCCTAACAGCCAAAGATATTAAATGAAAAATCCTACTATATTTCTAGTAAACAAATAGTATATTTTTTTACTAAGCAAAAAATGAAGCTTTTTTTAACTAGTCTGTAGAATTTACGGACGACGTGAAGCGGAGTCCGGAAATTACAGACGAGTAAAAAAGAAGCACTTTTCCTCTGAGTGAAACATACATTTTTTTCTTCAAGCATCCTATATCTATTTTATTAAACTAACTAACTTTTTTTTACGGCGTACAACAATAAACTCATTCTTTTACTGTAAAAAAATAGATCACTTCTAAATAGTGTGTTAAGTTATAAAATATGAGCATTTTAGTTAGCTTGAAGAAAAACTATATCGTCCACTAAAGGCTCTAGTTGTCTAACTCCAAATTTTTCAAAAATGAGATTTTTATCAAATTTGCTTCATTATTTGATTACCAACATACTTCAAAAAAAAAAAGTTGCATTAAACCAATATTAGCCTCAAAAAATGCAAAAATGTAAATATTTTAAGTCGCTAAGTGTCTAACTCCATCATATGATTGTGAGAAAACAATTAAATGAGAACTGTCACTAATGTCAAACTATTTCTCGACAACAGGGGATCCCGTTTCAAATATTTGTTAATTTACTGTTTGATGATAATTATAATTATTGCCATTAATAATGTATATATATTATGCCTACCTAGTAGTAATATTATATATTAAATATAAAAATATAAATTTTTTGTAATAATATTACGCGATATAATACGATAGGTATCCTCTTTTATCTTCCCTTGGAGTTAGACCATTAGTGAATTTAGATTCTGTGGTTAAAATTTAATTTTCAAATAATTTATATAAAATAGATAACAATGAAAAGTTTTAAATACATTAACACATTTCAAACATTTTTACCTGTGAACAAGCTAGTTTTAAAGTTCTAAATTTCTAGAATTAAGTTTTAAATCGTTTTTTACGTCTCCTGAAAAATATGACGTTTTGGAGTTAGACCGTTAGAGCCTTTAGATGACGATATTGTACACTGATTGCTAGATTTTATTGAAATTAATCAAAAATTTTATTAATATTATACGTTACACTAAATTAGGTGTTTAAAGTATGCTATTTCAATTTTATTATAAGTAAATAAATATCAGAATTGATATAACCGTATTTTCAAATTGCCATAAAATTTCTATAAAACTTTATTATTTTTATTTCTCAATTTTATATTTTTCTTTGAAACTGCATTGATTTTATCGTAGAATAAAAATTCAAATAGGTTTATTTTACACTGCTGTTAGGGATATTAACTTGAGGTGATATAGTAATTTTATGAACTGTAGAAAAATTAACGTTGGAAAGGTGAAAAATAAATTACCATTCTCAACTAGTAATACTGATTTGTTTTGGATCTATCAAACGTGTTTAATTTTATATAAATAAAACTTTGATAATAAATTAATAAAGGAAATATAATCCTACTAAAAATTAACTAAATTTAGTTTTGGGCCTGCTCGAGATGGTACTAATTTATACTGCTACTGCAAGTGTGGTCAAACATTAAACTTTATATAATTTCCCAGTATCATAATTTATAAAAAAAACCATATTAGTGGCATATCGGACGGAAGAGAAAGTTTGAAAAAGTTATGATTCATAAAACTTTTATCTAATTGTTGTTATTAAAGGCTGTAGCGATTTTATATTTTGGCTACCCCCCCTAATACATGAAATCTCTTCAGCCTTTAATAATGCGGGAACCAGGGTATGAAGTGTATGAATTTTGGTACAATTTGCGTTACGTGATACTTGAACGTTCCCTAATAGCGATTTTCTATACATAATTATAAAAACACATATAAGTATTATAGTAGATGGTGTACACTGTAAAAAGTGATAGTAAATTTAAAGCAGTTTTTCTTGTGAGGAAATACTGAATTATACTATCTCATATAAGCAAATTTACAAAAGGCTGTAATAATGCTTAATTTTTCATGTTATTTGTAAATTTTAAGTTAAACCACAGGTTAGGTTGTAATATCCCTTGAAAAATACAGGAAGTGCTTGTAACAATAGGTCGAATTCACAGTAAGATTAAAAAACACAGATCAACTGTAAAAAAAACCTGTAAAAACACGACGGTAATATAGTCAAATGCTTTAAATTTACTTTAAAAATTAAGATATTTTTACAATGGCTATTTAAAAATACAATTAAGCTTTAAATTTACTATACTTATTGGCAATAAATCGCCTACAATAATTGCTGGACATATTTTTAGAGTGTAGAATTTACAATGTAGACGAGGCTTTTAATTTATGAATAAAGTTTATTATTATTATTATTATTATTACTATTATTATTATTAAACCAAAACCTAAACTTCTTGTCATTTTCCAGTATCATAGTTCTATCTTAGTGCACATTAAGGATGAAATCATTGCTAAGCTGACTGTCTTTACGCTTTTGAACATATTCTTATGCCGACAAACTGGCTCTTTTTCTTGCGAACATAATTCCTATAAAAAATATATATTATGGTACATAAAGAGATCATACATTTGTAAAACTTTAGTAAAAACTAAATATGGGATGTCTACAATGTTGGATATAAAAGCTAATACCGACAAATGGGTCACTTTTCTAAGGTCCATACGTAAATCCCTATAAAAAATTATCTAAATACAGTGCGATAGACAGTGAGAAGTTTAGAATGTATGCAAACCCTTAAACCAAAACCTTAACATACTATCATTTTCCAGTATCATAAAACTTCTATCGAACAACATTAAGGGATCAAATCGCTGTAAAAGTGCAGTAAAAACTAACTTTAGGATGTTGAACCAGTTCTACAAGCGTTTTTGCATGTCTGCTCCAGGCTAACAAATGATGTATTACGTATAAAGTATTATGTAATACGTAATAATGTAATTTGTGGACCTTTCACATTTTCCCTAATCTAAGATTTACAACTTTGTACAATATAAGTTTTAGTATCTAATATTAAAAATATGAAGCTTTACGTTATTGTATACCGTGTGTGTACTTAAAGATTAAACAACGCATCCTTGTAAATTAAGTAACTTTGATTTGGTTTTATCCTTTCAAATATGACTGGCATGTCACGTTTTCAAGAAATCTCAATTTAAATGAACCAAATAGTTATTTATAATACAAGGGCAAAAAGTTAGGTTTTTCGATTGGGTAGGTTTTTTAGAAGCCGAGGGCCGGCCGATGTGGCCGGCCCGAGGGTAATAAACCTACGAAATCGATATTTAACTTTTTGCCCGTGTATTATACAATATTTTTTGTTCGATGGTTACTAATTATAATAAATTATTAAAATATAATTTTAAATTTGCAAAAAGTAATTCTTTTTAGTGTCTTATTACTTATTTAGTTATCCATGACAAATTGTTATCCAATCAAATGGCTAAAAAAATAATTTAATCGTTTCTTTTGCGTGCGGTTTCATTTTCAAATTAAAAAAGCTATAGCTTGGTGTTTAATTTCTGTTAAAATGTGTCTGAACCGTTCTATGAATATTATAAATATTGAAATTGATTTTACAATTGAAATTTTGTGTTTTTAATTTATTTTAGTGGATGAATACAGATTAATCAGTTAACATATATGTATTTTGAGGTTATGTTATAGAAGAAATTTTTATTTTGTATGAAATGAATATAATAACTGTATCTGGTCAAAAAGAACAGTTAGTTCAAGACCAAAAGTGACCTAAAGGTCATATTTCTTTATAAATATTACAGTAAAGGTAAAGCATCTACTTTTAAAAAACTTAAAAATAACAAGTTTTAGTTAGCGAGCGAAAAAAAGTGTCTCTTTTAGAATCAATCGAATAAAAAAAACTTTGGCAAAGTTGCATCCAAGAAGTTGTATCAAAGTTGCACTTAAATACCCATTGTGCATACTACCTTCTGTGGACCACCGGCTTATAGTGACTTTCGTACCACCATTTGTAATGCACATACTTAATTTTTGTCTAGCAATTCTTAAAGTGGTGTCTATTATCACCTCAAATAATAAGTATTCTTCTTTTATAAAAATTAAATAAACTATTATTTCTGCTACCTAGCTCAATCTAAGGTAAGTAGTATTAAATTTAACAATATATGATACTACCGCAAATATAGCAGCCTTTCTGTATACTATAGTGTATAGTTCGACCACAAGTCTCCATTTTTAAAGAGAGCAGCCACAAGTTTCGATGTTTCATTGCATGAATGAAAAATTCCCTACCACCGCGGGAACTTGAACTCAAGCTTTGTCAGTGAAATTATACATACTCAACATCTTAATCGCTGCGGTCACTGTCTGCACTGATATGGTACTCTCAATCCAAATATGCCACGTCAGTCAAGATAAATTGTCCTACGTATTATAGGGGGACTGGCGTAGTGGTCTACCGCGTCTGTACATGACAAGTCTACTAGCCATCTAGCGTGAGTTCGATTCTCACTGGCGCCGATTTGCCTTTTTCAGTTAATTAAAATTTGGCGATAATTGAAACGGGCACTCCCTATAAACTGGTTCGAAAGTCAGTATAAGCCGGTGGTTCCCTCTACTACTAGCCCACAGAAGTCCTGGGCTTAGGGGATGCTTATATAAGTAGAATAGTACGAGGCTAAACAAACATGTAATGTAATGTAAAAATAAATCCCAACCCAAGATCCTTATCATAATGTTTTTTACAGATTAAAATGTTGGTAAAATACATTTGTTTTAATTAATTCATTATGACAACACGAGTATTTGACTAAAATTTAACAATAAATGAAATTAGTTTAATCTTTAATTATCGAATTATTAATAATAGATTGGATAAAATAAATTGAAATTTTATTTAAATTAATTATAAATTGGTAATTTAGAATTGCAAACATTCAAAAAAATCGAATTAATTTAATTTGTTATTGAAATTTACGCAAATAAATAGGAAGTAAAAAAAAAACTCACTTTTAGTTTGTAATTGAATTATTCACAAACTATACGCCATTCAACTTGTCAATGTAGTCCTTATAATTATAAAAACATCTGCTAATCAGATTAAAAATAGGGGTGGCCTTGGGGCATCACACTGTGAATAACTGACAGTATTTCATCATAATTAGTTTTTAACGTTCATAATAGATGAGCCGTCACGTTTTAACTCGAGAACGCGTTTGGAAATAAATAGTATATTGTTTTACTTAGAGGAAAAGTGAAGCTTTTTTTTACTAGTCTGTAGAATTTACGAACGACGCGAAGCGGAGTCCGGAAACTACAGACGAGTAAAAAAAGCACTTTTCCTCTGAGTGAAACATACAATTTTTTCTTCAAGCATCCTATATATTTTTTTTTTAAATATTAATTTTTGAATTTAATTTATTCAGTAATAAAGTATGTTTTTTTTTATTAAAATAGGCCAATAAAACCCTTTCGAAATAAACTTAAACCTTCCTTAGCTCATGTTAAATTTTTTTCGTAGGCTAAATAGTAGCATTTGCAATTTCGGAGAGATTTGTAGGTGTATAAACCATATATTCTTCGTCGTTTTTAATCAATTTCACACAAGGTTTTTGCACAGAATCTCGAGTCTACCTGTCTATATAATAAACAAACAAGTTTGAAGTATGGCTGTCATCAAAGTCAAAGAGTGCTGCCGTCAGTGGTGGTTTTGCTAACTAACTTTTTTTACGGCGTACAACAATGAACTCTTTTTTTACTGTAAAAAAATAGATCACTTCTAACTAGTGTGTAATTTCGGTTAAATCAACATAAAATCAAGTCTAGTGTCTAAGGTTTTCATTTGGCAGGAGAGTTTCTGGACACCCTTTATTTTATTTTAAAATATGGGCTATTTAAAGAAAAACAATAGTTCTTATTGCATTGCATATAAGTATGATGTTATCAAAAACATTAATTACAACCAAATACAAATAGAAGTACAAGTACATTTTTGAGTTTTCTATTTCTATTTTTTAATTTTTGTTAAAAATTAGATTTTGTAATATTATTTTGTCAATTTTTATTATCAATTATACAAAATTTAATAGAAAGAAAATATCTTTCAAATTTTCAACTTTTCTAAATAAAAATACACATTCTAAATTTAATATTTATTCTATATTTTCATTTATTCAACAATAAATGTTTATTATGTCAATCATCATTATTTTTCACATTAAATCATTGATTTGATTGCCAAAATCACGAATTGGCACAAACTAATAATCCCACATTTTTTTTACATTTTTGCAGTAGTATTTATTAAAAAAAACCTCTACTTTTTTTAATGTCATTATGTGACAATCTATTTTAAACAGAATTCAGCACGCATAATTGCATATATGATCCCACAAAAAAACTGTATTCACGTTTTTTCAATAAAAAAAAAAACGAAAAAGAAAAAATTTATAATTTTTGTTTATCAAATTTTTGAAAAAAAAAAATGGTTTTTACTCCCTTTGTCGTCCTTACTCTAATCTAATTTTTACATAAAAATAATTCCATCCAAGAACTTTGGATAAGAAACCTATCCTCTAAAGAAGTCCTTAGGTAAGAGCGTTTTATAGTTATCTTGGTTAAAATTTTTTATAAAAAAGTATTTACTTTACGGCGTGTCGTCTTCAAGATCTTTAGCGCCTCACTACAATGAAATGTTATTTTTCTATGACTAGTCCAGAATTTAGGCAAATAGAAAAAAAAATTGGCATCATTGTGACAAGAAACATTTTCTTTAACCATTAAAACCATTCATTATCCTATATTTGCAGTCAGAGAAAAAGTATAGTCTATAACAGGTATGGGATAGTCTTTCCGCACTTGTGAAACCTTCACCCGTTCCTAACGGCTCGTATGACAAACTTTCCGCTCGTTCGAAATATTGTCTATTCCATACTAGTGTTAAAATATAATATTTTGATCTAAAAGAAAATTTAATTAAGAAAATTGATGATTTTTCCAGTGAGCTCTTTATTGTCTAAATGGAGCAACGCAATTAAACCCGAACGTCTCTAGGGATAACGTCATTGAATTTCTGGAGTCTATGGTCCAGAGTCTGGAAAAATTACTATCTCCCTATAGGTAGTCTCGTCCCCAGTTTTGTTAACGAATCAGAATAATTTAATTTCTGGATTTATACAGTGTATTACAAGAGAAAAGTATGTACCTATTAATTTTCTTATTAACAGAACCTTCAAGTATTACGTAGCGCAATTTTTTTTTGTTTAGAGGATTTAGTGAACGCCGTGTGCAAAAAAATTTGCAACGAATCAGTATCTAAGGCCTAGATCATTGTTAAAAACGTGATCCAATTAACATTTTAGAGGTTTATAATTGTTTAAGTGTTACGTAACATTTTGACACCCACCCCCTCTGTAACACGGCGTAACGTTTTCGGTACCTAATACCGGTAATTAAATGGCAGATTATCTGTAACCGAAACATTTTTTACAGTTTATTTATTTATTTATTTATTTATTTATAGTTTATATAGGACAATAAAGATATAGATTTCATTGTAGTGTTTTTAAGTTTGTAAACTAAAGAAATACAGTTGTTTTGTGATACTCCATATTACCACATTTCTACCGAATGCAATAATTATGCATCTTAGGAACGTTTGACTGCTAAGGTGGTCAAATTCCTCTGCTTTTGTGATTTGGGATAGACATTAAGAAGGGGTGCAGCTTTCAAACTGAAGAAGAGCCAAAGAACAAGGGGCTTTTATTCGTTCAAGGAGACTTAATTAAAATTATTATTAGTAAGACTTGTTAATGAAATATTTTATGTGATTGATATGGAAATTTGACTTTTCTTAAGTTCGGGGTGGTAAATTATACTTAGTGGAATAGTAGGAAAATTTAATTAAGGAGCATATGGAATCCATATTGTGGATGTCCAATGCACTTGTATAATAAAGTAACTGTAGAATGAATGTACGGTTTCTAATTAAGAATGTTTTCCTTTGTACTTTTACAACCAATGGATTGCACCATACTATGAAAAAATTTGAAAGTCTTTTAGAAAACACTAAATAATGACCATATAGATACTAAAATATACGAGTTTAACGACGACCAAACGACTGCAGTCGACTGGTGTACTATTAATCACCGCGGCGCAATTGGACATATGACTAATTTCTAAAATTTTAGAAGATACTTAAAATCAATGTTGAAATTTCATAATTTTTTGCGACTTTGTTCTATGTGATACGTTGCAGATAATAGTATATTACATAACTAGTGTGGAAAGCGACCTATTTCACGTGAGTGGGAAGTTTTACGAACAAGTCGCCAGGCGAGCGAGGAAACCCCACGAGTGTATGAAATACACTTTCCAACGAGTTATGTACACTATTTTTCCTACGATCCCGAAAAAATATTAATTTTCTTATTTTAAAATTTTCTAATTTTCAATAATTTTTAAGAAAAGCATTCTTTTGCTAGCAAAGCATAAAATAATAATAAATAGCATACAAATTTATATATGTATGTCAAACAGGAAATTTTCATTTACCTTTTTTCATGGTTTTATATTTAATACAATATTTTATTATAGTAGTTCTTTAATGGGTTGCCTATAAGCTTGTCCCAAATGAAGGCAATTAAGTAATTTTTATAAAATCTAGACAGTAATGGTCACCATATTAACGTTTTAACTATAGTTTCTATTTTTGACATGAAAATATTTGGATTAAAGAAAATAAAAGATATTAAAAAAGTATTTGATGAAAGGTGGAAAATGGCTTATAAAACAAGGTGAATAAAGTTCTTAGAATCTACGAGGTAAATATCTAAATAAAATTAGGCAAACCAATATAAATAATTATCACACTAGGGTGATATGAAAATATCAAACTAGTGTGATATAAGGCGTTTTCTAAAGAATAAAAGTGTGCTAAATTTCATTTTCATAGAGGATCGTAGGAAAAGGTATTTCCTGTAAAACATTTTTTTCTGTGTGAACAGTTACAGTTTTCTATTATTCTCTCATTTCTATACCCGCCACAAAAAAGTCGATTCTGAAACGAATCCAGAAATGTTATGGCAAAAGCGTTTGAATCATTCCATTCCAAAAGGGCATTGTTTTTATTTTTCTAACAATAACTGATAAAATAAATCTATTTTTTTTTATTTTTCTAAACATAGGAAATTATATAATAATTAATTTACAAAATAAAATAAATATTCAAAGGTTATTGGAGAAACCTACTATGAGTATATTTAAAGAGGGAGGGAGTGAGGATTGGTGTAGTGGACTACCGCGTCGTACTTGACGAGTGTACTACCCAAATAGCGTGAGTTCGATTCTTACCGGCGCCGATTTGCCTTTTTCAGTTAATTAATAATTGAAATTTGGCGAAGGCGTAAGTGAAGCGGACACTCCCTATAAATTGGTTCGAAAGTCAATTAAAGCCGGTGGTTCCCTCTACTACTAGCCCACACAAGTCCTGGTCTTAGGGGATGCTTAATTTAGTAGAATAGTACGAGGTTAAACAAAAATGTAATGTAATTTAATGTAAAATAACAACAGCTTTTAAGTTTTGAAAACCTTATAAGTTTTAGTTTATTTTTAGATGCTCATGCTTAAATAATGCTTTAAGTAACAATAGGTCAAAACTAAACCACTTATTTTAAAAGGTTTTAGACGCAGTGGTAGATTGTGGGAATTTTATGTACACTGATATTACCTAGTGTAAAAATCCCTCCCTTTAAACACTGGACTGTTATTTTTAATAATAAAAATCTTTATGAAGGAAAACGGATAGCGGGATAAATATAATAATAAAACCCTTTAAAAAACGGAATTTAATTTTTTTTTTGGACTTACGATGTTTTCAAAATAAGTAATTCAATTAAGTTACTAAAATTAAATCAAACAATTTTTACAAAAACTTAGATTATGCCATTTTAACGTGGAATGATTCAATTATTTTAGCTTCACTGTAATCTTAAAATGACGAGCTCGTAGGTTCCCGTTCTTTCATGAAAACTTTTTCAATCTGTTTTTCAGAGGGCGGGAGAGAAATTTTCATTTCCAAATGACCGTTCGACATGCAACTCCTATTCTCCTATGCTGAAATAAAGTAGTGATAATGCCTGGCAATTGTTAAAGTTTTAAAACATAATTTTTGAAATTAAAGTTGAAATAACTCATTTACATTTGATTTTCAGTCAAAAACGGGGAATGATTTATTGTCACGGATATATTAAATCAACCTGAACATTAAATGCTTTAAAATAGGAGCTCAGACAGAGAAAAGGGGCATTCTTTACATTTTTGCCAATCAGATTTCTATTTTTCTTTTTTGCTTCTCGTTGTACCTATCGATATTATGCATTAAACACAGTGTTCCCCGGCAATAAAAAAAACTTTTCACAAAAAAAATGAACCGACTTCTGTCTCTAAAAAGTAAAGAATAAAAAATAAGTCGGTGCCAATTTCACCACCCTAAATTAAATACTAACAATTATTTTTGTTGTCAAATTGTTTGCTGTGAAATTGGCACCGACTTATTTTTTATTTTTTACTTTTTAGAGACAGAAGTCGGTTCATTTTTTTTGCGAAAAGTTTTTATTTTTTACTTTTTTGAGACACAGAACTTGTAAGGTCATCTAAGCTAAATTATAGTTGTCCTTTCATCTCGGCAAGCTGCTGACGTGACAATGCACTATTAGTGCGTTGTGGCGTTATCATCTTAAAAATAAATTTCTAAAAAATAAATTTAGTAGTATTTTTATTTCAGCGACCAAGAGTCCAACCAACCTTATTTTAAACGAAATACTAAATAAAATCGTTAAGCGTTAAGTAATAATCAAATAACGCCTTATGGTATAATCACAAATTTTATAATTTTCTCTTGGTATTTTAATATTGCAGGTTCACAGAATCAAGTTTAGCGGCATTTAAAAGATTTTTAGCCTGCCGTAGTATTTGAGTGACCCCTTAATCAAGTTATCCGACTTATCCGAGTTGTCCGATCATTTTTTAAAAATTTGGTTTTAAGTGAAATTGCGTTAAAACGATTAGATTTATCTTGATTATCCGGCTTACCCGCCATTATCCGAGCGTCAAATTAAAACGGGACCACCTTAGGAATGTCCTCTTTAAGTAGCAAAAGGTTTCATCAATATCCGTTCATCCGTTCCAAAGTTATGCGGAAACAAACATAAAAAAAAAACAAAGTCACACGTCGAATTGATAACCTCCTCCTTTTTTGGAAGTCGGTTAACAAAATTAACAAGGAGAACGGGTAATGGATCCTTGTAAAAGAAGGTTTGAAAATTACAGAACCACACCAAGAGCTCGTTACCATAGTAAATACTAAACGTTTTTGCTTATATGGAACCCCACGAAAGTTTAGTTAACTTTCACTGGTTGTTACAATTACCAGAACTATAACATCGTTAAATATTACTGTAACAACCAGTGAATGTTAACCAAACTTTCGTGGGGTTCCATATAAGCAAAAACATTTAGTATTTACTACGGTAACAAGCTCTCAGTGCACTCAACTGAAATCACAGATATTCATTTTTGAGAGATAATATTTAAAATTAAAAAAAAGATATTGAAATTAGTTTTAATTACATGTTTAGTTTTGATTATTTGTCAATTTTTTTAGTCCCCGGCAATATTTGATACTGCCACCTATTAACATAATATAATAGACAGTAAACCTTCTTTTATGTGGATCAAGCGATCAAATAATATAATCTATGACAACTTTTAAATATAACAAATGAAATAAAATATCTAGGTTTAATTATAGACGAAAACTTTTATGGTCAAACCACATAAATTACATTAGAAAAAAATTGTTGGGTCCTGTGCCATACCTAGTGAGTACCTAAGGCCTGTCTATATTTCCCTAATCCATTCTCATTTACAATATCTGAATATAATCTGGTCATCGACTTCCAAAAGGAATATAAAAATTATAAAAACCTTACATAATAAAGCTATAAAAAACTTATATTCCTTGGATATTCGGCACCTAACAAATAAGGTGTATAATAATTTTAAAATTATGTCATTAAACAATATTTACAAATATCCTTTATACATCAGGTAATTACAAAAACAAGTCATTCACATATTAACTTTACAATACGCAATATTAATACTAGAAATAGGGGAAAAATAGAACTGCCTCGGTGTAGATCCCGATTTGGCATGGAATCAGTTCTCTATAAGGGCGTAAAGGGTTACAACCTTCTCCCAGACGAAATCACACCTACAGGGAGGAGGTTTTAACACTAATAAGGCATTTATTGTATATTTAAATTATGGTCCTGTTTTTGTTATTTTTGTTTTTGTTATTTAAGAAAAAAAAATATTCCAAATAAATAAATATAAGTAATATAGTTTTTACATCTTAGGATACAATTGTATAACTAAGAGTGATTATAGTGTATATGTAATAGTGTTATATTGAATAGTTTAGTTATTCTGTTATAATATACAGCCTGTTCCAGAACTCGCGTACCGAAATTTAAGAGGTGATTCTACATCCAAAAATTTGAAAAAAAGTTTCTATAAAGGTTGGTCCGGAAATGAGCCCTAAGGGAGCTACGGCCCTTCGAAGATGACGTATTGAATGGGGAACAAAAAAAAGCACCAATAAAATTTAAATGCTGCAGGATGATTCTTCATTTAAAACTGAGCAAAAAAGTATTATACACCAAAACACCTAAATTTAATATTAAAGGAGTAATAGCCTTTTAAAAATTGCATTTTTTTTTGATAACGGTTGCTCCTACAGTGTTACACTATATGATATTTTATATGTATTTTTACTCTAGAAATCTATATTTTTTACAACAAATCCAAAAAACATACACATAGAAAAGTTTGGGGCAAAAATGTTTTAAGCCTCATATATTTTGTCCGTCTGGGCACGCCTCTGGATAAATTAAAAAAATAAATTAACATAAACTTATTGCCCTTATTAATACTAGTATACATGCAAAAGCTCGCCGCTCTAGCTTAAACGGTACCCGAGTTAATAATTAAAAACCTTATTTTTATTACAATTTTAAAGGGCCCTAGATCCCTTAGGGCTCATTTCCGGACCAACCTTTATAGGAACTTTTTTTATATTTTAGGATCTAGAATCACCTCTTAAATTTTGGCATGCCAGTTATGGATCACCCTGTATATATAAGAGGATATACCTTTGTAAGAATGTATCTTTTGGGATGGAAATAAACGATTGGATTTGATACTCTAACTTGAAGACCAGTGTTTCCAAGTGAAAACTAGGTGCCCATTGTATTTTAAATGTTGAAGAATTCAGGGGTCCTAATGCTCAGTGTTCCCAAATGGGAACAAGATGCAATATAGGGTTTTAACTTAAAAGTTACATGACCTGAAATAATTATGCAGTTAATCTGCGGGCAATATATCCGCCACATATACATTATGACGTCAACTCTACTATCAGTTCCCATTTATTTTTTTTAATTTAATAATGAAAATCAACAACAATTGTAATAATTTGTTTGTATTTTTATAATACTTGGGGGATAATAAAAAACAAAACATGTGAAGTGACCAGTTCTAATTATAATCAATTAACAACTTTTTTCCTGGACTCTGTTCTGATAAATTGGATAGCATGCCACAACATTATCGTTGACCATTTAAAAGTACATTTTATTTGAGTTTTTTCAACTAAAATTAATTTTAATTAATTAAACTTTTATTTGGTGGAAAATAAATAAATACCTACTACCCTTTATAAAAGTTTATTTCAGAATTTTTAATTAATGAATTAAATAAATCTTTATATATGGTTTCAATAACTCGGTACATTTTAATTATGTTTTTCAAGTAAACGATGGCTTAGTACTTATAGGTTGCATCACAAACTGACATGTCGCGACAGTTGGACATTTTGTTGATTTCTAATTAAATTAATAAATTTATTTGCTTTAAAGAACCCCGCACAAAACCCCGTGTTTTTGGCCTTCGGCTAAATTTGCTGGAAATTATATATTTTTTTTACCTTCATGTCCTTAGTAATTAACCAAAATTTCAGCCTAATTGTATGTACAGTTTTTGAGATATCAAGCCTTTAAAATTGGTAATTTAGAATTCAGGAAAATTTTACACCTGTTAAAATTTTGTGCTTTTTTAATGTCAGTTTTTTACGTATGATTAAACTCAATGGTGGAAACTGAAGGTGTTTAGATGCTTTATTTAAATGTGTTATAACATTGGCCACAGAGTGTTTTCCTTTTCCGTGGCAACAGCCTAAAACAGGGGATATAATTAATATTAAAAATGCTAATTATTAATTTTGGTTCAATATTAAAAAACAGAAAATCTAACGGCTAGAATTTCATAATTTTTATATATTTTATAGTTTTTGAGTTACTAAATAAAAATAATTGAAAGCGAAGCTTATTAGAGTACTCAAAGTCCTTCTGTTTGGGCATGATGGGGGTAAACCACATCAAAATAAATTAACTCGATTCAGTCAGCTAAAAGTTTTAAATTCTCGGTAAATCTTACAAATAAATGGAATTTTAGAAAAGGTATTGTTAAAGTAGGTAAACCAATTAAAGAGCCTACATTGGCATAGTGGAGCAAGTGGCATGAAACGTTGAAGTGTTATAAAATTACTTATTTCTGTATTTAAGATAATCACAGTATGGCTTGCAATGGAGGCAGTTAAACCAAGTTAACCAGGTTCTCAAAAGTAATTTAACCGTGGTAGGAAAAGGGGTACCTATAGATAGGCTAGTTACTTAAATGTTTAAAAGAAAATAAAAATAAGAATCTAAAATAATTGAAAGCGAAGCTTATTAGAGTACTCAAAGTCCTTCTATTTGGGCATGATTGGTTTAAACCACATAAAAATAGTTAATTATTTTTATTCAGTAACTCAAAAACTATAAAATATATAAAAATTATTAAATTCTAGCCGTTAGATTTTCTGTTTTTTTAATTTTAAACCAAAACTAATAATTAGAATTTTTAATATTTATTATATCGCCTGTTTTGGGCTGTTGCCACGGAAAAGGGAAACACTCTGTGGCCAATGTTATAACACATTTAAATAAAGCATCTAAACACCTTCAATTTGCATATTTAAGTTTAATCATACATAAAAAACTGACATTAAAAAAGCACAAAATTTTAACAGGTGTAAAATATTCCTGAATTCTAAATCACCAACTTTAAAGCTCGATATCTCAAAAACTGTACATACAATTAAGCTAAAATTTTGGTCAATTACTAAGGACATGAAGGTTAATAAAATATATAATTTCCAGCAAATTTAGCCGAAGGCCAAAAACACGGGGTTTTGTGCGGGTTCTTTATTATAAAATTTATGTTTAGATCGTTTATGTTAAATAAAATTACATTTTTAAAAATATAGATTGTAAAATCAGTAATAAATCTTTTTAAAAAATCAATACTGACTAGACAAATTTATTGCAATCATGAACTTCAAGGTACACGTTATGTTTTTAAAAACACATAAAATAGTTATAGCTACCTAGTTATTTGGACCCATTATTTATTGCAACTGCAATTTTTAATTGAGGAGTTAAATTTCAAAATAATATATGTAAAAAGTCTAGATTCTACCAAACTCACGTATAAGAAGATGAGAAAATACTGCTAAAAGAATTTCTGCCTGTCGGTCTGTCGGCCGATCTGTCAATCGTTCTGTAGCGTGGTCTCAAGAATGCTTTGAGCTAAGAGTCATGTATGTCTTATTAAAGTTCTCGGATGGGATTGTTTTTGGTAAAAGTCGGTGTAGAGTAAGGTTATCAAAGGGGAGTATTTTTTTATCATATTTTTTCCAGCAATTTTTTATTCTTCGAAAAAATAGTTTAGATTTTTATGTTTTGTTTTTTTAAACTGTTTTTTCAAATAAACAAACGGGAAAGTAATTTTTTAGTTGGCCAATTTTAGCTCTTAATTAATCTTATGCCCTTTTGGAAGTGTGCTTCTCAGTTGCATGATTACGATTGAGGTGTAACCGAAATTTATGACGTTTTAAAGTCGTAAATTAAGTTTGTTGATTGCGGCAATGTTAACTTACGCCTACAACTGTATTAATGACCATTTAATCAGCATTTGGGAACTTTTACTGTGAAAAATGACTGGAAAATGATATACTAAAATACCTATAATATAAAATTAGTCAACTCTATTTTTTTTTTTTATTTTTAATTTAACTATATTTTTTTATAATTTTAAAAGATTTAATGGTTCTTTCACCATAAAAGCAAAAGCAATATATTATTCAGTTTTCTGAATGCTCCATGATGAATTAACGCGTTATTGAATTGATCTAGTTAGTCTAGAATCGAGGTATCGATACATATAAAGTTGCTCTTCCTTTTTATTTTTTGATATATTACAGTTCACTGTATTATTATTATAATATTTTTTTTTAATGCACTAAAATAATAATAGCGTTATTAATACAACAACATACTATAGTATAGTACTAACATTTGTATGTTGTTTACCTCTTAATTCTACAACTGGTTTTTGTATAGAGGAAATGCGCCTAATTTCGGATGGTTTCCAAATTTCGGATAGTAGTGTATTTAAGATACTGTCTGCAAAGGTAAACAGAAACCTACTTTTATGTGAAGCCAAAAGTCAAACTAAATCCGTCCTGTAATATGATAACGGTAGAGCTTCTCCCCTTTAAATGGCAGCACAAATCGTTTATATTGCAAATGGCAGTTTTGTGCTCAGTTGCATTATTATGCCTGTTTATTTTATAAATAATCGTTATAAAAGTTCATGATTCTGTCTTGGGTAAGTTATGATGTTAGTTAAGTTGATCCACTATTCATAATTAAGCAATTTGAAAACGTAAACATTCTACAAATTTCTAATCTAAAAAGCAGAAAGTTGCCTAATTTTGGATAGACCATTTTTGTGCATTTGATTCCCAATTTCGGATATCCGCAAGGTAATTATTATTCAGGATAACCAACCATTAATTATTATTTTTATAATGATACAACAAACTAAGATAAACAATTTTGAAAAAACGAAAATTACCTAAGATACTAAGATATTCGAAATTGGGAATCTAAAATTATAGTTCCTATAGTATTTCGTAGAAAATCGCTTAATGATTAAATTACGTCTTAAATGTGAAGGAATAACAAGAAACATAAGCAATGGGATCCAGATCTACTCTTGAAAAAATTTTTTCGGATATGTCCGAAATTAGGAGCCCTTTTTCAAATGCACAAAAATGCGCTGATTTTTTTTAACCGTGTTTTTTGGAAAAAATAAACTGTAATAAAATTGCTTTTATAATAAATCATGGTTCGCTATAATAATTTGTATCTGGTTATATAAAAAAAATATCAAAAAGTAATACCGAGTATTAAATATTGAATACATTGTAAATGGTATCCGAAATTAGGCGACTTTCCTCTAGTATAACATATTTATGCTACAGCATATTACAAAATTTGGTTGGCGCCTATATTACAACATTTCTATCAGTGTCTGGTAAACCGTATTTAATTTATAGAACGTGGAAAATTAAATACTGAAATATATATATATTTGTATTGTTTTATTCAGGATTTTAAATAGCCTGCAGGTCTCACACCAATTATAACATTTGCTGTATTAAAAAATTATAAGAATTAAATTAAAAAACCGAAGTACATAATTTATTATTGTATGGTTTTTCTATTTTGCGACTCTTATAAGCTCATAATCACACGCATCTTGCGTGTTCTTATAGGCCCATAAGAGGTCTCTACTTTTTTTTCTGTTGGGTTGGCAACATACAAAAGCCTGTCTCTTGACGTTTTGCGTGCAAATGTCAATGTCGATTTAAAGTTTAATTTTTTACAAAATTTTGTGTTTGGGTTATTTTTTACCGTGTTAAAATTGTGGACTGGTTAATTGCAGTGAAAAAAGAAGAGATGACTGTAAAATATATCAAAATATCATTTGTTCTTAGAATTTTAAATATAGTGTAAACTGTAATGCCAACCCAAAATAAAAATCCATAAATCAGTCATCAATTTAAATGTAAGTTTCTTAAATTTTAGAGCAAAATAGAAAAAATTCTATAATGCACTCGTTTCATAACACGTTTTTAGAGCACTAGTACTTTAGAAAACTCGCCGCAAGGGGCTCGTTTTCTAAACTCGTGCGCTAAAAACGTATGTTATGAAACTAGTACTTTAATATACTATTTAATTTGAGTTTATATTGTATTTTTTCTATCAAAACTTTTGAAGTTTCTGCGGTTGGTAACTATTCTAAGAAAATATTAAAGGAAAATAATTTTAATAATTACTTTTATCTTTTGTGTTAAAACTATTAATTTAATTCAACTTAAAATAAGAAAGTGCACCTTTAAATGAATTAAAATTGAAAATAAAAGATTTTTTAACAATCTCTTAACGATTTTTTAATTATAATTAACGGATTTAAACTTTAAGAGGAAAATTACACTTTTTATTAACACTTTTTTTTGTTTAATTAAAGATTCAAGTTTAATTGTTATGCTTCATTTATTTTTACCTTTAATTTTGAACGTCTTATTTGTTAATCAATTTTCTTGTTATAATATAGTTAAGCATATTATGAGAAAAGTAACGTACACTGTTAAGACAGTATTTTTTTAGAAAATAAAATAAGGCAGATTATACCTTTAATCTTAAATTTTACTTTAAAAATATTATATTTAAAGCAAAGTGAGAGGCTGATAGAAGAAAACATGGAAATAAAAATAGTGAAAAGGAGAAAACATCAATTTATAAAAACAAGCTTAAATAAACAAAGCAAAAGGTTCTTTCGTTCTAACTATGGTAACATAACTTTAGTTATTAATTTTTACTAACTTTATTTACTATTAAAATTTAGTTACCGTAAGAAAAAGATTTTTATTGAAATTTTAATAAGGTGTTAGATTTATTATGCTAATTTGCCATGAATTATAGCTCATGTAAGTGTCACATAACATGTTGTGTATTACCATAGTTATACATAATTTATATCAACTATAAACATTAATATACTTAGGATTAAAATCAGGTTGGAAGACGCACTAGCTTTACGTTATAAGTTTACACTTCTGAATAGTCTAAGAGCTGGTGACCATTTTTATTTCATTATTTGCTCCCAGCTGTATTTTATATATCGTCCACTAAAGGCTCTAGTTGTCTAACTCCAAATTTTTCAAAAATGAGATTTTTATCAAATTTGCTTCATTATCTGATTACCAATATACTTCAAAAAAAAAAAGTTGCATTAAACCAATATCAGCCTCAAAAAATGCAAAAATGTAAATATTTTAAGTCGCTAAGTGTCTAACTCCATCATATGATTGTGAGAAAACAATTAAATGAGAACTGTCACTAATGTCAAACTATTTCTCAACAACAGGGGATCCCGTTTATACCATGTTGAAGTTTCTATTTCAGAAAAAAAACTAAAATAATTATAACTTAAATCTTTTTTATAATAATAAATACTTAACTAAATCCAAAAAACATAAAAAAAATATGCAGCAAACTGTTAAAGATTCGTTACATTTATGATACATACATAATTATGTATAATAATATACATTAGAATTTAGTTAGATAATATTTGATTGTTTAATAATATTAGATTTTAATAATATTGACCACAAAAATGTAAATAAGGTATTTAAGTTTTGAATGTTGCTTAATAATTATTACATTTTTATTATAACATAACGTTACAAAATAAAATATATTTTTTTCTCATGGGATTTAATTATTTTTATGAAGGTTTTATAATGTATAAATTTTATAATATTAATATTATCTAGGTATATATATTATGCCTACCTAGTAGTAATGTTATATATTAAATATAAAAATATAATTTTTTTGTAATAATATTACGCGATATAATACGATAGGTATCCTCTTTTATCTTCCCTTGGAGTTAGACCATTAGTGAATTTAGATTTTGTGGTTAAAATTTAATTTTCAAATAATTTATATAAAATAGATAACAATGAACACACATTAACACATTTCAAACATTTTTACCTGTGAACAAGCTAGTTTTAAAGCTCTAAATTGCTATAATTAAGTTTTAAATCGTTTTTTACGTCTCCTGAAAAATATGACGTTTTGGAGTTAGACCGTTAGAGCCTTTAGATGACGATATGTCTCAAAGTACATTCAAATGAAGCTACTTGCAAATCACCAGGTCCTGGATCGGGTTCCTTTAGATGCTAAAAGCCTCGAAAAGGCGGTGAAATGGGGTCCCGAAAAACATATTTTTAACTTACCGAGTCAAACAAATTAAATTAATTACATTTAGATTAGTCTATTTGCACAGTTTTACCTAATTATTCACTTGGCTAGAGTTAAAAAAAAAAGACTTTAAAAACTTTATCTGACATATGTCAACACTAAAAAGTTTTAATTATTTTCATTTAATCAAAATGTCATTTTAGAAATTCTCATTTCTTTAAAAAAATAAGTATGATATAATGCAAAGGCATTTGTTTTGACAGGGTGCTTGCAACGTTTCATCTAGTTTGTTTAACTAAATTCGTTTTTTTAGTGTAAATATCATGACGTGCTTAAGGAAATAAATGTACGAAGAGCCAAGGCAAATTATTCCTAATTCCGAAATGTTTTACATAAAAGTGACTTTTAAATTATTCTGTTTTTTTCTGTAATGATAAATGGCTAAATTACTCCTTTTTGTAGGTGCGTGTCTTTGGAAGTAAAAAGAAAATGGAGATATCATAACGCGTTTAAAATTAATCAACATGAAGTTGTACTCGGAATTTATTGTGTTCACAGGTTTTGATTAAAATCTACAAGTTTTACTGATAAAGCATTAAAATATTATATTAAAGTACTAGTTTCATAACATACGTTTTTAGCGCACGAGTACAAGTTTCAAACGAGCCGCTTGCGGCGAGTTTTCTAAAGTACTAGTGCTCGAAAAACGTGTTATGAAACGAGTGCTTTATACAATTTTTTCTATTTTGCTCTAAAATTTATAAAACTTATATTTAAATTGATGACTGATTTAGGGATTTTTGTTTTGGGTTGGCATTACAGTTTACACTATGTTTAAAAAACGGTAAATAACCCAAACACAGAATTTTGTAAAAAATTAAACTATAAATCGACATTGACATTTGCACGCAAAACGTCAAGAGATAGGCTTTTGTATGTTGCCAACCCAACAGACAAAAAAAATAGAGACCTCTTATGGGCCTATAAGAACACGCAAAATGCGTGTGATTATGAGCTTATAAAAGTCGCAAAATAGAAAAATATAATTAAAATTTTATATTTAGTTAGATTTAATTGTTTTTAGGCTTTGAATGGCGCCGAAATTAAATTATTTGGGGGGGGGGGGGGTAGAAATAAAAATTTCTTAACTAAAGATTGACATTTTTTCAACTTTTTATATGCCGGTAAAAAGTTAATGACCGAAAAAAGGTCATTAACTCCATAATTTTCCCAGTAGATTTTTCCAACCCGGTAGTGGGTGGCGCCCCCTACCCTCACATAACGTTATTCTTGCCTTTAATTTCTACGAATTAAACAATAGATTTATTGTTTTTTTTTAATTAAATTATTGCTTTTAATTGTAGTCAAATGAATCGGTTAATAAAGTACAAAATACTGTACTCTATTTTATTTATTTAATTTTTTTTTTTTTAAGGTTTAACCTGTATTTTTAACCACATGCTACTTGCGCCTTCGCCAAATTTCCAAATATCGCCTTGTAAATTCCAAAAGTTCGTATCTGAAAAATGGTAACTTGCCAGAGACTAGAAATTCTTCTTTTTTATAAAATTAGTAGGGTAGTAATTTAATAATTGACTAACCTATATGAATAAGAACTTATTCTTGTTTATATGTAATTAATAAAGCTCTAAATAAATACCTTATTAATTGTTTAAAAAAGGATAATTTGTTATACCTGTCAAGTGGTCATTTTTCAGATACGATGTTTCGGAATTTACAAGGCGATATATAAAAATAGGGTGAACGCTACAACTATTGGACAGGATATAGTTACTGGACAATTAGCATATTATGTCCAGTAAATAAGAGTATAAAGTACCATTTTTTAATATAATTAGATACTTACATAAAAATCTTGTGAAAAAATATATAGCTTTTATTACGTTTTACGCTTACTGTGAAAAAAAAACATGATTTTCACGGTAAAAAGTTTAGACCGATAGAATTCATATTTGGACCATATGTTGCTTTTCCAAAATTCTTACCTTTTTTAAGTAATTTATTTTTAAAACTTATTTATTTTATAATTTTTTTGTATTTTAATGTAAATCAAAAAATAAAAATCTTCCTGTATGTTCTGAAAATTTGAGAGATATTATTAAAAAACTCACAACTCACGAACGGGCAATTATTAACAATAAAACTAACGATAAATTTAAAGTTTTAAGTTAATTTAATAGGAGATTATTATATAGCTGCTGGTGGTAACGTAAAATACTAGCCAAATGGCTTTTATAAACGAGAATAAAAATTAAAAAAATAAAAGAAAATGAAATAGAGTGTGTACAGAAAATAATATCAGATAGTGGAGAATTATTAGATTTTAATAAAAGGACAAAAAATACCATTTTTCTTCAAGCGTTCATATTTTATAACTGAACACGTCTATTTTTTTACAGTAAAAGAATGAGTTCATGTTGTACGCCGTAAAAAAAGTTAGTTAGCAAAACCACCACTGGAGGCAGCACTCTTTGACTTTGATGACAGCCATACTTCAAACTTGTTTGTTTATTATGTAAACAGGTGGTTGACTCGAGATTCTGTGCAAAAATCTTGTGTGAAATTGATTAAAAATTATTGTAGAAGAATATATGGTTTATACACCTACAAATCTCTCCGAAAATGCAAATGCTACATTAGAGAAATCGCGAAAAGTGTACGATTTAGCCTACGAAAAAAATTTTAAATGAGCTAAGGAAGGTTTAAGTTTATTTCGAAAGTGTTTTATTGGCCTATTTTAATAAAAAATCATACTTTTACTTTCACTCGGAAGTGCTTTTTTTACTCAGCCATTAACCTAGCTGCCACAGCCATATCTAAAGCACGTTAAATAGTTATTTATATACCAAGGGACTAAACTGGCTTTTTTAGTCCCGCTGCATTAGTGTTTCCTGAGCAAGCGTAGCGACCGAGGGAAACAGAAATGCAAGGGACTAAACAAGCCAAGTTTAGTCCTGAGGTATATACACTATTTTTTGCAGGACCAAACATAATTTAGGTAGGTAGATAAAATTAAAATTAAAAACCACGCATCTAAAATCGGTTGTTTTATTTTCGTAATTTAATCAAGATGCCTGTAAATTGCGAAATCTCAGTTTCATGGCTATCGCGATTTCAATTGTTTTTTAATATGGTTGACACAAACATCAAAAAATGGACGAAGATGATAAGTTTTAAGTTATTTATAAATTGTTATAACAATGTTATTTTTAAAGGTTTTCTTTGTTAAAATCAAATAAATTGGTTTGAATCGCTAATTTATTACAATACACCATCAAACCTAATTTTTGAACCAGCAAAGCACATAGTAAGTATAATATTTTAATATTATCAAGGTTCCCGTGATTTTTATTCCCTAGGGAGAAAAACGGCAAGTTTAGTCCCGAAAATGAAAGCGTAAAATTAAGTTTTAGTCTTGGTCGTGCAAAAAAATATTTAGTACCTATATTAAAGAATAAAATGTATTTAACATAACCTCAAAAAATAAATTAATGAAGTATGCAGGAACCGAACCTAGAAACTTGAAATCAAGTAGGTATGCCATTAACGTAGCTGTCGTTCCGCGGTAGCAGCAACAGCCATATCCTATTTAACCCTAGATCGCACACGCAGACTGTGAAACTGTATATTTAGTCCTCTAATTGTAGGAATTAATTGAAACTAAAATTGATTAATTGACTAACTAGCGAGACTGCAGGAAATATACAGTGTGTCACAATTTTTTCTTGAAAAAGCTAAGACAATTTTGTTTGATTGAGAATATCTGGTGTGTTTTTAAATAATGGACTACTTAATTAAAAATGAACCCAATATTCCCAATAGATCAAACAAAATAAAATAAACAGGCGATAACCTTAAAAAAAAAAAAAAAAACAAGAAAAATTAAAATAAGTTTATAGTAAATATTCTAAAAATATATTTTTAATTAGAAAAAACAACAAACAACCAAACTTGATATACAGGGTGAAGTAATAGGGAGGCAGGGGGACATATTTAAACATATTTTTGACACCTACCCCCCTCCCTATTTTGAGGGGCGGGGTATAACTTTGAAATTTTAAATAGGACGATGTACTTTTTTTTAATTCGAATCTACTTAAAAAACTAGGTATATATGCAAAAAAGAAATTGATTTGCTCTTTAGGTAATTGAATTATGATTTACTAAATTAAAATACTAATAAAGTTTTTTTTTGTTTATTTGTTTTTTTATTTGATTCCATGATAACGCGTTTTTTTTTAATTTAAGTCAGTCGAGAATTTTAACAGTTTGACGATTATTTCTCAGTTTATTGCTCAATTAAACAAGGAAAATGTTTGGAAGTTGAAGGGGGACAATTGCTCAAACACGACGGACGATAAATTAGTTGAAATTTAATTGTTAATATATTTTGTATAATATAATTTAATTAATCATAACTCCATAACCTAAAGAGCAAATCAATTTTTTTTGCATACATACCTTATTTTTTACGTGGATTCGAATTTTATAAAAAGTACATCATCCCATTTAAAAATTCAAAGTTACCCCCCGCCACTCAAAATAGGGAGGTAGGTGTCAAAAATATGTTTAAATGTGTCCCCCCGCCTCCCTATTACTTCAGCAAAATTTCACAAAAAAAAATTAGACCGTTTTCGAGGTATTCCCTTGTAACACTTTAAAAAACTCACCCTGTATATTAATACCTTAACCTTTATCAAAAAAATCGATTTGATCTAACTATTGTGTCCTTATAAACTTTTGATCAGAATAACAAAAACTAAAACATATTTAAAATTTGACCAAATCTGACTGAAACCACATTTACATAAGAAGGGTGCGAGGTACTTTGGGGATCAGCGATCTTTTTCATTGATAAATTCGTTTTCAGCGCCCAAAAATACGCAAGAAAAATATAGTCTTGTGTAATTATTTATTTTTATTTTCTTTTTTTTTAATGTTTTTTCGTACTCGTAGAGTATGATGAAGTTAACTAACATTTTATACTTTTTAATTTTTTATAGAAATTAACATTTTGCAGTTTTTCAAGTGTAAAACTGAATGTTTTACTTTGTTTGAGTTTCTCAAGAGAAAATTTTTAATGTTACCAAAAAACGTTTTAACTAAAAACTTTATTTTAAAATTTATATATTTTTTCAGATACATCTTTAAACTAAGTAAAACTAAATATTTTGTTTGAGTAATTTTGATATCATCTTCTAGGGCTATTGCTCTAACGCGTTGATGGTTTAACTTTTGATAGTAAACAATCAGAATGCAGCATTTTTAATTTAAACTACATTTTAGTTGATATGATCTTAGTTTAAAAGTTAAAAATACATATAATACAAGAATAAATTTCTAACTTTTATTTTTTTTTTTTTTTTCAGGTAAGCCACTTTTTTAAACTGATATAATTAACCCAATCTGTAAGTATAAAACATTATTTGTATTATTATTTACTTTTTTTTAAGAAAGAAATTTCCAACAATTTTTATTTGAAAGATTTTTTTAATATACTTATTAATAACCATCGAGTTATAAATATTCAAAAATTGCCATTGGGGGTGAAATTGTTTTTTTTTTTTCGATTTTTTCTCCAAATTCTTCATCGGATGATAAAAGTGGTTATGAGCAAACTTTTGAAATTCTCTTATAAGTTCTATATATTACGAATTTTTTGTTCGATTATAGAGAGCGAGTTGGACCCTCTCTACCCGTACCAAAATACCTCTATCAAGAGTAAGTTTGCTTATAAACACTTTTATCCTCCGATGAATAATTAAGCTAAAATGTTGAAAAACCCTATTTCTGAATATATCTCGATAGTTATTATTATAATGAAAAAATGATTTTCACTAGAATTGTTGAACATTTTCTCCTTGACAAAATTGGTTATATGCATTTTTATCGTAAGATTTATATTTACCGAGATAACCGCACTCGCCCCTAAAACTCAAGATAGCGGACACCCCCTACGCAAATCACCCGAAAAAACTAACAGAAATATTCCGTTACCATTCACTACTACCTTTTAAATTATCAGCCCGTGTGCATTTATTGCTATTAATATTTATTATTTGGACTATAACTACCTATATGTTGTTTGTAACTAAAGAAATACCAAGATAATCAGTCCAAACCACTACAAGATATTCATAGTATAATCGTAAAACTTAATGTCTCAACCCTTAAATCCGAAGTGCTACGTATAATGTACTATAAAATTTTTAAGCATCCCGTAACACTAAAGTTTCGTTTGTATACGCCAAAACTATGCAAAATAAAGACTTTAAAGGCATAAAATGGCTATTCAGTCAATTTAGTTGCTGTTTTGTTTTGTATACTATTTTGCAAAATTTTAGACTATTGTTGCATATTTATTCGATAAAGGGACATTCCACGGTTTAACAGATAATATTTTAAGAAACAAAAAAGAATTTTTTTAATAAAAACAGAAGTGGATATCTTTACTATACTGATAACTTTTTGATTTAATATATACCTTAAGTTTTATTAGTTTAGTGTTCCAGTTAAATTTTTTTTTAAGAATGACGCCCAAGAATTTTTTAATTATAGCTTTTAAGCTTAACTTAAAAGTTTATGGCTAAAGTGTTCCAGTTTACATTTTTATCAGTAATGACGCCTACGAATTTGTGCTTAGCAAATGTTGCCTTTAGTTTATTTTTCCAGTTTAATTTTATATCAATAAAAACACCTAAAAATTCTTTATTATTTCAGAAGTAAACATGAGGTTTTACAGTCTTGGTGCTCTTAAATTAAAAATAAAATACCTATAAAATTGCTCTTATTAATTTTAACAGGATTTTTATTGCTTATATCGATTTAAATATTTGATAAACTTTAAAAATTTAAATGAACTACTCTTAAATTTCTGTAAAACTGCTCATTCATATTTTCCTTTCGCAGTATTGTGCCTGAATTTTATGACAGTGCTTGTAGTATTCAATTTAACCTGTTATTTGATGGTTCGTCAGTTTATTTTATTTATCATTCTATCTAAAAAATATACCGTTCTGTTTTTTTTAATTTAGTTTAGTTTTTTTTTACGTGTTTGTTTGGACTATTGTTGCAGATTTATTCGATAAAGGGACATTCCACAGTTTAACAGATAATATTTTAAGAAACAAAAAAGAAATTTTTTAATAAAAACAGAAGTAGATATATTTACTGTACTAATAACTTTTTGATTTAATATATACCTTAAGTTTTATTAGTTTAGTGTTCCAGTTTAAATTTTTGTCAAGAAGGACGCCCAAGAATTTTTTTATTATAGCTTTTAAGCTTAACTTAAAAGTTTATGTGTTCCAGTTTATATTTTTATTAGTAATGACGCCTACGAATTTGTGCTTACGCAAATGTTGCCTTTAGTTTATTTTTCCAGTTTAATTTTTTATCAATAAAAACACCTAAAAATTCTTTATTATATCAGAAGTAAACAGGTTTTACAGTCTTGGTGCTCTTAAATGAAAAAGAAAATACCTATAAAATTTCTCTTATTAATTTTAACAGGATTTTTATGGCATATATCGATTTAAATATTTGATAAACTTTAAAAATTTAAATGAACTACTCATTCATATTTTCCTTTCGCAGGATTGTGCAGGAATTTTATGACAGTGCTTGTAGTATTGATTTTAACCTGTTATTTGATGGTTCGTCAGTTTATTTTATTTATCATTCTATCTGAAAAATATACCGTTCTGTTGTTTTTTAATTTAGTTTAGTTTTTTTTACGTGTTTGTTTTTTTAATAATCTACTATTTTTTCACTACAGCAGCTAAATGATGGTCATATGGCGATAGTTGATGCAAATGTAATTTATATCCATAAATGACAAAATTAAACACTTTTTTTTTAATAAAATAGGATTTTTTATTTTTATCGTGATTGTATGAAATTTTACTGTTGTATTTTTAATTTTCAATTTAGTAGGAAAATAAGAGTTATAAATAATTTAATAGTTATTTATGGTACTAGTGGGTAAAGTAAGATATTGCCCATGAGCTTGGCTGACGCCTCGCAGGTTAATTTTCGACAGGGCAATATCGGTTTACCCATGAATGCCATACAAGGTTTTATCCAATAAATAGCTTAGGAATTCATATTTTTATTAAAAACTTAATGACATTTACAAGAAAATAATTTGACAAGTGACAGTTGAGTGGGTAAAATAAATAATTATCCACTCAATAAAGTAAAAGCCACGCGGGGGTTATTATTGAGTTTATCTATTTAAAATAAAGCTGGTAGTTGTCTTATTATCTGTATGTATTGGATAAAGAATATTATTATGCAGATTTTTTTATAACTAAAAAAATTGGCAGGCATATAATAAATCTAAAGTAAAATTAAAACTCCAATGATTTACCTATTTTATTGATCGAGAGTTTAAAAATAAACTAAAAATGAAGATCAAACTAATTTAAGTTTGTTAAGTAGTATATAAAAAGCCTTTTTTTAATTGAGTTTTCACAAAAAGAACCTGCTAATTTTCTGAAAAACTTTTCTTATTATAGTGATACAATAAATCTTGAAGTAGCTAGATTTTTCCTGACCCAATCTTGTTGTTCTAAAGATAGGATTAACTCTCTCCAATGGGGTAGTTACAACGATTTGTATTAGTATTACTACTAAATTTTCTTGTATTTTTTCCAGAGATTGACTTAAATAAAACTTGTCCAAAAATAACTTATTTAGAACATTATTCCTGTGAGATAATAAAGTCGTACGGTAGAATTTCTCGCAATTTCACTTTTCACAACTTATTTAATTGTTATTAAGACAGGCTCATCCAAAATCACATAGTTTTAAATATAATACCATAGTTTTTAATCATAATTGATTGATTAATAAATAAATCGCTCAAGTTATAAGGAAAATGACTCGACTGAATAAAAAGCTTTTTATAACTATATATGTGACCCTGCAAAAAACCTTTTTTACATAAAAATACGGCAAAAAAAGAAATATGAAAAAAAAAATAACACTAACCGGGTTTCTTTGAGCAGGGTGCAGGTATAGCTTAGTTTTTGGTGTTTCAATGAGCTCAGAAATAGCCAAAGCATAACATTAGGTATCATGTGTAATAATAACACAGTCTTTGAATAGCTAGCTCATTTGGTAAAGAGTTTAAGTAAAGTAAAGATTTTTTGCCTTGAATTAGTTAAAAAAAAATAATCTTTTCTACGATCTAATAGAAAAGTTAACATTTCTACAAAAACAAATGAAGTTTTCAGACCGAAAAATAACCTATTTCTTAGCATTTTACTTTTCTGCTCGTTACCATGACAGCAAGCGCAGAATTTTGTGCTCTGAGTGTAGGCAACCGGTATGTCAATCGTAAAAGAGCTGTCAGTTATACACGAGATGTGGTACGCCATTTTTTTGATATAAAATTGTTATATATTTCGTATCAAATTTCAATTTTGTGTGCTAAATATTTGTGCTAAATGCAGTGAGGATTTTACTTCTAAATCACCAGATTTGCTGTGCCCTTGTTAGGTTATAAAATTACTGACTGAAAATTTATTTATTTAATTATTTATTTTAGATCGTAGAAAAAATGTTGTTTTTATTTCGAGCGAAAAATGTGATTTCTGCTTTCGCGTGATTGCTGATCTCGCCTAGCCTCGATCAGCAAATTCCACGCTTAAGCAGAAATCAGTCATTTTGCGCTCTTAATACAAAAATATCTATTTTAGGTTTTATACTTATATATAAAACATGGCCGAATTGCGTTAAATTTTTTTTTTTTTTGTTTTTCGGCCTTTCTGTCCCGGCAAATTTGTTATTAAGAATGCTTTAAACTAAAGACTTTAAAATTGGATCATAGGTTCCTTATGAAAAGCTCTCACCTGGGATTATTTTTGGTAAAAATTTTGGTGAAGTTAGGGGGTAAAATGGGGCAACAAAAAAAAAATGTAATGAACCTATGCTATGGTATAAGGAAGAATATTTTTTTGTTGGCAGAAGGATTTTTTGAAACTACCCTATTGCTAAAACTCTTTTTAAGCGAATCTTATTGTCTTAAGATGGGATTAACTCAATCCAATTATGGTCAATTGAACGTAGCGCAGATGTTCATGTGTTTTCTACCAAGCTCTCTAGATTGCAACCTAATGAATTGTGAAATAATAAAGGTAAAGTGGTTGCAATTATTGTAAAAATACAAAATAAAGCTAATAAGTAGAATAATAGGTCCTTAAAAATAGATTTTTTGGGAATTTTAAGCGCATTCCCTAAATTTGTCTAATTGTCTAAAAATAATGTACTAAATTTAAGGTCGATATCTCAAGGTTAACACATGCCGCACCAATTCACAATTATTTTAATAAATTTAATTAATAGAGAATTTTAAAAAAATAACAGTTTAATTTTTTCAAATCTTTTTCATTTGGACTTTTGAATTTGAATTCATTCTAGGAGATGTGGGCTGATAAAATATGCCCTACAGTCTTTTACTAGCCTGTATGTATTGGGTGTCACAATTAAAAAAAAATGATACAATACACTGAACCACTATACTAGAAAGCAGTAACTCCTTTTTTCAAAAGCAACGTTTTCAAAATATTAGATCAGTTGACAGGAAAACATCGACAAATGAAGTTACTGCTTTCTAGCTTATTACGACAGTACAGTACAGTACCTTCAATATTTGTATATATGGGAACTGTTTTATAGGTACAGCTATACCGAGATTGTTTAAAAGTCGTGACGTGAATACAGAATCTTAATAATACTGTGAGAAAAATCCATATAGTTATGGTACTTAAATTACCATAAAACTAAAACTTATTATAAAAATTTAAACTCGTACCATATGAAGGAGTTTAATAATTTTACTAAATATCGGAACAACAGATTTTGTAGATTATGGAGCAGTAAACTGCCACCTCCATTTCGAAGGCATATCCATTTCATAAAGATACGGTTATATCTTGTTATATCTGGTACTACATATTACGAGTATAATTCAACGTAAATGAGAGTATTTTGGACGTGATGCCCTTCTACATATTCGCAAACCGAATTTGCGGGTGATTTTATTTTGCATTAAAAAACCAAAATGTCTATACTAGCCGTTTTAGCCATTCTTCACCTAGGCCACCTCTAAATACTAACAATATCAAAATACAATAGTTACCAGTCAAAATAAACATAATCTTCAACCCTGGATAAAAATTCCCTACTCTTGTTCTAGAGCTAGAGCTCCACAATGCATTTCAGTATATAATATTATATTCTAGGTTGTATTTTTTTTTTTTTTTTTTGAAAACTGGTAACAAACCAAAAATTCGTTAATATAAAAAATAAGCAAATATATGATTTAAACGAAAAACAAGTGTTTTTTGACCCATGAAAAAATGGGAGATTTAAGGGCTTGCAATTTTTCCTGCTGTCATGTCTTATATTTCTTCGTATATCCATTACCTTTTTTTAGAGTCTAATGTCTAAAAAGAAAATGTATTTATTTATTTATTTGAAGTTAGTACAGAGTCGTGGAGAGCCCCAAATAAGCTTTAGGCTTGTGCTAGGGGCTCTTCACTAAGTTTGATAACAAATTAAGACAAAATAGAATTTTTATAATATTTACAGCATATTTTGGTACAAGTTGTACTCTTTAGTGTTTGTAATTGTCCTTATTGCTCCCAATGTATAATAAAATAAATATATTTTCCCTTGCTGCATCCTGTAAGGCATTGACAAGTTTTTTAAAAAATTAACATAACCTAATTTTAAGTTCCCCAAAAATTTGTCAAATTCTAATTCGCCCCCCTTTTACTTACTTTTCAGTGCCAGCCCTGAATATGGAATAAAAATTCCGAAAGCGCCTGGCAGATATTTAAACGTTTTTTCAATAAAACTATACCTAAATACAAAATATATTGTTTATTCTTATATACGGTAAACAAATCAAAAAAAAATTCCTTTGTATACATATTATTTTTTTTTGCCTAATATTAACTGAACCAAAGAAAATCAATGAAAAGTCAGTTAATGACCCAATACTATTTACTATTTTAGTTGATAAAGGGACATTAAGTTTCATGCCTTGGTTTTAATATGTATAAGGTAAAATAAATTAATAGTGTTGACAGTAAAAATTTTATAGGGCATTAAAAATGAGCCATTTTAAAACATAAATTATTTGAAAATAAAGTAAATATGATAGCAATAAACTTTATATTTTTATAATGGGTATATATTTACTGTAAAATGTAAACATTTTATTATTATTAATATAATTATAATTTACAACACTCTAAAAAAATGTGGTAAAATTTTCATATCTATGGGAGGATTGGTGTAGTGGTCTACTGCGTCTGTACATGACAAGTCTACTAGCCAACTACGTGAGTTCGCGAAAAAAAAGATGAAAAAGAAAAGGAGAATGAAAAAAAGACATAAGAAAAAAAAAGAAGAGGAGGAAGAAAAAAAAAAAATCTGCTATATTGATTTATGGTTTCAGATAGTTTGTTCTGATAAATTGCGTAGTTATAAAAGTTAGACCAGAACTAAATAGAGTTTGGGCTATGATAAAGCAAACAAAAAAAGTTGAAAATGGAAATAAATTTTGCATGGAATTTTTTTTTCTAGCGTCTCTTCGATATGTTATGTTAACATTAAACATTCGTCTCGGGATAAATTGGCTGGTGTAAATTCATAAAAGCTTCTCCGTAGGATATTATTATGGACACGTAGATATAAAAGAGCATCGCCGAAAATTTACATGACAAAAAGGCGCATTCGCTGTAATAAGAATAAGCGCTGAAAGTAACTAGAAATATGACTTTATTACCGCATGAATAATACACAGATGTAAGTTGTTCGTTACGTGATGACGGTGAGCCATTCATGCCTCCATCAGAGGAATTATTACCAGGGTGGGACCGAAAAATATTTATAAATAGTATACTATTTATAATAGTCTATTATACATTTTTCAATAACATTTCTTTTGTCGAAAAAAGGAAAAAAGGTTTTTTTTTTTTGAAAAATTTGTTTTTCTGTTTTAAGGGACACACTGTGGTGCACAAAAGAACAGCGTCAACATAAAAGTCAAGTTACAAAAAAATATATAGTTTGCCTATTTACTTTAATAGTAGTTTATAAATCATAAATTATGATACAACGACGAAAAATACTGTTTTCAGGTGGATTACGGAGATTCCCATCCGAGCTCGGAAAGCGAGGTTGACAACCGTAATCGCCCTAAAAAAAAATTAAGGTTGGAAATCAAGTATCAACAGTACAGTATCAACCAACTAATTAACGTTATGTTACTATCCGTCAAGTTATTGGAACTAATAAAATTGAACTAATAATGAAATGGCTATTTTCCTCAAAAGTGTGGAAAGAGGCTCTTTTTCGCACTAGATTGCATTTGCCTGAACGACGCGTAGCGGGTAACATTTCATCTTCTTCTTTAAGGTTTTGACTTTTATAAAAACTTTACAATTAAAATTGACAATTGACACAAACAAACTAACTTAGGACGCTATCATGTTGATCGGTCGTCATGGAAACAAGTGTCTCAGCCAATAATGTTACATTACATAATCAATCAATCAATCAATATAATCAATTGTTTTTATGAAATAATTATGCGTGCGGAAAGAGACATCATTCCGCACGCTCAAAGAAAAAGATTTTAATTGTAAAAATGGTTGATAAACAATTTTGAAAATAGAGTTAACCTAATTTATAAGCATTTGATTTTTTTGCCAGCCCAATTTTGACTACCGTTTCAGACCGATGCCTAATCAGTAAAGAAGCTTACTTTAAAGTCTATTGTGTAAAATTTCAGTCGCTTTACATCATAAAAGATAGTTTTTAATATATTATTGAAGGGAAATTGAATGGAAAATATCAGAAAATTGTTTGCGAAATATAGGCTTTATCATTAGCAAAATATTTGAATACAATACCTACCTCAATATTACTTTTTAGCTGTTTATATTATAAGATTATTACTATTACTAATCATATTAAAACAATAAATTCAAAAAAAAAAAAATAATAAAAAAAATATCAACAGTATTAGCCTTGGGGAATGTTCAAGTATTACGTAACGCAAATTTTTATCATTTTGGAAAGAGGGATCATGTGATACATAATTTTAAAGAAAATAAAATGCACTATTGGACCGTATATTTTTTAATTTTTTAAAAATTTTTTTTAAGGTTTTGATTCTTTAATTTTTTGTGCTAAAAAACGCGATTTTTTAAGTTTTTTTTTTGTAAATTTTTATTTATGCCAATTAAAATTAGTTTAAGTTGTCTTATTTAAGATGGTTCGCAGAATTTGATTATTTCTTTAAGTTTTCGAGAAAATCTTTGGGTAAATATAGTTGGGACACCCGGTATGTAGTAATAATACTAATAATAATTTATTTTTTGCACGACCAAGACTAAAACCTAATTTTACGCTTTTATTTTCGGGACTAAACTTGCCGTTTTTCTCCCAAGGGATTAAAAATCACGGCAACCTTGAAAATATTAAAATATTATACTTACTATGTACTTTGCTGTTCAAAAATTAGGTTTGGTGATGTTTTGTAATAAATTAGCGATTCAAACCAATTTATTTAATTTTAACAAAGAAAACCTTTAAAAATAACATTGTTATAACAATTTATACATTACTTAAAATTTATCATTTTCGTCCATTTTTTTTTGACGTTTGTGTCAACCAAATTAAAAAACAATTGAAATCGCGATAGCCGTGAAACTGACTTTTCGCAATTTACAGGCATCTTGATTAAATTACGAAAACAAAACAACCGATTTTAGACGCATGGTATTTAATTTTAATTTTATCTACCTACCTAAATTATGTTTGGTCCTGCAAAAAATAGTGTATATACCTCAGGACTAAACTGGCTGTTTTAGTCCCTTGCATTTATGTTCGCTCGCTACGCTCGCAGCGCGACTAAAACAGCCTGTTTAGTCCTTTGGTATATAAATAACTATTATATATTATATATTAGTGTTACAGCAGTGAAATGTAACTTAAACCTGGCTTTGTTCTACACTTCTATTACAAACACTCCTATCTAAAAAGAGATTAGTTGTGAAAACCAATAATGTCTATTTATTTGTAGATAACTGTAAATTTATATTAAGTGAAACTGCAATAAATTTAAATATTCTAGTCGCATTTTTTGAAATAACTACTTGTCAGACTCAAAACAATGCTAATGGCTAAATCTCTCCATGAATGCCAATATTGTTAAGTTAAACAGTTTATTCTGTGCAAAAAAATAGATGAACAATTGCAAGAATCTTATCCATATAAGAAATACACTATAAGAGAAAGTCAAATACGTGATCGTGAAAAGTATTCAGGACCCGAACCTGTGTTTTGGCTTCTAGGTACGACTGAGCGATGGCGCCAGCTGTATATGAACTTGATTGTTTAGTGGGAGTGGGGTGAGGGGTGGTATATCTGTCAAAACAATTGAAATTTTACTCGTGAAATTTTACTCGTGATTTGCAATTTATTGTGCTTTTATACCGAACTTTTATTGTGATGTCTAATACAAAATGTGTATTGTACCGTTTTGCAAGGATCAGTTAAGTAAACGTCACCGTTTTCCTAGTGATGCAAACTTATTTAATGTGTGGGTCAAAAACATTAATAGTGCCAAGTTAAATAAAATGGCTAAAGGCAGGGACTGGCTCTGTCTGGAAAAGCTTCTTATTATTTTGACTGAGCTATTTAGGGCAGGGACAGCCCCTACACAAAAAAACTTTTTGACTGAGCTGTTTAGGGCTGGGACAAATGCCCTAAAAAGCTTCTTACCATTTTTACTGATATGTTTAGGGCAGGGATGGCCCCTATCGAAAAGTGCTTATCAGTTTGACTGAGCTAGCCTTAAACAGCTGTTTAGGGCTGGGATAGCCCCTGGCCAGAGAAGCTTATCGGTTTAACTGATTCATATTGTTTATCTGTTAAATGTAGGAATACTAATTATAAAAACTTTGCAAATGTGTTCCGCCCTTAGGCAGTATATTGTGTATGACCCTCAATTATATATGAAGGCAAATGTTTACTCCTCATATATATATTTATTTATAATAAAAAGTTAACTGTTAAAAGTACGACATAATTGTTTTAATTTCCTATTTACGTTTAAAATAAAATATATAAAAATCAAAGCCAAGTGTTTTTTTTTAATTATATAGATTTATTTAGCAAAAGATAAAATTTCATATTTTTAAAGTTTAACAAATTTTACATTTAATTAAAATTTCGATTCATATATTGTTATTTTTAATTAATGTGCGGGTTAGATAACCCACTTGTTAGACTTTAAAAATTTGTTTTATCTTTTGGTGAATAAACTTAAAGTTTTAAATAAAAATACAGAGCTTTTCCCCATTTTTACAAAATTGATTTGGGAAAGCAATAGTAATCTTTATTACCGACTTCCGTAGGTTATCTGTATTATCGGCTGTTGTTGACCGTGAATTTAGTAAATTTTAAAAAACAACCGCTAATGACGGTACAATAGTTTTCTATCTCTATCATTTGACTTTCTCTTATAGTGTATTTCTTATATGATCTTATCAAAACATCGGCACTATTATGAATAGGCAACCATTAATACACCTGCGTGTTCCGCAGTTTATTTAGGTTTGAAAGTCTGTATCTCCAAAACGTTATATTCTAGCAAAAAAACTGTATATAACAATTTTCATGGGGCTTAAAAAGGACTTTTATCTAAAATATGTATACTTTTTTAATTGGATAATAAATGTGTTGTGCTAAAATAGTTATTTTTAAGAGCTCAAAATTACTGATTTCAGCAATCACGCTAAAGCAGAAATCACATTTTACGCTCGTAATTCAAACAACGTTTTTTCTACGATCTAAAATAAATAAACAAACAAATTTCAGGTAGTAAATTTATAACCTTACAAGGTTGCAGCACTTACAATTTTTTGCAAATTTGGTGGTTTAGCAGAAAAACCCTCATCACTGTAACTCTCACTAATTCCTTAACAACACGTGTTTGTACATATTTAACACATAAATATTTAGCGCACGAAATTGAGATTTTATTCAAGATAAATAATAATTTTATTTAAAAAATGGCAGAACACAACATCTCGTAGAACATACTTGACACTGTTAAGTTGACAGATGTTTTACGATTGACTTGCCCGTTGCCTACACTCTAGCGCGCAAAATTCACTTTTGCGCTTGCGGTCATGGTAACGAGCAGAAACGTAAAATGCTAAGAAATAGGTTATTTTTCGGTCAGAAAACTTCATTTGTTTTTTCTAGAAATGTTAACTTTTCTATTAGATCGTAGAAAAAAACATTTTATTGTTGTAAACGACAATATTTTAAATTTGATTATTACATATTATGAGCAGTTTGAAAAAAAAAATTATTTAAGTTCTAAATTAATAAAATCCAATAATAATTAATCTAATTAATCAAAAAATACTAAAAATATAAGTTTAACCCCATTCTTACCCACTTACATTTACATTTAACACAAACGTTCATAGAAACTTTTTGTCTTACTTTTGACTTAATATCCAAAAAAATTTAAATATGTAATATTTTATTGTTAAAACAAATGAAAATCGTTTTTCTCAAAAACGCATCGATAGATTTTTTTAAATTTGGTCTTAAAAAGATGCCAAAGCTCTAAATAATATAAAATATGAAAAAAAACTTGGGTTGTGTGAAAGTTGAGCTAAAAATCGTTTCCAAAGTACCTAATCGAGCCATGCAGTAGTAATTCTCTAAATAGTAAAACTACTTTATCAAAAAAAAAATAATAATAATAATAATGGTGGTCTTTTATGCTGGCCATGGTATCGTATTCACTCTTGCTCTACAGAGTAAAGAAAAACTTTGGAAACATATTCTCAATATTTGAAGTTTATTTTTTATTTAAAAATCAGTATAATTATTTATACAAAAATAATTTACCTTAATTTACGTAGCTTAGCCATTACTTTCGTTCATTTTAATTTGTAGATATGACTCTTTTTCGTAGTGGGGCATTAGGTATTTGCACCGCGGTACCGGGTCTTTATTAAGTTTGCATAATTTGGACGGTTCATTTCCAGAATATCCAGTAATATGCCACAGTTTCATTAGCGGCTATAACATTACTAATGAAACAGATAAAGACGTCAAAGTGGTCTTGTTTTAGGGATTTTTGTTTTTCTATTTGGGCATCATTATTAAAGGAACTTGAACTTTGAATTGTAAAATAACTTTATTGTGGCACAAAATATGTATTATATTTCTTCTATTTAAAATAATTTTATGTAAAGCTAACAGTTCACACCGGGCTGGAAACAATTTTTACCTCAACTTTCATAAAACCCAAGTTTTTTTTTCATAATTTAATTATTTAGATTTAGCTTTGGCATCTTTTTAAGACCAAATTTAAAAAAAAATCTATCGATGCGTTTTTGAGATTTTGAGTTTTTTAAGATATTCAGATTTTACGTCAAAAAGTGAGACAAAAATTTCTATAAACGTTTGTGTTAAGTGGCTTCTTAGGGGAGCTAAAACACGTTTAAGGGGCATTTTTAGAATATTATTCACTTCATCACTCAGGAACGGTTTAATTTATTGACTTTTTACTGTAGTATGCAACCAATAAACATTATCTTTTATGACATAAAAAAATTAAATATTTAACCAGGGGCGAACAGTTTTACATATAAATTGTATATTATTATATCTTCGCTCCTTATCAAAAACTTAATTTTAATATAACGTTAAATGTTTACTTTTATTGGTTATATGGTGCGGTAAAAATTTCATGTTAATAAGTTAATAGGTTTCTGATATATGAAGTGATAAATATTTAAAAAATAACCTTTAAAAGTACGCTGGCTCCCTTAAAAAGCAATTTAGCTCAAACGTCTATAAATACTTTTTTCCGACTTTTTGACGTAAAATGTGAATATCTTAAATAGTTTTTAAATAAATCATATTTTTTTGTTAAAACAAATAAAAATCGTTTTTCTCAAAAACCTTTATTTTTAGCTCTAAATAAGATAAATAAAAATATGTACTTTTTCTGGCATGAAACCGTCTAAATTTAAGGCAAATACATGTACATATCGTTTTTTTTTTGTCCCATTTATCTCAATATTTGTTCAAAAATTACTATATCAAAACACTGAAAAATCATCATTGTATGATACCTATCTATCAACTTTGCTATTGACCATATAAATGGTGACCAGGGGCAACAAATACACACAAACGATTAATTCAGTATTACAAAAATAAAAGATTAGACCAAAAATTAAAAAGACAAAGGGACAGGTTATTATCTTTTTATTGGTAAATCAGTAGAGATACAAGTCATTACAAAAATGGATAGGGGTGAATTTTTCAATTTAGTTCATGTTTTAATTTGAGGCAATGTTTTTTTTATCTTTTCTCTTTTTTTTTGGCATTTTAATAATTATAATGGAGAGAATATCTCACGTAGGAGTTACAAGACGGAAGGTTAGGCTAATTTGACACAAATATTATAAAATATACCAATTTTTATAATGAATAGAATAACTTTAATACTAAATACCCTTGTTACAACAAAAAGTATTATATAAAATAAGGAAAACATATAATCAGACTTCACAGTTTTCCAGAATGGATAAAAAGTATTATTTTATTATGTCCAGACCTTGAACTATTAGGATCCATGGTTTGTTTTTTTTACCTTTTAGTTAATCTTAAAAAAGTGTGACAGATGTGACAGAGAGACGGAAAAACGAACGGACAGACGGACGGGCGGCAAATAATATAATAAGGCATCAAAGTAGAGTTTCAATCATACCATATTTCTTGTTTTTTTATTTATTTAAAATCACCCCTTGAAATTTTATATCACATTTCTAAATCTACTTGCGTAGACTATCATGTAATATAACACTACATGATCTGTATATGATATTTATTGTGAATATAAATGGGAAAGTTGAATATCAACTACAGATTTATTACGGCCATATAAGTTCTAATATCAAGCGTGCTTTGCTCGAAGAGTTTACTACTGAAATTTACGTTTTGACACTAAATAATATACAAAGGCTTAAAATAGGAAAAATATTTTTTTTGAACTTGAAAGTACCTTTTTAGCTAAGAAACGCCCCTAGGTAGTGGCATTTTTCTTAATTCATAAGTCAGGAACAGTCTGACCTAATTACATGACATTTTTTATATTATTTACTATTACTATTACACACGGTGACCCCCAAAAAATATAAGTTAAACTGGAAATACGAAAAAAAAAACTGAACACCCCATATTATAGCCACATGCCTGGAGAGTATGTAACATTTTACCATAAAATCGAATCTACAGCACCTTCTTAAATAACGTTAAAAAATCTTTTTGAAGGCGCCTTTTCACGAAGCAATTTATACACAAGTTTGGTGCTGTGCAAGTTTGCTGCCAGATATAGCATGAGGACATTCATTTGCCTTTTCACGGAGCAAGTTATACGCAAGTTTGACGCTATATATTGCAAGTTAAACAATGCTGCCAACCAGACAATTTTTACGTGTCTCTGCATTTGTTGACAAAAACATAACCTAGCATTTGGTTTTTTAGGGAAGCTTTTTAGTTAGACAGACCGGCCTATTATTAATAATAATAACTATTAACATGTCCAGTTGCTACTATATTAGTAAAAAAAAATCTATTTAGTAACTTTTTTCCAGGTTGGTACCACGAAAATAACTATAAATCTTGCATAAAAATCATCAAAAAATAGAGCTTGTTTCTAATAATTTGATGGCTCGAAAATAGCATCAAATTTGCCTGTTCTGGCATGCGCAGTTACTGAATTATTCTTGCAACAAAATTTCATAGCACCAAACCTGCGTACAAATTGCTCCGTGAAAAGGCGCCTTGAATGAGAATATCAAAATCAAGAGACAAGAAAATACATGCTAAGCTAGTTTAAATCGAAGCTTCTATATTCTTCCTAACACTTGATGTTCAATATATTACTATGGTGTCCTTAAGAACAGCTTCTTCTTGTAAATGTGTTAATAGTGTTAAAATATTTTAATTTTTGCAGTGTCCAATGCAAGTAGGAAGTACTGAGATTACCCTTATACAGTACTACAACATATCCAAAATTCAAAAAAATCTAAAAAAAAGTCGCAACCACTGATCGATTTGAAATGGAATTACTCTATTATCACTACCAATACTACAAAAGCAAACTTTGAAGAGGATGTGGGTATTTTTCCATTATTTTGAAACATAACGAATAAGAAAATCATAAAATAAACCCAGGCACAAGAAAAAACATTTTTTTTTTGTTGACTTGTGTTATCTATTGATTAAAGAAATTAAAAAAAAACAATACTTGTCATTAACAAACTCCAGATCATATTTGGATAGCCATGGTAGCTAAGATACTGGTCTGAAAGAAGCAAACAGTATAACCAGGAAGCAGGCCCAAGATAAAATTCCAAATCGCACCACCTAGTAAAAAATATAAAACCTTCCGGAAAAAAATTACTGCCTCCATAGTGTCACTGCTTATTTTTATTGTTAGTCTGTTCCCTGACTCTAATTCATTAGTTTTGCCAACTTGCTCAGTTATCCCTAAAATATTCGTAATTGCCTTTTGCATTTTAATTATTATACTATTATATAATATTAAATTATTTTTTTTGGCATGTTTTGACACATCATAATGATTTCAATACATCGTCCCCCTACCAAAGTGGTGCCTTGCATACAATGTAGAGTTCGAGCAAATCGCATTTAATATAGATTTCTAACAAATGATATTGTGCCAGTATTCGTGTAATAATAGCGATTTTTATCTATCAAATAGTAATAGAAACGTTATAGATATCTGTAATATCAACCCTATAGTTTTGTGATTTTATATTTTATGAAAATATAGGGTGGGTGAAAAATAAAAGGCTACTAAAAATATGTATTTGTTATGAATGCATAGTGAATATTGTTACAACAGGTTTGAATAGTATATAGAATATAGTTATGTTTTATAAAATAAACTACGCAGTATATTCGCACATCCAATATTCGAATCTGTTTTGAAAATATTCACTGTGCGATTTTTAATTTACTATCTTGCTTGATGAAACAGACCATAAAAACAATTTTGTTTTGTCAATACCTTGACAGATAGAAACACAACCGGTTGAGGTTAACCCCAAAGACAATTAAAAATTAATTTTATTCTCAGTTTTAGTGCATTTTTTATAGTAGTCGTCTAAAAAACATTCTGTGCGCAAAACACTTACTTGCGAGACTCGTCTAGCAAAGAGGTTCTTTTTGGCCTTGGCAAAAAAATAACCAATTTTATAAAACAAGTCTATTGTGCTTTTATAAGTTTTTCTTCTAATTTGACCTCTTGAATGTCCTAATTTGACCTATTATAAAATTTCTATAGACCTTGTTGATCAAAGTGATTTTCAACTGTAACGTCACATGTGACATATAGAGCATGAAAAAAGTACCCTCCAAATTTCTATTCAAGAGTTTTGGGGTGGCAAACAAGAAAATGCTAAAGCGGAATTGACCTTTTTTATGGACCCTCAGAATCGACAATTTGGGACAATGCTAGTCATTATTTACATCAAAAAGGTGTTTTTTAGTGCATGGTATACAATAGCAATATACCAAAGCATTATATTATAAGTTACTAAAGCAGTGTATCACTGATTATATCAGTCTCCACCTTCGCAAAGAAAATTTTGTAAAACCATTTTAGTGTGTATTTTATTTATTTTTTTCTATTTTAACAGAGAATGGCTGTAAAATTCTATTACAAGTAAAACATCATTTAAATTTGTATAACTATTTAATAGTAATATCTATTAGTACAGTCAAATAATAAATCCAATTAATAACATCAAACTAATTTAAGAATTTAACTAATAAAATGAAAATTAAATGTCAAATAATTCTAACATTTCATTTGTCAACTTCTTAGTTAACCATTGTAAGTTTTAATTAAGATACTGCAAGCCTATAGTATTTAAAAAGTTGCAAAAAAAGTTCCTATAAAAGCCCCAAGGCAGCTACGGCTCTTTAAAATGTTACTAAAAAATGCATTTAAGAGGAAGGAACGTTTTGTTCCACCAAAATTGTTACTTTTTAAAAGGCTATTACTCCTTTAACATTAAGTTTAGGTCTTTTGGCGAAGAACACTTTTTTATATTTTTGGACGTAGAATCACCTCTTAAATTTTGGCATTCCAATTACTGATCACCCTGTATTCGAAACTAGGTCAACTCAACAAGCGCATAAAGCTCTCACACCCTTACTACTCCACGCTCGAGCGCGCTCAGGTGACTTGATACGTTATTGAATCAACTTCTTTCAGAATGAAACAGTTTAGAACTGAGGCACCGATTGACCAACTTTTACTTTTACCAAAAGTAAAAGCAGTTTTAGTTTAGAATTTTTATTAAAATAAAAAAAATCTCTATATTTATTTCGTTAATTTAGAACGACCCTATTATGTAGTCTTTGATATCAGCCGTTTCATCTCCAGTTATTGTGCCCATTGAAGAGTCCCCGGGAAATGGAACTGTCAGGTGTGAGAACCCGACTCGTCAACACCAAATCACTTTAGTTCGTGAAAGCCACACTCTTTTCATCACGCCGATAAAAATCGTTTTTCTTATTTCTGATTACTAATTTATTTATTTTGGCTTTTCGCTGAAATATCGGTCGAGTGGTAATTATTTTATTGCTTTTACTTTAAAATGTATTTATTTTATTTTAGGCAAGTCGATCTAAATACTGGTTACAGATCCTTGACATTCTGAAACTTATGTGACGATATATATTTCAAAATATCAAGAATATCTAAAACTAGTGTACACTCAGAAAATGTAATTGTAATTTTAATACTAAATTTTATTTGTAAATACCTATTTGTTATTTATTTCGCCACCATTGGTATTTAATACTTTACTTGTGGTATTAAATACTGCAATGTGTGCATTGTATACAAAATGTTGTCATACTAACATAGATAACGTACTGGTACATTTGTGTTTATTAATACTAGCATTTTAGAGTTAAAATTACAGTAATATTTGGTAAAGCATATTTATTTATTTATTTATTTATTTCGATACACCACCCAACAGCCGAGGCCAATTACACTTATAGTATGGTATACTTTGAGTTGTTGTTAAGTTGTTAGTTTAAAGTATGTTACAGTATTCAGAAAAATTTACAATCGGTAAATAATACCAACATTTTGATTAGTAATAATATAAAGATTGCAACCACACACAATTACACACTGATAAAATAATGGATCCTTTTTTTACTTTTCTCTGTATTATTACTAATCAAAATTTTGGTATTATTTACCGATTGTTATTTTACTAAATGGTGTAACATACTTTAAACTAGATCAATATCACAACAACTAAAACTTAAAGTATACCAAACTATAACTGATATAATTTACCAAATGTTACAGTATTAATAAACACATGTTGCGTGGGGATCCAAATGTACCAGCAAGGTCTCTATGTTAGTATGACAACATTTTGTATACAATACACACATTGCAGTATTTAATATTACAAGTAAAGTATGAAACACGAATGGTAGCGATATAAATAAAAAATATGTATTAACAAATAAGATTCAGTATTAAAAATACAACGTAATTTTGTGTATAAAAGTGTGGAAAACAGTCAGTTTTTTGTATAATTTGTTTACTAATTATGTAAATATCGATTTACAACCAAAGATAAAATAATCTATCGGGTATCACGTTTTTTATTCGCAAAAAAGGCCACGTGGCCACGTGTGGCCTCCATTACTTTTTAATAAATAGGTCAAAAAAATAGGTCATAATGTTAAATTCGATTACTTATTAATCATAAACAAACGACGGTTTATTATAAAATTATTAAAAAATAAATAAAAAAATAAATAAAAAAAATATTTAAAAAAATATTTTTTTATTTATTTTTTTTTAATTTTGTATTTTTAGAATAAACTGTATTTTACTTTTAATTAATAAACAAGAAAATTTAATTTTTGTTTATATTAACCTATTTATTAAAAAGTTACGGAGGCCACGTGACCCTTTTTTGCTATTAAAAAATCTTTCGCCCGATAGATTATTTGATTTTTGATTTTAAATTAATATTTATAAATAAACAAATTGTACAAGAAAACTGTTTTCCAACGTCGAATTAAAAATTAATAACGGCGAACCGTTACCTAATATAATGAGCTTCCCAAAAGCAAAAAACCCATATGCATCTATAGTTCAATATAAAAATATATAAAGTTTTGTAAGTTTCTTCACGCATTTTAAATTTAATGCATTTAAAAGCTTTCCCTGAAGAATCTACCCTAGTTTTTTACACATTAGTAAACTTTTTCCGGTAAAAAAATCCGGATAATTCGGATCGTTTAATTTTAAATCGCCATACATTTTCCCAGGGCTAGAAATGGGGACGAGTGAACGATGCATAATAAAACTTTTCAAATAAATTTGTCAGGTGTAAAATATATTCGGTAATTTTAAAATAATTTGGATAAATGATCCAATTTTCTACTGAATGGGATGCTAAAATTGAATTTTATGAAAGCACAATACTACTTCAATAAAAAATAGTAGTAGCCAGTGTAATAACTTTATAAAAGGTCCGAATTCTTTATTAGGACTATAAAATCTTACTTTATGATTTTAATGCTTGAACTAGGTACTTACTTCACAAAAATAATTGAATTTAATTATTAAACCAAAATTTTACGTGATATCAATAAAAATTACATAGACTCTGCACCGATGTTCGTACAATTCTTTAATATAATGAGTTTATACCTAAAGGCAAGGAATTTTAAGCATCGATGCAATAACAGTGTCCATCAGTGCATTTTTTTTTTTCAGTGATGATTTGATCTATCATTTAATAACTTTTCTCAATTAGCCCTTTTCATAAGTAACGTTTTTCTCCAGTGTTTTCTATTACACTCTCCTTTGAAACTTTATCTGAACATTTTAACATAAATAAACTAAACATGTGACTATATTTCCAAGATAAAGTTAGTCAGATCTTTAGTATATTTAGGACTAACTCCTATATGAGTATGGATCGAAAAAATCGGTACTATTTCTTTATAGATCATTGAAATATAAGGTAATACTCCCAACTTATATTATTATATTTATTATTATTATTATTATATTACGGGTGGAAACACCCGTATAATTATTATCCTCCCTATATTATAAAATCCATTAAAAACTATAATATAACATAAAATCCGTTAGAAACATCTTTGCCCAATTCGGCTGTTAGTTTAAGAAGCGTAATTTTGTATTTATGACACTAGTCCTTCTTGTAGTACCCATACTAAGGTAAAAGAACATAAATGCGATATTTCCTGGTTATACTATTCACACCGCCTGCACTAGAATAGTATTATAGGGTAGTTTTGAATTTTACAAAAATTTTAAAAATTGTCCTTGACAAAATTTCTTAGATATAAATTTGTTTGATGAATAAATAAGTAACTTTTTTTGTCAGTCCGTTCGTCCGATATGACGATTTTTTTAACGCGATAACTCAAGAAAGAATAATCTTATCGACTTAAAATTTTCAGGATAAATTAAGTTCTATGAGGGGAAGATCACTACTGATTTTGAAAGTAATCCCCCCAAAAATAAAAAAAGTTATGGGTGGTTAAACTTTTAAAAAAATTGAATACAGCTGAAAGAAAACTCTGATTAACGTTACTTTTTCAGGATTTTTTTTTATTTATTTTATTTTTTGCAAAAAAAAAATTAAAAAAATTGTTGAAAAAAGTTTTTTTATTAATTTTATTTTTTTAATTTGTATTTGGGAAAATGCAATATACCATTTACTGGGAATGGAATATGGAGCATTACATGTCTTCACGCCTTGTTTTAATATTATATTTTATTAATATCGTTTTGTCAGTGGGATTAATAAATGCAGGTGCATTATGTCATCGACTAATGGAAAATAAAAACAAACTATGTATTTATATGGTTTTTGTTGTATTTTAGCTCATGACAGCAGAGTTCTAGTTAATGGCTCAAAGCAAGTCCCTTTTATAAACGAAAATTATCTGCCACACCATATAACTGGACATGGGGCAGTTAGTCCGTATGTTTTGATGCTTTCCGCAGAAATAATGGGAAACTAAATGTTCACTAATGAGACAAATTGGAAGTTACAATGTATAGGGGTGTTTATAAATGGACTTTATGGTCATAATTTTTCGGCTTTTTTGATTGTTTAAATTGTGGTTTAGGCCACTACAGAAAATTTTTTCGCTTGTTTAATACCTTGAAAATTACATTGTAGTACTTAAATATTTGCTTCTGTATTATTGTTTTTGTTTGTTTCTTTAACCCCGTACTATTCTACTTAATTAAGCATCCCCTAAGTCCAGGACTTGTGTGGGCTAGTAATAGAGAGAACCACTACTGACTTTTGAACCAATTTTTATAGGGAATTTCCGCTTCACTTATGCCTTTGCCAAATTTCAATTTTTAATTAACTGAAAAAGGCAAATCGGCACCAGTGAGAATCTAACTCACGCTAGTTGTAGTAGACTTGTCATGTACAGACGCGGTAGACCACTACACCAATCCTCCCATATTATTATTATTCTCGTTATTTATAAGAAATACTTTATAGTTAATGAGTGTGAAAAATCAAAATTTTCAGAAGCGACGAAAAATAGTTCTTAGAGTTGCTGTTTACTCTATTTTTAATATTTATTACAAGTCTGCCGAAATTTTTTAAAACGCATTAATAGGTTTTATCAAGGGAGACATTAAAATCGTAAATTTTACAACATCATATCATTTTGACAAGAGATTTTAAAAGTTGGGTTAAGCTTTTGACAAAAACTCTCCAGAATAAAATAGAGTAAGAACTGGGTTTTTTGTTAGTTTTTTGTATTGTACTATTTAAATTATTCTTATTGTGCTTTATAATTAGAAAAGTTATGTAAATTAGGTTGCTTTATTTTTCCCATAAATTTTATTCTACTAATTTTAATTTTTAGAAAAAAAACAAAGCGGATTCTGTGGTTTTGCTTTGATATGTTTTAAATTTGACAAATAAATTAAGGTTATTTAAAACTTAATTATTACCTGTCAAACTAAATCAAACTATGTTGTAAAATGTACGATTTCAATGTCCACCTTGATAAAACCGATTAATGATTTTTAAAAAAATTCGGCAGAAGTGAAACTTTCGTGGCGTTTTATACATGCAAAAACGTTCAGTATTTATTTACTAAGATAACGAGTTTTCACTGAATATAAAAAAAAAATCAAAATGAATTGTTTTAACTCTTTCTTTTTTTTTGAATTTCTGAATACAAAAATGTGACTTTTAAAGAGTCCCCCTAATACTTTATGTAAATATAATTTCATCTTTTGGATAAATAAAATATTATACTTTTGAACTTGAAGTAAACTGATAAAATCGGCAAGAAAATCCGGGAGCATACATAACTCCCATACAAAAGGTTTTATTGTGAACAAGGCTTTTGAATTATGTTGTTCTACATACCACAACCCCTTGTTGTATTATAATAACGAATACTACTTATGAAAAAACATCCCACCTCCTATTCTGGCTGTTTTGTGACTTGACAGTCGAATACAAGAGAAATCATCTCGAGTGCGTTTCGCGATAACAAACCGTATTTGTGGGAATAAGAGTTAGGGTCGTTCTACGTATTTTCGAAAAAAATATAGCCTAGTTGTTGTAAGTTGGGTGACCTACGCTAAATAAATAGATTTCTGAACCATCGAATATGCAGTTAGCTTAAACGAATATATTCTTTATAGGAGGCTTCACATTTTCTTGTGGATAAAAGTCATACGAGTTTATGTACTTTAGCAACCTGATTACAAAAATTATTTTAAAAAAATAATAATACTTTTTTATAGGATAATTTGGCGCTAAAATTAAGTACTGAGATTGTTTAAAGTGTCATCCTCCAGAGAGTTTAAGCATCCCTAAGAGAAAAAGTGACAAAGAAATTAATTTTTCTTGCCTTAAAAGAACCTTTTTTTTAGAGTAAAAATAAATATTCAAGTATTCGTATTTCGTTTCCATATTTTATTGTTTATAATTTTTAGACTCCACTGTTCTCTTATAGTAGTTTACCAGTGAGACATATCTTTCATAACAGAGATAAATTAACTTACATTGAAAACTTCTCAAAATTAGAACATCTTCATAGCGTAGTTGGAGTCTTCTCGGTTCGTTAAGGAGTCACTCATTTGTCTCTGTGACCACTCGTAACATCCGTTTTAAACCGACAGAAGAAGAAAAATTACTTAGGTTGGACTCGATAATAAGGAACTGGCATTATGCATAAAGTAGACTAGGGGAGAAAGGGGTAATAAGAAACACTCGGGGTTTTAAGAAACAGAGCATGTTAGAATTAGGACTTAACGTTAAGGCAGAAGCTTCAATTTTTTTTTGTATTATGTATTGATACGATGTATCAAGTTTCTTGTATAAATTTCAATTAATACTAATACGTTTAGTTGTAAAAAAATAATAAACTTTTTTAAAAATTTTGTTTCTTATTACCCCTTATGGGGTATTAAGAAACAAAAATATTATACCCTATAAAAAAGGCTTAAACAAATAAACTGAATGCACAAGAGACACCTCTAAAGCACATCTAAGTTTACTTTAAATTTGAACAAAAATTAATAAAGATTAAAAAACTTATCAATAAACAAAATTTTATTTTGAAAAGGTGAACTGTTAAACTAAAAAACCCATTTAATTTTTTTTATAAAAAACTAAAAAATGATGAAAAGCAGTAATAATAACTGGTAATTTTAACTTTTACAAACAATTAAACCTATTGTTGATGTTTAATTTATCGCTTCTGCGTAATTTGAATGGCCCATTTCCCAACAATTGAATGGGTCCATAAAAAAATGTCTTTGAACAAATTCTATATTTTTATTTAGAGGCCAGCTAAATTCATCCATTTCTGATTGTAAAATCTTAATTTGATATAATTCATTCAAATCCTCTTGAATAAAGGCCAAATACCAGTTTAGATTTAAATTACTGCATAAAAGTTTTTTTCTAGTAGCGCCAGTTCTGGTGACTCCTCTTCTTCGATATCAGAGATATTTAAGTCTTCGTTAGCGTCTTCAAGTTCCAAGGTTAAACTTTCCGACGATGAGTCACTCTCTATTACTACTGGATTTTTTCTTTGTCCTTTTAGTTTCTGATGAATATCGAGAAATTTTATTTTTACCTTTATCATTTTTCTTTACACTGCTTTTATCATCAACTTTTTGTTTCTTATTGTTCCTTAAATAAATAGTTTTAAAAAGTGTTTCTTATTACCCCAACAAAATACAATACCTGGGGTAATAAGAGAAAACAACTCTGCAAACACCAGAATCACTTTTAATAAATTATTATAATGACATTTACAACCTTTAAATGTCAGTCAAATATATCAATGTTGCAAAGCCTGCTAAAACTTTTAACAAAATTTTTATTCATAGTCAAAGATAAAATGGTCCCACTTTAAACATTAAAGTTCATGAATACATGTTAACTTTTTACTTAAAAAAAATATGTAAATGCTTAAGTAGCAACCTGCAATTTTTAGGAATAATAGCTTATGGATGTGAGTTCTTTGTACTTTTTTTTCAAATTTTTCATGCTTTTTTCTTGATCGTTTCTTATTACCCCTGTTTCTTATTACCCCTTTCTCCCCTAGTCTATAGAATGATACATAAAATATACATTTCCTTTTAATTTTATACAATTTGTATATAGATCTATAAATAGGTTGGGTAGAAGTTTTATTTGTTTAATTTTAAAATTTCAATTAAACACGTTATTTCTAAAAGTCCCACATTATTCATAAAAATGGCCTAAAATCGAATAAAGTTCGTAATAGTATAACTTTAAATCCTTAATTCCTTTTTTGATAATTGTTACAACATCCTCTTGCTAAGCAAAAATGTACATTTTCTTAATTAAGGATTAATCAAAATGAATTTAATTAAAATCGGATAATTAAGGATAATTAAAATGGGTGTATGTATTTAATGAAATTGGGTCTTTAAGGTTGCAGGACTTGGGGGAAGATACACCAGATATCACCCTAATTATGCCTATAATAAAATAGAAAACTTTTGCTTTCCCATTTTGAAAATTTTCAAAATTTCGGAAAGCATTGTATTTGTGCAAAAATTTTCTATTTTTTTGCACATTTTTGCGTGTTATGAAGTTTTATGTCGATATAAATCAGTTTCAAGCAAAAAAAAATTGTCGGTCGGTCGATCGGTCGGTCGATCGGTTGGTCGATCGTTCTGTCCGAAAAATTTTGTAAGCACGATAACTTAAGAACACTTTAAGCTAGAGACTTTAAATTTTTCATAAAGGTATATTACCAAAAGTTCTCGTTCAGGATTGTTTTTGTGAAAATTGGTATATGGGTTTTTAAGGTTTTTGAAAGAGAATCTGATAATAAAAAAATTCTCCACCCCATAAGAGGCGGGGGGTATTTTTTGTGAAAATTGGTATATTTTTAAGGTTGCTATAAGTAAATCTGATAATAAAAAATCCGAGAAAAAATCTATTTTACGCGCGAAGGTGAAAATGGGAAAGCTCTTTTACTGGGCAGTGTATTTTACAAAAAATCGATCCTTTTAAAGCAAGGGTTTTATTAAAACTAGAGATCTAAAGATCTTTGAATACTTTAATAAAAACCTTTTTAAGTAAAGTTCTGCACAAATTGTATAGAATCAAAAGAATTAAATGTGTTAGAGTAAGAGTGCTTATGAGGATTGTTTTTTTGTTTGTTGAAAATATGTCAAGTGTAAATGCAGTCTTTTGAATTTTTATATGCTTTTGGTATTTATAAATCCAAAGGCATGGATTTTTTAAAATCGTAAGTAAACTGAAAAGCACACAGTTTTGAAAACTAAATTATTTGGTTACTAAAAACTGATTCTTATATCTTTTGGTACGCTGATTTTTTTTGTTTTTTCAAAAACGACCATATTAACATTATTGCAATCAATGCCTGAAGTTTTATTTTATAAGGGAGGAGTCTGCTTATAATAGTTTTGGAACTTCTGATTTCAAAAATGTTTTTTTTTACTTTCTTGCGTTAGTAAAAAAAGATTCGATTTTTTTTATTACTTTTTTTTACGTTTTTGGACGTTTTATGTACAAAACATATGATTTCCGTAAAAAAAATCTTTCTGTCGGTCGGTCTGTCGGTCTGTGTGTCCGGGAAATTTGTAACCACAATAACTTAAGAACGCTTCGGGATAAAGACTTCAAATTTATACCATAGGTTGATTATCTAACGTTCCAGGCTGGGATTGTTTTTGGTAAAAATCGGATTGGGGTAAAGGGGTAAAATGGGGTAAAAACAATTTTTTTCAAAAACCTTTTTTTTTCAATTTATTTTTCGTTTTACGAAAAAAGAGACTTTTTTCGAAAAAAAAATATTTTGAAAATATTTTTTTTATTTTTTTTTTCTGTTTTTTTTAAATTTTTTTCATTTTTGATTTTAATGAACCTAGACCTATAGGGGAAAGTATTATTTTGTTGGTAGCAGTTTTTTTTTCATTACATCAGATTTTTTAAAGGAAATTAAATTTTATCCAATTTTAAGTAAAAAAAAATAAGTCAATATTTAAATCACGATACTTAATAGTAATATAATTGAGGAGCATTATTTTAAAAGTTAACAAATCCAATATACGTGTTAGGGATTTGTTAACTTTTGAAATAATTCTCCTCAATTGTGAATTGGGATTGGGGAATACAGATCATACAAATATATCTGTTTTAAACATATGTTTCGTTTTTTGGATTTTTGAATGCAATTTGCAAGAAATGATGAAAATAACTGGAAGTGATTTTCAGCATATTGTGTTAAAGTATCAAATTTATTTATTTTTTTTGTATACCTATGTGGTTTTTTAATACACCATTATCTGACTAAAAAAATCATTAATTATACTTTGAAAACTCATTATGGACCCTCCATGCTTTTTCACTCTTCGTTTTAGAAAAAAATGTCTTTTATATGGAATTTGAATTTTCGAAATTGATTAATTAATTAATTATTTTATTTTGTAGGTTAGGTTTTTGGGGTATCGGGGGTATTCAATTAAAAAACTTCTTTTCTCTAAATTGTGACGTTTCGATAGGGCCTTTCTATTGTTTTTGAACCTTTAATTAATAAATACTGAATTAGCATAATTAACAACAATAAATTAAGGCATGAGCAAAACATTTTCTGCCATTATGCAAAAAAAAAATTAATTTTTATACTTACAAATTAAAATTCAAAGTCTCTCATTTGTCAACACATCTACAAACATTTTACCATAAAGTTGGACGTTATACATCCTATTTCAAATACATAAATACAATTTTCTACATAAAATTACAGATACAAACATTGACAGGTTAAAAAAATTTTCTTCTTCTTCTTCTACTATTTGGCATGGCTAAACACAGAACTAGAAACAAAGAAAGAACCTAAGTACCTTTTCTGAAGAATGTCATTTTTGTATTTGAACCAAATTAAAGTAGACTCCACTTAATCCCTCAACATCTGATTTTTTATTTATCGAGTCCTTTTCTTTTTTGATAAAAATCATTTCTGCAATTTCTCTTTTTCTCTTATTTTTTTCATTATACAAAATATCCACATTTTCTAGATCTGCTGTATGGCCAAAATCTACAGTATGTTGTGTTAGGGTCGTGCTCTCTCTCTTTCCAGATTTGATAGAGCTTTTATGTCCAGAAAGTCGTTTATTTTATTTTTATTATCATATGCCGTGGTCACGCGTTGGTTTTTTAGTTATTAGTTATATAATACATATATGTGTATACATAAACAGTAAAGTCAAAAGCGCACGGATGAAAAACAGCTGCAAAACTCGTTATACTTTAGCCGAGAAGCGAGGATAAGCACGCTTTATACCAAATACACTCCGCTGTATAATGCTAGTGCAAAAACTACGCTGTCTGCCTATCTATGAAAATTGTAGCTAGAAATAAGTAAATCAAGGAAAAAGTCCAGGACTTGTGTGGGCTAGTAGTAGAGGGAACCACCAGCTTATACTGACTTTCGAACCAGTTTATATAGGGAGTGTCCGCTTCACTTATGCTTTCACAATTTCAATTATTACATAACTGAAAAAGGCAAATCGGCCAGTGGGAATCGAACTCATGCTAGTTGTAGTAGACTTGTCATGTACAGACGCGGTAGAACACTACAACAATCGTCCCATATACGTATATATGCGTACTTTAGCTCAAGTGAGTGAAGAAATGCGTGTCTGCAACGGGCCTTTCACTTGCACACACATTCTTCACATATTTTCGGTAGCCACAGATCCGTGTGCCAAAGTATACCTTAACAAAGGGGAAAAGTGAGTGATCTCAGACGAAGTGAGATGACAGTCTCCTGCCCAATTGTACCAACTAAACATAGAGTGTACTAAAGATTATGCAGCAATTATAGAACAGTGTTATTTTTTTTAATTATGAGTTCCTCACTTAATTGGACGAGTGATGGGTTTATTAAAAAATCCGTCGTAATATTATAATTATTCATTTTAAAACCCATTTTATATAACTTTCCGTTTGTAAAGTTTTAGTTAAATAATTACAATTTTAATTATACAAGAAGTAATTATGGTTTTAAAATATAGAAAAATATTTTAGTGATAATTCGGAAAATCTTCAAGAAAATTAAATTATAGATTCGGATTCGAATCGAATACCAGTTACATCGGTAGCACTCGCTGGAATACCGATGTATTGAATTAATTGCCAATGGTTCAAAAACATTTTTTACAATTTTCGATGTTTTTATGAAAATTGTGGAACTCCCACAGTGGAGGGTTGGTCAAAATGGGGTAAAACAAGTTAATAAAGAAAAAAATATTATTTTAGTTGGCTTTGATATTTTGCAACCAATTAGGTACTTATTCAGTATTTATTCAGTACTTATTCAGTACCTAATCAGTATTTAAAAATAAATGGAACACTTTTAAATATTTCAATTTTAGTATCTACTATTAAGCAAAATTTCGAAACCTTTTTACTCAATCTCTCAAGTTTTAATTTCATATTTTTAGTAGTATCTTACCAGTTTAGTGTCAAATATTCAATATACAGGGTTATTCTTTAATTGTATTTTCAAGCACGCTCAAATGTTTTCTACATTTCTGTGTTTTGTCGCATATTTATTGCTCATCCATACATGTAAACCTCTTGTATATATTTCAGGCAATAAATATTATTATTATTATTATTCAGAAATAAGTTCAAGAAATATAAGAGGTGATTCTACATTAAAAAATATGAAAAAATGTTCCTATAAAGGTTGGTCCGGAAATAAGCCCTCAGGGTGCTGCGGCCCTTCGAAGATAGACATATTGAATGGGGAATCAAAAAAAATTTAATACTGCACGGCGATTCTTCACTTAAAACTAAGCAAAAAAGTATTCTTTACCAAAAAACCTAAATTTAATATTAAATGAGTTATAGCCTTTTAAAAAGTAACATTTTTAGTGGCTTACTTACTTCCTCTTACATAATTGCATTTTTTAAAATGGTTGCTCGTACATTGTTACACTATATGACATTTTTGATGTATTTTTAATGAAGGAATCTATATTTATTACAAAAAATCTAAAAAAAAACACATAAAAAAGTTTGGGGCAAAAATGTGTTAAGCCTCACATGTTTTGTCTGTCTAGGCACGCCTCTGAATAAATTCAAAATAATAAATTAACATAAACTTATTGCTCTTATTAATATTAGCGTACATGCAAAAGCTCGTCGCTCTAGCTTAAAGGGTAAAAGAGTTATTAATTAAAATCTTTATTTTTTTTACAATTTTAAAGGGCCGTAGCTTCCTTCGGACTCATTTCCGGACAAAGCTTTATAGGAACTTTTTTTCATATTTTTTAATGTAGAATCACCTTTTGAATATCTCGAACTTATTTATGAATAACCCTGTATAAATGTAGCAAAAATGTATCAAGGCGTGTTATATTTTTAGACATTATATGTCGCTATAATTTAAAACACTCTTTTAAATTAGAGGATAAATTTGTGCAACATGGGGCAAGTGAGGTAAAGAAAAGTAATTATTTACCAAGGTAGAGAAGACATTTTTTATAGCCGAGCGTATTAAATCCCGAGCTGCGTAGCAGCAAGGGATTTAAGAGTGCAAGGCTATAATAGTCTTCTCTACCGTGGTTTATATATTGGTTTTTTCATTACTAGCACTATTTAACTATTTTTATTCAAATAATAAAATAAATTATTATCATAAATTATAAATCTTGAAATTTTCATAAAAATCAAGTAGCTTTGATTAATGACATTCGTTTAAAAATTTAGTTTTTTTTTATATTTTCCACAATATTTAGCTAATTATTGGTTGTATTAATTGATAATAATTATAATTAATTACATTTAATAAATAGAAAGTTATTTAAAGCTATTTTTTTGGAGTTAATTAGTAAAAATTGCACAAAAAACTGAGACATCGAAAGTGACAGAAATCAATTGTTTATAAAAGGAGAGAGGAGAGAGGAGAGAAAAAATTATTATTGTTATAGGTGAAGAAAATTGATTTCACAGTCTGAAACATGATAAATAATGGTATGTTTTAAAGCTAGTAGTGAAAAAAAATATTATTTTAGTTTAGGCTTGAACTTGCAACTAATTAGGTAAAATTTAAACTCTATCCAAGGATTATATTGTGTATCTTACCAGTTATGTGTCAAATATTTAATAAATATATGAAACAAAAGTGTAGCAAAAAGAAGGCGTGTTATATTTCTAGACATTATATGTCGCTATAATTTGAAACACTCTTTTATATTAGAAGATAAATTAGTGTAATGGCCCTATAAAACTAGAGTCGGTAAAGTTGGTATCTGTCGACCTCGAAAGATAGCAGCAAAGAAAAACGGTTTGTAGTTATAAAATATTAACGCACGATTTGTCACAGGATGATTAATTTTTAATAAACTGTATAAGAAAAGGAATTGTGAGTTGTCTATAGAGTGTCCAAAGCCTAACATGCTAAATTTTTTTAGTAAAAAAATAAAAAGTCGCATATAATTTCTAAAAAAATATACCGGGTGTTACAAGAAGTATTGCCTACGATTTATCTCCGTCACTATAAAAGATAACTTTTTGAAATTTACAGAGCTTATATAAACCGTAAATACTTACTATAAGTTTTTAGAGTTTGCCCCTAGAAACATTTTACGTGAAAATTAACAAAATCTATCTGGCGCTGATTTTTTAACGTATAAATTGGGAATATCTATGCTGTTTTTTTAAATACCTCGATTTTAAGTAAAAATTATTCCAACCGGGGAATTTGAATGAGAAATCTATATTTTAAAGCATTCTCGAGTTAATAAAATATTTAAAAAAATAAAATAATACTAATATTAATTTTTTAGAAATAAGTACTAATTGAACTGGAAACAAATTATAATTATTTTTTAATTAGTTTACATTAGTAGTAGTAGCAGTAGTAGTAAATTTTTGGTTTGGCCAAAGCCGGACAACTAGGCCATTTCTGGCCCGTTTTGTTACCCCAGGCAATCCCAGCCATTTACAAATTTGAATCCTCCTTGAACCTGCCCGCCCTTTCAATAAATGTCAGGATATTGGCCCAGGGGAGATCTCTTAGTTCCTCTTGGTTGAGTCTTTGAGTTTCACTAAATTGAAATATCTTTTCTCTTTGTGTGTATGCGCCTTCGCCAAATTTGCAAAAAAAAATACCACTTAATATAGGTACCCTAGGATATTTGTGAGTAAAAACATAGGTAACATTTCTCTCGTTGTATGAAATATATCAGTACTTACAGTTTCTAATAATCTCAGGCTTGTAATTTATTTCTGAGGGTTTCTATAAGTGTATTCAATGTCCCAAGAAGTAAACCAAGGGTCTTTGCTCATTATCAACCCGAGAAATGACCCTTTGCCGAAACGATTACCACCTTAATGATAGTTTCTTAATGAAAACGTTTCCTGGGGGTAGGACCATAGTTACGGGTGTCACACTATTTTTTTGATTGTATTTTATATGTTTAACTTTATAGTATATTAAAATACTAGTTTTATTATAGTCGTTTTGTTTGCACGGGTTCATGTTTAAATTTATTACAACAACAACAAAAAAACATTTGTGATAAATAATTATTTGATTTCAATCATCACATTTAAAAAATATAAGAATATAGTGGACAAGAGTACACTAAACTCCAGAAATAAACTCGATTTAGTATATTATAGCTATTAGCTATATACTTATATAAGTATATTATATAAATTATTTCCTTGTTTTTTTAGAATCATGATATACAGGGTGTTTATTAAGTACGGTACGTAACTTTAGGGTGTAATTCCTTACCCAAAAATAATTTAAAAAATCCTTTAAACATATGCCCTAAAACGACTCGTAAGGGAGCTGTTATGTTTATTTATTTATTTATTTATTTATTCATACGGGAGAGCCCCATTACAGTATAAATTTAACAATAATTACCTAAACTTAACCTATAAACTTAAATTAATCATTATTGAAAGAAAATTACAATTTTACAACGAGCGTACTTGGTAAACACCCTGTATATTTATATAAAAAAATAATAAAATGAACAAGTTTTACTACTATTTTCTTGAAACATATTAAAAAAATAAACTTCAGATTTTACGTTTTCATAGTTTTCTTCAGTAAGGGATAAGTTTCTGTGGAACAACCCTGGACGAATTTAAGCGGCAAAACATGAAATACTAGTTATACTACCATTTGGGACTCAAACTGCCATACTATGAATATTTGTCTTATTATTATGCCATTTGTATTTTCCTGTTATACATTAACACTCCCTAAAAGGGTATCTATTGTAGTTAAATAGGCCTGATGTGATACTCAGGTTATTAATTACCACTACAGGCCTAACTATTATTAAGTTATTATACTGTATCTATAAGTAGTTAAGTAGCTTTAAAAAGGACATCATTGTTTGTAGTCTAGCAGAAAAATCACAATAAACAGTGTGAACGATTTGGGATTGTTATGAAATCTTATAGATTTTATACTACTTCAAACATTAAAAAATTAATTGAAAACAGTTATTACCCATTCAAAGTTGGTTTAAATTGGCCAAAATAATTTACATTAATAGTAACAAAGGTTGTTGGTTCTAATAACACAGTCACATTCTCATCCATGAAGTAGAAAAAAAGTTAAATTTGCAGGGCTGTGTAATCTATTTTTTCAGTATAATAATTTAAAAAAATCACAAAATTTCGAGATGGGAATAGAATTAATTTTTGTTATTAAAGGACATTTTCTGCCCAGTATTCAATTGTTTTTGATCACGTTTCGCTAGCGATTGTGTTAGCCGCTTTATTTGTGTTTTTATCGTTATACTTTATATTTGTGTATTTAGGACAAAAAAGGACTTGTTTGTGGGTTACATTTGAAAAGATTGGGCACGTTTTAAGTCTGAGTTAAAATTAATAATTTTCAATCTCTAATTTAAGATAGTTTAACTCCTATTTATTGCCTTAACCTAATGCTAAATTTTATATTTGTGATCCTGCACAAAGAAATCCACCTAGTGTGTCAAAACTTTTCTCAGAAAACGCGTTTAAAGGTTTGCCTTCATTTCTTAAAGCTATGCTCGATGTGTACAATCGTTTACGTTTATTTTCTCTAAACATCGTTGACCTGCTCCTCTATAAGCAATAACTGCTCCACACTAATTTCATAAAAATATTTTGTTAAGTGAAATAAGTAAATTTGACACAATAGGTGGGTTTCTTTCTGCAGGGTCACATATAGGATTTTACATATCGCCTTGTAAATTCCGAAACATCGTATCTAAAAAATAGGAACTTGCCAGAAACTAGAAATTATTCTTTTTTATGGAATTAGTGGGGTAGTAATTTAATAACTGACTAATTTATATGAATAAGAACTTTTTCTTGTTTATATGTAATTAATAAAGTTCTAAATAAATACCTTTTAAGTGTTTAAAAATGGATAATTTGTTAAACCTGTCAAGTGGTCATTTTTCAGATACGATGTTTCGGAATTTACAAGGCGATATGGCTGTAATGCTAGTCAGTGAGTGGTAGTCACTAACCACTTTCCTCGTGTAAATGCGTTAACTTGTTTATTGTAGACTAAGGGCATATCCACAGGCTCGCATAACAACAGTACATAACAATCACGGCATCGCATTCTTATGTTTTATATTCTTATGGATAGGCCTTAAGTCTTATTAATACGATACTTTCTTTTTATAGATGTCATGATGTACTTAGAATATGTAGTAGAGATGCTACAGTGTAGAGTTGTTAAGAAGTTGAATTTGTTACGAAGTACTTACAGTTTTTTGATTTTTGAGAGTATGCTCATTATTATAATATTTATTTATTTATTTACTTATTTATTTATTTATTTATTTATTTATTTATTTATTTATTTATTTATTTATTTATTTATTTATTTATTTATTTATTTATTTATTTATTTATTTATTTATTTATTTATTTATTTATTTATTTATTTATTTATTTATTTATTTATTTATTTATTTATTTATTTATTTATTTATTTATTTATTTATTTATTTATTTATTTATTTATTTATTTATTTATTTATTTATTTATTTATTTATTTATTTATTTATTTATTTATTTATTTATTTATTTATTTATTTATTTATTTATTTATTTATTTATTTATTTATTTATTTATTTATTTATTTATTTATTTATTTATTTATTTATTTATTTATTTATTTATTTATTTATTTATTTATTTATTTATTTATTTATTTATTTATTTATTTATTTATTTATTTATCCACTTATTTATTTATCCACTTATTTATTTATTTCTTTATTTTTTTATTTTTTTATTTATTTAATGGTTTTGAGTCATTTTGTGACCTAATTTTAAGGAGTTTTATATTAGACTGTATGAAGTAAAAGTGTCTTTAGTTAAAATATGAAGATTGGAGATGTTATACAAGTTCCTTTTCTGGAAGTAGTACACATAGTATAACTTAATATTTGCGCTTCTTTGTTGAATCAAACGGAATTTTCAATGTAAAAAGATCAAATAGAGAATAATTGGCCAAAATGAATAGAACCCACTGTTTACATAGATCCAATTAAACTCGAAAAAGTTAAACTAGATTATATTATATCTTTTTTATATATATAAAATTATTACTCTCTCCTAGGATATAAAGTTATCATGGTGGTCCGGAAAAAACTTTTATTTTTTTTATCTTGGCATTTTTTAAAGGGATATTTTTAGATTATTTCTCATTTTATTGACACAGGAACGGTTTCACAGTAGAATAGTACCAGTGAATTTAAACAATTAACATTTTGATAATATTATCTTTTTAAATAGGAGCGTAGTAATTGGGTGCTCCTTATATATCATTAGAAACTGTAAATATAATTTTTTATGCCCTGAAGAAGTAATATTTATTATTTCTACATTTCATTGAAAATTTGATGCCAATAAGTTAAACCGTTCCTGAAAAACATTCTAAAAATTACTCCTTTAAGGAAGCTCTCTTAGGAAGTAATTTAGCACACAAAATTAAGAAACTTTTTTCTCGTTTTTTGACGTATAATATGTTATTTAAATTATGGTTTTAATATATGAATACAATAATATATTAAAAAAAAAAGATCCCCGGCTGGATATGGGGTAAATAGTACCACAAGCTGCAAGGTTATTTGTGGCTTTTCATGAAACTGTGTATAAAAATCTACTAATAAATAAACATAAAATATCTTATTTTTTGCACTTTTGCACAAATTTACACAAAAATTAACCTAAAGATTATTTCATTTTTGGTTTTAAATTGATAAGTTCATCATAAAGGGGTTTATGACAAAAACTAAGAGTTAGCAAGCAGTAAAACTAAAAGTATGTCCCAGCCCACCGTGTTATATTTTCGTTTTTCAATCAAAAAGATGATTTCCTTGAAAAAAATCTGCCTGTGACCACAATAACGTAAGAATGCTTTCAGCTAAAGATTTCAAAGTTCTTGGCTAATATTGTTTTGGGTATAAATCGGGGGCTAAAAATTTTGTATAAAAAAAATATGATTCAGGACAATTTTATGAAAAGATACTAAATTTTAGGCATACAATAAAATGATGTTTCGTTTAGAATTCCAACTTTCTCAAAGTAAAATTATTACAATTGAAAAAGTTTACATATAAAACAAAATGTCTAAGTTAAAATTTATTGTTCAATAAAATTTGTCTTTAAACCGAATGAAATTTAGACCAAAAGTAATTCTAAAATAAATTTTAGGAAGCATCCTGCCAAAAATAAATAAATTGAAAAAGTTATAATTGAAATCTTTTTTTTTTTCAAAAATCCTTGATACATTAAGAGGAAATTTTAGAGATTTTTCTTTTTCTTAATTCATACACTATACCATACGTTTAATTTTTAGTTAAATTAGATGATATACATACATGCGTTGTTGCCATATTTATATGCTTTACAATGTTTATTCGACGGTGAAACGCGCTGTATAAACTATTATCTACACATATTTTATTTTTTGTATAAATATATATCACAGAACACCACGGTTGTAGTGCTCATGAAAAAAGGTGGGAGTGCAGATATCCAGGCTCGGTAAGAATCTTATTAATTGTGCTGCTGAAAATCTTCCTGCATTATTTTGGTAATAAACGAATAAATAAATAATTCCAATTCCAGTTCCAATTCCAGTAATGGCATTTTCCATAGGATAGTTTGCCAGCTCAATACAATATAATTTTCGGCCTACGCAAAACCGTCTCACTCTGTAGTGATGTTTTCGCAGATGCCATCTTATAAAAAAATTATCTTTAGAATTTATAAAAAAATTGACTTTACATGTTCAACAGTTCTACGTTAAAATTTAACATCACAAAATAAAAAAAAAAAACATAAATATTCAAGATTCACTTAAAACTTTACTATTAAAGTTATATTTTCACTAACCAACATAAAATAAAATAAATCAAGTCATGTGCATATCTACAATAGCAAGGCTGATGCAGGAATAAATCCGCCTAAGCGGCCACATCCGTCTCTTACAAAGAACACGCTGTGACTCAGATAAATAAATAAACGTAGCACTCTTGACGTATAGTTCGTAAAATGTCGTAAAATGTCGTATTACTTTACCCTGCTTCATCTTTTGATTTTTTTTTGTTATTATTAAAATTTAGTGCCTTTGTCATTAAATTTGAATAAAAAGGATATTTTCAAGATAGGGCAGGGTGGAATCGTGTTAATGCGCACTCAAAGTTAAATGTTCTTAAGATATTCTCACAGCTCTAATGACATTGAGCTAGTCATAAAAAATTAATAAATACATAACATCCAATTCAAGCTCTAAGCACAAAAATCACTAATTTTCCAGAATTTTTTTGTAGAAACTTTAAGAAGATTAAACAAGTCTGATAAAATATTTTTTGCGAAAAGAAAATTTAAAACAATAGGGGCAGTTATTAATTTTTAGCAGAAATCGTATTTTTTCTGTTTTTTTTTCGCATTGAAGCCAAATAACTTTAAAACTATTTGGGACAGAGAAATACGGTTTGTGCTATTTAAACGAGCGCTTAATTTCAATCTGGAATCAATATTTGTGATCTAATTTTAATTTGGTTTTATTATTTTTTGTTGAAAAAAATATCTTTTCACAAAAATATTCCAAAATAAAGAATAAACTACATTTTACACCTTTTGAGCAGAAAGCCATCAAGTCACCTTGCATTATACACAGTGTATTTGAAATAGCGTAGGAAATTTTAACAGGTGATTCTACATAATAAAATATGACAAAAAGTTCCTATAAACATATGTCTAAAAATGTGTCATAAGGGAGCTATGCCCCTTTGAAAGTGGCTAGAAAAATCGGTTTTTATTTAATAACTCAGGAACCCTTTGAGATATATCAACGAGGTTTTGCACGTCAACTAATCCTACCAAGGCCCGTTTTTGTGTGTTATTTTCATGTATTTATTTCAACCAGGGGTGTGCGAAACGGGGGGGCTTATCAGTTTTTTGTCCCAAACTTTTTTCTGTTTAACTTTTTTGCAATTTTATTTTTAAAATATGATTCCTCAGGTCAAATTACATAAAAAAGGTACTCTTGTTGTAATACTGTAGGATTAACCGTTTACGAGAAAATTTCATTTGAAGGTGAAATTCCACGGTTCGAGGACGAAAAATTAAATACTAAAATGTTGAAAACCAAAATTTTAATGATGCAGGGCGAATGTACCTTAAAAACTAAGAAAAAAACCTCATATACAGGTACTTCCAAACATCAATCCTAATGGAGCTATGGTCTCCTAAATATGCACCATTTTTAAAGGGCCATGGTAGCTTTAAAAGCGTTTTTTCGACCTACATGTATGGAAACTTTTTTTTTTAGTTTTTGATGTAGAATAACATTGCATCATTAAAATTTTGGTTTTCCACATTTTAGTATTTAATTTTTCGTCCTCGAACCGTGGAATTTCACCTTCAAATGAATTTTTCTCGAAAACGGTTAATCCTACAGTATTACAACAAGAGTACTTTTTTTATGTATTTTGACCTGGGCAATCATATTACAAAAATAAAATTGCAAAAAAGTTACACAGAAAAAAGTTTGGGACAAAAAACTGATAAGGCCCCCCCGTTTCGCACACCCCTGGTTTAAATAAGTACATGAAAATGACAAACAAAGATGGGCCTTATTAGGATTAATTCACGTGCAAATCCTCGTTAAAATATCTCAAAGGGTTCCTGAGTTATTAAATAAAAACCGATTTTTTTAGCCAATTTCAAAGGAGCGTAGCTCCCTTATGACGCATTTTTAGACATACGTTTATAGGAACTTTTTGTCATATTTTATCATGTAGAATCACCTGTTAAAATTTCCTACGCTATTTCAAATACACCCTGTATTAGGAAGCAGTTTTATTTATTATATTTTCACCAGTTTAATTAAATATATTAAAATCTTTATTGTCCTATCAATTTTATTTTATGTTCTTTTAAGACAATACGAAAATCAAATGAGGCTATTTAAATTGTTGAAAAGAAAAATATTGGCTTAAATTCCTTAAAAGATAAAAATAAATTAAGCGAGGACATTTTTATGACTGCAAAAGGTGGTCGGATTTGTGGTTATTTGAGGGAATTTGTGCAACCATATTTACAAATAGATTTTTGCAGGTGAATAAATTTTGGATAATTTAGAATAAGTATTACACACATAAAAATAAAATCTTAATTTAAATGAAAATCATTTAAGTCAAGTGAGTGAACTTTAAATTTTTATATTGACTTGTAAATTTCAAAACCTCGTATATTAGTCTAGTAACATAATAAATGTAAATTGCAATAAATGTACATGGCCTGATATTTTAAAGGTTAGTGGTGGATGGTAACAGAACAGGAGTGTCTGTTACTATCCACTACTACCCTTTAAAATATCAGCCCATGTACATTTATTGCAATTTACATTTATTATTTTACTGGACTAATACTGCCGTGCTAAGATTAAAGGTCCTATCTACATAGGTTTAACATATACAGATAGGACCTTTCAGCTTACCAAGGCAGAATATACGAGGTTTGGAAATTTACAAATTTACTGAAAAGTATAAAAATTGAATCAAGATTCGAAAAGTGATTATTGATCAAAAGTCTAGACTATCGGCGACGTGGCTCAGTCTTGTCTCGATTTTTTAAATTACACTCTTGTCTTGATTTTTTCTCGAATTCTAAAAAGTATGTATTTTTTTCTGTGTATTTACTGATTCATGTATTCAGATTACGAAAATTTATATTATGTATTTGTATCATCAGCATAATTCACAAAAAGGATGCAAATACTGTAACTTTTCGATTTCCGGATTAGTATTGTGTATGATATATTTCACTGAATTACAACCCCAGAAAAATGACGTGAAGCTATAATAACCCTTTAATGCATCCCGTAACCATATAGTCATATGGACATTTTAAACCTATGACCCAAATCTAATCTAAACTAGTATATTTTTAAATGACAAAAAAAATCACCAACCCTAATTTTAATTTTAGCTTTCTCAAATTTTATTAAAAATTTTTATTAAGAAACGGTGTCTGTTTTGAAACATTCAGTCATCAATTGTCTGGGAATAGGTTCAATTTTGCTCAAATTTCTCCTAAAACGAATACATTTCGTCTTCACATAAACTAGAAGTAAGGGTTGCGGCTAGCGTGCCGCCTTCATTAAGACCAACAAGAAAATTAGGTTGGAATGAAAATATTTAGTCTGTCTTATACATCTAGGTTAACCTATTTTAATTCGAGAATCTTTTTTAAGGGTACTACGGCGACTTAAAGAATTGCACTTTTTAAGGGACTGTAGCTCTCTTAAAGGCGATTTGTGGATATTTGTATATGGGAACTTTTATAGTTTTTAATGTAGAATCACCTTGTAGTAATAAATTTTTTATTGGTGCATTTTTTGGTCCCTATTTTTGATACTCAGAACGTAAGATTGCCTCTTAAATTGCATTTGTCTCGAAAACGGTTGACCCTACGGTATTACATAAAGAGTACCTTTTTTATGTATTTTTTACTGAAGAATCCAATTTAATTAAGAAAATTTCAAAAAGTCTACGCATATAAAAGTTTGGGTCAAAAAAGTGACATCGCCCGCCCATTTTACTCATCCCTTTATCAATGTTAAGCCATGTTGCTATAGTTCATATAGTTCCAGAGATATTAAATAAAAACTACTTTTCAGATGTACCCTTAGGAGGGTCTAGGGCTCATTTCCGGACCAACCTTTATAGTAACTTTTCTTCATATTTTTAGACCTAGAATCATCCCTTAAAATTGTTTACCCTATTTATGAATTACCCTGTATATGCTCATATACATTCAAAACAAAATTAGAAACTAATATGGGAGATTTAGCTCAGCGCTCAATGGCATCGATATACCCTGACACTGATCTAATGATCGTGAGTTCAAACCTCACTGGCGCCGATTGCCTTTTTCAGTTAATTAATAATTGAAATTTGGCGAAGGCGTACTCCCTAGATATATTGGTTCGAAAGTCAATTAAAGCCGGTGGTTCCCTCTACTACTAGCCCACACAAGTCCTGGACTTAGGGGATGCTTAATTAAGTAGAATAGTACGAGGTTAAAAACAAACATAAACAAACAAACATAAACATAATAGCAAAGAAATGGTTATATTAGTTTAAATTCGCCATTCATTTGTCACATATCCAAAGCATCCTTCATATATGTCATTTGGTTTAAAGCATTTCTTTTTTTAGTGTGTTTAATTTTATATTAACTTTTATAAAAAGGTGCAGTAATCAGAAATAAAATAGCATTCTAGTAATTATTGTTTTATAAAATAAATCGTAAAAAAGCATTACCTTGTTCCACCTTAATGTAAATTCTCTAGTATGCTCTCTGTTTCTTATTCCTTAAGACTATTATCACCGCCTGATGAGATCTTAATGAAATGAATAAAAGGGGTTACGCGTACTTCATGATAAATTGACAAATCTAAGTGATTTTAACAATAGATGGAGACAGTCAATTTAATAATACTACACTGATTTTGACTATTTATTATATACCTACATAGTGCAGTTCCAAAATACCATAAATGAATTAAATTAGCTTCTATATAATTTTAGTTGTATATCTTAACGTTCTTTACAACATTTTCTAGTTTTCCGTTTTGCCTATTATAATTTGTAGGCAGTTTTCTCTATATTTCCCGACTCTGTGACATCTATAATCTACTTTGACGGGAAATATGTTTGTAATGTGTGTGCAAATGAGAGGCCCGCTGTAGGTACGCAAGGCATGGTAACGCTTTTGACGGAAAGAAGAGAGCGCGCATGATTCCTCCCCCTTTCGTCGGAGACTTTGTCTCATGCGAAGAACTATATCTATACTATAGTGAACATTTTCTCGTAAGCAAGTCATGTTACTATAGTGCGATCTCTCCCACTATATTATTATAAAAGGCAAAGTGGGAAGGACATACGGTCACGTGACTTGCTTGAGAGAAAATGTTCACTATATGTGATATCTGTCCGCTTTTGCATCTCTCGTCTTTTACAACTCTACTCTGAGATAACTTTCATTCTTTATATGTCCACTTTTTTACGTCCACTCTGCACTTATAGTGCAGTGCACGATATATAAAAGTACACAGAAAAAAAGGATATCTTGAATCAAAGCAAAACGATCTTGAACCAAGGCCGCCATGGCTTTCGATATGTTCAACGAAATGACTGTCTTGGATCAAGTCCGCCGTGATCTTGGCACTTGAGGTCCTAGATTTAAGGACATTTCCTTAAATCAAAGCCACTTAAACCATTTATTTAAGATAATATTATCTTAAACCAAGTATGTAATTATCTTGATTTAAGATCATATTATCTTTATCCAAGATCATATTATCTTACACCAAGTCTTGGTTTAAGATAATATAATCTTGAATGAAGAGAATTATAATCTTGATTTAAGATTATGATTCTCTTGATCCAAGATCATATTGACACCAAAGTCAGGTTCCAGGGTTAATAGAATGGTAAATATTTTGAAAAAAAATCCCACACATGTATAATACTATTTCGTACGCCTATGAAATATGATACTTTCTTACTCTGTTAATCGTGTGAAATTTCATAGGTGATCGTAAGAAAAAGCACTTGTTTTTGAAGAAAAACTTGTTGCAACGCCATTGCAAAATGGCGCTTATAGGTATAAATTATTTAAAGCTACTTAGCCGTGAATTTTTTAAGTAAATTTGAAAATCCCCATCGTTTAAGGGTAACAGATACAAATTCTTCCATTTTAAAGCAGATAAAAACAATGATACACCTTAAAAGACAACTGACGGCAAAAAAAAACAAATCTAACTTCTCTTCCGTGCATATCTTGAACTACTACGCAAATTGTCTGCCAGCCAACAATAACAACGGGCGAGTCTACTATATATCTACGTGGGGTGAAGTCGGCAAACTGTTTACCGTAAGACAACATGGGGCTTTGAGTCAAGATAATAACTCTTGATTCTCTGTTACTATTTTAAATGTCATGCATTTAAGGAACAAATCCTTGACACAAGGATTTTTCTACCAAGAGAATAATTAAAGGAAACCAAAATCACAGATAATCATAAACCGAGGATACATGATCTTAAAAGAAGATTATTACCTCGATTTAAGATAATATAAATCCAAGATAATTTATTATCTTCTGCCAAGATAACCTTTTTTTCTGTGTAGTATATTATAAACTGTAAAGCATTGTACGTACATGATCATTGTACATCTCTTTGGTGTGTTTTTATTTAATTAATAATATCAGTTATTTATTATTATAAATTTAATTTAGTTATTTTTTATTATGAATTTAAAATATTGCAAAATATAAATAAATTTTATATATTGCTATAGCAATATCTACATAAATTTTATAATTTTGCAGTATTTTAATTGAAAATTCGAAATTTTCATTTGATAATAAAGATTTACGTATTAATATGTAAACAAAAATGTTGTTGGTAATTGAAAAAGTTATATGCAAAATGTTCCAATTTATTATTTGATATACTAAAATTATGAAATATCGGGTAAATAAATTACACAAAATGTGTTAAAATATTTTGTTGACTAATATATTTTGAAATTATGAGTTAATTTCGTTTTTTTAAATCGTGATATTACATTTTGGATACTCTTGTACACTGATAATAGTTATTTATGGTACTAGTGGGTAAAGTAAGATATTACCCATGAGAAAATTTACCTGCGAGGCGTCAGCCAAGCAGGTAATTTTCGAGAGGGCAATATCGGTTTACCCATGAGTGCCATACAAGGTTTTATCAAATAAATAGCTTAGAAATTCATATTTTTATTAAAATTTTTAATGACATTTACAAGAAAATAATTTGACAAGTGACAGTTGAGTGGGTAAAATAAATAATTATCCACTCAATAAAGTAAAAGCCACGCGGGGGTTATTATTGAGTTTATCTATTTAAAATAAAGCTGGTAATTGTCTCATTGTCTGTATGTTTTGGATAAAACATTTTATTTGTGTCAACTAAATATTTGGTTGGATATAGCCAATTAAATTATTTGGTTGTGACAAATAAATATTATTTCTGTCAAATAAACTATTTTGTTCCCATTAATTAATCATTTTGAAATTTAAATATTTGTTTAAATGAACTAAATATTTATTTGACTCAAAAAAAATTTTTTACTCTCAACCAAATAATTTAATTGGCCATATCCAAATACACTGATAAAAAGGATTTATTTGGATATGGCCAATTAAAATATTTGGTTGTGAGAAACAAATTTTATTTGAGTTAAATAAACTATTAGTTCATGTAAACAAATATTTTAATTTCAAAATGATTAATTAATGGGTTAAAAATAGTTTATTTGACAGAATAAAAATTTATTTGTCACAACCAAATAATTTAATTGGCATATCCAACCAAATATTTGTTTTACACAAATAAACTGTTTTTTCAGTGTAAATCCTTTTTATCAGTGTATGTATTTAACTTGAATAAAATAATTCTGCAAACACAACATGTTAACAAACGTGGGTTGTGCTTCAAAAGAACTGAAACGGGAGAAAAAAAGAAGAAAAAGAAAAGAAGAAAAATAATAATAAGAAGAAAAAACAATAGTCTACAGCTTTACTGGGTTAATAAAAAAACTCACCCTTCTTCACACTGACAATAAGTTTTACCAACATAGTGTCCAAAACCTATGAGAAACGAGTATGATGGTTATTAAAAATCTGATGGGCTAATTATAGAATAGAATAGAATAGAATAGAATAGAATAGAATAGAATAGAATAGAATAGAATAGAATTTATTTCTGTAACAGGATACAAAGTATATTACATACGTCAAAAAGGTTAATTAATTTTAATAAAATTAACTAACAACGATAATTTTAATCTTAAAATGTAATAAATAAATAAAAAATGGATTTTTTTCACGAATTAATAGACAGACATAGACATTTACAAAATAAATTAAAAATATTAAAAGTTTTATAAATATTAAAAAACAAAAAAAAAACAAAAAGGACAAGTTTAAGATTCTAGGACTCTCTATAGAATTCATCCAGTTTATAATAAGCCTTTTTTTCTAAAAACTGTCTGAGTTGATTTTTAAATTTTCTAGGGTTTTCTATATCTTTTATGTGTGCTGGGAGCATATAATTTAAATATATTTTGATAAATGCATTAAAAAAAAATAATAAACAATTTTGCATTATTGTGTAATCTTTTGTAATTTTAAGTTAATTTACAGCGCTTTGTTAAATAAATAGATTAAATTTATTTACACACACTTACACAAATTCATGAATTAAACATAGTCAAGTAGAGTATAGTAAACTAAGTTATTTTTACATTATTTTGCATTCATTTTTACTCTAGAGTGTGTCATAATACATTATATTCTAAATATCTTACCATGATATGCCACAACCCCCTATATATTATAAACTAATTTATCTATTTGATGTCCCTTGATACATGTATGTTTCTATATCCATTTCAGATTATCGTGATCTGCTAGGTTGGTAATTGCGAATCTCATCTGTCATCATTTGTCTTCACACGCCAACTTTGCTTATTTACAAGAATTTCATTATCCTGACATTAACACACGTAGAAATGGGGGTAAAATATACCCTATTTCATTTCATTATTAGTAACTAAAAAAGTTACTAGGTTTAGTTTAGCTTTGTAAGTAGATCTTCTGGTGGAAAACAGAATTTTGCGTATTGTATAAATATAAATATGTCTTGAAAAAATAGGTTATATTTTTATGTCATACGAGTATCATTCAGATAGAATATAAACGTTTGCAATTATTTTATAATTATTAATAAAAATATGATAAAATGTATGTTCTCAGGCTTTGTCCACATATAACGAAGAAAAGTGGAAAAAATTTTACAACACTATTTTATAATTATTGGAAAATACCTTAAAGGGCCTTCGGGTAGGACGATCTTTTAACTCTTTTTACTCCATTGCTAACTTCGTGTCAATTTTCATCAATGACAATATTGGATCACATAGATGCGCCTTGAGTCTATGTCAAACCGAAATGTTTTCATTGCTATATCCAGGTAGATTTCAGCTTCCCGCTTCTGGTCACCACCCACCGCTATAGTGGTTTGTTGACAAATATGTTATACTTCACCTCCTCGCAACCTGGTTTGTTTACAATTGGCTTTGTATATGTTCTACATAAAACAAATCAACATTAATGCCATATCTATGTATATATGATCGAATATGACAATAACAACGACAGTTGCCATGAAGTTAGTAATGGAGTAAAAAGAATAAAAATATTGTCCTACCCGAACGCCCTTTTAGAAGTCTCTATAATATAGCATTTTATACTGTTCACCACAATTTATTATCACTTATTTATTATACACTTATTTATTTTATCACTAAATTATCACACTTTGTTTGCTTATATAAAATTTATAGACACATTTTCAAAAAAAAAAAAATACGGAATTTTATTTCTGACAGTGACAAGAGAAAAATAATTTTGAAAAACTTGATACCATGATTGCAACCTTAGTCAAAACAACTAATATTAACACCAATCATAAAAATCAAAAGTACTAAATATTTACTAATAATGAAATGAAATAGGGTATGCGGTACATATATGACATTCCTAGTGAAAAGAGATTTAAAAATGTTAAATGAAGTTTATTCTATTTGCGTTTCATAAGGAATCTGTTAAATCACACAACTGAACCAAATGACCTTAATATACAGAGCTTACACAATTGCAAAAGATGCATTTAAGTCACTTTAATGAAAAAATTCTAACTTTTTGAAGTTTTGTTATTATCTGTCAAGTTATTGACATTAGGCAACATGTTTACTTTAAAGTACGAAAGTATGTGTTTTCTTTTACTCTTCTGTAAACTTGGTAGGGACCCTTTTCACAGGGAATGTTACATATTTAAGAGTTGGTACGCATGATAAGTAAAGTAAATGAAAGGAGTTGCATATCCTTAATTATGTATTGGGGTTTCTCTGGAAATGACAGGGATAGGCAAAAACTAGTCGCTCTAAATAATAGAAAACAAGGTTTGTAAGATAAATTGTAAGGCAAAATGAAATAGATATTTGCGTGTCAGGGCCAGAAAGAACGTCTTTACTGGATGGGTCTCTGAGGCGAGGAACGAGTCCAGCAAAAAAAATAAGTTTCGGTTATAGACGCCACGATAAAATTATTATGCTAAACTAAAAAATAAAAATAGTTTTTATTTTTTTTTGGTTATGTAGTTATCTGTCAACATTAAATAAAATATGTACAAACAGTTGCCTAGCATCGACGAACCGAAAGTGTTTTCTCAAGACAGATATATATTTTGTTTTTACTGATAATTTTAAACAAAGATAACACTGGTCGACAAAAAAAAACATATGCCTCCATTTTGTCTGATATATCATTTTCGATGTACTTAATGCTGAATACGAATTTGACCTCCATTTGTTAAGTTTGGTTCAAGATTCTAAGATAAATGGTACTGCTTTTTTGAAAAAAAAAATTAAATATCGTTGTTTTCGGCCCTAAAATATTTTTTTCCACAAAAATTATACATCTATAAGATGCAGTTTTTTACGCAGATTTTAAAAATATTTTGTTTTTTTAGATATCTTTAACGATTTTCGAGAAAAGTTCAAAAAACTTAAAAAAAGTGAAACGTTTTTTAAATGCCTATTTCTCAGTTATTGCTAAAGATTTTAATTTGTTTAATAGCTTAGTTTGTTCATTTTTTAATAGTCATTAATTATGTGAAAACGGATTTAAGATTAAAAATTTTTGTCCTGAGATATAAGGGAAAAACCACACCCTTGTTTTAAAAAGTTCGAAAACCCCGCTTTTTTGGTTATTTTTAACAAAACAATTAGAAATAAAACTTAAAACTTTTTTATCGACTGTAATCGAAAATAATATTTTTTAACGCATGATAAATGGTTTCGCTTTAAAAAAAAACTGTTTTATTCAAAATCTATACTTAACAATGAGTTATGGCGCCGGGAAAAGGTTAAAAAGTGGACAGAATCCCCTTATTTTAAATGAAATATGGATTAAATCGTATTGTTTGACCAGCTAAAATTATTCAAATTTTCACGATATATAGCTCATTTAATTATACAGAGTGTCACATAAATTTTCGTGTTAAAAGATCATAGGGTACAGGGTATTATTGCGTGGGGAGAGTTTTTTATGGTCATAAATATAAACTGGTCCGTATTTTGACTGGTATGTATATGTTTTACAGGAAAAGTTTTTATTTTAAATTTTAATGAGGGATCCTGGGTGTTTGCATTTAGTTTGTCAGAAAAACTTCCTAGTACCACATAATAATTATTTTTCACTACTAGCTTTAGAACATTCCATTATTTATTATGTTTTCAGACTGTGAAATCAATTTTCTTCACCTATAGCAATAATAATTTTTTCTCTTCTAGTAAGAGTAAATTTTATAAACAATTGATTTCTGTCACTTTAGATGTTTCAGTTTTTTGTGCAATTTTTATTAATTAAACCCAAGAAAATAGCTTTAAATAACTTTTTATTCATTAAATATAATTAATTATAATTATTACCAATTAATACAATCAATAATTAACTAAATATTATGAAAAAAAATATTTAAAAAACTAAATTTTTAAACGTCAGTATTTATTTTAGCAAATGTCATTGATCAAGGCTACTTGATTTTTATGAAAACTTCAAGAAATATAATTTCTGTTAATAATTTATTTTGTTATTTGAATAAAAATAGTTAAATATTGCAAGTAGTGAAAAAATAATATATAAACCACGGTAGAGAAGACTATTATTGCCTCGCACTCTTAAATCCCTTGCTGCTACGCAGCTCAGGATTTAATACGCTCGGCTATAAAAAATGTCTTCTCTACCTTGGTATATAATTACTATTTTATTATACATATTAATATTTAATGAAGAATGCTGTTTACATTACTATTTTAAAATGTCATAATTTTTTAATCAGTGCATTCATTTGTTTTTTTTTAACTATTATTAATTAAAAATACGAAATGGCGGATCCAATATGGCGGAAAAGTTTGGTGAATAATAAATTTTAATAAAAATTGGTATCTGTGGGTTTTTGAGGATTCTGAAACTAAATTCATTATTGAAAATTAAAAAGTCAGAATGGCGGATCCAATATAGCAACAAGATTTGTTGAATTTTAATGGAATTTGAGAACAACTGAAATATAGCATATTTTAGGAATACTGAAACCGAACCCATAATTAAAAATTAAAAATTCAAAATGGCGGAAATAATATGGCGGCAAAGTTTAATAAATTACATCTTGCTTTAAAAACGTAAAGAAGCAAGCATGATTATTTTTGAGTACAGACAAGCGTCCCACGACTCCCGGGCCCTGTTTATTACCTATAACCAGTATACGGCGAATTTCCAGTGCTCGCATAGGCGCCGCGTCGACCCTAGCGTTGACGCGAGGTTTTAAATATTTGCATTTTATTTCTTTTTATCTTGTTTTTTTTCAAGGATTCCATTTAAACGAGTAAGGTGGAAAAAAAAGTTATCTATAAATAAAAATTAAAAACTTTCGTATTCTTAAATGATAAAAAGCGAATGTATATACATATGTATAGTTAATATATATAGTCAATATTGTTGTGTGTAACAAACTAGTCGTGAAATGTTTCGATTTAGTGACCTTTATAAAAATTTCACTCATAATTCGACAAAATTATTGCGCAAGCCTATGTTTCTGTGTTTATTTTCAACGTTGATGAGTCATAACTGAGTTTAGGCCGACTAGTGCCTATAACAAATATCTCTCTATAGATATTTAAAACTTTAAAAATAATTTAATTTTTTTTACAATTTCCAGTTTCGTTATTTTGAATATATAGGCCCAAGCAGGCAGACAGAGAAAGTCAAATATATTATACGCTACGTCCATTAATAGTTAATGCCACTTTCCCTTATTTTCGATTTCGTCCGGGGCCCCGGAAACGCATACATGAGAATTCCGGGACATAAAACAGTTGCAAGGTTGATAAATATTGAATAACCACTTTGCAACTCACAAAGACAGATAGATTTATAGGTAGGTTTTTATCGGTTTTTACATATAGCGCTTTTGTTAAATTAAAACAATTTTTTAAGAAAGTGAAATATTACTTTTCCGGCCCCCATCCATAGAAGGAAAAGTATTGTGATCATAAAATCATCCAGGATGATGTCTGTCTGTCTGTCTTTCTGTCCGTCCTCCACCTTAACTGCCTAAAGGTTTATCCTATTGGTATTCAAGCACCGTTTACTAATGGAATGCGACCATTAGTTTTTGGTTAAAAACCAAAAAGGTTTGAAAAAAAAAAACGATTTTTTTCGAAAATCGAAGGATAAAAACAAAATGAAAAATTTAAAGAATGTTAAGCCTTTAGTACAACTTTTTTCGACAAGGTCGTCAAAAGGTACACGCCTTATTTGGAGACATCCTCAGATCATGATCCTCTACATAACAGACAGACAGAATATTGTAGGAATTGTATTCTAGTATAAATTTTCATTGAAAAACTTTTTTTTGAGAAGGTCGTCAAAAGGTACATGCTTTATTTAGGGACATCCTCAGATCATGATGCTCTACATAATAGAATATTGTAAGAATTGTATTCTAGTATGAATTTTCCTTAAATAGCTTTTTTTGGCGAGGTCGTCAAAAGGTACATGCCTTATTTAGAGACATCCTCAGATCATGATCCTCTACATGACAGAATATTGTAATAATTGTTTTAAGCAAAGAGCTGAAAGAAACAAATATTATCGGGAAAAACTTTTTTCGACAAGGTCGTCAAAAGGTACAAGCCTTATTTGGAGACATCCTCAGATTATGATCCTCTACATAACAGACAGACAGATTATTGTAGGAATTGTATTCTAGTATGAATTTTCTTTGAAAAACCTTTTTCGGCAAGGTCGTCAAAAGGTACACGCCTTATTTGGAGACATCCTCAGATCATGATCCTCTAAATGACAAAATATTTTAGGAATTGTATTCTAGTATAAATTTTCATTGAGAAGGTCGTCAAAAGGTACATGCTTTATTTAGGGACATCCTCAGATCATGATGCTCTACATGATAGAATATTGTAAGAATTGTATTCTAGTATAAATTTTCCTTGAATACCTTTTTTCGGCAAGGTCGTCAAAAGGTACATTATTTAGAGACATCCTCAGGTCATGATCCTCTACATGACAGCATATTGTAAGAATTGCATTCTACATAGTATGAATTTTCCTTGAAAAGCTTTTTTCGGCAAGGTATTCAAAACACCTCAGATCATGATCCTTTACATGACAAAATATTATAGGAATTGTGTTCTACTATGAATATTCGTAGAAAAATTTTTTTTCGGCAAGGTCTTCAAAAGGTACACGCCATATTTAGAGACATTCTCAGAGCATGATCCTCTACATGACAGAATATTGTGGGAATTGTATTCTAGTATGAATGAATTTTCCTTGAAAAGTTTTTTTTCGGCAAGGTAGAGAAGAGGTACACGCCTTATTTTGGGACATCCTCAGATCATGATCCTACAAACGACAGAATATTATAGGAATTGTATTCTAGTATGAATTTTCGGTGAAAAACTTTCTTCGACAAGGTCGTCAAAAGGTACACGCCTTATTTAGGGACATCCTCAGATCATGATCCTCTACATGACAGAATATTGTAGAAATTTTATTGTTGTATAAATATTCGTTCAGTAAAATGACATAATTACTGTACTATTTTTTTTTTGTATATTGAAAGCAGATATTTCCTTTATGAGAGCACAGCTTTTGTATATTACATCTGTTCAGCGTGATCGAATCAAAACTCCCATAAATTATTAATAGTCTCTGCAATAGATAACTGAAGAGTTTAACTTTCAGAAGCGCTTAAACTCAGTTTTCTCGATTTTTCGGCAGGAAAAAAAATTCGATTTATTTTTTTTTTTTAATCGAAATTTTAACTAACAGTATTTAAAAGTAGGATACCGTTTTAAAAGTGAGTTTTTGGGCTAAATGAGAAAAATATGTTTTTGTTTGAAAAAGTGGAAAATGACTAAAAGAAGTTATAAAAAACTGTGTACCAAGTTAATTTAAGTATTTGTTAATATAGAGCAAAATGAAAAAAAAAAAATAAAAACTCGTTAGGAATTATTTGTTATCGAAAACCCGACAACAACGCATTATTCTTGCACTAAATGTGACTATCATATTAAAAAAAGTAATATTTTTTGTTTATCTAAAAGCCAACATAATAAAATTTAGGAAGAATGTATATTAAAAACACTGTACAATATCATTTGTACAATATATTTATTTAAGTTAAAAGTCTATGTGTAACTTTTTCATAACCTAGTTTTAAATCATGGAAATAAACTTAAAATTACTTGTCTGGGGCCACACTGTCCCATGGAACTGCCTGCTTTGGGTTATCGTTGAAGCTGCTGGTTTGCTTACAATGTTATTATAGTATAATAATAAATATAAAGATTTTGAAGAAAAAAAAAACAAATGTTGTCATTATTTTGATGTATTAAGGTCAAGTATGAGCCATATATACTACTGTTTTTATGCAAGAACCATATCGCTAAAAACGGTGTTTAAGCACGTATGAAATTTGTAATCTTCAACTGATCTGGATAGGCACATGCATAATTTAGAAGGCTCTGCCTTTCTATAAACATTTGCAGGAAAACATTATGATTGGTCTGTCGGTTTGTATGTACACAGTGGCAAATATTAGTTGAACTGATTGGAGCGTCTATTCATGAACAACCATTGCAAATAAATGATGAATAATTAAGGAGCAAATCTGAACTGATATTGTGGGGAATAGGTGTTTGTTAGAGTGGGACAAATTTAACGGGTGGAAACACCCGTTATTAAAATTGACCGAAAAATATTTTTTTGCATTTTCGGCTTAAGCATGTCATGAACATCGAGAAAATGTGGAAAAGTGGGTGTTAAAAAAATGTCGGTCTCTCTGTCTGTCGGTCTATATGTAAACCTTATAACTTTTGAACGGAATGTCCGATTTGAAAAACTTTCACCAAACGATTCAGGACCTTTTCTGTTTGCGTCACATCAAATATGGTTAACATTAGCGTAGGACATAATGATAAATACTAACCAGTAATTTACATAAAATACATATGACTAATGTTCGGTCCACTCTAATCTGTAAAATATATGCAACAATGGTATTCAGTTGTGGTTTTTAATTTTTAGTTTAAATATTTTTATTTGTATATTGAATTAGTAATATTTCAATTGGCTGTATTCAAAAAAGTATTTGCTTAAAATTTAGGGCCCAGAATACCCGCAGGGGCCTAGCTGGTATAAAATATTAGTAGATCAAAAAGGCTTATTCGAGTTTGGTATAATAAACTTATTAATATTTAAGTAAGGTCCCTGTATGTCTTTTTTATTACTTGCTATACACGGAGAGTAAACATTACTATAAAAATTCAGTAAAAAGACACTTAAAGCTTTTTACCACGGATAAAGACAAAAAAAAATTTAATTGACTACCTGTATATTTTGCCATTAACCAATATGTTATTGTATGTCCAGCGTTTATATACATTTATATTATGTAAGTGTATAAACTAGACATAAGTCTCGAGGAATATAGTAAAGAAATATAAGCTCATTTTTTTATTCCTTCACTATTTTTTCTGTGTCTCCAGGCACAGGGTATTTTACTAGATTTCCTAAACCTCCAGAAACAACAAATAAAACCTTTATATATCAAAGAGATATATCTTATAAGTGTTATATACCACGAAATCGTAATTTTATTTCTGGTACATTTATACAACATGTGTAGTTTAAGCCCAGAAAAGTATAAATTTTCGGCGTAAAGGGCAAGCGAGCTAAAATAAAGAATAGGGAAGAGGATTATCTAAAATTATATGCCTTGTAGATATTACCATACATAAAACGTCGCATTCATATGAAAAATCTGTTTAAAAGAGAAACGTTTTTTATTGTAATAGATCCTATATCGGATTAAATGATTTGTGGCTTTTGTCACCATTTTCATATCAAATATAATTATTATTTAAAAATTTAATTAAAATGGAATAACGTTTTATAATTTTTAAAAACCTGTCACGGTTTGCTGCAGCGCATAAAACCAAGTTATTTTTGGATTTTCTGAAACCTAATTTTACTTTCCCGGCCTCACACATAGAAGGGAAACTATTGTGATAGTGCAAACATCCAAAATCAAGAAAATGACGCTAATATATCCATTTTAAGTTTCCATAATACGATTAGAACCATTTCCAGGACGATGTCTATCTGTCTGCATTCCTCCACGATAACTACAAAAGCAATAATCTGCTCTACTTAAAATTTGGTATGCAAGCACAGTTTTTTTGCAGTGGCAAATATATTTTTTATGAAGGAAAAATAAACAGTTGAAGAAGTTTTGCACTGCAGCACTGGAAAAGATTGTGGAGGCTACAACAGATTTTTTTATTTCAAAAATTCGTTTAAGCGAGTTAGAGTACTGGATAGGCAGGTTTGTTAGGGTAGGTAGGTAGTTTACCATTCAAACTACCCACCTATCCTAACAAACCTACCTATCTACTAGATAGGTAGGTTTCTAGTAGTATCTAGTGCTCTAGTTTGTAGATAGTATCTAGTGTTCTAAAGTGAGTGATAAGGCTAATTTTAAAACCAACATAATAGTAGTTTTCGTAACCAGTTAGCGACTTTAGTACTTAGTGCACGAGAATGAGTCAAAAAATCATTCGAGTGGACTAAGGACTTGTCGCAAACGAGCTGCGAACAACATTTTTCGTTCGATCTACAGTCTAGACTCTTTAAAAATGTATATAAAATGTGTATAAAATAATGTTTTTAATTTTGACATTTCAAACTTTTATAAACGTCAAAACCAAAGCTATGTGTACTCGTTTGGACTTTTTGGATAAATGAGTGTGCATAGTTGTCATTTCATTCAAATATCCACTATGGATTCGTGCGATAGAAATATATCCTAACGAGGATATATAGTGAACATGCATTTTTCTTTATTTCGTGTACACTAGGTCGTACGAAAAAACTATTTTCATTTGTTAAATTAATTATAAATTAATTAGACAGCTGATTTTATGTCAAAAAATTAATTTCAAGTTTGTAATAACGTTTGTGTTAAATCGCTTCTTAGGGGCACTATTGTCAGTAACTACAGTAACTTAATTTTACCATTTCACAATTATTGTTACAATCCTTGATTAATATACAGCTTTTTATCTCCCTCCAATTTCAGATAAAATCAACTTCCCCTATTTTTTTAACGACTTTTAATTAATTACAAATCGTTATTATTAAACGAAATAAAACCGTAATTTATTAAAGAAAGCTGTTTAAAAAAATACGCACACCCTCAGATAAAATAAATTTACGCACGTTGTTTATCGGATTTTATCCCTACAGGGGTCGTCCATAGTAGGGTGTCACGAGAGTCGAGAAACGTAATTTCTGGACTCGATTGTCAAGAGTCTCGACTTTTGAGATAATAAAAAAGATTAATTTTGTCTTGACCATTTCTCGATAAAAAAAGTTCATTTCTCGTCTAGCAAGAATCTTGATTTTTTAAACTATCGACATTTTTCAGGGTTTTTTGACCACTAAGGTCACGCGTTGAAACATCCCCAGAAATAAAAAAAAGTTAATATTTTCCCAAAAAAATAGTTTTACCTTATTTTACTTCCTTACCGGTGTACCCCACAGATGTTTACCAAAAACCATCCCAGCGTAGAACTTTGGATAAGGATCGTATGGTCCAAATTTGATTTCTTTATCTCAGCGCGTTCTAGAGTTATCGTGGTCGCAAATTTTCCGGAGAGACAGATAGACAGAGAGACCAAACGACAGATTTTTTTTTAAGAAATCATTTGTTTTCATAATATGTCGAGAAACTTATAAAACGCAATCAAAATTTTACAACATTTGTTTACAAATGCCTGACTTTCCTAGGGGAAAGTAATTATATTCTAATCTAAAATTTTATTAATATCCTCAATAATTTTTCTTCACCAAGAAATCAGTTTTCGTGGACGCACCCTGCAGTTTTTTTCTCACTTCTGTATGTGTCGAAGCAAAGCAGAAAGGAACCTTCTACCCTCTTTATTGACTCATTTTAATTAGACAAAACCAGTAGCCTAAGGAAATTTTGACATGTGATAAGCGTGGAGTACACTGCAATGCCTTTCAGGGTATGAAATAAAATTAAAATTATGGCACCGTATTTATCGTCAGCAAGATTTAGTCCCATATTGTTAATTATTAATTTTTACTAACCCATTTTTACTTATATAAAATTTTGGTCTCAGCAAACCTGCTTTTAATTATTTTTTTTACGAGCGTGCGGAAAGATGTCTCTTTCCGCACGCATATTCGTGTGGAAAGAAGTTCTTTTCCGCACGCATAATTATTTCATAAAAACAAGTAGCTTGATTATACAAATGTGTAACATTATTGGCACTTGTTTCCATGGCGACCCATCAACATGAGAGCGTCGTAAGCTAGTTTGTTCGTGGCAATTGTGTTGTCAATCTTAATTGTAAAGTTTTTATAAAAGAAAATGGTGAACCTTAAAGAAGAAGATGAAAGTTACCTGAAGCAATAATAGAAATGGCAAATGCAACTGAAACCTACAGCAAATGTATCATTAATGTTCAACTAAAATAGAATTGCTAACAACTAATGTTAGATTATTTTCAATAATTGTTAAAACTGTTAATATCTTAATTCTGTCGTATTTTTTTTGTTATATTTATTCACAAGATAATAAAATTGTTTAAATTTACTAATTGTTAATTGTTGTTCTATTGAAAAAAGATATAAAAATTCAATTAAGTATACTTATATATAAAAGCATATTTTATTTTTAGCACGCTCGAAGAAAAAATATTGTTCCTAACGCATGCCTAAAGAGGCTTTTCCGCACTCGATTGCTTGCATGAACTCCTCTACGCGTCGTTTAGGCAAATGGAATCTAGTGCGGAAAAGAGTTTCTTTCCACACTTGTTAGGAAAATAGCTATTACTAAACATAAATACGACATCTTGTCCCATACTGAAAATTTGTTACCTTATACGATTTCGTAAATATGGAACTCCAAGGAACATAAGTGCCTATTCACAAGAATAAGAACATAAAACATAACAATGCGATGCCGTGATTGGCTTGATGGGCCGCCATGTGTCTTGTAAGCGAATCACGGCATCGCATTCTTATGTTTTATGTTCTTATGCAAGCTTCTGGATATGCCTTATGTTAATGAATACCAGTTATTAATAATACTAATAAAACAACATTGTTCTGTTATTTTACTGTAATAACTTGTACTTAATAACTAGTTTTTAGGCGTTCCAAATATTCAGAAGTTAAAAGGTCGTGTGTCAAAATTTTACTTTATTTTATTTTGGTGCTAAATTGTAGCATTTCAGGGTCTCTAAATGGAGTGGACACTAAACTTTCTCTGTGTAAAGTGTTTAATGTCATTTCGTTTAGGTTTCCTAACATTTAGGACTAAAAAGTCAAATTTTAACATACGACCTTTTGCACTTTAAGTCACGATATGTAGATACAATATGTAGATGACATACAAAATCGTTCACGGTAACAAATTTTAAGACTGAGAGGGAATTATTATTATTATTCTTGACTAATCTGTTGAGAGGAATAATATGTTTTAATTTTTTTAATCCACATCTTGGCCCACCCTCTCCTAAACATTGATCTTTAGATTGTTGACCTGATAAAACAATTCTGTACAATATACAGTAAAAATAATTAAAATAAAAGGATTTTTCTATTTCTCGTGAAAAGCTATTAAAATTTTTCATTACTTTAATGTGCTATAAATTTGAAAGATAGAAAAACGCTAACCAAACCGAGCTCACTGTTATACTACACCATATTAAACAGTAATAATCTAAATCATTATTTTTTACGACGATATAAAATAAAAATTAAGATTCCAGGAAAAACTGCTGTCTTTATGGATTGTTTTAAAGCAGTCGATACATTCCCTTAAGATAAAATAATTATTATGGTGCAAAATTAGTATAAAATCTAGGTTGTTAGTGTAGTTATTTGCGCTTCTTATAGAGGTAAGTAATTTTTTCTGTGTGAGCTCGTATTTTGTGGACCGAAGCGGAGCTGAGGTCTGTAAACACGACCGAAGACAGAAAAAACTTACCTACGAGTAACGCATTACGTTTTTCTTACTAGCAAGGAGTTAAAATCCTATTTTATTAATAATATTTTTGACAATTAAAAAAATTATTTTTTTATGCAATCACTCTATAAAATTAGAAATAGAGGTTTTTTCTGTCTTTAGTTACGGTTTTGTTTGTATTGATTTAATCTATCACTAAGTGTGCTCGATATAGTACTTTCCATTACTGTCGACTTTTTGATTAAGTAAAGTCATTGTATTAAGTATAAATTCATTCACAGAACTCTTTAAGTTACTATCGTGCGCTCTCTTTCACTTTATGATTATGAACGGCAAAGTGGGAAGCAGATATGATCACGTGACACATGTTATTTGTAAGACGTATTATACGTCTTACCCATATTTTATATAGTAATACCCATATTTTCCTAAAAACAATTACGTTTTTCTTAAGAACTTTTTTCAATGCATTTTTCTTTAATATTCCCAAAAATTTTCTTTAATGATTTTTTATTGATATACTAAAGGTCTTTACTTCAGCCAGTTTAAATTATGTAAAAAACGTCATAGGGAGACTAAAGAAAGTGGATTTGTTCTTTCTAAAAAAATCTTCGGTTAAATATTTCAAATTTTTATATTTTTTATTATTTCGAACAAAGCGTAACTCTGCCTTTCTAAGCTGAAAGGTCCTATCTGTGTATGTTAAACCTATGTAGATAGGACTTTTTAGCTTAGAACGGCAGAACTCTAAAAGCACTTATTGTGCAATCAAAAATAATTTTTTAAAATTATATTAAAAACTTATTTCCCGAAAATCTTCTTTAGTTTCTCCCAGGAGATCTTACAAGTGGTATTTTCTGGGAATTTTTCCCTCAATTTTTCCTTTCTTTAATGAATTTTTATTGATATATTAACGGTTTTTATGGCATCGATTCCGGCGATTTCGGTTTTGCAAAAAAGATCATTAGCAGGCTTTTCTTTCCAGTTAATGAGCGATCTGACCCTGATCAAGTTAAGATTTAGGGCTTTCGTTATTGAGCCTGATTAAATCGTACACGATACGGATAAAAGAAACTACTAGGGGAACTACTTTAACTTGAGATATTTTTTCCACAAGAACTGTGATGATAAAAAAAATATTTCTTTTTTTGGAGTTAGCCTGTTCCAGAACTCGCCTACAGAAATTTGAGGGTATATTAAAAGCTCTCTGGAAAATATGAAAAAAATTCAAAAAATATCCATCTTCGTTCAATTCAAAAATAAGAACGCTTTAAGTGGACCAATACTGTTGCTGATGTTAAATTAAATTAAAGTTGAATTTGTAGATATGGAAGCAAATTTAATTATTGCAGGTACATATTTTGTAGGTTGAAATGGTGATTAACGTGACATAAATATTTATTAATGTCAAAAAACCACCGCCGGATGGAGTGACCCTATAAAAATAAAATATTTGATAGCCTCTGTCGGTTTTGTCAAAATATAATAACCTAAAAAGATTCTAAAGTTGAAAGTCTCAAACAATGAACGTGTCAACAATTGCAAGTCCAAACCATAGTTAATAATAAGTAGGGAAAAAATAATTTGTAGGTAATTTAACATCAGCAACAGGATTGGTCAGATTAAATAGCTTCCTTTTTAATTAGTATTGAAGATGGATTTTTTTTGAATTTTTTTTTCATATTTTCCAGAGGGTTTTTAATATACCCTCAAATTTCTGTACGCGAGTTCTGGAACAGGCTGTATATACGCTTTATACATAATATTTTACAAAGAAAAAAAAAAGGTTTTTGGCAAAAGACAAGGTTTTTGGCAAAAAAAATATGTCTGTCGGTTTGTTTTTCTGTTGGTCTGTTCTTCCGCCATCCGTCCGTTCTTTTGTCCCTCCCTCTGTCCGTCCTTTTGTCTGCCTGTGTTTTTGTCTGCTTTAAACCAAAGACTTTAAAGTAACATAGGTTTCTTATTCAAATTCCTTGACTGGCAAAAATCGGGGTGGGGCAAGTGGAAATAAAAGATATTTAAAAAAAACGGTTTTCGAAAGTATTTCTATATTTAAATAAAGAAACTTAAAAAAAAAAACATTTTTTTATTTTTTTTTGAAAAAAATGTAAAAAATTTTTCAAATGTAAAAGAAGGTAGAAACAGCGCCAACTTTTGATAATGAAATAAAATAAAGCGTGAAAATAAATTATTTTTTTCTGAAATCAATTAGGTTTGTTTCTCCAGGAAATTCAATTTCTAACTGTTTGAGAGGAAAATAAAAGGAAAACTTATTCTGGAAAGAAAATGTACACAATAGTACACAGTGGTCCAGTATGAAAGTATTCTCTTATTCTAAACCTTGGTATTTTCTTTTAGAACACACTTTCTTCACAGCAAGTATACAATTTATTAACCCATATATGGGTAATTTTTCGTAAATCTAGTATGTAGCAGGTCCCATAGGTGGCCCTCGTTAATTTAAAGATTTATATTGACTAAAAATAACTTTCTTATTTTTATATAAAAGGATATAAAGGATTAAAAAAATTCTTGATCTATACACTTCGAACTAGGTACTTTGGTCTATTTCACTCGTTATTGAGCTATGGCGTTCTCCTATGGGGCAACTCCACCGACTCCTTAAAAATCTTTAGGCTTCAGAAAAAGGCTGTACGATGCATTGCTGGCGAAAAGCACGATACTAATTGCAAGCCTCTCTTTCAGAAATTTGACATTCTATCTTTGCCCTCCCTTTTTATCTTCTACAGTCTGGCAGAGGTTCATAAAAATAAACATAAATCTGGACTCATTCTAGTGTTCATAACTACGGCACTAGAAATGCCGATCTCCTAAAACCCACGTTCTTATGACTTGCTAAAAGTGAAAAAAAAAACTCGTTGGATATAGGCTTATATAATAAACTCCCTGTTAGTTTAAAATGCTTGCCTCTTTCAATTTTTGAATCCAAAATTTAAAAATTCCTAATAAATGAGTGCTTCTACAGCTTAAGTGAATATATGGAGGCTCCTGCCATGAATGATTTTAATTAATTGTACTTTTTAAACATATTGTTATTTATTTTTGACGTACCAGAAACACGTATTATAATGTAATGTGGCTAAATAAATTATATAGTTGTCCCTACTACCGATATGTGGCTCTGAAGAGTGCTAAAAAGCACGAAATCGATCAGTCACTTCGGAGGGACGACTGCGTTAATCAAACAAAAGTCGTTTTAAGGAATAGTAAAATGTAAAGAACTTTTACTTTCGGGTTTAGACCGTGTTAATGGATTTTCACTTTCCGACGTTTCGTCTCTTACTACTAGAGACATCTTCAGGGATTAATCTGAAACTAAGTTTCGAATCAACTTGTGTCACTATTTATGACGAGTTGTGGTTATTCACCCGTGACGAGCTTTTTCCTATCAAAGACTTCCATATTGCAGGTAAGTGGTAACCAGTGTCCCGATTGATATTGTTAGGATGCTTGATGATTTCTATCGATTCCCGTATCTTCCTTGGCATTTTTCTGTTTTCTGTTAATATTTGTTTTGTTTCAGACAAATTGATTTTATGACCTGTTTCATGTACATGTTCGGCTACTGCCGATAAGGAAATTTGTTTCTTTCTTATATTGCGCTCATGCTCTTGAAGTCTTGTAGAAATTTTTCTCTTAGTTTCACCTATGTAAACCGTACCACAGGAGCAGGGTATTTTATATACGCCTTCTGAACTCAGGGGTATTTTGTCTTTTGTTGAAGTCAAACATTGACCTAATTTTTGGTTGGACCGAAATATAGGCTTAATATTTGACTTTTTCAAAAGTTTACCTATTTTATCCGTGATACCGCTTACATAGGGAAGTATAACTTGTGTCTGTCTGTCATTGTCACTATTGTCCTGTTGTTTGGGTCTGGGATTTCTGTATTTGTATATGGTCTTATTAATGTCTTTTTTGGTATAACCGTTCATGGTCAAGGCTTTGGTTAGTTTAAAGAGTTCTGTGTCTAGGGAATTCTCGTCTGAAATCATGAAAGCCCTATGAACAAGTGAATTAACTACCGAGCGTTTTTAAGAGGGATGGTGATGTGAAAATGCGTTTAGGTATCTGTCAGTGTGGGTTTTCTTCCTGTATACCGAGTGTCCTATTGAGCCATTTTCCGTTTTGTAAACCAAAACGTCCAAAAAGGGAAGTGATCCGTTGTTCTCAATTTCCATCGTAAACCGTATAGATTTATGTTGGGAATTGAGGTGATTTAGAAAACCTTGAAGGCTTTCCATGCCATGGG
>OY294051.1:34699487-34821892 GCA_958510825.1 Brachypterus glaber
GTCATTTCCATTAAAACCTAAATTTGGCGCAGATACGTAGACGATGTCTATGCTATTTGGCCCCATGGCATGGAAAGCCTTCAAGGTTTTCTAAATCACCTCAATTCCCAACATAAATCTATACGGTTTACGATGGAAATTGAGAACAACGGATCACTTCCCTTTTTGGACGTTTTGGTTTACAAAACGGAAAATGGCTCAATAGGACACTCGGTATACAGGAAGAAAACCCACACTGACAGATACCTAAACGCATTTTCACATCACCATCCCTCTCAAAAACGCTCGGTAGTTAATTCACTTGTTCATAGGGCTTTCATGATTTCAGACAAGAATTCCCTAGACACAGAACTCCTTAAACTAACCAAAGCCTTGACCATGAACGGTTATACCAAAAAAAGACATTAATAAGACCATATACAAATACAGAAATCCCAGACCCAAACAACAGGACAATAGTGACAATGACAGACAGACACAAGTTATACTTCCCTATGTAAGCGGTATCACGGATAAAATAGGTAAACTTTGAAAAAGTCAAATATTAAGCCTATATTTCGGTCCAACCAAAAATTAGGTCAATGTTTGACTTCAACAAAAGACAAAATACCCCTGAGTTCAGAAGGCGTATATAAAATACCCTGCTCCTGTGGTACGGTTTACATAGGTGAAACTAAGAGAAAAATTTCTACAAGACTTCAAGAGCATGAGCGCAATATAAGAAAGAAACAAATTTCCTTATCGGCAGTAGCCGAACATGTACGTGAAACAGGTCATAAAATCAATTTGTCTGAAAGAAAACAAATATTAACAGAAAACAGAAAAATGCAAGGAAGATACGGGAATCGATAGAAATCATCAAGCATCCTAACAATATCAATCGGGACACTGGTTACCACTTACCTGCAATATGGAAGTCTTTGATAGGAAAAAGCTCGTCACGGGTGAATAACCACAACTCGTCATAAATAGTGACACAAGTTGATTCGAAACTTAGTTTCAGATTAATCCCTGAAGATGTCTCTAGTAGTAAGAGACGAAACGTCGGAAAGTGAAAATCCATTAACACGGTCTAAACCCGAAAGTGAAAGTTCTTTATATCTTAATGGCCGTGAAAGCTTAAAATCTAAAATAGTAAAATGTTTTATATAGATTTTTTAAATTTGTAAATATCAAACAATTGATTAATCTGCCCCCTATCGACAGCGTGCAATAGGTTCTTGAAACCAATACTGCTTCCTTTTTTGGACTGTCGATAGGTTTATCCAGTCTCTGCTTTTAGCAGTAGATGTCGCTAGCTGTTTTTGCTTTTTCTTACAACGATTTTAAACTCTATATAGAGATATATGGAAAAGATTTGATTTTCGTAGTTGTCCCTACTACCGATATGTGGCTCTGAAGAGTGCTAAAAAGCACGAAATCGATCAGTCACTTCGGAGGGACGACTGCGTTAATCAAACAAAAGTCGTTTTAAGGAATAGTAAAATGTTTTATATAAATAAATTATATTCTATTCTTTTCTATTCTATAAATACGGTCGATGTTTACATAAGCGGACACAGAAATATCGACTATATTGATGTCTCCTTTTACTGCATTTCTGCTGAACAGGATATTATTGAGAATTCCTAAATTTGGTTTATCAATATTACGTAAAACAAAACTGATAAAAAAAATGCAAATATATTATTACTTTGTTTACAGAGAGCACATTTTAAATGCACTATGGCCAGTTTGTTTCCTTTACAAACCATTGTGCAAAAATTTTTCTTTCGTTTTAGATGCAACATTGGGTTAATCAATCATTTAGCCGCAAATACCAAAACTTAAAACCCAAAAACCCTAAAAAAATCACGCAGTGTGGTCGGTCATTATTTATACTACAACTGGTGTGATTGATTGGCAAGACTACTGGCCTAATTTTCAAAAATAAGGGTCCCCTCTTTCTCATTCCTGTCATTTATCCTCTGGGAATTTATCCAGGGGATCCTTTATTTCTTTTCAACAATTGAAATCAATCTATTTTAATAAAGTCAACTGTTCTTTTAAAGTCAGGTTATTTTTGTAGTAGGTGTAATAGTTCGTTTTTTTATCTAACTTTTGTTTTATGTAACCTAACCCTACACGGAAAGAAATTAGTGGGCTCTGCGCTATACATTATAAGATATTTGGTAACAGTGGCAAATTATAGTGATTTAAGCTATAGATTATAAGGGACACAATAACTAATAATGTTAAAAATAAATTGGAAACGATTATATATATTACAGACACGATTATATTTATTACAGGCACTATTATAAATTTACAGAAATTTTATTATATTATAAAAATTATTAGCACGGACAATAATTAAATCTATTTAAGCTATAAATGCCATACTATTTTTTATATTTTATTATTCACTAAACAATTAAAGTATTTCATATAAATTTTTACACTGACTGCCATAATTGTAAGAGAAAGCCTTGTATTTATATAATAAGCGATTATAATTTGCTTGGTATGTGTGTTATAGCGCTCCTAGCTATATTTTTTTTCCATGTACTTTGTAAAGATATGTAAAATTAATTTTTCTAGTAAATAAATAGGGTTATATGGGTAAATGTATTAAACGGGTAACTGTAATTTCTCTGGTTTAAGCTTTTATTGAAAAACCGTTCCTACACACATTAAAATTAGTTCAATTTTGGTACATACTTGATATTTTAATTGTAAAATGTAATCTTTATATATATGAAAGTTATTTTTCTATTAACTCCAGAACTCAAATCATACACTAATTACCCTATGTTTATGGGACTATTTAGTAAAAAGTCCGATCACATCATGTAGTATTTTTTTAATTATTTTTATATTTTTAGCTACCGTAAGTTACTAAGTTACAGTACCTTATAGAACTTATGTTACATACGTTCTAATTTTTTAGTTTCTAAATATGAACCCGTATTAGTCGGTGAGCTGGTTACCATTTTCATTTTATTATGTTCTCCCGGCTGAATTTTATATATTTCATAAACTAGGTTAATTCGAAATATGGCTATTTCCAACTTTCTAGGTCCTGGATCGGGTTCCTTTGGGTGCTAAAAGCTCCAAACTCTGTGGAAATGGGGTAACCCAAAAATATATTTTTAACTTGTTTACATTTAGGTTAAGCTGTTTTTATTTGGACACTTATATACAATAATTTTGGGGACAATAGGTATTTTTTAATCTGTTTTCATACTTATACACAATTATTTTGTGGACAATAGGTAAAAACAGTCGTTAAACAGTGCCTTTGACATATGTTTAAAAAAATTAGAATTTATTCATATTTATAAAATTACTTTTTGATTCAATTATTTTTTTTTAGGAATTGTCAGGCGTCAAATAAAGTTTTTAAATTATATTTTTACTCCTTGGTCTGCAAGTCTGTGAATAACTATGAAAATAGCCAAATCCTAATGTAATGTAAGTTAAAAATAGGTTTTTAGGGTACCTCATTTCAACACCTTCTTGGGGTTTGGAAATAGCTAAATTTAAATGTACTTTAAAACATATATAAAATACAGCCGGGAGAAAATAATGAAATAAAAATAGTCACCAGTTTATTTTTTTAAGGTATAGTTATTTTAAACCTTCTCGCTTGTAAACAATCTCGAAATTACCATAGCAACGTAAGATACGCATACGTCGTAAGCGAAATGACTAGGCCCAATTTACACAACCTTAAAACGTTGACGTGCCATTAACGAGAACAAAACAATGATTTATTCCTCTAAATTATTGGAATAAAAGCGATTTTATAAGCAAGTTGTTTCTCTTTTTTTACATTAAAACATCATAAAAACAAAGTAAGTAAACAAAAATTATAAATTTTGATTATGTTGACATTCAAAACAAACCACATGCTTCAGTGTAAATCGGACTTTGTGGAGTATTTAGCGGCAAATTTAAAATAACTATACCTTAAAAAAATAAACTTTTGATATATACAACCTGCCAAAGTAGAAAAAATTAAAAACTACGTTACGTTTGCTACCTGCAATAGTGTTAAACCAGCTTAAAGTTTCTCGTAGGGTAATTCTTTTGACACCTAATTAAGATCCAAATTTAAAAAACAAACAAAAACAAATCCCCCTTGTTTGCTCTACCTTGTAACTGTCCTATGGAGCATTGTCTGTTTTTAACGATGACAAACGCCCGTATGAAAAAGTCCCTCCTGCGACTCTTTAAATCATTTAGTACATCATCGCAGTAGACTGCAGCCTGCAACTGTCAAAAACAAACGTAGTCCAGGGATGTCCAAGTTCTGAGTGCGTTATTGAGATGAATATGATAATGAGCAAAAAGATATGTTGTTAGACTCATCAAGGGACCGCGGTACGCCTTATTGATAAGTAAGGCTGGGAGGTATTTCCCTTGTTGAATTCACCTAAAACACCTTTTTAATCTTTATATATATATTTATTCTTTTTCATTACTTTATAATAGTTACAAACTTTTTAAGTTTTAACTGCATTTTTATAGTTATTTTGAATAAAAATGGACGAGGGAGAGTTAAAACTTACTCTACTTTATAAAGGTGGATGTAATTTTCATTTCTTTTTGTTACCAACTTATGAACAAAAAAAAAAACAAAACTTTTTTAAAGTTATTAAAAGTGTTTTACAATGAAGCTTATTATAACACGCAAACCAAAAGTACAAAAACGTAATTATGAAAGGCAAATAGAGAAAATATAATTAAAAACAAGTAAACATCAATCGTTTGACCATCCCTGGCACGTTTTATCATATATTCCAACGCAATGAAATGAGAACAAACGGCGACGTAATAAAGATGAATTATGGGTCGCGATCAGTGGAACCTCTGGAGGTGAAACATCGAAATGCACTCAGCATTTCAGCCTATTTGGCCCGCATCCACTGATTTGTATGTGTGCGTGAAGATAACGGAATGAGAAATGTAAATTTGTGGTTTTTAGGGGGTTGTGGGGGGTTGGAGGGTGGTGCGATGATGAGTAATGGAAATACAGTTTGTATTGTTAAGTGAATGATTTTTAAAACTCTGTAACAGTTTTAGTTATTATGGAAACCATAGATCTCAAAACAACCATAGCCCGGTGGGTTGGAACGAATATGTTTAGTAAGGACAGAAATTTTTAATTTTAAACAAAAATATGAAATTATAAATTTATTATTGCATCAATCTATTTTCTAATCATAATATGACAGGTATGAGTAGTTGTCTACATCTAGCAATAGATGGCGCACAAGTCTATATCTACAATCTAATGACTATATTCCTTTTGCGAATAATGTCTAAAAACGTTTTCTTAATCAGCGTGCAGAGTTGATTCTTAGCACTGAAGAGGGCCAGCAGCCTGAAACTGTCAATCTACCAATATCACTCTGTACGATGATTAGAACATAGATTGATGGAATAATGAATATCTTTAGATCTGAAAAGTGACAACACAGTTTTAATTAACACTAGTTTACATGGGATAAAATTTAATAATGGTATAAATTGGTTTAATAATTATAAATTAAAAAAAATATATTAAAAAAAGAAAAAATTGTCATAGTTATTCTATTGTAATAAAAGATCAAATCCAAGAGGGTTGTACATACAGTTGATTAGCAACAATTTTATTATTCTTAGAGGGACCGTCGTTATTATTTATAGGGACTGTCGTTATTTTTTTATAGGGACCGTTGTTCTTAGCAAAGGGACCACATTTTCTCAATTTAAAAATAAAATTAATATTTTTAATATAATATTTTTTATATTTCTCACTCCCCTTTGCATCCAATTGGCTTTCTCTAAGATTAATTTTAGGCATTATATTATTTTTTTGAGTTTGGAATATATTTATTTCTTTATTCTGCAAGAGTTTTAGAAAGAACAATGTTAACAGAGTAAAAATTTGCATAATTTTTCAAATACGTAACGACGTTCCCTATGTTAGCAACAACGGTTCCTTTTCGTGGGGACCGTCGTTACAAGTGGGATTTGGATCAAGGTCTTTAAGATCAGTTCCTGCAAATTTAAGGTTAGGTATTGTATATGTTATTGTACAAATCTAAAATGTTTAGTCTGAGATATAATTAAAAACAATTAAGAAAATATTAGGGACCGTCGTTATTCATTAAAAAAGTACGCATTAAAATAAAATCGCTTAAACTAAATTTATTAAATGCATATTTACAATTAGAAGTATTTACCGCTCTTAACACGTAATGAAAATACTTGGCACTGATCTTCTACTAATAATTTTGACGTACCACGATCGGCATTCTAGCAGTGTCGGATTTTACTAATATACGAAGCGCTCTATTTAAATTGGGAGACATAAGTTATTATTTTTTTTATTCAAACCAGTATAAGATTTTCCAAGTAAATAAAAAATATATTGCAAAGTTCAATTAAGGTAATCTACATAAAAATATGGATTGTATGTCAAAAAAGTTTGCGGGAGACAAGGGACCGTCGTTACGTTTTTTAGGTTAATTATCAGATATTCAAAACAGACGATATTTATAGAAGCTATTAATAACTGAGTATCAAAACCAGTTAATATTGAAGACATTTCATTAACTAAATTGCACAAAAAGTCCATCTTTAGTTTTTTAGAGCTAGAGACATATTTTCTCCCATTACTGAATTTTGTCCCACATAACAAATCTAAAAACATATATTGGGTAATTTCAGCCCTTTTGATTTGTATGAAAACGTGAAGATGACGGAATGAGAAATGTAAATTTGTAGTTTTTAGGGGGTTGTATGGGGTTAATGGGTGGTGCGATGATGAGTAATGGAAATACAGTTTGTATTGTTAAGTGAATGATTTTTAAAACTCTGTAACAGTTTTGGTTGTTATGGAAACATATATCTAAAACAACGAGAAATAGCTCACAGCACGGTGTTGGAACGAATATATTCAAATCTTAAAAGTTAAAACACAAATTAAATTTTATAACTTATTTACATTTATGACACAAATCTAAAAAACCTATATTGGGTAATTTCATCTAAAAAACCTATATTGGGTAATTCCAGCTTGAAGATGACGGAATGAGAAATGTAAATTTGTGGTTTTTAGGGGGTTGTGTGGGGTTGGAGGGTGTTGCGATGAAAGTAATGGAAATAGAGTGAATTATTTTTAAAATGCTCTAACAGTTTTAGTTGTTATGGAAACCATATATCTCAAATTTTCTTTTATTATTTTTTTTTGTTCCATTCCTATAACTTTTTTGATCTTTTTTCAAAAATTATGTTCTTACATAAAACTTTTTTTTATTTAAAATTTGAAAAGCAGCCTCTTCTTGATAGTTATGAAGAGTACAGTATACTAGTATCGTTGTCTTATTTTACCGAAGTAAAAGACTAAAAATCTGTACTAATACTATTAAATAAGGTTCCGTTTTTTATTTTAGTTCAGTAAAGTCAATTTTGTATGCGAACTAAATATTCAGTACCCGTGTAGTAAATTAGGCACATTTAATAGAATACAACTGTAAGTTTTACCCAGAATTTCTTTTTAAATGTTTTGGTTTAAATAAAAGCTAAAATTAAAATGGAAAAATATAATTTATCCAATACATACAGATAATAAGACAATTACCAGCTTTATTTTAAATAGATAAACTCAATAATAACCCCCGCGTGGCTTTTACTTTAATGAGTGGATAATTATTTATTTTACCCACTCAACTGTCACTTGTCAAATTATTTTCTTGTAAATGTCATTAAAATTTTTAATAAAAATATGAATTCATAAGCTATTTATTGGATAAAACCTTGTATGGCACTCATGGGTAAACCGATATTGCCCTCTCGAAAATTAACCTGCTTGGCTGACGCCTCGCAGGTTAATTTTCTCATGGGCAATATATTACTTTACCCACTAGTACCATAAATAACTATTACCTACTGATATCAGATAATATTCGACTAGACTGTTGATTAGTAATATCCATTTGTACCAATTATCTAATTGTAACATAAATATTAAATTCATCAATTAATTTGCACTACCTCTAGTTAAGTAAATTATGTATATCTATAGCTTATATACTAAAAACAGTAAAACAATGAAATAAATAAGTATGATTAAAAAAAAAATAATCAAGTGGAAGTTGGACTTGCTCATTGAGGTTTCAATATCTGTTTTTTAATTGTTTTTTGTTTTTGTTTTTCGTACCTATATCTACATAAGAGTTCTAGTTGTATCTCTTAGGGAATTACTTGATCATTATTATTTGATAACTGCCCCCCTTGCCCCACTTCTAACTAGTTTACCTCAAAAGTTTTGTACAGATAATAACCATATTTTTTTGTCAAAATTTTATTTGTTATATTTATCTATTGATTTGAAATATAGCTATTTTAATAAATAAAGGGATGCATCAGTGACAAAAAATTACACTTTTTTGAAAATTTCGTATTAAAAAAATAAATTATATCGATTTTTGGGAAAAACAAATACTTGAAAAAAAATTGCGCCTAAAATGGTCCAAACAAGACTTTAGTCGACTTAAGGCATTCTACTTACCTCAATACAAAATTTAATTTTTTTGGTTTATATAGTTACTGAGAAAAATAGACGGACAACCGAGTAATCCTATAAGATTTCCATTTTTGGGATAATGAACCCTGGAAAAGATTTATTTAAGACACAGGACTAGAAATTTGAGTATAAGAATATTTTGTAAATGTTTACATGCAAGCGCCTTCGCCAAAATTAAAAAAAAAATGTTCATACAAAGAAAAAATGAAAAAATCTAATATTTGTATTACTTATTGCAAGTATAAAAAAAGTTCATGTAAACTTATTTTAAAAAATTCAAAATATTGTTTGAGTTCATTTAGTTTTATTTCCAAGAATTTAGATTTTTTTCATTATTTTTAGTCACAGGCACATGAAAAAAAAAAATGGCTTGCCCACCAGACGTGACATTTCTATACGTTTTTGGGGTCGCTGAATCCAAATCCCGGATTGGTTTAACTCGGTCAAATCGCATTTTGTTCCTAACCTCAAAAAAGTGATAAAATTTATCAACTTTTATCACTTTTTGAGGTTTTATTGTGAAAGGCGATCTGACTGGGTCAAACCAACCCCAGATTCGGATTCAGCGATCTCAAAAACCTATAGAACTGTTTATTTTCTCTGGTGGACAAGACCTTTTTTTGCGTGCCTGTGCACAGTACCACGAAAAAGAAAGGTCTTGTCTACGTTCATGGTCTTGTCCACCAGACCTATTCTAACGTTTTTGGGGTCGCTGAATCCGAATCCGTGGTTGGTCAGATTGGATTTCGTTCCTAAACCCAAAAAAGTGATGAAAAGTGTTTCAACTTTCGGATTCGGATTCAGCAACCCCCAAAACGTATAGAAATGTTTTTTCTCGGACAAGACCTTTTTTTGTTTTTTCGTGTGCCTGTGTAATCAGTACTTGACATCTTTTATTTAATAATCTTTACTAAACTAAATAACTAAATACAATTTTTTTTCTTGTTTAAACCAAGCACTTTTACTTGATTTAAGTCTTAACCTATTGCTCTAAAATACGTATTATATTAACTTCGACCAAGAAAAACATTTCATTTAAGTACTTAAAATACATGTATACAGATATACTAACATGTTGTTAAATTTAATAAAATTCCACAATATTTTTTTTTCTATTTTCTTATAATCTCATAATCACACGCATTTTTCGTGTATTTATAGGCCCATAAGAGGTCTCTACTTTTTTTTCTTTTGGGTTGGAAACAGACAAAAGCCTATCGCTTGACGTTTTCCGTGCAAATGTCAACGTCACTTTAAAGTTTAATTTTCTACAAAATTTTGTGTTCGGGTTATTTTTATCGTATTAAAATTGTGGCTTGGTTACTTGCAGTGAAAAAGAGAAGACATGATTAAAAAATATATCAAAATTAAATTTGTTCTTAGAATTTTAAACACGGCGAAAACTGTAATGCCTACCCGAAACAAAAATCCCTAAATCAGTCATCAAAATTTTAGAGCAAAATAGAAAAAATTGTATAATGCACTCGTTTCATAACACGTTTTTAGCGCACTGGTACTTTAGAAAACTCGCCGCAAGCGGCTCGCTCGTTTTCTAAACTTGTACTCGTGCTCTAAAAAACGTATGTTATGAAACTAGTACTTTAATATACTATAAATCCTTTTCTCATTTTAGTCTCAGCCCAGAAAATTACTTCTCTTACCTTTTTTTCATGCTTCATTGTTGCAAAATTGATAGTTTACGGTTACGGCTTAAATCAATTTCCTCGTGCCCAAATGAATATAAGTATCCGACATTACCAGCCATGTGAACTCCGGTCCTGATATATGGACCCAATTTTACGCCGGATTGGGGAATATGCGGTTTTAAATTAGACCCGATTTAGAGTCTTATAGGAGCAGTATTTTTAAATAACGGCCCCTTTAACCGATAACCTTATACCTGAGTTAACCAAAAATACCGTGTGTTCATTCTACACCGAGAAAAAAATATATTTGTGGCAAATATTATTTTAATCATTCCCATTAAAAAGTATAGCACAATAAGGGAAAAGACAAGACAAGTTTAATTTCCAGAAGTAAACTTTTAAAAGTTTTTTAGTGGTAAATTTTCTTAATATATTTGTTTAATTGACTTGAGCCAAACATAATGTTTAATTGTGATAATTAAGTAGATTAATTACCTTAATTATACAATTTATTTACCTCAAATATTCCGGACAAAGCCAATTAAACCATTTATGTTAAATAAATGTTTAATTGTGGTTAATAAAATTTACTAAATGTTTATTTTTAATGTCACGAATAAACCAATTATTTGTTTATTAATTGTTTAATCTATTTACCATAAATATACCTTTTATTCATGTTTAATAAATGTGTTATTTCATAGTCATATTATTAGGGTTATTATTTATATATTTGTGGCTAATATACCTATTAGCCTTATTGACTATTTATAAATCGCTGATATTGAGAAATTGATCCTATTTGTTACAAATATTTATGTATATACTATAAATGAAATAAAATTAATTAATTAAAGGTAACAGATTAATGCTAAATACTTATTATATGTAAGTGTAGGAGATATTTTAAACAGCTCACTAAATATCCCCTGTATATTTTGAATATACGTCGTAGAAAAAAAATTATAAATCAATACTTTAATCAGGAAAGTGGTAGGTAGGTAGGTTACTAAAGCCTATTACGTGAATAAAAAACTGAGAGATCAAAGTAAATTTAGGTAAAATATATTTTTGGAATAGGTGGGTTTATTACAAAATACCCATCGCTAGGTACTTAGCTTTTATTAATTCTAAAGAGGCAATAAGGTAGTTAATATATTTAAATAAAATGCACTTTTGTATATTCAAATGTAATTTTTTTATCAAAATGAAATTTCAAATTTTTGAAAAAAAATAATTTTTTCTCTTTGATCCCGTTATCCCACCCCAATTTAAACAAAAAACAATCCCGGCAGATAACTTTTTGCAGAAAACTATGGTCCAATGAGTTTTAAAGTAAAATGACAATTCACAGTTTCATGTGAATGCAACTAAACTGAAAGTAACGTTGATCAAAAAGTAAATACTAAGTATAATTTTAGTAATTATTCTTTTTGTTCACCAATCTAAAAGTTTTTTATAATGAGTCCAAATGTTCCTTGAGTACAATTATCAATATGGTTTTAGTTTTAAGTTTTCGAAAAGTTAAAATCGTAAAGTTGTAAGTAAGAACATCAAAACTTTAATTATAACTTTTAAAGAGTTTTTCCTTTACTCGTTACTCTATTCTTTTATATTGTTTCTATTTTGCTACTCTTATAAGCTCATAATCACACGCATTTTGCGTGTTCTTTGGGTTGGCAACAGACAAAAGCATATCGCTTAAAGTTTTCCGTGCTAATGTCAACGTCACATTAAAGTTTAATTTTCTAGAAAATTTTGTGTTTACTATATTTTTTATCGTGTTAAAATTGTGGCTTAGTTGTGGCGGTGAAAAAGAGAAGACATGACTATAAAATATATCAAAATATCATTTGTTCTTAGAATTTTAAACATGGCGAAAACTGTAATACCAACTCGAAACAAAATTCTCTAAATCAGTCATCAATTTAAATCTAAGTTTTTTTAATTGTAGAGCAAAATAGAAAAAATTGTATAAAGCACTCGTTTCATAACACGTTTTTAGCGCACTAGTACTTTAAAAAAATCGCCGCAAGCGGCTCGTTTTCTAAACTTGTACTCGTGCGCTAAAAACGTGTGTTTCCTTAAAAGAAATGCGTTATAGTTGTAATGAATTTAATATTTTATATGCGTAAAAACCTGATTAAAAAGAGCAAAAATAGAGCAAGGATCTGTTACTAATACTAGATCTGAGACAAAAAGAACATTTATTTTAGAGTATTATTTATTATTATTTAATAAATATTTTTTCCTAAGACCTAGTTAGTAGTTAGTGCCTATTTCCCATTCGTTGCCTATGACAACGGTTAAAAAGTGACAATCAGCTGATTCTACATATCTACTGTCAGAAAATTAGTAAACGTCAAACACCTAACCTCAAACTAATTTTAAGATAATTTTTGCATTTTTTGGATGTTTAGCTGTAGGAAAAATAGTATACGCACCTCGACGCAAACCTTTTCAGTGCACATCGAGTGCTAAAAACTAGGGTCGCGTACTCGGCGCGTAATATTCTATTACCAATAACAGTAAAAAACGGGAGTAAACAAACCATGACAACGCAATCGCCAGATGTCCAATTTCACTTTTCTTTTTTATTGACTACGTCAATTATTTCGTTGTAAAAGTCCAATCAATTGAAATCAGCCATTTCTAAACTGCGCAGTAGAATGCACCACATTTAAAAATCCACTATCAAATCATGTAACATAACAATTACCCTAACTTCTTGCGAATTTTCTGTTTTTACATTTGAGGGAAATTTAATATGTTGCCGCTCATTTACAACTTGGCAATCTCGGAAAAAATCGCCTTAGTTTTTAAATAAGACACTTTTATTTCTAGTGTCAGTACTTAGTGTAGAATTAATTTGATTAAGAATAAGGAACTCTAAATTATTTCTTGCATTTGATATAGTATCGTTAGTTGCCATATTTGTCGGTTGGAATTCGAATCAGTGACAGTAAGCGTAGCTTTACAAACCCAAGTAAAATTAATATAGGTAGGCATTGCTTAAAAGACGGAAACATTTGTCAAAATTAATTAAATTGGGCATCCAAATCTCGTTTGTGGTGAACGATTCCAGATTAGTACAAAAAAACGTCAAATTGAAATATTTAAACAAGCCGAAATTTTTAAAAAGTAAAATTTAGCTAAACAATATAACCTCAAGTTATTAAAAACTATTGCCAAAGCCAAGACAAAAATAAAAGAAAATAAAAATAAAAAAATCTGTGTATAAAGAAATAAACAAAATTGTATGACCAGAAAGGTCATTCCCTTAGATTCTTTTTTGATATCAAAGCGTCAGATTTAGCAAATATCATGAATCATGATAACGTGGATGAAGTGTTGCATACATGCACCATCATAATCAACTTATTTTTTGTATGTAGTATCTATTTGACAAATGACTTTGGTTGCTATTCATTTGAATACTGTAAATTTTATAAAAAAATTGGAAAAGCTCTATTTTCTAATATATTTTAAGCGCTTTAGCCCATAGCCAGCTATTGGTCTACATTGTAAGAAAAACGTATCGAATTCATCCTTCTTCTTCACTACCGCAAATTAATTGTAACTTCGGTTTTAATTTTTATTGTTATTTTTCACTAATTTTTACTTTTAGTTTGGCAGAGGGGTACCAGCGGTAAGTCTAAGAAATGAAAGATGATAGGGGATTACACTGCCACTCGAATTTTTTCAAAAAAATCTACAATGATTGCAACCACTAGCGGACTTGGATTATGAAATAGGGTTTGGATGTGGCAAGGAAGGTCTAAATTTGTTGCTAAGCGGGTAAACAATATGTTTCTATCTACTGTGTAGTTCATGCATTCTAATATGATGTGTTCGATGTCCTCTACTTCACCACATGCACAATTTGGAGAATCTGCTTGTCGAATTCATCCTTGTAGACATTATATTTTTCTGACAGATAACTTTATATCAAATTAAAAAGTAACTTTTATGCATAATTTAACATTTACGTCAACGCATTTAAAGTAGTAAAACTTCAAGCTATACAAAGTCTAATCTTAAGATTTTTTAAAACGCCTCTTTCAAATCTTGCCTACATGTATTTTTATTGTAGATATTTTCCCAGGAGGTCCAAGCTATCGAGAAAAGTAAAACAAATATTGATAATGAATGCAATACTTTGGCACATCTTGTGCGGAAGTAATAGTTTATTCCCAACACTATTTCTTTTATCGGAATACTAGATTCCCCATCAAACAAAAGTTTATCTGCCTATTTTCTTTATTTCACTCCACCCCTGCTATATCCGAAATTCCTGAAACTATCCCTCTTTCAGCACTCATCCCCTTTCGGCTCGCATATTATTACTATTATTGAATTCGGGATTCGGGAGCAAGGTCGGGATTTTAGGCATTTCATATAGTAGGTATCGTTATTTGCCACATTTGTCACTTAAAATTTGAATCAGTGACATTTGATATAGAATGCGGCGCACATTGGGCTAGAAATAATTCATAATTTTTCAACGTATTCAAATAAAACTTGTAAACCTTTAATAATTCTATCCAACAAGGCTAAAAAACTGTTTTTTTACCACTATCTACTTTGGAAAACCATAATTTTCAAATAATTTTCAATAAATACAGGGTGTTCCGTGAGGAAAGGGAAATATTTTAAGGATGTATTCTAGAGGTCAAAATAAGAAAAAAGTTCTTATAAACATGTCCAAAAACGACTCGTAAGGGAGCTACGCCCCTTCAAAGGGGTCCCAAAATTTCGATTTTTTATTAATAACTTCGGAACCCTTTGTGTTATAGCATCAAGGTTTAGCACGTGATCTATGCTTTATAAAGCCTATCAGCCAATGGTATTTGCATGTAGTTACTTTAACCAGGGGCGTCTGTAATGGGGGGTCTTATCACTTTTTTGCCCAAAACTTCTTCTGCTCAACTTTTTTGTGGGTTTATTTTTAGAATATTATTACCAAGGTAAAAACCCATAAAAAAGGTACTCTTGTTGTAATACCATAGGATTAACTGTTTTCGAAAAAAAATACAATTAAAGGCAAACTTACACCTTTCTAGAAGCAAAAATTAAAACTAAAATGTTAAAAACCAGAATTTTAATTTTGCAGTGTGATTCTACATCAAAAGCTAAGAAAAAAAGTGTTATACATGTAAGTTTAAAAATCGATTTTAAAGGTACCATCACCCTTCAAAAATTTTGGAGACCATAACTCCCTTAGCATTGATTTTTGGAATTACCCGTATACAATTTTTTTTCTTAGCTTTTCGTGTACAGTTAACCTACACCATTGAAATTTTGGTTTTCAACAATTTGGTATTTAATTTTTGGTTCTTGAAACTTGTAATTTTGCCTTTAATTGTATTTTTCTCGAAAACGGTTAATCCTAAAGTATTTTAGCAAGAGTACCTTTTTAATGTGTTTTTACCTAAAGAATACTATTCCAATAATAAACCCACAAAAAACTTTAACAGAAAAAAGTTTGGGGCAAAAAAGTGATCAGACCCCTCTTGTCGCACGCCCCTGATTTAAGTGACTACATGCAAATACCATTGGCTAATAGGCCTTATTAAGAATAGATCACATGCAAAACCTTGTTGCTATAACACAAAGGGTTCCTAAGTTATTAATTAAAAATTTAATTTTTGGTACCCCATTTGAAGGGGCGTAGCTCCCTTATGAGCCGTTTGTGGACATATGTTTAGGGGAACTTTTTTTCTTATTTTGACCTATAGAACATATTCTTTAAATATTTCCCTTTCCTCACGGAGCACCCTGTAGAATAACTAGATTCTGGCATTGTACAATATTCTCATTATATTCTTGCTCTTATGAATGAATAAGTGCATTCAGCGACATCTGAATGCTTAACACGGGTCAGATCAAAGTAGCCATTACCGAGGGCATGCAAAAATTAAAAAACTCTTTTTTCAAGTAAATAGGCACTATTTTTCACCAAACGGAAAGTCATGTCGACGCTATTAATACTCAGTGAGTCACTTGGTCATGGTACATGACTAATGGAGAAGGACTTAATATATATTTTTTTTTAATTGTTTCTCTTGTCAAAAATCCAATAGTTAATACAAAAATATTGTTTTTTTTTATTAATTATTCGTTTTTATTACTACTAAAATTACAACTTTTATTGCCTCGACAAAAAACTTGACTAAATTTAACTAAAAAAAAAGAAAACGCTTCTACTACTGCTGAAAATTACACATTTTTACGCATGAAATAAGCCAGAGTTGAATTGCTATCTAGCCCACAGTGCGGTGGTTAAAATTAATAAAAGCCTTCTGTATCTCCTAAATTGCTAAACATTTGTCATATTTAATGAAATAAATGAAATTTATCCTCAAATTTACATTTTATTAAGGTTAAACCAATAAATTATAAGACATTTATTTGTTTTTATTTAAAAACCAAGCATAATAAATTTGTTAATACTCAGATCTGGTTATTAACTTTTTTTTTATTTTTTTTTTGCGTAGTATTATTCCAACAGTTTTTATTTCTGATTTATCTGATTTTCAGTATTCGGCATAAACTCAGTTATGACTCATCAACCTTGAAAATAAACACAGAAACATAGGCTTATGGAATAATTTTGCCGAATTATGAGGGAAATTTTTATAAATCAAAACATTTGACGATTATTTTGTTACCCACAACAATATTAACTATACATATTAACTATACATATGTATATATCGGTGTTTTTCAAATAAAAAATCGACATTCGATTTTTATCTTTTAAGAATACGAAAGTTTTTAATTTTTATTTATCAATAACTTTTTTTCCCACCTTACTCATTTAAATGGAATCATTAAAAAAAATCAAGATAAAAAGAAATAAAAATGTAAATACTTAAAACCTCGCCTTAACGCTAGAGTCGACGCGGCGCCTATGCGAGTACTGGAAATTCGCCGACTACTGCTGATTTTATAAAAAAGTTAAACATAAATCTTATTTTAAATAATAGTTAATCTAAACAATTTTATCTTAACTGTCATTATTTGTTTGTAAATAATATTTATTGTAAACTATTTTTTTTCTGATTGAAAATTTCTCTTAATTCTTATCTCTTAACTCAAAAACTATAGAATTTTTCAAATTATCCAAAAATACAATAATATTTTCAAATTGAATTAAAATATCAAAGTTACAAAATAATTTTTCAACGTACGCCGCTGAAATGTAATAACAACGTACCATTGCCCATTGTATGCATCACACTGCGTAATCGCGTAATTAATAGGCCTTATAAATCACAGCTTATTGCTCAATCGAACACAGAGACATCTATGAACAGTTTGAGGTGTTCTGATGGTATGAGTATTGACCAAAATACCGTTTAAACACAGTTAATGTCAGCAAATAAAATGTGATAACCAATAGTTAGCAACACAAATAATGACATTTTTCAGATAAGGGAACGTTCAAGTATTACGTAACCCAAATTTTGATCATTTTAGACCCCCACCCCCCTGTAAAGCTATTTTTTTTTAATTGAAAAAAAATATAGTTTTTTTAGTTAAGTGGTAAAAAAATTATTGGCTTGCAAAATACGATCCTGTGTATCGACCGCTAGGTCCGCAAATTTGCTAACTCCAATTTCGTTAAAAATTTTGAGTTAACCACTTTGTAGACGAAGACGTCGAGAAGGATATTGTCATTCTCGGTCTTTATAGATGGATTATTTTTATTTCTTAAGAATGTCCCATATACACCATCCCAAAACTAAAAGTAGTGTAAAATCCTTCACGCGCCTAAACAGACAGAAATTCGAAATTTGCAAGCGGTGCCATAGAATCCGATTTGGGATTAAGGACCTACCCTTCGGTATTTTTTGGGGATGGGGTGCCACTTTAAAACTAAATCCGCGATGCAATGAAAATAAATGGTTGGCTTCCTATAGACGCGGCTTAATTTCCTGACCGGCTTTTCATCAGTTTATGCAACTGAGAAGGGGTGGTCTACAAGGGGTGGGGTGGCCCAAATCAAGGTTTGAATAGGTTTTATATTAATATATATTAATAGGTGGATTCTTCTTATAAACACAGAAACTTTAATTTTGTTTGGTTAGGGGTCATGCACAAATTAGGTAAGATTTTTAGGTCCGCCTAAAAATCTTACGATGTACCACAAGGAGGAGAGGGGGTCATGGAAAATCCTCGATTTTAACATAGTATTTTTTGCAGTTGGATTTTTATTTGATACATAACCAATATTCGGCGTAAACTCGGTTATGACTCATCAATATTGAAAATAAACACAGAAACATAGGCTTACGAAATAATTTTGCCGAATTATGAGGTATCAGTACTTAAAAAAGTCCAAACATTTGACGACTAATTTGTTACCCACAACAATATTAACTATACATATTAACTATACATACGTATATACATTGGTGTTTTTCAAAGAAAAAAACGACATTCGATTTTTGTCTTTTAAGAATACGAAAGTTTGTCGATATTTTTTTTCCCACCTTACTCGTTTAAATGGAATCATTAAAAAAAATCTAGATGAAAAGAAATAAAAATGTAAATATTTAAAACCTCGCCTCAACGCTAGAGTCGACGCGGCGCCTATGCGAGAACTGGAAATTCGCCGACTACTGTTTATCATGTTTGTTTTATAGATTTAAATTAATTCGATGACCGGCTTTTCATCAGTATGCAACTGAGGAATTTTCCCTAAGAAAAGGGACTGGTCTACGATCTACGGGGCAATGGGGTGGCCTGAATCAAAGTTAACTTGCATTTTATATTAATAGATATAAATAGGTGTGCTTTTCTGACTCACCAAGTAAAATCTATAATAAATAACAATTACACTCTACCATACATATATCCAATAAAGAAGGTAATTTTCTTTTTTTTTATTTTTAGTCTGAAATAAATTGACATAATAAAAATTAGAAAGAATAGTATATTCTTTAACTAGTATGGAATAGACAATATTCCGCGCGAGCGAAAACTTTGTCATACGAGCCGGTAGGCGAGTATGACGGTCCCGCGAGCGCGGAATGACTATTCCATACGTGTTATAGACTATACTTTTTCTTCGACTGCAAATATGAAACACTGTATGGCTTTAAACTGCGGACAAGGTTAAAAACAATATTTTTTGTGACTCGACATTGTAAATGCAACAAAACACATATTTTTAAATAAAGCAATTAATGTTATTTATTAATTTTATCAAATCAGTACTTAAAAAAGATTTTTATTTAATTTTAGCACATATTTACAAATTATAATGCAGAAATTGAAGGTTATGCCAGATTGTTGTGACATATATCAGGTTTAAATATTTAACAATAGATGGACCAGTTTTAATTTTTTGAACTAAATTGATAAAAAATTGGTCAAATATTAAGAAAAACTAATAAACTTTATGCAATTTTAACGCAAAACTGTTAGCTGCGTTAAATTATTCAATATTTCATGGTAAAATATATATATTTTTGCTAATTTTGCTACAGTTTTTTTTACTTTTATAAACAAGAGAAGGCACTACATGTGCTCATTCTAACACTTGATACGGAATATTCATACCGTATCTAGAGCTAGAATGGATTTATTCTGTGTTTGAAAAGTGTGTGTATTTGCTTGCATTCTAAAGCAGTCGTAGAAAATAGTAGGTTTTAAGGTTTTTGCTAGTACAAAAAAATATGAGAAAACCTAATATAAAATACTGCTCACAAATCACAACGACTACGAAAATAAAAGAATTGGCTATTTTATTCTATTTTCTTATGGGAATGACCCATATCAAGGTAAATATTGTCTACAAAGGGGTCTAAAATAAACAATCAATAAGTCAAAAAGTTGTAATCCGATATTGCTGAAGCTTAATGATAAACTGGTTTTTATAGATTTAAGATATTGAATAAAGATTATCTCACCCTAAATATGACAAAAAAAATCGTTTTGAATTATGTGGATATTACCAAAAAATGGGAAAACATATTGTATACAGCTTTAGATAAACATACTACTTTTTATGGAAATAATACGATTTTAATGTATTGTACATAATGTGTAGATATAGACTAGGCATAGACAAACACCAAAAAGGAAGACTAAAATATTTATAATCACATCGTTTCACATAAAAATTATACTAGTCCTATAAAACCTAAAAAACTATGATTCTAAAGTTCTGCTTTTTTAATTTATAAGTTTGGCCAAATAATAAATTATTTATTTTTAGCTAATAAAATTTTTCCAATTAAAAGTAGCAGCAGATTGTATTTTTAAGAGTCAAATCTATGTGAGTTTAAATCGACTGAGGAATGCTTAGTCACTAATTACACAGTCTGTATACCATCAGATGTTTAAATGTATTGTACTAGTTAACTGGTATTATAAAAACAATAATATAAAATTTTTATTTAGGATTTTAATTTTTTGTTTTTGTTTTTTTTTTATTTTGATTTAATCTTACTACCAAAATAACTAGAAAACATAGATTTTCCTGGCTTATCATACTTTTCCATAAAGGCTTTTATATTTTTAGCTACACGCCTAAACGCACCAACTGAATACATGGAAAAACAATCAATCACTTTTAATTAAAAGTTACTAGCCGTGGACCGAAAATTAACCTATCCCAGAGTTTATTAACCCCTAGTTAGAACTTTTTTTAAACAAAGTGTCAGTTTTTAACGTTAGATCTTAATTAATTTCATACAAGTTTAAAAATAAACCAAGAATAATTATAAATTGAAAAATTGTTTTTGAACAAATAATAAAATAAGATAATACCAAGTTTTAAATTTAAAACCAAACAACCTAAGGGCCTTAACAACTTAAAATTACATAAAAAAACAACGAGATTTTTATATTTATTCAATTTATTTTTCTATAAATATGAAAATTTAAAATAACTCGTGGATAGGTACACTTTTTCGAGTAAAACAATTACCCCTTAATTTTTTTTATAAAAATGATGTTTATTCATTTGTCATTTTTGACAAAAATTCTCTACCTAATGGTAAAATTTTAAATTTTTAAAAATTTATAAATCAGTATAATCTCATAACGCCATGGAATTTTTTATTTTTAAAAAATAATTTTTGCCCATATTATTTTAAGAGTTGTACAGGGTGTTTTGTTTAAGATACAAAAAGACATAAAATAAAACAAGTTTAAAATATTTTTACCAATGTCATAATTTTTAATCCCTAATTCCAAACAAAGGGAAACAAAATTTGCTCAAATAAAATTGTTATCCCGTGTTTTTTAGTAAAAAAAAATAAATTTAAAAAGAATAATTATGGCCCAAAACACTGCTAAACATTTTTATGGGCTTTAGTCATGAACATACTTTATAGTATTTAATAAAAACCAAAAAACGCATATATATCGCCACAGGGTTTTCAGAACGTGTTAATTAGTTTTGTTGCAGCAAAATTCGTTTGAAAATTACCTGATATTTATAAAATATTACATATTTACAACGTTCTAAACAATACGAAATTATTAGTTTCTATTTCTTAACTATAATTTTGAAGTCTTGCCATTTTTAAAATTTAGGTCACTTATTATACAGGGTGAGTCAAAAAATATGAATGAGAAATATATGCCTTAAAAGAGCACCTAAGAAAGCTAAAACTATAACGGTATAAATAGTATATTACATAACTAGTATGGAATGTGACATATTTCACGCGAGTGGAAACCCCACGAGTGTATGAAATACACTTTCCAATGAGTTATGTACACTATTTTTCCTACGATCCCGAAAAAATATGAAGCTTCTTATTTTAAAATTTTCTAATTTTTATTAATTTTTAAGAAAATCAAAGCACAAAATAATTATAAAGAGCATAAAAATTTATATATGTAAGTATGTCAAACAGGAAATATGATTTTCATTTAGCTTTAGTTTTCTTGGTTTTATATTTAATACAATACATAGCTGTTTAATGGGTTGCCTATTCCTAAATAAATGCAAACTTAAGTTTACTTACAGTAAAATTGTACTGTTTTACATTTCATAAGAAAAATACTGTGTATTTTGATGTTTTTTATGTAATGTAAGGTAACCAAATAAAAAATTCTAGATCTAGACTATCTAGACTAGACAGTAATGGTCAAAATAGTAACGTTATAACTATGGTTTCTATTTTTGACATGGAAAACAGAAATATTTGGATTAAAACACTTAAAAGATATAAAACGCTGTGGTGAAAGGTGAAAAATGGTTTATAAAAGGTAAATAAAATTCATAGTATCTACGAGGTAAATATCTAAATAAAATTAGGCAAACCTCCATACATAAACATCACACGAGTGTGATATAAAAATATCAAACTAGTGCAATATGAGGCGTTTTCTAAAGAACAAAAGAGTGTGCTAAATGTCATTTTCATAGGGGATCGTAGGAAAAATAATTTTCCAATAATATTTTCTCATTTAGTAACAAAAAAAAAGGAAGTCGTGAGCTTTAAGCTTTCATTAGGAAATTAAAATTGCAGTATATTATGGCTCCTTTACGGGTCTGGAAAGAGCCTATCAGAGGAATTCCCAGTCTGTATTTAGGGAAAAACAAGCAATAAGTATGTTTAGTGCTTCGCATTAATTGGTATAGTCTGTGAAGTTGATTGTGATTTTCCTAATATACTTTTAAGTTATGAAATATTTTTGTTAGATACTTTATTTTTTAAACTAAATTTCTTGACTCACAGTGTATAAAATTTAAAGTGAGTGACAATATTTAAAAACAAAAACAGACTTCACAAAATTAGGTTCAGGTTCCCATTAAATTATTTTTTTTTCTGTACAAAGTTATTCTTTTAAATGATACACCCCCCGTAACTTTTGAACGGGATGAGATATAAGGTTCAAATTTGGAATGTGTACTATAGCGGTTACCAAAATCGGACAGAAACGGACAAGGAGGGGGGGTCAAGCCATTTTCAGACTTCCACTTTTCCAAATTCAATAATGATAAAAAAAGTGAAAATCTGAAAAAAGGGGGGGGTGTCTGAAATTCAAGAGTTTTCGCGGACGTCTTTTATGGACGCCCCTTATATTCATTATTTAGACCTTTTTATGCAAAATTTACAAAATTAATATTTAAAAATATTAAAAATTTCATTAATTTAAAAAAAAAATCTTAAAAGAAACTAAAAAATAAATTGTTAGATTTTTAAGTAGAAAATTTAAAATACTGCACTCTAGTGCCCCCTTGCGCCGCATTACCGGATAAAACATTGAAAGTATTGCAAATGGTAGCTTTTGTGGTGTGAAACATTTTAAATCTGAAGTTGTATCATCCTGTTTAGAAGTTCCCATTTAAAGGAATAGCCCTGTATAGTTTTTTGAAAGCCATCTCTCTATGACACCTATATTTTTTGTATAATTTGTATGGGCCGGAATATTTAGAGCAATTAGGACTGTTGAGTACAGTTTCAAACGCCTTATAATTTTAGCAAAAACTAAATTTTAACCAACGAACTAATAACTCTTCACTCTAGGCATTTTATTCGTAAAAACTGACAAAAACGTCTGCAACATAAACATTTTTCTGTTTTAGTCGCACATATTTGTTCTAACAGAGACAACAATACCAGTTACTGGTAATTGTTATTATTCAGGCCTGAATATATCTACTATTTATTTACAAACAAACCGAGATGTTGGCGATATTTTAACGGCATGCCTATTCTAGAAAGAAGAGTTCTTAGTTCGTTGATTATACACTTTAATCTGTGAAGAGATGAACGAGGTTTACATTAAGTCTGATTTGAGGAAATCTCGTTTCTAACTTGTTAGCAAATTACTGTAAAACAAATGTCCCGAACTTGTTTTTTTCTTTGGCTGAATTTTAAATGATGAGAAAAAGATAAGAGAAGGAAATAAAGAAATGTAAGGTAAATTTAAAGGTCCAGGTAAATCCCGGCGAGATTTTGCGAGTTCTTTTTTTTTGTCTTACTTTAATTAAAAAGTTAAAAGAAAGTGAAATGTGTATTTTTTAGTTAAAAAGTCTGGAAATACAATTTTTATCCTAAAATTAGGTAATTATTAAGGAAAACATAATTTTGAATACGTAAGGTTAGTTCATCTTTTAATTTTTCTTTGCGTTTGCCTTTTCATTTTGACTTTTCTATCTAATCGTAAGGACATTTTTTTTAACTATATCAAGTAAATGGCTTGCAGGCTTTTCGGGACTATGATCACGGCGTTTTTTTTTAAATAAGTTTGATATAAGAAGAAATTTATCAACTATAGTTTTCTTGTATAATATTTATAGTTCAAAATTTAGACCTAAGGCATTTAATGTTTAAATCACCCATATACATTATGTGTAATAATTTCAATAAAATTTGTGAATTCTCTGATCAGCTGATATTAACTTTACTAAATTCAGTAAATTAAAACGGCTTGCTTTGCAGCGTTTTTAGAATAGTTATGTTTAAAAAAAAATCTCACTATGAATATTCCAATAATTATTATGTGTTTATTTGTTATTTATCAATCAATTTTTATTTTTGTTTTAAGTAGTTTTAGTAAATTATTAAGTATACAGCCTGTTCCAGAACTCGCGTACAGAAATTTGAGGGTATATTAAAAACCATCTGGAAAATATTTAAAAAAATTCGAAAAAAATCCATCTTTAATACTAATTAAAAAGGAAGCTATTTAATCTGACCAATTCTGTTGCTGATGTTAAATTACCTACAAATTAGATTTACCCTACTTATTAGTAACTATGGTTGCATTTTAATTGTTGACGATGGCATTGTTTGAGACTTTTAACTTTAGAATCTTTTTAGGTTATTATATTTTGACAAAACCGACAGAGGCTATCAAATAGTTATTTATGGTACTAGTGGGTAAAGTAAGATATTGCCCATGAGAAAATTAACCTGCGAGGCGTCAGCCAAGCCTCAAATTTCTGTACGCGAGTTCTGGAACAGGCTGTATTTACATAAGTAATTTTTATTATTTTATTATATTAATATTTGTCCTATTATTGGTTATCTGTTGGGCAATAAACTATTATTATTATTATTATTATAACAATACAAAAATACTGAATGTCCATCCATCTAGTATACACTTAAGCTAGAATTTGTATCCTCTTATTGACGTGCTGTCCTACTCTCCAATAAAATTGGGATCAATCTTCCTGTATTTAGGATCTCATTTAAGTTAAAGGTATGGGGATTAAAGGGGAGTATTTTCAAGTGGATACTAAATCAATGGATTACAGTATTTTTTGACATTACATTTCCTAAATAAAACTGGAATTGGTGAAATAATTTTTATGTTAAATTAAATTTTTTATTTAACTGCGATACTTTTTGTTAAGGATTTTTTGACAAAAAGTTATACTTTTTTAACTAGGGTGAAAAGTAAGATAAATGAAAGCTGATTGATTGACATTTAAGCATTGAAATTTTAACCTTACCTAAACGACTCGATTCGCAATTCCCACATGCATCTAAGAAACTTTATTTTTCGACCTGTATCATAAATAACTTTTTTCTACGACTGCTTTAGAATGTAAGCAAATACACACACTTTTTAAACACAGAATGAATTCATTCTAGCTCTAGATACGGTATGAATATTCCGTATCAAGTGTTACAATGAGCACATGTAGTGCCATCTCTTGTTTATAAAAGTAAAGAAAACTGTAGCAAAATTAGCAAAAATATATATATTTTACCATGAAATATTGAATAATTTAATGCAATTTAAAATTTTGCGTTAAAATTACATAAAGTTTATTAGTTTTTCTTAATATTTGACCAGTTTTTCATCAATTTAGTTCAAAAAAATTAAAACTGCTCCATCTATTGTTAAATATTTAAACCTGATATCTGTCACAGCAATCTGCATTATAATTATAATTAATTATAATTTGTAAATATGTGCCAAAATTAAATAAAAATCTTTTTTAAGTACTGATTTGATAAAATTATTAAATAACATTAATTACTTTATTTAAAAATATGTGTTTTGTTTCATTTACAATGTCGAGTCACAAAAAAACATTGTTTTTGACCTTGTCCGCAGTTTAAAGCCATACAGTGTTTTATTTTTGCAGTCGAAGAAAAAGTATAGTCTACAACACGTATGGAATAGTCATGGAATATTGTCTATTCCATACTAGTTATAGAATATACTATTCTGTTATGGGTTTGACATCGTTTAAAAACATTAAAAAGCACTTATTCTAGTTTAGTATCTCACCTTGTATATTTTAATTCAATTTTGTCCAATTTTAATTATGTTTTCACTCTTATATCTTTTAATCTGTGATCTAAATCCAATCAATGCACGCCAATGCTCGCATCCCTATGTTCCCTATTTTTAAACGGGCTTTCAGCACACCGGGTTGCCTAAAATCTCTCTGCATGAATGAACCAGACCTAAAGCCCGTGAAAAAAACAACGAACAAAAAGTTTAAAAATAAAAGTTTTGAACTCTTTTTTTATAAATATAAATTAATACAGTTAGATAAAAAATACAGAAAAAAGTTTATTGTTAAGTGGTTTTTTATGTATTTTGGTAATTAGTCTAAAAGGAATTAAAATTCTTTATTTCGCTGATTTAAATTTTTTATTGAGTTTTTTTTATTCAAAGCTTGTTTTATAAATATTTATTATATTTTGAAATAAGACATTTAAAAAATAAAGAAAACATGAAAACTTAATTTAAACTTACTAATTGTTCGCATTTTTAATATATTCTTTTTCTTATTTTCAGGTATGTGTAAAAATCAGTCAAAAATTTAAGAATTTTAGGTAAGTGAAAAGAAAATATTTTTTTCTACGAGCGTTTGGAAATATGTCCCTTTCCGCACGCATATGCGTGTGGAAAGAAGGTTTTTTCCGCACGCATAATTATTTCATAAAAATAGCTTGATTATACAAACGTGTAACATTATTGGCTAAGACAATTATTTCTATGGCGACAGATCAACATGATAGCGTCCTAAGCTAGTTTGTTCGTGTCAATTGTGTTGTCAATTTTAATTGAAGTTTTTATAAAAGAAAATGATGAACCTTGAGAAGAAGATGAAATTTTACCTAAAGGAATATTATAAATGACAAATGCAAATAAAAACTGCAAAAAATTTATCATTAAAATTCAACCAAAATAGAATTGGTAATAACTAAGGTTAGATTCTTTTCAACAGTTGTTAAAACTGTTTAATATTTTAATTCTGTCGTGTTATTCTTGTTGTATTAATTCACAAAATAATAAAAATGTTTAAATTTCTTAATTGTTAATCGTTTTTCTATTGAAAAAAATATAAAAATAAAATTTATTCAATTAAGTATACTTATATATAAAAGCATATTTTATTTTTAACTCTCTCGTAGATAAAATATTGTTCCTAACGCATGCGTAAAGAGGCTTTTCCGAAATCGATTGCTTGCATCAACTTCAGTCAAAACCTTGACTGAATTATTTAACTGCTAAGGCAGCAATAGCAACAACGGCGTTAAGGTACTTCAATTCCTAGAGATTGAAGTGTACTTCAAATTCTTCTACTTCTTTTTTAACCCTTTTTTCCAGTTTTCAATTTTTTTCTTTTCTAATCGATTTCTATATTCTTGAGTTCAAGGTTATTCAAATTATTATTATTTTTTTTAGTGTATAGTTTCTATTTTTGTTTGTAATTTATACAGAAAATATAAAAAACCAAAATAATATTTTCATTCGTTTTGTGTAATTAACATATGAACAATAGGACATCGATATAAAATGCATGGGGTAGGGGAGACCGGGGATAGTCGCACTTTTCATCCAAGGTTAATTCCTTTATTTTTGTTGTGTAGTAATTTTAACTGCACGTTTTAGTACCTACATATTATTTAAAGAAAAATGGGGAAATTTATGAATGATTAAAAAAACCTGTGCCGCTTGCCTCTATTGTGCTCCTAAACATAACTAGAATAAAGTCTCTATTTCAAAGCGTTCTTGAAATATCGTAGTGTAAAGTTTTGCAAGCGACTCGCATCTTTACACGAACTATATCTTAATGTTTTAAATCACACACAATAACAGCCCAAAGTGTGCACACAATAAGAAACAATATTTATGATAAAAAAATACTGGACGCTTCATTTTAACCTATTTTGATTTACCTTGAGGTTAATTTTGTATTAGTGCAGAAAACTATTTTACTTTTTTATTTATAATCACTGCGGCAAGACGGCACGATGCCCCTGGGACAACTTGCTCCAGTCTCCCCTAATGTAAAAACCAAAAGGGGTAAAACAGTTGTTGTTGTTTATATTTAAATGCAAAACAATAAAAATCCTTTGCCTTTGACAGTAAATAGAGTTACCAGCCCATTAAAATTCAGACCTATCGATTACTGGCCATATTTATACACTCAGAATGTTTTAAGCTTTTATTGGTAGAATAACACTGAAAAATACATAAGCGAAACATTTATAGACATTTATTTCTTACCACCATTTAAAATAGGGGTCATGTATACTTATTAGGGGGGTCCAGAGATTTTTAGGGACACCCTAAATTTTAAATTGTCTAAAAATGGGGTGTACCAAATTTCAGGTCGATAGCTCGACGTTAAAATGTGCTACATCGAGCCTTAAAAAGTGGGCACAATACTTATTTTTAAGAGTATAAAAACCAAGCAAAAGTTGAAAAAATGCATAAAACAAAAAATGTTTAGAATAAAAAATATTTATTTAAAAAAAAATGTATTTTTTTATTCTCAAACTCTTTAGACAATTTGGAACCAACTTAGGGACCACCTTAACATATAGGACGGTAAAATGGTATTGTCCATAAATGCATGCTATACATTCTGCCTTACTAAGCTGAAAGGTCCTATCTGTATATGTTAAACCTATGTAGATAGGACTTTTCAGCTTAGCGCGGCAGCATTAATAAAGAATTTTTATTCCCTAACTTTTATTTATGTTAATGTAAGTTATAATTTCAAGCCCTTTGAATTTAATAAAAACTTTTCGCAACAAAAATGAACCGACTTCTGTCTCTAAAAACTAAAAAATAAAAAATAAGCCGGTGCCAATTTCACCACTCCCTAGTTTAAATACTAACAATTATTTTAGTTGTTAAATTGTTTGCTGTTAAATTGGCACCGATTTATTTTTTATTTTTTACTTTTTAGAGACACAGAACTTGTAGATTTGTAACGTCGTCTAAGCTAAATTATAGTTGTCCTTTCATCTCGGCAAGCTGCTGACGTCAAAACGCACTATTAGTGCTTTGTGACGTCATCATCTTAAAGATAAATTTCTAAAAAATAGGTTTAGTAGTATTTTTATTTCAGCGCCCAAGAGTCCAACTAACCTTATTTTAAACGAAATACTAAAGAAAATCTTTGTTAAACTTTAATCGTTAAGTAATAATCACAAATTTTATAATTTTCTCTTGGTATTTTAAAATTAAAGGTTCACAGATTCAAGTTTAGTTTAAAATATTTTTAGCCTGCCGTAATATTTGAGTGACCCCTAAATCAAGTTATCCGGATTATCCAATCATTTTATAAAAATTTGGTTGGTATTAAAACCAAATTAAGACGATTTTAAGTGAAATTTCGTTAAAACGATTAGATTGATCTTAACTATCCGGCATTATCCGAGCCTCAAATTAAAACGGGACCACCTCATGAATGTCGTCTTTAAGTTGCAAAAAGTTTCATCAAATTTCGTTTATCTGTTCCAAAGTTATGTGGGAACAAACAAAGTCACAGGTCGAATTGATAACCTCCTCTTTTTTTTTGAAGTCGGTTAAAAATGTAAAATAAAAGTTGCTTTCATCTTCAGGTTTTTAATATATGAAGTAAAGTTTGCAAAAGAAATTGTGGAACGCCTTGTATGTCATTGAATCGTATATCTGTATTGTAATAAACATCATTTTCTATGCGCCCAAAGGCATTTTAATATTACACATATCGTGCTATTTCATACCACATTGATGGATAAATCGAAGGGTGTAATTCAATGTTGAAACACAATGTTAAAGATATAAATTATTGCCGTAAAGTTGGCAATAATCGAGCAAAAGCACGCGTCACATTAGTGTTTCTATGCAGATATTCAAATGGAGCACTCTGCCAAATTATTAAGGAATTTTGAAAGGCTTTTGGTGTTTGAGGTTATCTTGAAATTTTAATGTAGAACCAAAACATGCTAATTTCGGAGGTTTGTAGAGTGCAATGTAATAGTGATTATATATATTATATATTATATACCAAGGTAGAGAGACATTTTTTATAGATAAATTGATTCCACAGTTTTCTTCACCTATAGCAATAATAATTTTTTCGCTCCTAGTAGTAGTAAATTTTATAAACAATTGATTTCTGTCACTTTAGATGTTTCAGTTCTTTGTGCAATTTTTACTAATTAAACCAAAGAAAGTAGCTTGAAATAACTTTTTGTTTATTAAATATAATTAATTATAATTATTACCAATTAATACAATCAATAATTAGCTAAATATGAAAAAAAATTAAAAAAATCTAAATTTTTAAACGTCAGTTCAAAGTATTTATTTAAGCAAATTAATCAAGCCTACTTGATTTTTATGAAAATTTCAAGAAATATCATTTCTGTTAATAATTGATTTTATTATTTAAATGAAAATAGTTAAATAGTGCTAGTAGTGAAAAAACTAATATATAAACTACTGTAGAAAAGATTACACCGGCACACAAAAAAAAAAAAGTTGTTTGTACATCAGACACGACCTACCTACCGGCATGTATTTTGACCCGCTGAATCCGAATTTCAAGTCAGTTTGGGCCGTCCACCCTTCAATATTTCCCCTCATTCAGTTCATACATCAGTTTTAGAGATATTGCAATTTTTTGCTACTTTTAACATTTTTCAAGGTTTTTGTACAATTTCTATGATTTAGAACGGTTTATGGTCTAAATAAACTTCAGATTTGTATTCAGCGGATCGAAATACATAAGAATTATGCTTAATTTCGATTCATAAATTTTTTTTATGGCTATTTATCCCATTTTTACTATTTTTACAATTTACTCGATATTGAAGGGTGGACGGCCCAAACTGACTTGAAATTCGGATTCAGCGGGTCAAAATACATGCCGGTAGGTAGGTCGTGTCTGATGTACAAACAACTTTTTTTTTTGTGTGCCGGTGTTATTATAGCCTGAGTGAAAATTTCTCGCTAAAAACGCCGAAAAGTTTCGGGGCAGGCAGAAAGGATCGTACGGTCTAGTTGGCAGGGTTGGCAGGCTTATCCTCCCCTTTTCTACTACTACTACTACTACTACTACTACTACTTATAGATTACATGAAGTAACTGAGCTCTAAAGAAGAGCAGCTGTAGGAGTTTGCTTGAAATTTTACATAAAAAGACATATTTTATGCCTATAACGTATAAAATATAGGCTATAATACTAATAGTAATTAAAAAGTTTATTCTTACAAAGTGTATACTACAAACCTATAATGTTTTATAGAGGATCAACTAGAATTTTCCTTTTACAATAGCAACAAGGTAGTTTTATAGCCATTCGACATGATCATAAATATATACTGCACTACACGGAAAAAAAAAATTATAGCTAGGAGCGCTATAACACATATACCAAGCAAATTATAATCGCTTATTATATAAATACAAGGCTTTCTCTTACAATTATGGCAGTCAGTGTAAAAATTTATATGAAATACTTTAATTGTTTAGTGAATAATAAAATATAACAAATAGTATGGCATTTATAGCTTAAATAGATTTAATTATTGTCCGTGCTAATAATTTTTATAATATAATACAATTTCTGTAAATTTATAATAGTGCCTGTAATAAATATAATCGTGTCTGTAATATATATAATCGTTTCCAATTTATTTTTAACATTATTAGTTATTGTGTCCCTTATAATCTATAGCTTAAATCACTATAATTTGCCACTGTTACCAAATATCTTATAATGTATAGCGCAGAGCCCACTAATTTCTTTCCGTGTAGTTTAAAAAGTGGAAAAAGAGCAATTTTCTGAAATTTGATGCACTTTATTTATCTAGTTGAAAGAAAACTTACACCATAATAGTATATTATTTAATAGCTATTAAACGCGAGTAGAATTCTATACTTTATCCACGGTCGTTTTAAATTTTAAACTATTTATTTTTACAGACCCGTGATTAATAGGTTCCATTAATCACGGCCGTGCATAATAGTATATTATGCACCTAGTATGCGAACTAAGTCTTTAGTGTTCTAGACTGAAGTTTTTTTACTGAGACGGAGTCGAGAAATCGAGAACACTTAAGACAGTTCGCATACGTGGTGTTTGGAAAAATTGAATGAAATACTGCAATTGAATATTATGTCCTAACACAAATGCAACAAAAAAAGAAAACTTCATTATTTTTCGGATAAAACTTGTCAATCACAATAAAATTTTCCAATTAACAAGCCTAGTAATGATGCCTTCTATTGTCTGACTACAAAAAGCTCGGAAAAGCTCGACAATGCTTAGTGAATGTCCTTAATAAGCTCATCACTAATCGCCAAGTCAATAGTTACGCTTAAAAGGGACTAAACGACGATTGAAGCGATTCGTGTTAAAACGACATTATGCATGATGATGTTTAGAGATGATACATACTAATTTTCTCAATAAAATATTTTTCAAAAAAAAAATCTTTTTTTTTTCAAAAAAGAAATATATTTTTGAAAAACGAAAAATTAGAAAAACCTATATATAGAAAGTTAAACCGACAGGCATTTACATAAATAGAAAGTATTTTTTTTAATTATATTAATATTTTGAAAATTAATACTTACTTTCTTAATTTTTTCAAGTCCTTTATGCTCTTTCTAATAGATTAAAAAAATCAAGTATTAGTATGTACATTGTACATAGTTTAGTTTTTTCGAAAAAGTATTTTTTTTGTAATTTATAGAATTACATCTATTTTTTTCTATGGAAAAATAGTTATTTATAATACAAGGGCAAAAAGTTAATTTTTTCGATTGAGTAGGTTTTTAAAAGGCGAGGGTCGGCCGATCGGGCCGGCCCAAAGGGCATTAAACCTACGAAATCGAAATTTAACTTTCTGTCCGTGTATCATAGAATATTTTTTATTCATTTGTTACTAATTATAATAAATTATTAAAATATACTTAATTTTAAATTGCAAAAAGTATTTCTTTTTTATGTCTCATTATCTAGTTATCCATGAAAAATTGCTATACAATCAAATCGCTAAAAAACAATTGAATCGTTTCTTTTGCGTGCGCTTTCATTTTCAAATTAAAAAAAGCTATAGTGGTGATTAATTTCTGTTAAAATGTGTCTGTTATGAAAATAGTAATACTTCTGAACCGTTCTATGAATATTATAAATATTGAAATTGATTTTAAAATTGAAATTTGAAATTTTGTGTTTTTAATTTATTTTAGTGGATGAATGCAGATGAATGCAGTTAACATATATTTTGAGGTTATGTTATAGAATAAATTTAAATTTTGTATCAAATGATTATAATATCTGTATCTGGTCAAAAAGAACAGTTAGTTCAAGACCAAAAGTGACCTAAAGGTCATATTTCTTTATAAATATTACAGTAAAGGTAAAGAATCTTCTTTTAAAAAGCTTAAAAATAACAAGTTTTAGTTAGCGGGCGAAAAAACATGAAAAAAAAGTGTCTTTTAGAATCAATAGAATAAAAAATATATAATATCAACACAATTTTTCAAAAAATCTCAAAGATATCCTTTTTACATTAAAGGATTCAATTGAATATCAAAGGGAGACTAAAAGAATAGATAATTGTCATCTGTCGATTTTTCTCTATATCGATTAAGATTATTATTTTTATGCGATTTTGGGTTTTTATTTAGTTCAATATAGTTATTTTATTTTTAAAATTTTGGCGAAAGCTCCATTGCAATTTTTGTCAAAAGTCCAAATCTATAACTATCAATTTTAAAATGTGGTTTCATTTATCTTTTTATTGTACAATAAATTTTTCATTACTAGAAGGCTGTTATTTAAAAAAAAAGTTCGGGTTGCTCAAAAAAGCTCTTTTAATCACTTCAATTAACACTTTAATTAACACCCTTTGTATAAGCCCCTGACTAAAAACAATTTTTTTTAACATTGTTTTTCGTTTGGACTTTTTCCCTAAAAAGTGGTTTGGGTATAACTACATAATTATTAAATAAAACACTTAAAATTCTAACAGCCAAAAAAATGCTTTTGGTATGTAATTAGGCGGTTAATATTTAAGCTCGAAACGCCAAGTCAATATTTACAGAATAAATTAATAAATGCATGTTTTTTACCAAAAATTAACAAAACGGTAAATATTGACTTATTTCATTAATAAATATATCGATAACGTATAAACACTTGATAATGTACATGTAAATATGTGATTTTCCCAATTAAATGACCCCATTTTACCTTTTTTACATAAATAAAATGGAAAAGTGATAAGTATAGATTATATTTGAGCTATTTTTACAGAGATGTGGACTATGATAGGTAACTTAGTACCTACTTTTGACTAGCATAACCTATTACAAGTAATTTGGTAAATATTTTTTCCACGAGCGTGCGGAAAGAAGGTCATTTTCGCACTCATAATTAATTCATAAAACAAGTAGCTTGATTATACAAACGTGTAACATTATTGGCTAAGACACTTGTTTCCATGGCGACCGATCAACATGATAGCGTCCTAAGTTAGTTTGTTCTTGTCAATTATATTTTCAATTTTAATTGTAAAGTTTTTATAAAAGAAAATGATGAGAAAAAGATGAAAGTAATCTGAAGGAATAATAGAAATGGCAAATGCAATTGAAAACTGCCACAAATTTATCATTAATGTTCAACCAAAATAGAATTGGTAATAACTAATGTTAGATTCTTTTCTATAATGTTTAAAACTGTTAATATCTTAATTCTGTCGTGATATTCTTGTTATATTTATTCACAAAATAATAAAAGTGTTTAAATTTCTTAATTTTTTATTGTTTTTCTATTGGAAAAAGATATAAAAATTAAATATATTCAATTAAGTATACTTATATAAAGCATATTTTATTTTTAACTCTCTGGTAGAAAAAATATTATTCCTAGCGCATGCGTAAAGACGCTTTTCTGCACTCGATTACTTGCCTGAACTCCGCTACGCTTTCAGGCAAATGCAATTTAGTGCCTCTTTCCACACTTGTTAGGAAAATAGCTATTGTCTGTAGGAATTTATTCATAGTTTCAAATACAAAATCGCTAATATAATTAATAACTAGGAACAATAACTAGGGACAATAATAAAGACATTTTTAGCCTTATTTTTTTTAATATGAGCATTTAAAGGGTCTTAAATTAAGTCGTTAAAAAGTTTTAACCAAAAAGTAAACGAACTTTTGGTGCGTTAAATAAAAATTTCCTTTAACATTATTTTTTATCGAAAATTATTTTCATCAAAAAATTGTATCACTAAACCTTTTCAAAAATTAAACAGATAGGTACATTTTTATGTGATATAGCTTTGTTTAACAACCAACTGATACATCTATGATAACAACGTGCTTTTGAAAGCTCGATCTTTTGAACCGTAACGCCATCTGTATGTCAGAGCGTTAAACTCATTATCAGCTGAAAGAGATTGCTTGCAGGAAATGTGAGAAAACTGAAATTAGGGTAGAAATCTGCAGTGCTAGAAATGTGTAATAAAAGCTCGCCGCTTTAAGCTTTCAGTGGTTTGACAAGGCGAAAATAGATGGCGCAAGTTGTCTGAAATACTGTGAAATTTAAATTAAAGCTCTTATATCATATAGCGGGTGTCCCAACTCTATTTACTCAGCGATTTTCTCGTAAACTAAAAGAGATAATCAATTTCTTAGAAAACCATTTTTAATAAGACAACTTAAACTATCTTTTAGCATATATTTGATACTTTCAGCTCTTGAAATGTGGACAGGGGGGCATAGAGGGACATTTTTTAGATGGAAAGGGTGGTCGTGTGATACATCATTTTAAAGCTTATAAAATTCTCCATTTAACTAGATATTTTTTATTTTTTTTAAACATTTTTTTTTTGGGTTTAGAATAGGATTGGAAATTATTATTTTTGTCAACATTTCTCTAAAAAATCAAACAATTTATTAAAAATTACTAATTTCATGATGAAAAAAACGTAATTATACTTTTAAACTAATTTTAATTGACATAAATAAAAATTTACAAAAAAAAACGCATTTTTTAGCATAAAAAATTAAAAAACCAAAGCCTTAAAAAAATAGTTTAAAAAATTAAAAATATACAGTCAAATAGAGAATTTTATTTGTTTTGAAATGATATATCACACGACCCCCCTTTTCATTTAACAAAAATCCCCCCCCCCATGCCACCTGCCAACATTTTAAGAGCTGAAAGTATCAAATATATGCTAGAAGATAGTTTAAATTGTCTTATTTAAGATGGTTTTCACAGAACTTGATTATCTCTTTTAGTTTTTGAGAAAATCGCTGGGTACATAGAGTTGGGACACCTGGTATCTATTGGTACCCATATTATAATATAATAATACATATATTATATCACTAGCTAACATTTAGATTTACTACAAAATGAACAAAATTAAGTAGGATAACTCAAAAACCCTTTAGATTAAATTACGTTCATAAAAAAATGGAAAATTGGATATATTTTTTCTTACGTTTCTAAAATTTTTATATTCAAAAAATATAATTTTCGTCTGGCTGTCTCTCTGTTTTTGAAAAAATAAAATTGTAAAAAACTATCTAATTTTTTTTAATAACTATAGTGGAAAGCATTATTTTAATGCAGCAGAATTTTTGATTGTTTTTGATAAATACAGAGATAGAAAACGGTTTGCAAAAGAGGTAAACACTTCTATTTTGTTACTAACTTATTATTTTGTCTGTATTACTAAAGCTTGCATAGCTTGCTAAATTAACGGTTTTCAAGGAAAATAAGTTAAAAATTATAATTTAAAAATTTTCATACATTAAAAATCATAACGCATTAAAAATTATTCAGTAAAATTTTGCTATTTTTTTAATTAACTCCACGTATTATTATTTTATTTTTTAATTAGCATAGAATTTATTTCTTAAGCCACATACAGCTGAAGACTTTTGTTTTGTGACTAACTTTTTGTTTTGTATTACTTAAGCTTGCATAGCTTGCTAAACTAACGGTTTTCAAGGAAAATGAGTTAAAAATTATAATTTAAAAATTTTCATACATTAAAAATCATAATGCATTAAAAATTATTCAGTAAAATTTTGATATTTTTTTAATTCACTCCACGTATTATGATTTTATTTTTAAATTAGCATAGAATTTATTTCTTAAGCCACATACAGCTGAAGACTTTTATTTTGTGACTAACTTTTTGTTTTGTATTACTAAAGCTTGCATAGCTTGCTAAATTAACGGTTTTCAAGGAAAATGAGTTAAAAATTATAATTTAAAAATTTTCATACATTAAAAATCATAACGCATTAAAAATTATTCAGTAAAATTTTGCTATTTTTTTAATTAACTCCACGTATTATGATTTTATTTTTTAATTAGCATAGAATTTATTTCTTAAGCCACATACAGCTGAAGACTTTTATTTTGTGACTAACTTTTTGTTTTGTATTACTAAAGCTTGCATAGCTTGCTAAATTAACGGTTTTCAAGGAAAATGAGTTAAAAATTATAATTTAAAAATTTTCATACATTAAAAATCATAACGCATTAAAAATTATTCAGTAAAATTTTGCTATTTTTTTAATTAACTCCACGTATTATGATTTTATTTTTTAATTAGCATAGAATTTATTTCTTAAGCCACATACAGCTGAAGACTTTTATTTTGTGACTAACTTTTTGTTTTGTATTACTAAAGCTTGCATAGCTTGCTAAATTAACGGTTTTCAAGGAAAATGAGTTAAAAATTATAATTTAAAAATTTTCATACATTAAAAATCATAACGCATTAAAAATTATTCAGTAAAATTTTGCTATTTTTTTAATTAACTCCACGTATTATGATTTTATTTTTTAATTAGCATAGAATTTATTTCTTAAGCCACATACAGCTGAAGACTTTTATTTTGTGACTAACTTTTTGTTTTGTATTACTAAAGCTTGCATAGCTTGCTAAATTAACGGTTTTCAAGGAAAATGAGTTAAAAATTATAATTTAAAAATTTTCATACATTAAAAATCATAACGCATTAAAAATTATTCAGTAAAATTTTGCTATTTTTTTAATTAACTCCACGTATTATGATTTTATTTTTTAATTAGCATAGAATTTATTTCTTAGCCACAAACAGCTGAAAACTGAAAATAACAGAAATAATTTGTTAGACAGAAGCGAAGGTTTATTTGTACTAAGTTTAAAGCTGTAATTAAATAAATTTTCTTCCTAAAATCATCCGTAGTGAAAAAGCCCTTGAATTTTCCGACGAAAATGTATTTAAAAGGAAAATAATTACATTCTTAATACATAGGCCGTAAAATCTTTTATAGATACTTACTATGCTCTTCGCAACGTTACAGTAGATAAATACACTGAAATATTATTACAGTATTAAATACCTAACAATTTTGTATATTTGGAACCCCTAGCAATAATTACTGTAACAATAACAAAACCACTTTGTGTTTTACTGCAACATTGTTACCAACAACTTATATTTGAGGAGCTCATTTTCATCAAGTCCAGAAAGTTAGGAAATTAACTTGTTGTATTTTGAAAATAATATTATTTAAATTAATTTAATTTTCAAAACGAATCAAGTCCAAAAAGTTAAGAACTGGACTTGTTGTATTTTCAAAATAAGCTCCTCATTTAATAATTAAAAATTCCAGGGATTCCAAATAGAATAAATCTTTAGTACTGTAATCCAGCCACACAACTATAGTCCATGAGCAGTATTTAAAAAAGGTGAAGTGGAGCTGCCCACGGAATGCGATGTCACGCGGAAATATGTTTCTTTACGCCTAGTAGGTACACTTAATAATAGATGTCGCCCAAAGACGTTTTACATATTTTTTTTAAATGCACTGCTCAGGGACTATAATTCTATGGCTGAATTATTGTTGTCTGAAATAACAGTATATAATACAGTTACAAATTGTCGGTGTAAAAATAGGACTCCTATCGTAAGCCTTTAGCTCCTGGTGGATAGTAACATTTTATCCATCTATTTTTTTGGTGGACTTGCCTTTTTGTCTCGTATCTCGTCTCGCCATGGCCTCTGCGTTGACACATAAATAACTATTTTAGACATCTATAATTATTATAATCGAATGTATATTAATTCGGGTGTGCCAAGAACAAAAAGAACGTCGGATTTTCTGACGTTTAAGACCAGGTACAAGGGTCAAAAAAAGGCGAGGCTAAGTAGTTTTGGCCATGAATCATACAATGTTTTTTAATCTACGACCTATTTAGTAGCAAGTGCTTATTTTCCACCCGTTGCCATGCCAGCATTCTAAAAGTGACAGCTGATTTTACATATATGCTGCCAGAAAACAAGTGCACATCAAACGCAAAATGTCAAATTAATACAATTAATTTTAAGACAATTTTTGCGTTTTTTGGATGTTTATGTGTTATGTCGTAGGAAAAATAGTATACGCACCTCAACACAAACCTATTTCAGTGCACTACTAGTGATTTTTTTACTCGGTCCCTCCTTATAAAAAAATAAGCACTCTCGTTCTATGAAAACTAGGTTTGCGTTCTCGGTGCGTAATATACTATTGGATTGCCACGATTAACATAATGCGCTAAAATTAAGACGTTATTAACCCCTGCTAAACAAAAGCCCTATTAAATAAATTATTAATTGTACACGACGTTGTCTAGTAATAGATGAATCAAATATGTTTTCGGGGCGGAGACGTCTTTTGTTTTACACTGTAAATGCAAATATGGTAATTTTACAGCAAATAAAGTAGGTCATATGTTGCCAGCAAAGAAAGTGGTAAATTTAAATCAGTACTGTAAATTCACAGTTATCTGTAAAAATGTGAATTTTTATTTTGGTAATTTTACTGCTATCTTTTGTAGAATGTAAGCTATTATTATGGTAATTTTCGGGACTGTCTGTAAAAGTGCCGGGTTTTTGGACCACATGCATGAGTTTTAATGCAAAATTATTGTACCGACAGGAAAAGAGCTGAGATTTCACTAAACCCAGTAATATTGAGGTTAATTTAATAAATATTGTAAATTCCCATTCTGACATTGTAAATTTGCTTTAATTATTACAGTTAAAACTACTGTAAGATTGACGGACAAATTTAGAGTGTACTTTCGCTAAAAGCGTATGAAATTGACTTATTTCTCTAAAAAATGAGTGCCGAACAAATACACTTTGCGTATGAAAAAATATTTTGAGTAAAATAAAGGCGTGTTGGACGAAGCAACTTTATAAGTTTTTGTACTGTTTATAATTGTCTGGTAGGAGAATGTAAATAAATTTTATAAAGACATTCTAACACTTTTCCAGTCTACTAAATTACTTTGTTCTCTCTATTTGCTTTTCAAGTTGACTCTCAAATTATGTTTTTAAAACAGCTTTTCGTATTTCACTCATTCCAAATATTTCGAAAATTTACTACATTGTTGTTTTACGAGTTGTTTTAGTTACATCCTATAATCGCGAAATATTAATAGAAAAAAAAACACAATGAAAATTAATTTTTATAGCTTTTAGTTTAGAAGCACTATTTTTTGCCAACATAACACAAAAAAATATATTTTTTTAAGGGCAAAACAAACAGTAATTTAAGTCTTATCCTAGGAGATGCCCATAAAATATGTCACGCCAAAGGGGGAGGGAGGTTTTCAAGAGTTTTTGCCACTTTGTGACAGGTGGGACTTATAAACTAGTAATAAAACAAATTCCTTGATAAAGTTTGACACACTATATAATTCAAAATAATGTTATGTACTATTTGAGCCAACTTTTATGCAAAAATATAATATACCTAATTAATTGTTTTTTTGTATATGGAAATTTAACGTGACTGGAGGGGGGTCAGTATCGGTGTGACACTTTGTGACAAGGGTAAGGAAGGTACTACAAATGGCCAATAAAAGCGTAACATTACTTTAGTTATTTCACAACTTGAAATTGAGAACTTTCCCAACTCAAAAAAAAGCCACGAAGAAAAATTTTTGATTACTAAAAAAAAAGGACCTCACCTTCTAAAAAATATCCCAACTCGAAAAAAAAGCTTTACCCCTGACTGAATTTTATGACCAACTGAACAGTAGATTTTCCCAACTCAAGCGTGGTTGGGGGGGTGCCCTCCCCCCATGAAACCACTCCTGTCACTTGGTGTAAATGTGCTTGGGTTGTTACTACATTAGTTTGGCAATTATTACTTACAGTGAAATAATTATCAGTTTTACATGTTTAGGAATAAGTACTACAATTACCCAATTGCTAACAATGTTTTTTCAGTGTAAATTTAATTTTATTTTTACTTCAAAAATTTGAATATAGATGAATAAGTTTCTAAAGAAAAATTCACCGCTAGTATATAATATGCATTCCCAGAATAAATTTAAACGAAAATTGGAAAATGCATAAACTTCAAACGTCTGAATATAATAGTCAGAAAGCTGGTAAACATTTTTAACGAATCATTTTCTCCTGACTGAATTATATGTAAAGTATAATAATAAGACATATAATATCTTAAAATATTATATCTTAAAGTATATTTTAGTTAAATTTTCGATTTTCCATGTTCTTGATCCGGTTTTTTTGGGTGCTAGTAGTTCAAAAAAGTGCTAGTAGTCAAAAAACTGCTAAAAAGAGGTACTTCAATAACTCATACCAAGTCATTATATTGCTTACATTCAGATTAAGCTTCATAGTTACATACAATAATTCTGTGGCTAAGGGGTAAAAACAGTCTTGCTTTCGACCCACATATAAATGAGTTTTTATAAAATAATTTTTTTAAAAATTTACGTCTGGCATGTCAAAGCAACTTTTTAAAAACTGTTTTTACCGCTTGGCCCGCAGAGTAATGGTGTGAAACTATGAACGTAGCTAAAACTGAATGTAATAAAAATAATGTGTATGACTTTGTAAGTTAAAAGTAGTTTTTTATTCGACATATAATAGATCGAAAATATCTGCCTAAAATAGTTCCTGAATATCATGCTATTTTCATTCTAAACAAGGTTAAAAAAAGTATGCTATTTATAATCTAAATTAGCTCGAAAATATCATGCTATTTTCTACCTAGTTTAGCAGTATATTTTTGATCTGATTTTCGATAGAAATAAAAAAGCCCATTTCCGCAAAGAAAGGTTGTTATTTTCAAACTCAGGAGGATCAAAATATGTTTGTGGTTCATACTTGTATCACAATTTAGATAATTGTTGTTGTTGTTGAAAATTTAAATTTTCACATTCATTTTCTTCCTCACTTTCGCTCTCACTCTTATTTTCACTCTCATTTTCAATATCATTTTCAATATCATTTTCAATATCATTTTCAATCTCATTTTCATTATTACTTCTGCTTTCACCACTTAACAGCTCACTTCTACCACTTCTTTTAAAACATCACGGCATTTACAAAGGCCAGTTTTACCTTTGTTCTTTACTTCTTTGCTCCTATAATTCGTAGATTTGCAAAGCCGCTTTCGTGCACACATTCTGAAAACTTTAGTAATACTAATAATATAAGCAGTATATTTTTGACTCAAAATAGTTCATTATTAGGTCGTTCTCAATTAAACCAATATAAAGTATATATTTTCGACATAAAATTGGTCATTTTTAGGTCGTCATAAATTTTATCAAATAAAGGAATATATTATGGACCTAAAATAGCCTATTAATTAACCGTCTAAAACTAGAAAGCATTTAGTATTAAAAATGGAACCTACAAAAATAGGACCTTAAATTAATATAAAACAGCATACATTTTTCGATATAAATATGAGTGCTTTTAGATGTACAATTATAGCTTCCATTTTTAATTAAATATTTAAGAAATATTTTTTAACGTCTGAATATTTCTTCCATTTTTCTTGCTATATGAAAGCAAGTTTCGGATGATATATACTAGACTCTTCAGCTAGTTTTCTGGGATATAGAAATTAGCCGGGAGAAGATAGCTTATTAAAAATGTTCACGAGCTCTTTACTTTGACTATAATAAAACTGAATAGAGTAAAATTGAATAGATTAAATGAGACATCAAAATAACATAGATAACTATATTTAAAGCTATTCAGTCAATTTATTTTACATTATACCATTTAAATATTATTATATAGGTATATTTAACCCTTTTATATTCGTATTTAATTTAATTTATTGAGTTTATCACTTCACCACAAAAAGATTTATTGATACCCTTATAATTTACCAACAATAATATCTATTTAATTAATAAAAATTCTACAATCAAGAAAATTATATTTTTCCCTAAAATTTTTAGTTCAAGGTGACAATAAAACAACAATTTCTTAGTGTACACAAAAAAAAAAGAATTCCTTGATCCAAGGCTAGCTTTTCTTTTAACCAAAGTCAATGTCCTTGATTAAAAAGCGCACATCTTCCTTTAAAAATCCGGTCTCTTTATTCAAGGACATTGACTTTGGTACAAAGAAATGCTAGCCTTGAAACAAGAGAACATGACTTTGAACATACCGAATGACACGTGTCCTTGGTTCAAGGAAACCTTTTTTTCTGTATGGTATGCAAGACGATGTATAACTTGAAACTGTCTATCTTCGAAGAAAAGACAATGTTTTTTCGGAACAAATTTTTGTTTTTCTTTTTCTAAAGAAATTATTACCAAATAAAAATAAATTTACGTATGGTCGTCTAACTGTCGAAATAATTTTTAAACTAATCACAATTACATTAGTAAATAATGTCATCCTAAACCTAAAATGACAATCTAAAAGTTAGCTTTCCATATCGTTAGTTGAAATAAAATGACTTTATAAGGACTATACCAAAGTTTATTTAAATTTTATTAGTTTAGGCACAAATATATGTTGATTTAGGGGTAGAAAAGAGAGAGTTCTGGACCTCCCCGTCGTAAATAATCGGCCTGTATGCAAATGAAGGCAATAACATTATTATACTCGTCGCAGTTGCATAGGTGAAGAGTGGGAAACATTATTTTCAAGTTTATAAAATATTAAAAATCATTAGAATACACGTGTTTTTTATCTAAATTTCAACAAAATTATCTAGCAGAAAACAAGGTTTTTATCGAAATGTCTCAACAAACCAACAAAAATTTATTAAAATTATCTTACAGAAAATAAGGTATTTTTAGGCTGGCTTGAATAAGTAAAATTAAAAGCGTGGAGAGCTGATTTAGACATAAAAGTTTGTATTTAAAAACTGTTTGTATAATTTTGTCATATTTTTTAGTCCCTGAAGCCACAACGTAAACTATATTCATTTTATATAAACTAAATTATCTAAATAAGCTAAATAAACTAATTAAACTAAATAGACCAATTAAACTAAATAATTAAATATATTTGCAATTTTGGCGAAGGCGCAAGAATACAAGTGACACCTATAAAAAAGTATTAAAGTTAAAACAATAAATAGTGAAATAGTACGAGCCGACAGGCGAGTGGCGTATCACCCCAATGATTCTCTCTCTAGCCGATTGGTTTTCCGGACAAGGAGTTAAAAATTTAAGACTACCTGATCAGTATTAAATACTAGAATACTGTCATCACATTTTGATGATATCAAAGCATCATTATTATTGTAACTTAGGTACTTTACATAAACTCATATTAAGTTGATCAAAAAGAGAATGAAAAAACCTTTCAGATAACATTAAACATTTGTGATTATAATATGTTCACAACGATTAGTAATAATTAATAACACAGGTTTACAAAAAAAAAGTCAGGACTATTTGACCGGACCATCGTATTCCTAGGTATTTTGGCGCCCTGAATCAGATTCCGGGGTCAGTTTTGCCCCCATCACGTCAGGAAAACGAGATTTCAAGGTCATTTGGAGGTCAAAATTGTGATTTTTTGGGAGCGGCCCCGGGACAACATCACAACTTTCAGAAAGTATTCAAGACCTACACAATTACCCGTGAAGTTAACAGGTCGCTTGAGATATTGTCCCGGGCCGGCTCCCAAAAAATCACTATTTTGACCTCAAATTACCTTGAAATCTCGTTTTCCTGACGTGATCGGGCAAAACTGACCCCGGGATCTGATTCAGGGCGCCAAAATACCTAGGAATACCATGGTCCGGTCAAATAGTCCTGACTTTTTTTTGTAAACCTGTGTAATTAGTAATAATTAGTTTTACTAAATTTTAGTAAATCAAGTAAACCCTTAGTGGCAACCACTCTAAAAATTGGGGTTTTTATAGAATATCGACTGTGAAGAGTATATTTCGTAATGCGAAGCAATTGATATCTTCAGGGCCTGTTGTAAATGCAAATGTCGTATAGTACTGATGAGTCCATTAGTCGGACAAACGCGTTTAAACGACGACGGCCCTATAACAACGTTTTAACCGAACATGTGGTCTCGATTGTCGTCCAACTTATCTAATCTTATTTCAAAGCGTCGCGACGGTTCTTAAATTTATTTTAAAAATATATTCAATTAAAAAAATATATTTTTGTCCGTAAATTTATTACAATGTAGCAATAAGGTTCTTTGGAGGTATAAGGTTCAAATCCTGGTTGTGGAAGAAACATTTTTATCTAATAGTCTAATCTCAATTAAGCCAAAATGCCAATAACATTATTACTATATTTTATAGTTTGGTTATTTATGGTACTAGTGGGTAAAGTAAGATATTGTCGTCGAGAATTGACCACGACGGCCGTAGGCCAAGTGGACAATATCTAATAGGTATGTTATGGCCAAAGATGATAAAAAGGTTTTACCCAATACATACAGATAATAAGACAATTACCAGATTTATTTTAAATAGATAAACTCAATAATAACCCCCGAGTGGCTTTTACTTTATTGAGTGGATAATTATTTATTTTACCCACTCAACTGTCACTTGTCAAATTATTTTCTTGTAAATGTCATTAAAATTTTTAATAAAAATATGAATTCCTAAGCTATTTATTGGATAAAACCTTGTATGGCACTCATGGGTAAACCGATATTGCCCTCTCGAAAATTAACCTGCTTGGCTGACGCCTCGCAGGTTAATTTTCTCATGGGCAATATCTTACTTTACCCACTAGTACCAGAAATAACTATTACTTACCCTCATATGAGGAATTAAAAATAATTATATTTTTAACAGTGTAGAGATTTTTAATAGGTAAAACTATATATCAAAGCATGCCTGGCACAATACTTTTATTTTCCGATAAAAATGTCCTTTATAACTAAAATTATGGCCATAATTTTTAATAACAATTAATTATAACTTTTATACTGCTGCATAGTTTTTTTTCCGCAATTATTCTTCAGTTATACCTCGTTATATCGCGCGCTTTTTTGCATATTAGTCCATAGCTTTAATAAAATGCCACCCGTTTTTTAAATAATTTCACCATAATATAAACCAGCTGGTCTGATTGCCCATTACCAACATGCTATTAATAAAAAATAACGTACAAAAGTAAATTTTTATAAATAAAGGAGAACAAATCTTAAGCACTACGTACTGTAAATAGTACAGTAATTACTTTTTCTACGACTGCTTTAGAATGTTAACAAATACACACACTTTTCAAACACAGAATGAATCCATTCTAGCTCTAGATACGGTATGAATATTCCGTATCAAGTGTTAGAATGAGAATATATAGTGCCATCTCTTGTTTATAAAAGTAAAGAAAACTGTAGCAAAATTAACAAAAATATATATATATTTTAGCATGAAATATTGAATAATTTAATGCAATTTAAAGTTTTGCGTTAAAATTACATAAAGTTTATTAGTTTTTCTTAATATTTGACCAGTTTTGTATCAATTTAGTTCAAAAAATTAAAACTGCTCCATCTATTGTGAAATATTTAAACCTGATATCTGTCACAACAATCTGACATAACCTTCAATTTTTGCATTATCATTTTTAAATATGTGCTAAAATTAAATAAAAATCTTTTTTAAGTACTGATTTGATAAAATTAATAAATAACATTAATTGCTTTATTTAAAAATATGTGTTTTGTTGCATTTACAATGTCGAGTCACAAAAAACATTGTTTTTAACCATGTCCGCAGTTTAAAGCCATACAGTGTTTCATATTTGCAGTCGAAGAAAAAGTATACTCTTCCACACGTATGGAATGGTCATTCCGCGCCCGCAGGACCGTCATACTCGCCTGCCGGTCCAAAACTAAGAGAATAATTTAATTTTACATAGTCCATTTAGATTCCAATTATTTTTAAACTTTTACCCCTAAGCCTAGAGGCGTCATAATTTTTCGTCAAAATAATTTCTTATCGCATCCGAACATTTGTATTAGTCATACTTCCCCCGTGTAAAGTGTCGTGTGTGCATTTAAGCCATATATAATTGGTTTAACTATTCTTCCTATACTAACCTACCCTATATTTTTTATATTAACGCATACCGTATAATTTATTTAATTTGAAAGATACGCACGGTGTTATTTTTTCCTTAGTAAGCTGCCAAAACAAATTTTTAATGTAGAATTATGAGAGCGGTTGCATGGAAATGTTCCCATTTGTAGAATTTAGTTAGTGTACAGTTCAGTTTTGGAGGGTTTTCAAAAAACAAAATTTATGACTTGACCCATTTTTGTACTAATTAAGGAAACGTTTAAGTCTTACGTAACGTAAATTGTACCAAAATTCATACACTTCATACCCCGTTTCTCGCGTTATTAAAGGCTGTAGGGATTTTATATTTTGGCTACCCCCCAAATAGGGTGTTAGGGGAGGTAGCGAAAATATAAAATATCAAAATCCTTTAATAACGCGAGAACCGGGGTATGGTGTATGAATTTTGGTACAATTTGCGTCAGTTCTGAGACACCTTGTACGTAAAATATGAAACTGAAGATTTAATACGAAAGTGGTACATTTAGATGTGGGATATTCCATATAGGAACTAGGAAACATAAATTTAATTTTGGTATATAACTTATTATAGTTTTCAGCTGGTTAAAAATTTTTCACACCCCCATACTTTTTTAATTGTTTATGATCTTTTATAATTAATAAAGTAGTACCCTATTAGATAATATCTACACTGACAAAAAATTTGGTCTGGGCAAGCAGATCAATACTTAAATACAAAACAACTGTTTTTTGTTTTTTTTTTTTTTGGTGGTGCTACCAAAAATAAGGACAAATTTTTGTGCTTACCAGATGCTTAAAATTCAAGTTTTTTTCTGGTAAAAAGTTGTGTTGTTGCGCTTACCAGATTTCTGGTTGCAGCAACCAGAAAAAATATTTATCTGGTTGTCCCAACCAGTTTCTTTTTTCGGTCACATCATCAATTATAATTATTCATTTAAAGATGTTATTTTTCTCACTATCAACTAGGTAAGTTGACATTACTTGATCAAAAAGTTAATAGTAATGAAAAGTACTATATCAAGCACACTTAGTGATAAATGAAAACAATATAAACAAAACGGTAAAAGTCCAAACAAAAGACAGAAAAAACGATTTACCGCACAAGGACACTGTGCTTACATTTACCCCATGGGGACATCTAGACACAAGATTATTTCTAATTTTATAGAGTTATTCCATAAAAAAATTATTTGTTGAATTGTCACACATACAAATGTCAAAAATTTTATTAATAAAATAAGATTGTAACTCCTTGGTAGTGAGAAAAACGTAATGCGCTACTCGTAGGTAAGTTTTTTTCTATCTTCGGTCGTGTTTATGGACCTCAGCTCCGCTTCGGTCTACAAAATGCGACCCTACACAGAAAAATTTACTTACCTTTACTGGAAGCGCAAATAAGAATCTAGACATATAAAAATACTAGAAAAGTGTTGTGAATACTAAAATCTACACGTTATTCTCTTTGTAAATATTACTCGCGATAAAATTGATAATTAGAACTTGCAATAATTACATTTTTTCACTACCAGCCTAAAAGCACATCTTTATTAGTGTTCTTTTCATTGGTAGAAATATTATTTCTCTACCTATGACGTCAAAGGTTCTAAAAATAATGAAATTGCACCATGGTAATTAATGAATTTTTATTCAGCTGTTTTGGCATCTGACGTTTCACTAAATTATTAAATCACGTTGCTATTTACAAGTGTCTTTAGGCACCAAATTTATTTATTTCATGATAAATTCAAAAATATTAACTAAATTAAGTACCTATATTTAGTACCTATAAAACATGTTTTACAAAAAACACTTCGAAAAGTGAAAATCATTGGTCCATCATATTCAACCATAGACTATACAACCCATATATTACCGTAAGGATCATAGATTACTAGAGGTACAACCCCCATATATTGATTTTTGAGGCAATAGATTCTCCCTCACAGTTTTCGCCTGTCCCCTTATTTCTGGAGGAGTACCAGAATCATCACTTTGCATTTCACTTTCCATTTTTATATATTTTATTACACTTAACACGGAAACACTTTCTAACTTAATAATTTTAGCAGATCACCAGAAAATTTCTGCCAGAAATGTCAAGTTATTCATTTGTTTTTTTAATGGCCGCGAACGGCCAGCGTGATATTTTAAATGTATAAGCGTTTTCATTAAATTTTAGTAAAATAAATAAATAAATAAATAGCTAATTAATTGTACTGGTAGTGAAAAAAATACTATATTTTCCACGTGAGTGAAGATTTAACATTTTAGACCGCGTCTTGCGGGCTTCGCGCTGGCGCGCTCATCCCGCAATTTGACGCAGGTCAAAAATGTTAAACTTCTCTCACTTGGTAAATAATGTACTATTTTCTTCAAGCGTACTAAAATGTTCATATTTTATAACTAAACACACTAGTATGAATATTCCCTATCAAGTGCTAGAATGAGCACATGTAGTGTAAGTAAATAAAACTGTAGCAAAATTAGCAGAAATATATATATATTTTACCATGATATATTGAATAATTTAATGCAAAGTTTTGCTTTAAAATTACATAAAGTTTCTTATTTTTTCTTAATATTTGACCAGTTTTTTATCAATTTAGTTCAAAAAAATTAAAACTGCTCCATCTATTGTTAAATATTTAAACATGATATCAGTCACAACAATCTGACATAACCTTTAATTTTTGCATTATAATTTCTAAATATGTGCTAAAATTAAATAAAAATCTTTTTTAAGTACTGATTTAATAAAATTATTAAATAACATTAATTGCTTTATTTAAAAATATGTGTTTTGTTGCATTTACAATGTCGAGTCACAAAAAACATTGTTTTCAACCTTGTCCGCAGTTTAAACCCATACAGTGTTTCATATTTGCAGTCGAAGAAAAAGTATAGTCTACAACACGTATGGAATAGTCATTCCGCGCTCGCGGGACAGTCATACTCGCCTGCCAGCTCACATGACAAACTTTCCGCTCGCGCGGAATATTGTCTATTCCATACTAGTTATATATATACTATTTTGTTTTGTTGTACATCTAGAATATGTATCAAAATAGATAAATACCACATTTAAATCCATTGACATTGAATGGTTTAAAGCAAAATCCTTTTCATCCTAGGATGTATAAATGCATCCTTAAAATGTACATTTAATCACTTAATTCACTTTAAATTCTCGAGTATATCGAATTCAAAACTGTTTTATCTAATACTAATCTAATAATAACCCTAAAACTTGAAATAGACAAATCTGTACATTAGTAGATATGTTAGTTTATTTTTAATACTACTAAAAGCTATAGCGATGAAAATGCCAATTAAACTGAGTTTTACCATTAATTTTTCAATGAATTTGCGTCCCACACACCCTTTTTTGGATATCACTAGCGCCCTTTATCACATGATCAGTCAAGTGTACGTCAGGAAATTTGATATCTTATGAAATAAATTAGTCTTACAGGGGGTAACTTCGTCCCTATTTTTGTTCATCGTTTTACGTTAAGCTATCATGTTCTATTTTTTTTATTTAATAGTTTGAAATGAATTGGATAGTTTAAAAAATTAATGTTTTTTGGGAAACAATTACAATTAATTTAACAAATTATTTAAAAAAATAATTATAATTAGTTTTAATATTTATAATGTATTAAATACAAATTTTGTTAAAACGTTACGAACTAAAAATCCATTTTTTACAACTTTTACAACTAATCATGTAAAAATAATGTTAATAGTCAATTTTTGTGGCAGTGCCGGTTAACTGGTATGTATCTCTTTCTCTGTTTAGTTTATGAGTTGAGAGAGAAGGAAATACATATTCCCTAACTTAATAACCGCTACTCCACAAAAAATCGACTAATTGGTGTTGAAAATAAGTAGGCATATTGTCCCGCAAAAATAGTTCAAATCAAGAGTTTGCATGTTTTATTTTAATTTATGTAGAAATTTCGTTTGTCAGAAGTCATTGTTAATAGTTTTTTACATTGTATTGTTATTTTATATGGTTTATGTTTTACGTCAGGCGTATACTATGCCTAATATTATTTTTATGTTGACAATATGCTGAATGAAGTAATTAAGGTAACATAACCTCCAAATTTTATTTTATTCATTTTTTATGTATTACTGTATGTTCTAATTAATAAACCTTGTTGTAGCCCTGAAGAAGAGCGACCGTTTAGGTGCTCGAAACGTTGGCGATTTTACGTTAAAAAAGCATTTATTTTGGTCCTATAACCTATAATTATAACCACTTCAAAAAGTTACGAACTATCTTTAACAGGGGGACATATTGACTGATCTGATTGACTGGTCTGTGTGAAAAGCTCGTAATAAACCATTTTGTTTATATTTTCCTTAAATAAACGGAAAAAAATCACTTTAAGTCTGTTTATCATTAAACTAATTTCATATTTAAGTTTACAGCGAGAAATTTTACTGCATGGTTTAATGACAAAATAATAATAACCCATTCATGTAAAGTTTTCATGTTATGAGATAAGAGCTTTTCACACAGACCAGTAGATACCCAAATTATCCTTGTAGTAAACTGAATATTCAGTTACAAATGTTTAGGAAATTCGGAAGTTATTATCCTATACAATTGTACTTTAGTTTTTGTTAAAAACATAACATTTAAAGTCCGTCCTTAAATATTAAAGTACGATACTCTAAAACTATAGTGTTTTGAACAAAAATTAAAGTACAATTGTATAGGATCATAACTTCCTATCCATTTGTAACTAAATATTTAGTCCATTAAATTTTTGTAATTTTTGTTTAGTACCAAATTTTAACTAATTCGCTTTAAATATGAGTAAAATTACATAAAATCTAATTTAATTGTGGCCATATAATAATTATAATAAATGTTTAAATAAATATTTTGATTTAATTATTAGAGAATGTATGTATATTGCAAAATTGATAAAATAAAGATAATAAATATTCTGGATAATTACAATACATTTAATTAAAATAATAAACTAATTTGTTTAATGCAAATAAATAACAATATTTTCATAAATTACCAATGAAAATAATTTATGTATAGACAGTTAAATAATTAGTAACATTTTGGAATTGGTATTAACTTTGCTCAAATTAATTTAAATTAGGAATAATTGAAACGGGAAAAATAAAGGGATAATGTTACTAGTCTAGCGCACATACGTTCCCGCAGAAAGGTTTCAAGATTTTGATTGTTTTGAAAAAAATAAGAAACATTAAAAATGTCCGTCCGTCCGTCTGTCCGTCTGATTTCACGGTTTATTGTACACGATAACTCAAGAACAAATAATCCGATCGACTCGAAATTTTCAGGAAAAATCGAGTTCTATGAGGGGAAGATCCCTATTGTTTTTGAAAGTAATCATCCCAAAAACAAAAACTTATTGGGGGTTTTACTTTAAAAATATCTAAAAATGTTAAAGAAAAAGTCAGATTGATCGAAGTTTTTCAGGAAAAATTATTTGTATTATAAGGATCAACTCTACCAATATGTAAAAAATTCCCCCCAAAAACTGGGGGGTTAAACTTTCAAAAATAATTAAAAAACTATAATTTTGATTTTTATTTTTAATTTTGAAAAAAGAAATTAAACAAAAATTTGAAAACAAAACTTTTATTTTTATTTTTTACTATTAGAGTCACCCTAAATGTAACTTTTAAAGCGACATGTCTAAAATTAAAAAAAAAAACGTCCTTATGTGATTTTTCCCATGTTGTTATGTTTAAAATTTGTCACTAACGTACAAAATTTGAGCTAAATTGTCGAAAATCAAAAGTCTAAAGGTCTGTTCCGTAAGAGAGCGCCGACATGCTTAAAATATATATATATATTTTGGGAAGTTTATCAATTTTTGTATTTTACATAAGTCAAATTTTTATAAATCCGAAAAATTATTTTAAAATGATACCCATTAAATAAATTGAAAAGCAGAAAAAGCTCTAAACGATTATAATTAAATTTTGATAAATGTCCAGAAATTAAAAATAATTTCCAATCGTTAAAACTAATGAGAGAAATTATGAAATAAAATTATCATTAGATTGAAAACGTGGATTTGAAATGTTCTAGGTGGTCATTTAACTCGATTTTCCGGAAGTTTTTTAACAGTAAAACGTTTATGTCCACGAGAAAATATACTCTTTTAGAGACAATTTAGCAATTATAACCAAACCCAACCATATAGGAAGAATTGTAAAATATACCGGGTGTCCTAACTAACAAATATCAATCGTTTTTTAGCATAACGGTCACAGCTATCGAAATAAAATTTCTCAGTCAGAAAGCAACCAAAAAGCTATAACCTAAAAAAAAGTTTTATGATAGAATGTGTTCATTTAAAACAGATTAATGTGAGACAGGAATGTAATTAAATTGTATTATATTAAATACGTATACGTATAAATATATTTATCTTATAAATACTGTGTATATTTTATCAAGTGGCACCTCTGTGAAATGTGAAAAATTCAAGATCGCCTATACTTTACGTGCTATATTTTACCTCTTCTCTTCACCTTACCTCAGCTCACAGGTGCCAGTTCGTGTTGCGACGGCTATACTTTTATAATAATAAATATAATAAATAATAATATTATATAGCACAGAACACAAATAAAACAAATTAAAGCCGGTCCAGTAAATATTTATTGCCACAAATGCCTTGTGGGTGTGACTAAATCTTTTGTGAAATATGATTGGATAGGGTCGAACGTTAACTTGCTAGAATCAGTCCACGTGGACTCAATAAAAATACATTACTTAAAAAGTCTAAATTATGCAACGTCCCGATTGGACGAACAATTTGACACGTGCCAGATTAAAATAATCTCTGTAAAAAAAATCTCTTTTAACTTTGGCAGCGACTATACAATAATTGTTATGTAAATATCTGTCTATTTTTTTTCAAAATTAACTATATCTTAATTATCCTATATTTCTTTTTAAAAATAATTCCTATTTATTGAAAAAAGTTTTTATTGTTATTTTTTCTTTTTTCTTTCTTACAAATTTAGTTAATTAATAAAATCTTTAATAGCACTAAATTAAAACTAAGGACAGCGTAATAAATCTTTTTTAATTAAAAACCTTGTTATTAAAAATTAAGCCACTTAACATTAATTTTTAAAAATCAAGCTTTTGTATTGTTTCTAATTTATTTGTGCTTAGCAATTAATATCAATTAAAAAACACATTGTTCCCAGTAAAAACAATTGTAATCGCGGACACCACGGTCAGGCTTGTTAAAAGAGATTTTTTTACAAAAGATCCAATCCAAAAGTGGCTTTGTCCATTTTCATTTCGGTATTTTGAATAAATCAAGGTAAAATGATGGCATCTTATTATAATAAAATGATTACCATCGGATGCCAAAAATGTCAAACATTGTAGAGACTATTTTCAAAAGCTATTGCATCAAAAATTTAAAATTTTGACCAAATGCAAAGTAAATTGGAAAAATTCCTAGGGTAATTTGAACTGCAAAACTTAAATTGTGACATGAAATGTGACATTTTTAATATCGCTGAAATTTAAAAAAATTATATATAAAAATTTATATTTAATATGGTAATTACCATTACCGAGGCACAGCCTAGGCCAAATTAGCATCTTAAGAGTTGGAATAGTATATTCTATCACTAGTATGGAATAGACAATATTCCGCGCGATCGGAAAGTTTATCATACGAGCCGGGAGGCGAGTATGACGGTCCCGCCAGCGCGGAATGACTATTCCATACGTGTTGTAGACTATAATTTTTCTTCGACTGCAAATATGAAACACTGTATGGCTTTAAACTGCGGACAAGGTTAAAAACAATGTTTTTTGTGACTCGAAATTGTAAATGCAACAAAACACATATTTTTAAATAAAGCAATTAATGTTATTTAATAATTTTATCAAATCAGTACTTAAAAAAAATATATTCAATTTTAGCACATATTTACAAATTATAATACAAATTAAAGGTTATGTCAGATTGTTGGAAAATAGATGGAGCAGTTTTAATTTTTTGAACTAAATTGATAAGAAACTGGTCAAGTATTAAGAAAAACTAATTAACTTTATGTAGTTTTAACGCAAAACTTTAAATTGCATTAAATTATTCAATATTTCGTGGTAAAATATATATATTTTTGCTAATTTTCCTATAGTTGTCTTTACTTTTATAAACAAGAGATGGCACTACATGTGCTCATTCTAACACTTGATACGGAATATTCATACCGTATGTAGAGCTAGAATGGATTCATTCTGTGTTTGAAAAGTGCGTGTATTTGCTTACATTCTAAAGCAGTCGTAGAAAAATGTCATTTTCTTATGGTAAGAATAGTTTTTTTACTTATCATACAATCATATAAAACATAAAATATTACAAAAAAATTACCTTTAAACAAATGTTTGGTTATTGCTCTCAATGGCAATATTAGCGCGCCATCTATGAGGTTAAATTTTAATCCAAAATAGGTTATAAAACAAGAGCTAATTTCTGTTCTTGGTTAGAAAAAAGGGAACTTTTCTAACTTGTTAAAAGGAATTAAAAATGGCTTGCTTTTTATAATGCACAAAAAGGACACTTTACTGTAGATTGTGAATAAAATCTATAGTTGTCTAGTTAAGATTTTTTTTGTGCGAAATATCAATAATTTGTTTGTGTTGGTGTTAAAATAATACTGTGCTTTATTCAAAGCCGAAATCCACTTATGTCAAGTGGACCTTAACGCCACATACAAAAACCTACTAAATTGACAAGTGAACTATAGTAACTGTTAGTAGATATGTTTACTTGCGTCAGGAAAAACCTTGCAATAAGAAAACACCAGATTTTCTATTTGCTGTAAGAGCACTGAATAAGTAGGCTATGTTGGTTAGGTAGGTTGCCTACTCAGCTCTACCAGATGTCGTGAGAGGAGCAAATTGACTCCAAATTGACTAAATGTGTGTACTTATGGGCGAGAGCTCTCTTTTTTTTATTTTTTTTATGTTGTGAGATAAATAAGCTACCTATCAGTCATATATTTAGCCTGTGAATTTAGTGATCTAATAGTAAACACCAAAACACGATTTTTTTACGTCATCGCAGTATTATTTTTATAATTTTAAAACCTAGCGTAAAGATTAAGAATTCAAGAAATATGGAAAATATAACCTAATTAAAAATACTTTGAAACTATGAAGGGAATTTAAAGAATATCAAAGGCAAAAATTAAACCAGCACTGATGAAAAATATGTTACACAGTCAATCGTGTAGACCTGATTTTACACAGAAACGTGTTGAAAACTTTACGAAAAACGTTATTAAAATTACAAATTTTTACACAATTTAACGCGATAACGTGTCACTTCAGGTCCGCTATTTAAAGTTTTTTTCATTAGTGTGTCTAAATTAAAGATATTGTCAGGAGGCTAATTAAAAAAAAATAAAATAAAATACCTAAACTATAACTAAAAAAAGGTTATTTTTATGGCGTAAGTACAGATTTCTAGTCACCCCATAACCCCGGTGGGTATGTATACCGTGAAATCGCATTACCTTAGACCCGACAGATGTGCTCGTATCTTTTAGACATGTGGGTTTTTGGTACAGAAAGAAACACTTAATATGTCGAAATCTATCATAGAAAACTTCTAAAAGATAATGAGAGATAAAATATTTAGGTAATTGACAATTCTGTTTTCTTAATCGATTGGACTAAAAGTTGCTAAAAGTATTATTTTAAAGCAAATAAATTATATTAATAGACACTTTACAAAAAAATCAAAATATAAAAATTTCAATAATCTTCACATACTTCTTTTGGGTGGCTTATGACGTATAATGTTAAATATCAATTTTATTTGAGCCAAAAATGATAACTTAATATTTTATATATTTTTTGACGCTCTTTCGTATGGTATAATTATTATTTTTATGTGAAGAGAACTAAAATACTTAAAAAGAAATAACTTATTTTTGGGATAATTTTGACACCTAGCTAGGTTACGCTGAAGGGGCTATTCTGACATCCACGCAAAATAATATATTTTTATATTATCCACTTTCATAAAAATAAGTTTTAACTTTTGAATTTTTAAACTTGCTTGACCTGTTAAGGAAAAAGATTTTGATCTTCTTCAGTCCTATTTTTGGTATTTTTTTAATCTTTAGCATTAATTCGTTCTGGGTAAACGTCATTAAATAAATTTTATCACTTATCACTTTTCACTAAGTGAACAATTCAAATTTAATTATGATTAATTAAAATGCTGTTATGTCACAAGGGCGTTTTTATTTTCGCCTCTAAGGTTCCCAAAAACGCACGATTCCCAAAATGACATATTGTTTATTATATACAAATTAAAACCTATTAATATATTATACTGGATCCTAGATTATAATTTTTATTTGTTTTATTTGCTTTTACTTGCCTACATGAAAAATTGCACACATATAAATGTCAATCTCAGTATATTTTATCGTAAAACTTAGGAATCACTCCATAAAAAAAACTAGGGAATTAAAGGACCATTCAAAACACGTGTTGTGGATGTATTTCGATATAGAAAAGATTTATGTCCAATACTATATCAATAAAAAAGTGCCCTTTGGTTTTTATTCCCTACTTTAATGGCAAATCTCAGAAACAGTCGATGAAAATATTTATGATATGCAAATAAAAATCAAAATTAGGAACCTATTAAAACAATTATTTTCATATACAGGATGTCTCTTAATAAAATTATTTTTTATTGTAAAAATAAGTTTAATATTATTTTTCAAATCATTTTATTAGGTATGTAGGAATTTAATAGTGAAAACTTGATTTATTTTTACAGTTTACAAGTATAAAAATTTAAAAATTTAAAAAAGCAACACAAGATTTTATAATAAATTATAATATGTTTTAAAGGAATTATGAAATCGTAGGGAATCTTTAAAAACAATATATTATAATCTACTAAGTAATTAAAAAATATTCCAATTATTTATTATATTTCATATTTATTTTTCAAAATTGTTGTGCATACTTTTTTAAACTGATAAAAATATCACTTAGTTACACTTATTCAAGATTATTTTTGTATAAAAAGACACAGAATTTTTTCAAAAATCACATTCTGTCTCCAAGTAAGTCAACATGAAGTTCCTTATTGTTTTGTTCGCTGCTGTGGCTCTTAGCCATGCTTTCGTACCAGCACATTTCACCCATGGTGCTATGGAACGTGGGGTTTACGGTGAAGACTTCTTGGGACATGAAGGTAAGAATATTTTAGTACCTTATTTATTTTATAATTTTAAATGTTTAAATTTTATTATTACTAAGAACTATATAAATTTCTTGTCAAAATTCTTTTAAATTACTTTTTTCATCCCATAATTGCTACCAATGTTAAAGTTTTTATATTTTTATTTTTTCATAGGTCTTTACAACCAAAAATCTCACCCCCACCAACTCCAAGGCTTGAACTTCGAACACGGATTCTACGGCCCATACGTTCGCCCAGAAGCCCATGGACAATTTAACCAATTCTGGAACAAACATGCCCAATACCCAATCCACAAGTCTGAATTGGAATACAACCAAGAACTTCCAACCCACAAATCTGGACTTCAATACGTCCACGAATGTATGGTCCAAACTCCATTCTGGCACAAATGCGTTCAAGAAGCCTTAGTCCAAACTCCATTCTTCAACAAATACAACCAATACCCAATCCACAAATATGGACTCCAATACAACCAAGAATCTATGGTACAAACTCCATTCTGGCACAAATACGTCCAATACCCAATCCACAAATCCGAATTGGAACACAACCAAGAAGCTATGGTCCAAACTCCATTCTTGAACAAATACAACCAATACCCAATCCACAAATCTGGTCTCCAATACAACCAAGAATCCATGGTTCAAACTCCATTCTGGCACAGATACGTCCAATACCCAGTCTACAAATCTGAATTGGAACACAACCAAGAATCCATGTTCCAAACCCCATTTTTGAACAAACACCATCAATACCCAATCCACAAATCCGCATTCGAATACACCCATGAACCAATGGTTAAAGAACATTTTGGACACCCAGTTGACCAAACTTTCCACCGTCAATACCAAGGCCAACACAACTTTGACTACCCAGTATATGGACAAGAACAGGTTTACCAACCTTACGGACACAACTTGTGGAACAAATTTAGTCATCATTACGAAACTCCAATTGTAGCCTAAGTTTTTTGTCTCAATAAATATTCTTAGTTGTCAATTATTTTGTTTTTTATTAATTAAAAAAATAAAAATACCTGACTATAAAAAAACTTTTTTTTTTATTTAAAACTTTACTTTGCATGCATAAAAGCAGTTTAAAATTTCTTAATTTTTAAAGTTTTTTTTTTTGCTAAAATAAAGTTACGAAATATAATTTTGTAAAAGAAAAATTTGGAAAAATATCTCTAATTAATAACAAATGAATAGAATTTAATTTTACAAGACATTCAAGTATGACAAAAAATTAATTTAAGAAACTTAAATATCTGAAAACATTAGTGTCTGATACGACCTAAGAGGGCTCATAAGTCATATCTAGGTTCTATCACCATAAGGACTGATTTCTATAAGAATTTATAGAAAATATTGTATAGTTTTTGATGTAGAATCAGGGGCACTTTTATATTTTCTGCTCTTAAAAATGCAAATTTCTCTAAAATAGACTACATTGTTGCAATGTTTTAAATATTTTATTTCAAAGCAAAAAAAAATATGAACAAATCTCAAAAAAAATGCAGTAACAATAGTACGTAGATCTCCAATCTCCCATTTTTACTTTCTCATAAAAGAAAGTATTGTGAAGTATAGTGAAAAAAATCATGAAAATATAAAAATACAAAAAAATTTAATTTTTTGAATCTAGTAGCTTATAAAAAACAAACGAATAAAGATATTTAAAATCCGCTCTTTGTGGCTTAGAGCCCTATTAGTAGAGAACCAAATTGGTTTGGTCCAACCAATTCACCGTAAAAACAAAATTAATTGAACCTTAAAAAAAGGTTCTGAAATCATGGTATCCAATATAGCCAGATTAAACTAAAATGGTGTCGGCCAATTTTTGAGTGTTGACCGGTGATATTATTATAATGATTCAGATTAATATCAGAGCACATGCATTTTTTTTCTGTCCGTGTTATTTATACAGTTTCAATACATCATAATTTTGCGTGCTTCCCTTGAAAAGCTGTAGCGCCGTTAAGGGACATTCTGACCTACGTTCCTTTAAAGTTTTACCATATTTATTATTGCACAATAATTTTACCAAAGTCACCTCTTAAAATGTTGTTACCTATTTATAAATCACACTGTATAGATGGTCCGAATATGGCTATAAATTTCTTTTTTAATGCCAGAATGACGATAAAATAAAGATATGACTGCTGCTGATATTGAAAGATATTTTTCACGTTTAATGTCAGATTTAATTTCTTATTTTACTATCTACTTTTTTGACAGTCATTTAAACTATTGTGCTGAGTTCCCAAATTCCATTTTGGTTTTATTACTGGCTAGCTGTGCACACCGAAAAAATATTCTTAGGGGCTGTCCATATATTACGTAACGCGCCTAGGGGGGGATCAGAGAAATTGTTACAGTTTGTGACAGGGGGAGGGGGGGTCTAGGTAAACGTTACGTAACGGAATTTAATAAATTTAATGTTTATTTCTAAGCTTGGCAGATGTATTTTTATTTCAACATAAATTACTATTTAGTGACCCATAATTCCCTTTTTCACACAAAAATTGACGAAACTATGCATATTTAAATAATATTGTAATCAGTAAAAAAACTGTTGACATTGATATTAAAAAAAAATCTTACGGCCCTGTTCTTGCGTGATCTTGCCAATGAATCATCGGCGATGATACATTTTCGCGCGGAATGTGTACTCACAGAACACCAATGTGTGTACTATTTTGTGTACCTGTGCATAAAGCATATACGTGTTATATGTGACACTCAGTGTAAAAAGAGTTACCTAGTATTTTTTCCCTGGGTGATATTGATTATGAATATTTTTTTAAAGTTTGAGTGATTTTTTCGTGTAATTTTTTTTTAAGGTTATGTTATACTATAATTTAGGTTCATGTTTGTTTTTTTGAGAAAAACGAATCAATAGTGAGAATACAGTTAAATTGATTGCGAAACAAAATTTTTATATTGTTACGCGTTACACAGGGGGCGGGGGGTGTTGGTAAATGTGACAGTTTATACACACGGGGGAGGGGGGTCACTTTTTTTGAAAAATTGCGTTACGTAATATATGGACAGCCCCTTATACACTGTGTTTGCAGTACTTTGACAGAAAATAAAGGGGATTATTCTAAATCACACAAAATGAAAAACCAACAAGGAAACATGTGTCGGGAAATAAGCCCTAAATTTAGGAGCTGCGGCTCTTTGAAGATGGAGATATTAAATGGAGAACAGAAAAAGCACCAAAATAATTTTAATGCTGCAGGGCGATTCTTTATTTAAAACTAAGCAAAAAAGTATTCTCCACCGGAACATCTAAATTTAATATTAAAGTACCTAATAGCCTTTTAAAAAGTTACATTTTGGGTTGCACAAGATTTTACTTCCTCTTTATTCGCATAAAGTCCAAAACGGTTACTCCTAACGTGAGTATATAATATTTTTTATGTATTTTTACGCAAGGAATCCATATTTTTCACATAAAATAAAAAAACATACATAAAAAAGCTTTTTTTTTATTTTTTTTATATATATTTTTTAGGTTTTCGTTTTTTGAAATAAGGACTATCGATTTTGAGAAAAATCTGTATAAAATCAACAATATACATTTAAATAAAAACTAGAGGCTCTAGTTTTAAAAAATTAGTATTTCGTTTTTTTTTTAACGTATACTTATCTATTACTATGGAAATTGTATACTTTAAGTACGTGCGTTTATAAAAGAAAATTGTTCCTAAGTAAAAAATATATACCTATATATAAAATAAATTTCCATAGTAACCATCTTAATAAAGCTAATTGCATTTCGAAATTATATAATTATAAAAATTATTATTAGTATTATCTCCTATATTAAGACTATCATATATTTTTACAAAATAATTTAATAAAAATTAAATGATAAAAATATTTTTATTGCTTAATAATTAATTGTTTTAAAAACATTGCTAAAATATTTTTGTATAAAACTGCCGAACATTTTTTGAAAAGGTACATTCTGTCTCCAAGTAAGTCAACATGAAGTTCCTTATTGTTTTGTTCGCCGCTGTGGCTCTTAGCCATGCTTTCGTACCAGCACATTTAACCCATGGTGCTATGGAACGTGGAGTTTACGGTGAAGACTTCTTGGGACATGAAGGTAAGAATACTTTATTATTTTTTATTATTCTGTGTATATAAATATTATTAATTTTGAAAACTATAGAAATTTTTAGTCTAAATTATTCGGAGGTACTTCTTTGTAACCTTTAGTTGCTACCATTATCAAAGTTATTTATTGTTCAATCTGTATGTTTTATTTATTTTTATATGTTTATTTTTTTTCCTAGGTCTTTACAACCAAGAATCTTACCCCCACCAACTCCAAGGCTTAAACTTCCAACATGGATACTACGGCCCATATGTTCGCCCAGAAGCCCATGGACAATTTACCCATTTCTGGAACAAATATGCCCAATACCCAATCCACAAGTCTGAATTGGAATACAACCAAGAACTTCAAACTCCATTCTTCAACAAATACAACCAATACCCAACCCACAAACATGGACTTCAATACGTCCACGAATGTATGGTCCAAACTCCATTCTGGCACAAATGCGTTCAAGAAGCCATGGTGCAAACTCCATTCTTGAACAAATACAACCAATACCCAATCCACAAATCTGCTCTCCAATACCACCAAGAATCTATGGTTCAAACTCCATTCTGGCACAGATACGTCCAATACCCAGTCTACAAATCTGAATTGGAACACAACCAAGAATCCATGTACCAAACCCCATTTTTGAACAAACACCATCAATACCCAATCCACAAATCCGCATTCGAATACACCCATGAACCAATGGTTAAAGAACATTTTGGATACCGAGTTGACCAAACTTTCCACCGTCAATACCAAGGCCAACACAACTTTGACTACCCAGTATATGGACAAGAACAGGTTTACCAACCTTACGGACACAACTTGTGGAAGAAATTTAGTCAACATTACGAAACTCCAATTGTAGCCTAAGTTTTTTGTCTCAATAAATATTCTTAGTTGTTAATTATTTTGTTTTTTATTAATTAAAAAAATAAAAATACCTGACTATAAAAAAAACTTTTTTTTTTAGTTAAAACTTTACTTTGCAGACATAAAATTTCTCAGTTTTTAAACTATTTTTTGTTTTGCTAAAATAAAGTTACGAAATATGATTTTGTTAAAAAAAATTGGAAAAATATCTCTAATGAATTGCAGATCATTATAATTGAATTTTACAAGACATTCAAGTATGACAAAAAAAATAATTTAAGAAACTTAAATATCTGAAAATATTAGTGTCTGATACAACCTAAGAGGGCTCATAAGTCATATCCAGAAACTGTGGCTCCATAAGGACTGATTTCTATAAGAATTTATACAAAACGTTGTATAGTTTTTGATGTAGAATCAGGAGTAATTTTATATTTCCTGCTCTTAAAAATGCAAATTTCTTTAAAATACACGAATGCAAATGCAAATTTCTCCAAAATAGACTACATTGTTGCTATGTTTTAAATAACTTATTTCAAAAAAAAAAAAAAATATAAACAAATCTCAAAAAAATTGCAGTAACAATAGTATGTGGATCTCCGATCTCCCATTTTTACTTTCTCTTAAAAGAAACTATTGTGAAGTATAGTGAAAAAAAAATCAATTTTTTTTTGTTACAATTAACAAACGTCGACCAAAATCAAAGTAAGCAACAAAAAAAAAATTATATCGGTCTGTCTGTCTGTATCCACAATAACTTAAAAACGCTTTGATCTAGCGACTTGAAATTTGGTATGCAGATGTATTTTATTAAAATCGGTTTAGGGGAAGGGGGGTAAAAAGCAGGGGTGCTCCCAAGCGATTTTATTGGGGGAGGGGTGGGCAAAAAATTTCCAACTTCTGATTGAGAAAGTTCCCAACTAAGAAAACAATTGATGACTAAAAAAAAGTGCTCACCCTCAAAAAAAACTTTTCCCTGGCGGTTTCTACATACTTGGCGCCCCTACAAAAGAAAAAAATACCCTCAAGAAAAAAAAGAAAAAAGCTTTGCCCCGACGGTTTCTACCAGACTTAGCGCCACTACCAAAGAAAAAAGATTGACGCCCAAAAAATACCCCAAAACCCCAAAAAAAGTTTTGTCCCTGACGGTTTGGTTTGGCTGTCCGTTCACTTCTACTTCTTTTCCAACTTTACATATACTTATAATTAATAGTTATCTGTTACTATGAAAATTTTATACTTTAAGTACAATAATATTAACTTGCGTTTATAATACAAAGAAAATGGTTCCTAAGTAAAAAATATATACCTATATGTAAAATAAATTGCCATAGTAACCATCTTAATAAAGCTTATTGCATTTCGAAATTATATAATTATAAAAATTATTATTAGTATTATCTCCTATATTAATACTATCATATATTTTTACAAAATAATTTAATAAAAATTAAATGATTAAAATATTTTTATTGCTTAATAATTAATTGTTTTAAAAACATTGCTAAAATATTTTTGTATAAAACTGCCGAACATTTTTTGAAAAGGTACATTCTGTCTCCAAGTAAGTCAACATGAAGTTCCTTATTGTTTTGTTCGCCGCTGTGGCTCTTAGCCATGCTTTCGTACCAGCACATTTAACCCATGGGGCTATGGAACGTGGAGTTTACGGTGAAGACTTCTTGGGACATGAAGGTAAGAATACTTTATTATTTTTTATTATTCTGTGTATATAAATATTATTAATTTTGAAAACTATAGAAATTTTTAGTCTAAATTATTCGGAGGTACTTCTTTGTAGCCTTTAGTTGCTACCATTATCAAAGTTATTTATTGTTCAATCTGTATGTTTTATTTATTTTTATATGTTTATTTTTTTTCCTAGGTCTTTACAACCAAGAATCTTACCCCCACCAACTCCAAGGCTTAAACTTCCAACATGGATACTACGGCCCATATGTTCGCCCAGAAGCCCATGGACAATTTACCCATTTCTGGAACAAATATGCCCAATACCCAATCCACAAGTCTGAATTGGAATACAACCAAGAACTTCAAACTCCATTCTTCAACAAATACAACCAATACCCAACCCACAAACATGGACTTCAATACGTCCACGAATGTATGGTCCAAACTCCATTCTGGCACAAATGCGTTCAAGAAGCCATGGTGCAAACTCCATTCTTGAACAAATACAACCAATACCCAATCCACAAATCTGCTCTCCAATACAACCAAGAATCTATGGTTCAAACTCCATTCTGGCACAGATACGTCCAATACCCAGTCTACAAATCTGAATTGGAACACAACCAAGAATCCATGTACCAAACCCCATTTTTGAACAAACACCATCAATACCCAATCCACAAATCCGCATTCGAATACACCCATGAGCCAATGGTTAAAGAACATTTTGGATACCCAGTTGACCAAACTTTCCACCGTCAATACCAAGGCCAACACAACTTTGACTACCCAGTATATGGACAAGAACAGGTTTACCAACCTTACGGACACAACTTGTGGAAGAAATTTAGTCATCATTACGAAACTCCAATTGTAGCTTAAGTTTTTTGTCTCAATAAATATTCTTAGTTGTCAATTATTTTGTTTTTTATTAATTAAAAAAATAAAAATACCTGACTATAAAAAAAACTTTTTTTTTTAGTTAAAACTTTACTTTGCAGACATAAAAGCAGTTTAAAATTTCTGAATTTTTAAACTATTTTTTGTTTTGCTAAAATAAAGTTACGAAATATGATTTTGTTAAAAAAAATTGGAAAAATATCTCTAATTAATTACAGATCATTATAATTGAATTTTACAAGACATTCAAGTATGACAAAAAAAAAATAATTTAAGAAACTTAAATATCTGAAAATATTAGTGTCTGATACGACCTAAGAGGGCTCATAAGTCATATCCAGAAACTGTGGCTCCATAAGGACTGATTTCTATAAGAATTTATACAAAACGTTGTATAGTTTTTGATGTAGAATCAGGAGTAATTTTATATTTCCTGCTCTTAAAAATGCAAATTTCTTTAAAATACACGAATGCAAATGCAAATTTCTCCAAAATAGACTACATTGTTGCTATGTTTTAAATAACTTATTTCAAAAAAAAAAAAAAATTATAAACAAATCTCAAAAAAATTGCAGTAACAATAGTATGTGGATCTCCGATCTCCCATTTTTACTTTCTCATAAAAGAAACTATTGTGAAGTATAGTGAAAAAAAAATCAATTTTTTTTTGTTAAAATCAACAAACGTCGACCAAAATCAAAGTAAGCAACAAAAAAAAATTATATCGGTCTGTCTGTCTGTATCCACAATAACTTAAAAACGCTTTGATCTAGCGACTTGAAATTTGGTATGCAGATGTATTTTATTAAAATCGGTTTAGGGGAAGGGGGGTAAAAAGCAGGGGTGCTCCCAAGCGATTTTATTGGGGGAGGGGTGGGCAAAAAATTTCCAACTTTTGATTGAGAAAGTTCCCAACTAAGAAAACAATTGATGACTAAAAAAAAGTGCTCACCCTCAAAAAAATCTTTTCCCTGGCGGTTTCTACATACTTGGCGCCCCTACAAAAGAAAAAAATACCCTCAAGAAAAAAAAATAAAAAAGCTTTGCCCCGACGGTTTCTACCAGACTTAGCGCCACTACTAAAGAAAAAAGATTGGCGCCCAAAAAATACCCCAAAACCCCAAAAAAAGTTTTGTCCCTGACGGTTTGGTTTGGCTGTCCGTTCACTTCTACTTCTTTTCCAACTTTACGTATACTTATAATTAATAGTTATCTGTTACTATGAAAATTTTATACTTTAAGTACAATAATATTAACTTGCGTTTATAATACAAAGAAAATGGTTCCTAAGTAAAAAATATATACCTATATGTAAAATAAATTGCCATAGTAACCATCTTAATAAAGCTTATTGCATTTCGAAATTATATAATTATAAAAATTATTATTAGTATTATCTCCTATATTAAGACTATCATATATTTTTACAAAATAATTTAATAAAAATTATATGATAAAAATATTTTTATTGCTTAATAATTAATTGTTTTAAAAACATTGCTAAAATATTTTTGTATAAAACTGCCGAACATTTTTTGAAAAGGTACATTCTGTCTCCAAGTAAGTCAACATGAAGTTCCTTATTGTTTTGTTCGCCGCTGTGGCTCTTAGCCATGCTTTCGTACCAGCACATTTAACCCATGGTGCTATGGAACGTGGAGTTTACGGTGAAGACTTCTTGGGACATGAAGGTAAGAATACTTTATTATTTTTTATTATTCTATGTATATAAATATTATTAATTTTGAAAACTATAGAAATTTTTAGTCTAAATTATTCGGAGGTACTTCTTTGTAGCCTTTAGTTGCTACCATTATCAAAGTTATTTATTGTTCAATCTGTATGTTTTATTTATTTTTATATGTTTATTTTTTTTCCTAGGTCTTTACAACCAAGAATCTTACCCCCACCAACTCCAAGGCTTAAACTTCCAACATAGATACTACGGCCCATACGTTCGCCCAGAAGCCCATGGACAATTTACCCATTTCTGGAACAAATATGCCCAATACCCAATCCACAAGTCTGAATTGGAATACAACCAAGAACTTCAAACTCTATTCTTCAACAAATACAACCAATACCCAACCCACAAACATGGACTTCAATACGTCCACGAATGTATGGTCCAAACTCCATTCTGGCACAAATGCGTTCAAGAAGCCATGGTGCAAACTCCATTCTTGAACAAATACAACCAATACCCAATCCACAAATCTGCTCTCCAATACAACCAAGAATCTATGGTTCAAACTCCATTCTGGCACAGATACGTCCAATACCCAGTCTACAAATCTGAATTGGAACACAACCAAGAATCCATGTACCAAACCCCATTTTTAAACAAACACCATCAATACCCAATCCACAAATCCGCATTCGAATACACCCATGAGCCAATGGTTAAAGAACATTTTGGATACCCAGTTGACCAAACTTTCCACCGTCAATACCAAGGCCAACACAACTTTGACTACCCAGTTAATGGACAAGAACAGGTTTACCAACCTTACGGACACAACTTGTGGAAGAAATTTAGTCAACATTACGAAACTCCAATTGTAGCCTAAGTTTTTTGTCTCAATAAATATTCTTAGTTGTTAATTATTTTGTTTTTTATTAATTAAAAAAATAAAAATACCTGACTATAAAAAAAAAACTTTTTTTTTTAGTTAAAACTTTACTTTGCAGACATAAAATTTCTCAGTTTTTAAACTATTTTTTGTTTTGCTAAAATAAAGTTACGAAATATGATTTTGTTAAAAAAAATTGGAAAAATATCTCTAATGAATTGCAGATCATTATAATTGAATTTTACAAGACATTCAAGTATGACAAAAAAAAATAATTTAAGAAACTTAAATATCTGAAAATATTAGTGTCTGATACAACCTAAGAGGGCTCATAAGTCATATCCAGAAACTGTGGCTCCATAAGGACTGATTTCTATAAGAATTTATACAAAACGTTGTATAGTTTTTGATGTAGAATCAGGAGTAATTTTATATTTCCTGCTCTTAAAAATGCAAATTTCTTTAAAATACACGAATGCAAATGCAAATTTCTCCAAAATAGACTACATTGTTGCTATGTTTTAAATAACTTATTTCAAAAAAAAAAAAAAAATTATAAACAAATCTCAAAAAAATTGCAGTAACAATAGTATGTGGATCTCCGATCTCCCATTTTTACTTTCTCATAAAAGAAACTATTGTGAAGTATAGTGAAAAAAAAATCAAATTTTTTTTGTTAAAATCAACAAACGTCGACCAAAATCAAAGTAAGCAACAAAAAAAAATTATATCGGTCTGTCTGTCTGTCTGTCTGTATCCACAATAACTTAAAAACGCTTTGATCTATCGACTTGAAATTTGGTATGCAGATGTATTTTATTAAAATCGGTTTAGGGGAAGGGGGGTAAAAAGCAGGGGTACTCCCAAGCGATTTTATTGGGGGAGGGGTGGGCAAAAAATTTCCAACTTCTGATTGAGAAAGTTCCCAACTAAGAAAACAATTGATGACTAAAAAAAAGTGCTCACCCTCAAAAAAAACTTTTCCCTGGCGGTTTCTACATACTTGGCGCCCCTACAAAAAAAAAAAATACCCTTAAGAAAAAAAAAGAAAAAAGCTTTGCCCCGACGGTTTCTACCAGACTTAGCGCCACTACCAAAGAAAAAAGATTGGCGCCCAAAAAATACCCCAAAACCCCAAAAAAAGTTTTGTCCCTGACGGTTTGGTTTGGCTGTCCGTTCACTTCTACTTCTTTTCCAACTTTACGTATACTTATAATTAATAGTTATCTGTTACTATGAAAATTTTATACTTTAAGTACAATAATATTAACTTGCGTTTATAATACAAAGAAAGTGGTTCCTAAGTAAAAAATATATACCTATATGTAAAATAAATTGCCATAGTAACCATCTTAATAAAGCTTATTGCATTTCGAAATTATATAATTATAAAAATTATTATTAGTATTATCTCCTATATTAAGACTATCATATATTTTTACAAAATAATTTAATAAAAATTATATGATAAAAATATTTTTATTGCTTAATAATTAATTGTTTTAAAAACATTGCTAAAATATTTTTGTATAAAACTGCCGAACATTTTTTGAAAAGGTACATTCTGTCTCCAAGTAAGTCAACATGAAGTGCCTTATTGTTTTGTTCGCCGCTGTGGCTCTTAGCCATGCTTTCGTACCAGCACATTTAACCCATGGTGCTATGGAACGTGGAGTTTACGGTGAAGACTTCTTGGGACATGAAGGTAAGAATACTTTATTATTTTTTATTATTCTATGTATATAAATATTATTAATTTTGAAAACTATAGAAATTTTTAGTCTAAATTATTCGGAGGTACTTCTTTGTAGCCTTTAGTTGCTACCATTATCAAAGTTATTTATTGTTCAATCTGTATGTTTTATTTATTTTTATATGTTTATTTTTTTTCCTAGGTCTTTACAACCAAGAATGTTACCCCCACCAACTCCAAGGCTTAAACTTCCAACATGGATACTACGGCCCATACGTTCGCCCAGAAGCCCATGGACAATTTACCCATTTCTGGAACAAATATGCCCAATACCCAATCCACAAGTCTGAATTGGAATACAACCAAGAACTTCAAACTCCATTCTTCAACAAATACAACCAATACCCAACCCACAAACATGGACTTCAATACGTCCACGAATGTATGGTCCAAACTCCATTCTGGCACAAATGCGTTCAAGAAGCCATGGTGCAAACTCCATTCTTGAACAAATACAACCAATACCCAATCCACAAATCTGCTCTCCAATACAACCAAGAATCTATGGTTCAAACTCCATTCTGGCACAGATACGTCCAATACCCAGTCTACAAATCTGAATTGGAACACAACCAAAAATCCATGTACCAAACCCCATTTTTGAACAAACACCATCAATACCCAATCCACAAATCCGCATTCGAATACACCCATGAGCCCAACCCAATGGTTAAAGAACATTTTGGATACCCAGTTGACCAAACTTTCCACCGTCAATACCAAGGCCAACACAACTTTGACTACCCAGTATATGGACAAGAACAGGTTTACCAACCTTACGGACACAACTTGTGGAAGAAATTTAGTCAACATTACGAAACTCCAATTGTAGCCTAAGTTTTTTGTCTCAATAAATATTCTTAGTTGTTAATTATTTTGTTTTTTATTAATTAAAAAAATAAAAATACCTGACTATAAAAAAAAAACTTTTTTTTTTTAGTTAAAACTTTACTTTGCAGACATAAAATTTCTCAGTTTTTAAACTATTTTTTGTTTTGCTAAAATAAAGTTACGAAATATGATTTTGTTAAAAAAAATTGGAAAAATATCTCTAATTAATTACAGATCATTATAATTGAATTTTACAAGACATTCAAGTATGACAAAAAAAAAATAATTTAAGAAACTTAAATATCTGAAAATATTAGTGTCTGATACGACCTAAGAGGGCTCATAAGTCATATCTAGACTGTGGCTCCATAAGGACTGATTTCTATAAGAATTTATACAAAACGTTGTATAGTTTTTGATGTAGAATCAGGAGTAATTTTATATTTCCTGCTCTTAAAAATGCAAATTTCTTTAAAATACACGAATGCAAATGCAAATTTCTCCAAAATAGACTACATTGTTGCTATGTTTTAAATAACTTATTTCAAAAAAAAAAAAAAATTATAAACAAATCTCAAAAAAATTGCAGTAACAATAGTATGTGGATCTCCGATCTCCCATTTTTACTTTCTCATAAAAGAAACTATTGTGAAGTATAGTGAAAAAAAAATCAATTTTTTTTTGTTACAATCAACAAACGTCGACCAAAATCAAAGTAAGCAACAAAAAAAAAATTATATCGGTCTGTCTGTATCCACAATAACTTAAAAACGCTTTGATCTAGCGACTTGAAATTTGGTATGCAGATGTATTTTATTAAAATCGGTTTAGGGGAAGGGGGGTAAAAAGCAGGGGTGCTCCCAAGCGATTTTATTGGGGGAGGGGTGGGGCAAAAAATATCCAACTTCTGATTGAGAAATTTCCCAACTAAGAAAACAATTGATGACTAAAAAAAAGTCCTCACCCTCAAAAAAAACTTTTCCCTGGCGGTTTCTACATACTTGGCGCCCCCACAAAAGAAAAAAAAAAGAAAATTGGCGCCCAAAAAAATACCCTCAAGAAAAAAAGAAAAAGCTTTGTCCCTGATGGTTTCTACCAGACTTGGCGCCCCTACCAAAGAAAAAAGATTGGCGCCCAAAAAATACCCCAAAACCCCAAAAAAAGTTTTGTCCCTGATGGTTTGGTTTGGCTGTCAGTTCACTTCAACTTTTTTGCGCCATAGCTTAAGAACGAAGCTGCAAGTATAAGGACTATCGATTTTAAGAAAAATATGTACAAAATCAACAATATACATTTAAATAAAAAAGTTTTAAGGGCACTAGTTTTAAAAAATTAGTATTTCGTTTTTTTTTATTTTTTTTCTAACATTACGTATACTTATAATTAATAGTTATCTGTTACTATGAAAATTTTATACTTTAAGTACAATAATATTAACTTGCGTTTACAATACAAAGAAAATTGTTCCTAAGTAAAAAATATATACCTATATGTAAAATAAATTGCCATAGTAACCATCTTAATAAAGCTTATTGCATTTCGAAATTATATAATTATAAAAATTATTATTGGTATTATCTCCTATATTAAGACTATCATATATTTTTACAAAATAATTTAATGAAAATTAAATGATAAAAATTATTTTTATTGCTTAATAATTAATTGTTTTAAAAAGATTGCTAAAATATTTTTGTATAAAACTGCCGAACATTTTTTGAAAAGGTACATTCTGTCTCCAAGTAAGTCAACATGAAATTCCTTATTGTTTTGTTTGCCGCTGTGGCTCTTAGTCATGCTTTCGTACCAGCACATTTACCCCATGGTGCTATGGAACGTGGAGTTTACGGTGAAGACTTCTTGGGACATGAAGGTAAGAATACTTTGTTATTTTTTATTATTCTATGTATATAAATATTATTAATTTTGAAAACTATAGAATTTTTTTTTCTAAATTATTCGGAAGTACTTCTTTGTAGCCTTTAGTTGCTACTATTATCAAAGTTATTTATTGTTCAATCTGTATGTTTTACTTATTTTTTATGTGTTTATTTTTTTTAGGTCTTTACAACCAAGAATGTTACCCCCACCAACTCCAAGGCTTAAACTTCGAACACGGATACTATGGCCCATACGTTCGCCCAGAAGCCCATGGACAATTTAACCATTTCTGGAACAAATATGCCCAATACCCAATCCACAAGTCTGAATTGGAATACAACCAAGAACTCCAAACTCCATTCTTGAACAAATACAACCAATACCCAATCCACAAATCTGGTCTCCAATACAACCAAGAATCTATGGTTCAAACTCCATTCTGGCACAGATACGTCCAATACCCAAGCTACAAATCTGAACTGGAACACAACCAAGAATCCATATACCAAACCCCATTTTTGAACCAACACCATCAATACCCAATTCACAAATCCGCATTCGAATACACCCATGAACCAATGATTAAAGAACATTTTGGATACCCAGTTGACCAAACTTTCCACCGTCAATACCAAGGCCAACACAACTTTGACTACCCAGTATATGGACAAGAACAGGTTTACCAACCTTACGGACACAACTTGTGGAACAAATTTAGTCAACATTACGAAACTCCAATTGTAGCCTAAGTTTTTTGTCTCAATAAATATTCTTAGTAGTCAATTATTTTGTTTTTTATTAATTAAAAAAATAAAAATACCTGACTATAAAAAAACTTTTTTTTTTAGTTGAAACTTTACTTTGCATACATAAAATCAGTTTAAAATTTCTCAATTTCTAAAGTTTTTTTTGTTTTGCTAAAATAAAGTTACGAAATATGATTTTGTTAAAGAAAAATTTAGAAAAATATCTTTAATTAATTACAGATCATTAGAATTGAATTTTACAAGACATTCAAGTATGAAAAAAAAAATAATTTAAGAAACTTAGGTCGAAATATCAGTGTTTGGCACAACCTAATGCAGCTGTTACAGTGACTACAGTAGCTTTATAAGGACTGATTTTTGTAAGGATTTAAAACTTTTTGGTCACTGAATCCGAATCCAGAGTTGGTTTGACTTGGTCAGATCGCATTTCGTTCATAACCTCAAAAAAGTGATGAAAGTTAAAACTTTTCATTACTTTTTTGAGTTTATGAAAGAAATAAGACCTACCTAGTCAAACCAACTCCGGATTCTCGGACTCTTTTTAGCGATCCTAAAAACTTATAGTTATGATCCTGACCTTTTTTTTTCGTGGTCCTGTGAACACCCACACGAACTAAAAAAAGGTCTTGTCCACCAGACGAGACAACAACATTTGGGGTCGCTGAGTCCAAATCCGGAGTTGGTTTGACTTGGTCAGGTCGCATAGTCCAAACCTCAAAAAAGTGATGGAAGTTGTTTACGTGTTCTAAATTTCAAGTATACAGCTTGTTCCAGAACTCGCGTACCGAAATTTGAGGGTATATTAAAAACCCTCTGGAAAATATGAAAAAAATTTAAAAAAAAATCTATCTTCAATACTAATTAAAAAGGAAGCTATTTAATCTGACCAATCCTGTTGCTGATGTTAAATTACCTAAACATTAGTTTTTCCCTACTTATTAGTAACTATGGTTGCATTTTAATGGTTGACTCGTGCATTGTTTAAGACTTTCAACTTTAGAATCTTTTTAGGTTATTATATTTTGACAAAACCGACAGAGGCTATCAAATATTCTATTTTTATAGGGTCACTCCATCCGGCGGTGGTTTTATGATACCCTTCTTAGACGGCAGCAACAAACTGCCGCTGCAACTCCATTCAGCGCGCTGAATGTAGTGTTTTTTTTTATTAGAAACTCAGATCTTTTAATTGATTTACTGGCTATAAATTCTTAATACAAATTAATAAAATAAAAATACAATAACTGAATTTTATTTATTTATTTCAAAGTAATGAACATAGGAAAAATTTTCTTGATGTTTCTGCAACAGCCATGTACAAAATTCGACTCGTAAAGGATAGTCCTCCGGTGTCGAGCATTGTACTCGAGTGTAATGAAAGGGATGCATTTTTTCATCTTTTAGAATTCGTTGAACAGAGGTCTTAGACATATCAAGATTTCTAGCCACGATACTAAGCCTTGTTTCAGGTTCTTCTTCAAAAGCCTGAATGACAGCTTCTTCATTATCAACAGTTCTTGCAGTTCGCGGAGCGCCTCCAATCTATTTTTTGTTTGGAGTTAAATTTCCAGAATTTCTTGCCCTTTGCACCAATCTTAAAATAACATTTCTGCTAGGATGTTCTCTATTGGGAAAACGAATAGAATATTCTACAGATGTAGCTGAAGCACTCCGGCCACACTCGCCATATAAAATTAGCATTTCGAAATACTCTTCTGAAGTAAACATCATGAAAGTTTTGATATTTTTTTATGACATTAATAAATATTTATGTCGCATTAATAACCATGTCAACTTACGGAATATGTACCTGCAATAATTAAATTTGCTTCCATAGCTACAAATTTAACCTTTAATGGTAATTTATAATCAGCAACAGTATTGGTCCCCTTAAAGCTTTCTTATTTTTGAATTGAACGAAGATGGATTTTTTTTGAAATTTTTTTCATATTTTCCAGAGGGTTTTTAATATACCCTCAAATTTCGGTACGCGAGTTCTGGAACAGGCTGTATATCTTAAGCCATTCAAAAGTTAAAGAGGGGGGCCGACTTTAGACATACACTATAAAATTAAACTACATATTGTATTTATGCTTGAATTTATTTTCATTTTCTTATATTAGAAAAACTCGAACCAAAATAAAACAAAACCCTTAAAATTTCTTAAACACTATTAAAATAATAAGTAAAAAAATTAATTGAAGAATTTAGCAACTAGGAAAAGCAATTATTACAAATTTTGGTACAATGTTTATTATAAATATTATTTTTAACTTTTTGACAAGTCATTTTACTTTTTCTGTTTAATTTTGAGGGTCACAAATAGCATATTTTCCTATTGGACGGTCCCGGTTGTTCTGGTCGTCAGATAATTTAGGAATTTCTATAAACTTACCATTGCTGTCAAAAACGTACCGTGCAAACATGAACTTTTAGCACTCTTTATGTTAGCATATGAGGTAGGGGGAAATACCTATGACTGGGACATATTATTGAATGGGACAGTGACTGTTTACAAGCTATACTTCGTAATTTTTGGTTTGTTACCACGCTTAGATCACCCCAGGTGTGCAGTTAAAAAATAATGAAAAATGATAGTGTTTAGGCAGCTGGATTTTTGACAAATTTAAAAAGTCAGTTTTACCAAGTCAAAAGTAATTTTTTTAATAATTTTAAATTTTCGCATATATGTATTTTTATTTTACAATAAAATTAATAGAAATATACATATTAACTTAAAAAAAATAATTAACAATCAAGTAAAATAATAGTAACAAATAAGTAAAAAAAAAGATATTTTATCGGTAAGGTATTGACTAATAATATTTTTTAGGTAAAGAAGATATAGCAGATAAGCATTATTTTAAACACAATACCTTACCAGCGCATCTAGAAATAGGTGCGCCTGATAAGAACATTTTAATTTTATTTTCTGTTTTAGATTTTTTATCGATATAAATAATCATTGAGGCGAAATGGCTCAAATTATTAATACTGTAAATACAAAGAACATTGTTGACAAGTAAAAAAATATAGGTATATAAAAATAAACTTCCATAGTAACCATCTCAATAAAGCTTATTGCATTTCGAAATTATATAATTATAAAAATTATTATTAGTATTATGTTCTATATTAAGACTATCACATATTTTTACAAAATAATTAAACAAAAATTAAATGATAAAAAATATTTTAATTGCTTAATAATTAATTAGTTTAAAAACATTGCCAAATGATTTTTGTATAAAAGTGCCGAGTATTTTTTGAAAAAGTACATTCATTGTCCAAGTAAGTCAACATGAAGTTATTTATTGTTTTGTTTACCGCTGTGGCTCTTAGTCATGCTTTCATACCAGCACATTTAACCCATGGTGCCATGGAACGTGGAGTTTACGGTGAAGACTTCTTGGGACATGAAGGTAAGAATTGTTTTTTATATTTAATTATTTTGAGTATTTTAATATTATAATATATATCTGAAATCTATATGGATTTAAGTCCAAAAAATGACCATCTGTTGAATCTCATTATTTTACTTGTATTTAAGCTACATTTAAGTTACATTTAAGTTTATTTATTTTTTTGTCATAGGTCTTTACAACCAAGAATTTTACCCCCACCAACTCCAAGGCTTAAACTTCGAACATGGATACTACGGCCCATACGTTCGCCCAGAAGCCCATGGACAATTTAACCAATTCTGGGAAAAACTTGCTCAATTCCCAATCCACAAATCTGAATTGGAATACAACCAAGAACTCCAAACTCCATTCTTGAACAAATACAACCAATATCCCATCCACAAATCTGGACTTCAATACGTCCACGAATGTATGGCCCCAACTCCATTCTGGCACAAATGCGTTCAAGAAGCCTTAGTCCAAACTCCATTCTTAAACAAATACAACCAATATCCAATCCACAAATATGGACTCCAATACAACCAAGAATCTATGGTTCAAACTCCATTCTGGCACAAATATGTCCAATACCCAATCCACAAATCTGAATTGGAACACAACCAAGAAGCCTTAGTCCAAACTCCATTCTTGAACAAATACAACCAATACCCAATCCACAAATCTGCATTCGAATACACCCATGAACCAATGGTTCAAGAACATTTTGGATACCCAGTTGACCAAACTTTCCACCGTCAATTCCAAGGCCAACACAACTTTGAATATCCAGTATATGGACAAGAACAGGTTCACCAACCTTACGGACACAACTTGTGGAACAAATTCTTTGGCCAAAAACACTTTGGCAAACAATACTTCGGTCAACAATACGAAACTCCAATTGTAGCCTAAGTTTTTTGTTAAAATAAATTTTCTTTGATAATTAATATTTGCCTTTTTATTTAAAAAACAAATTAAAAAAAAACATCAAAACCTCTTATTTTTCCACTATTATTCTGTTTTAACACATTAGAATAGTATATTCTGTAACTAGTATGGTATAGACAATATTCCGCGCGAGCAGAAAGTTTGTCATACGAGCCGGCAGGCGAGTATGACGGTCCTGCAAGTTCGGAATGACTATGTAGACGTGTTGTAGACTATACTATTTCTTCGACTGCAAATATGAAACACTGTTTGGCTTTAAACTACGGACAAGGTCAAAAAAAAATGTTTTTTTGTGACTCGACATTGTAAATGCAACAAAACACATATTTTTAAATAAAGCAATTAATTTTATTTAATAATTTTATCAAAGCAGTAGTTAAAAAAGATTTTTATTTAATTTTAGCACATATTTACAAATTATAATGCAAAAATTGAAGGTTATGTCAGATTGTTGTGACATATATCAGGTTTAAATATTTAACAATAGATGGAGCAATTTTAATTGATAAAAAACTGATCAAATATTAAGAAAAACTAATAAACTTTATGTAATTTTAGCGCAAAACTTTAATTTGCATTAAATTATTCAATATATATAAAATATATAAATTTTTGCTAATTTTGCTACAGTTTTCTTTACTTTTATAAACAAGAGATGGCACTACATGTACTCATTCTAACACTTCACACGGAATATTCATACCATATCTAGAGCTAGAATGGATTCATTCTGTGTTTGAAAAGTGTGTGTATTTGCTTACATTCTAAAGCAGTCGTAGAAAAAAATACAGTAAATAAATGTCATATTAAATCTGTCTTAAAGAGCTTAGCGGAGTAGTAGTGGAAAAAGTGCCCCAGCTCGGAATGAGCTTATATTTATGCAAAAGGTAGCTAACATAAAGACTTATTATTTCCCAGAGTCTTAGCCCCAAACAACCCCCAGGGGGGTGGGAAAATATTTTTTTACTCCAAAACGTTTTATTGTTTTTCTCCGGTTTTTGTGATCCGATCAATTTGAAATTTAGAATACGAATAAAGGGCAATAAGAACATCTTGCAAAAAAAATATCATACATTTGCGATCATTCTAACCTAACTTAAAATCTTAAAACTTAGAAAAAAAACATAATATCTTATTTTTATTATATTATCTTATTATGTTATGTTATGTTATGTTTTTATTATTGTTATGTTTTTGAGTATAGTTATTTTTTTGTAAAGATGCTAAGAAGTAAAGCTGTTCTGGACTAGAGATGTTCTGGAGCAGAGATGTTTATGCCTTTAAAAAAAAAGGTGAATGCCCAATAAATAATGCTTCTGCGGCCGCCGCCGCCGATGATCATTTGCCATCACTTTATCGCCCGTCGGCCGCCGGGACATTGTTTGTTGGGTCGGTTTAAAACTAAATAAATAAAAATGCCAATACATTTTTAAGTAAATTATTTACATGTCAATTTCATTGATTTTCATTTTTGTAACTAGATTTGTTTTTAACTTGGTTTTTTTAAATGCCTTAGGTATATTAATACTATAAAACCTAGATAATTTAATTTCAAGTAAAGATATTAATACAATTTTTTTTTCTTATTTTGCATTTTTTATTAAAAACACTAAAAAAGTACTTCTATATAAATTCACGAAATTAAAATATGTAGGTAGATACTTTTTTACTTTTTTTTACTTTTTATTTTAGAACTCATTTATTTTCATTGGTAGTCTTTTCAGTTTTTAATTTGTACGATGCGTTAGTTATAGTGGATTTAGCCTGCGGTCGGCATTTAAAATCAGTTTTTTATCTTTCCGGAAAATTTTAATTTTTGTGACATCCGCTCTTTGAGAACCAAGACCCTGATATGTATTTTTGTGTTTATTAATACAGGGTGTTTCAGAACTAACGCACTTCCTTTTAAGGCGTGATTCTACGTAAAAAAGTATAAAAAAGTTAATATAAATATATATCCAAAAACGGTTTCCAAGGTTAAGTTATAAAATAAAAACCGAATTTTTGGAGCAACTTTTGAAGGGGCGAAGATCCCTTAGAACTTTTTTTATATTTTTTATCTAGAATCACTCCTCAAAACGAAGTGCATTAGTTAGTTGTTAAAGATTATAAACTGAATCCAATTTTTATTTTTATTTGTTTACTTAGAATATATATTTTTTGTTATTTATTTTTGTTGCTTTATTACAGCTTAAACTTAAAAAAGTAATAAGATATTTTCAAAAAAATCAAATTGAATTTAAATGCAACCAAATGCGCATCTGACGCAGTTTTTAGTGTTTTTGACACTGTTTTACCACATGAAAAAAATTGAATTTTGGATATGATTAAGATCAGTTACGAATACATAACATATAAAAAAAATGGCGGGGATGATATTCCAAAAATGGCCCTTTTGACCACTTCGAAAAAAAGAAGTATTTTCTTTTCATAGGTTAGAATGATCGCAACTGTATGATAATTTTTTTGCAAAATGTTCTTATTGCCCTTTATTCGTATTCTAAATTTCAAATTGATCGGATCACAAAAACCGGAGAAAAACAATAAAACGTTTTGGGGTAAAAAAATATTTTCTTACCCCCCTGGGGGTTGTTTGGGGCTAAGACTCTGGGAAATGATTAACCTTTAGATTAGATACCTTTTTTATAAATATAAGCTCATTCCGAGCTGGGGCACTTTTTCCACTACTACTCCGCTAAGCTCTTTGTTGAGAAATATTTTCTTAAAATAATTTAATTTTACAGAATTTAACCAATCAATTAAAAAAGAAAATACAATATAGATTATATGAAAAAAAAATTTAATTTTCTGCTATAGCCATTTGGGCATAATAACACATTAAAAGAAAAAGGGCCTAACTAATCAATCCTAATAAGATTACGATAATTGATATCCCAGCGAATATAATTGGTGAATGATAAAGTTACAAAAGCAAAATGGTGACCGAATTTAATCCCATTTTCGTAACTGGTTTTTGTGTCATTTTATTGGTACACAGATCCTCAAACTTTTTGTGCCATGTGCCAAATATGAAAAATATTTTTTGGATTTGCTAACCTGTAGAATCTACAGTATAGAATCTACAGTGTAGATGTTAAATATCAACAAACTTTTTGATGGATTCTGGAGTGTTATCTGTACATAGTTATTGAGTATCTGGCAGAAATAACAAAAAAAAACGGCTCTAAAAAAATAAGGAGGAAAAGAGTTTTAATTCTTAATTGCTTTGACGAAACTAGTTACTAAATATTTTTTAGTTACTTTTAAGTTACTTTTAAAAAGTAAAATAAAATTAACTAAAATAGTCAATCTTTTTTAGTAATTTTATATTTTTCGCTCATACAATTAAATAACTATTTAGAAAACTAGAATTTTTCAGTTATTGATGTCTTAAATCTATATTATTTGTGTTACAGTGTAATTTTTTGAATGACACGTCATTGACTAATCCTACGGGAATTTATTTTAGGGAATAAGGGTCTCAGAAAAAAACACCCCATCCACTTTTTATAATTTCCACTTACGGCTCTATAATCCTTTTATATGTTGTTACTAGATAAAAAATGTATGGATTATGCCGATCACAGATTGACAGGATATGGCGTATTTTCATATTTATGATAAATAAACAAAAAGGGAAGAATGACAAAAGTTTATTTTATATGGGGTGGATTATGTATTTTTCCTACAACTGCAGTTGTAGAAAACTGTTTGGATTTTCCACTTTATATATTTTAGAAGTTATTATTTATGAGTGAAAAATTATTTCTTGGGCAGTAGTAGAAAGAGTATTAAATCATCGTTTTGAATTTCGCGCGAAATTTTGCACTCTTCAGTTCAAAAGATAGCAACAAAAGAAACTGCCTGATCACTCAGTTTTCCATCCTTTGGCGCCCACAATTTTTTTTTTGCTGAGACAGTTGCCTCAAATCATTATAGCACCGTCCACTTCTTACAGGTAATCAATAAATCTATTGTTATTATTATTTTCAGTTAGGCAAGTGTACTTATTTATGCAAAACATAACATGTAAAAATAATACAATGAGTATTATTATTATTATATTATTATACTATTCAGAGCGCGTAGCACTAGAATAGTATTATACGGTAGTTTCGAATTTCTCAAGATCTCCTAAAAACGTCCTAGACAAAAATTTCTTGGATACAAGTGTTTCATGACAAAATAAGAAACTTTGAAAATGTCCGTCTGACCGTCCGTCTATCCGTCTGTCCGGTGTCACGTTTTTTGTGGACACGATAACTCAAAAACGAATATCGATCGACTCGAAAAAATCAAGTAGGGGAAGATCCCTATTGTTTTTGAAAGTAATCCCCCAAAAAACAAAAAAGTTATGGGGGTTAAAATTTAAAAAAAATCGAAAAAAGCTGAAAGAGAGTTTCGATTAACGTAACTTTTTTAGGAAAAATTACTTTTAGTATAAAGAAACGTTCAAGTATTATGTAACGCAAATTGTACAAAAATTCATACACTTCATACCCCGGTTCTCGCGTTATTATAGAATATAGAGATTTCATATTTTGGCTACCCCCCCTAATAGGGGTGTATTAGGGGGGTAGCCAAAATATGAAATCTCTATAGCCTTGAATAACGCGAGAACCGCGGTATAAAGTGTATGAATTTTGGTACATTTTGCGTTACGTAATACTTAAACGTTCCCTAAGGATCAATTCTATCACTTTCGAAAGTAATACCGCCAAAAACAAAAAGTTATGGGAAGTTAAAAAAAAATTAAAAAAACTATCTTTTTATTTTTTTATTTTTTTTTTTCGTTTTTCGCAAAAATAGAAAAAAATTAAAATTTTGAAATTAAAAAAATACGGCTTGTTATTTCTATTTCCATAGAGACATTGTATTGGTGGAGACACCAACAATTCTTTGCTACACCCATCTGCAGTAGTAATCTGCTAAGTTTTGCAAAATAATCCTAAGCCAAGACGTACTTATTTAATTACTTTCAGGAGATTTTCTAAATACACCCCTCTCAAATTTAAAGTTCTTCGTCTTGTACCACTAGATTATTTTACACGAGTGGATTTTACCTCAAAGAAGTGATTACTTCAATAATCTGGTATTAAATTTTATTGTAAAAATCTTGAGATAAAAAGTGTAAACGGTTTAAGGAGCACACGGGAAATAAATTTCGCAGCTAAGCCTTAATCGTCTTAATACAGTTTATTTGACATAAATTCTAACTATAAATATTTTTCATTACGTTTTTATCCTTTATTTAAAGCAATGTTCTTAATTCTATAACAGTATAGAAGAGAAAAAGATGCAAGTCACTTGTAAAACAGCTTTACAAAAACGCTTTAACCCAGTCATTTGGAATTTGGAACTAAGATTTTCCATTAAATAAAAGGGTTTATTTTAGTCAATTACCACGATTTATTATAAATTGGTTAACTACCGTGACTCGAGTCAGGTGCCTTGGCGGAACAAAGCAATTTTTTTTAAAATTATCCAACTTAATAAATTATAAATGTATGTCCTATTAAAAAAGTTTAAATTAAATAAAAAATTATTGCCTAAAATACCTTATTGATAAACTAATGCTGTTAAGAAATTAAAAATTGATTTAAAAAAAAAAACTGCCAAGGCACCTTACTTCTAATCCAAATGTCAAAGTCAGTTGGCATTAATGACAATGAGTAGAGTTGTGTGTGAGTAAAGATGTCTGGGAGTAGAGATGTATGTGAAATTAGTAAATGGCTGGGATTGCCTAGGGTGACGAAAAGGGCCAGAAATGGCCTAGTTGTCCGGCTTTGGCCAACCCAAAAATTTACTACTACTACTACTATTAATAGAGATGTATATGAGTAGAGATGTGTTTGATTAAAGTTGTCTGTGAGTAGAGATGTATGTGAGTAGATTTGTGATGAGTAGAGATGTATGTCACTCGTTGTTATAGTTCTGATAACTGTAACAACCAGCTCAGTAAACTTTCACAGGGTTCCATATATGCAAAAACGTACTACGTTATCGAATTCCCAGTGATGTCTAAAAAATCTAATTTGTATAAATTGTCTTCCCGTGTGATCTTCTTGTACAGAAAATCAAATGATATACGTTCATTAATAAGATTAGAACGTTATCAAAAGTTTTTCATTTCATTTTCTAAGCCAGTGACCAGAAAAATTTTCATTAAATTATAAAATTAATTCGAAAATTAATACGAAAATCTAGCAGAAAAAGTTTTATATTATATAATTTCGTTTGGACTTTTAAGCTAATTAGGTGGTAATTAAAATAAGGACCTAAATTATTTTCTTTTGACGAATTACAATTAATTTAGCAAATCTTTTATTTTCTTGCTCATTTTCAGTATTCCAAAATATCCTTATAATTGTTTTGAATTATTTGGTTTACATTACAGAGATATATTATAAAAAGCCCTAAATTAGATTGCAGGTTCATTAATTCTTCTTCGAATCCAGATTTTTCTATACCTTGCCAGGGATGTTTGCAAAAAATGGGTTTCTGAATAGTCAAATATTAAATTTACATATTTTGATCACATGCAATCAAATGCTTGCTATAGATCTAAAGTTTCTCAGCATGTAATTTGGTTGAATGAGCGATTAACTTATAAAAATGTCTCATACTATGGTCTGTTTCATCAGCAAGAGAGTAAATTAAAAATCGCACAGTAAATATTTTTACAACAGGTTTGAAAAGTGTATGTTTGTATTTAGAATATAGTTATATTTTATAAAATAAACTACGCAGTATATTCGCACATCCAAAATTCGAATCTGTTTTGATAATATTCACTGTGCGATTTTTAATTTACTCTCTTGCTTGATGAAACAGAACATACAGGTATTAATACTTTAGCTTGGCTTACACATCCAAGTTTGGCTTACACAAGAGTTTTCCAGTGGACTAGTATAATGTTTTTTGTATTTGCGTGGAAATATCTAATTTTACGTAAATTTTTAGGTTAATTTTGACAGTTTTCAGTTGTTTTCGACAGGTTTTCAAAGTCATATTTTTTTAAATGTTCTTGCTTGTCCCTAGGTAGGCTTTGTGAAAATCAAATAAAAAAAACTTTAGTATTAATTTATTGTATAGTTTTTAGGTTTTATCGTCTTAATATACACTTTGGCGGAAAATAAAGGGGATTATTCTACATCACACAATATGAAAAACCAACAAAGGAACATATGTCTAGAAATAAGACCCAGGGAGTTACGGCCCTTCGAAGATGGACATATTGAATGGGGAACAAAAAAAGCACCAATAAAATTTGAATGCTGGAGGGCGATTGTTCATTTGAAGCTTAGCAAAAAAGTATTCTTTACCGGAACACCTAAATTCAATATTAAAGAAGTAATAGCATTTTTGGTGTCACAAAATGTTACTTTCTGTTTACTTGCATTTTTTTTAAGAATTGCTCCTACAGTGTTACACTATGATATTTTTGATGTATTTTTACTGAAGAAATCCATATTTTTCACAAAAAATAAGAAAAAATACACACACACACAGTTCGGGGCAAAAATATGTTAAGCCTCACATATTTTGTCCGTCTAGGCACGCCTCTGGATAAATTCAAAAAAATAAATTAACATAAACTAATTTATCTTATTAATAATAGTAGACCTGCAAAAACTCGTTGCTCTAGATCAAAGGGTACCAGAGTTATTAATTAAACACCTTATTTCTACTACAATTTTGAAGAGTCGTAACTCTCTTAGGGTTCGTTTCCAGACCTATGTTCCTATACTGGTTTTTCATATTCTGTGATGTAGAATCACCCCCTTTATTTAATGCTAAAAGACTGGAAACACCGTGTAGATTCTAATAGATTTTTTTATCATCTTAAAAGGGCTTTAGCAACACGAGATTAGAATTCCGAATAATTAATCCGAATTCCCTGTAGATCGTGGTTACTTCTAAACCATAATTGAATTCCGTTTTATTGGGGATGTGTGGGATAACCCCCTTTTAGTTTTCACGCCGAAAATCCGGTCCATAATTAATGTTACATATCGAACAAGGTCGGTCCTGGATAAATAACGCTGATATAATTATACAGTGTGTGACAAATTTAATTGGATTAATCTGTCTTACTCCTGTTTCTTTCATTGTTGGATCATGTCAGTCTTTGTGATCCATAGAGTAGTTTAAAACATCACGGACTACGGACCTATGTAAGGCTGGTTCGGTACTACGATCACACCAGCTTAACTTTGTACTGGTTCTTTCTTATTCTAAAACTGTTTTTAATTTTGCTGCTAGCGATAAAAATTTAATTTTAATCCAAAACGGTCGTTCACGACACAGGTGCGGCGTGTTTTTTTAATTATCACTATCTGCCGTGTTTGGGAGTTCACAGAAATAAAAATCTACTAGCGGCAATGATTTTGCAATGGCCAAATTCCTTGCAACCACGCTTACAAAAGTACAAAAGCTCCTGTTCAACACTAAAAACGAATTGTGGATCGAACGCGGATTGCGAGTGTCACGGATCCGTGACATGTGCACACTCGTAACGACGGCCTTGTCACGAGTCCGTGCCAAATTTGCTTATAAACTATTTTTGTCTATTTTTGTATATATTATAGTATTGTCTCGTGATCGATAAGTGATTTTAATCATATTTCTCCCATTATCTGTAACCATACGTTTTGGCATACCCTATATATAATTTCAATAATCGTGCCCGCATAATCGGTCACATAAACTATTGCCACATTACCATATAATCCCGTTCACGACCCCCCAAAAATCTCCCCGCTACCCCCCATTAATTAGTAAACCGTGCTGTCTGTCCGCTATCTGAACGCAGCGTTATCTCCCAACCATGGCCTACCCCTATTCCTAGTGGGTTCCTCATTATCAATCATGTCGTTTATCGGACGTGGAGGAAGCGCCGCCGAGCGCCGGATATGTGTGCCCCAGGACCGAATTTCGACGCTTTAAGCAAGGGCGTAGATGTTTTTCCTTCTATGGGGAGGGTAATACCCAGGGCCGGCCTTTCAGAGCCCTGAAGCAAAAAATTGGCACCCGAAAAAAGCTTTGTCCCTGACGATTTCTACCAAATTTGGCGCCCCTGTAAACCTGTAAAAAAAATGGCGGCCAAAAGAAAAAAAGCTTTGTCGCTGTGTCCCTGACGGTTTCTACCAAACTAACTTGGCGGCCCTGTAAAAAAAATGGCAAATGGGACCCAAGAACATACCCTTAACAGAAAAAAGCAAAAAAGCTTTGTCCCTGACGTTTTCTACCAAACTTGGCGCCCCTGTACCTGACGGTTTCTACCAAACTTGACGCCCCTGCAAAAAGGTTGGCGCTCAACCCTATGGGGGTAATTACCCCTATTACCCCTCTCATCTACGCCCTTGGCTTTAAGGATGTTTAGATTTTAGAGACTGATTTAGGTTAGTGTTCAAGTTTTTATTTGCAGTTAAAATGTTATAAAATAAATTCAGGAACGGGTCTAAGGCAACTTACCCCCAATAACTTAACAAACTTTTTTTCAAAGTTTTTTTAGTCGTCAGTTTTCTCGACACTGTATAAAAAGAATATACTTCACTCGGAATTTTAAGTTGTTCGGGATAAATATAGCCTCGGTGGCGCAGTAGGCAGCGCGTAAGTCTCATAATCTTAAGGTCGTGAGTTCGAGCCTCACCCGGGGCATAATTTTTTGGTTGGTCAACTGCAGTAAGAAACTAGTTTTGTTATGCAGAGGTTTTCTAAATACACAACAAAAAAAATCAAATAATTAAAGACCAATGTCAAATAAAAAGTAATGCCCCGGGTGAGGCTCGAACTCACGACCTTAAGATTATGAGACTTACGCGCTGCCTACTGCGCCACCGAGGCTGTATTTATCCTGCAATCCTGCATAAATTACGTGTGCTTCTAGTAGAATGGGTATACTTACACGTACAGTTTATTTGTGGGTACAAAATATTTGGTCGGATATAGCCAACTAAATAATTTGCTGGTGAGTAATAAATTTTATTTCTGTCAAATAAACCATTTCGTGCCCTATAATAAATAATTTTGAAATTAAAATATTTATTAACATGAAATAAATATTTATTTGACCAAAATAAAATTTATTACTCACAACCAAGTAATTTAATTGTCCATATTCAAATAAATAAATCTAAAAAAATCTTTTTTATCTATTTAGGTATTGGAGTTATAAATTTGTACAGAGGGTCACATAAAATATGATATTGGCAGAAAACAATTTCGAGCTTTATTTTTTTTTTAAATAAGAAAAACAGAAATTTCGTTGTCATTTATTTGATGGCTTTTATGCTTATTTTCCGATTTTTTTTAAGGCTTTTTCTTCTAAAAATAACAAAATGTCGCTGATGCTTTTTAATTTACCATTATTCTCTTAAAATATTCTTAGATTAGCTGAAAACCTGACAAAAATTAAGCCCTGCTTTTTACCCCGATTAAAATAAAGTAAGAAATGAACGACTTAACAATGCTTCGATTCTCGAAGTAAACTCATCGCAAAGACTTTTTTATAAATAGGGACGTTTTATTAAAAAATGGTACTTTTTTAACATTAAAGGAGGGTATCGCACTTTGGGCTAAATCGCCTGCAACGATAAGACTTTACAAGCTTATAGATAGATATAAAATAAATACTTAGCCAAAATTTCAGCCCTTTTTACATCCCGGAACATACTTTAATTGATTATTTTAATTAAGAATTTTGACATGTCAATGTCATCTGGTCAAAATAAAAATAACTTTGCACGTTAACTACTACAGTGGGGCCAAAGGAAAGGGTCTGTGTTGTGTTCACTGCTCTGGACTATAATATTTAAATATTTTGTTGTGTTTTATTAGTTTTTACGGATTCAATATAATGTGTAATTAGGCTGGACTTATGTGAGTAGTTTCTTAAGTTTCAGTACGATTATGGAGTTATTTTTGAGGTATTTATACTATAATAACATTGTAAGCAAACCCAGCAGTTTCTACGATAACCCAAAGCATGTAGTTCCTTGGGACAGTTTTACCCAAGACAAGTAATTTAATGTGGCTTTCAACATGTTAAATTACTTTATTTCCATGATATGATTCAAAACTAGATTATGAAAAAGTTACACATAGACTTTTAACTTTTAATATTAATTAAATATACTTATTTAAAAATAGATATATTTAATTAATATTGTGTTGTGTTTTTATTATGCATTTTACCTAAATGTATTTATGTTGGTTTTTAGATTAACAAAAAATATTGCTTTTTTCAATATGATATCTCATTTAGCGCAAGAATAATGCGATGTTGTCGGGTTTACGATAACAAATAATTTCTTTTTTTTTTAATTTGTTTTTTCATTTTGTTCTTTATTAACAAACAATTATAATTTCTTTTCATCATTTTGCAATTTTTTGAACAAAAGCATATTTTTCTTATTTAGCCCAAAACTCCTATTTAAAACGATACCTTTCTTTTAATTTTTCCTGTTATTGTTACTTGTAATCAATAACTAACAGAACGTTACTGTGTTATTGTTTAAAAATATCAAAATAACGTTACCTATGTTCGAGCCTATTGTAGCAGTTATGACTGCCACTGTTTTTAAAGATTACCTGATCTGTGTCACGTAATCATACGATGTTACCATTTTTTCAGAAGTTAGTATTTCTTTCTATTTGCACATATAAGATTGAGTACAGACTTATTGTATGGTCTTGTGGAAGTCTTGCGATGGTCCTTGATTCCATTTGCTGGGTCATTTTTCTTTTATTACAGAATTTGTCTTATTTTTGGTGTTTACTTTTGATAGCCTAAAATATAATAACAAACGTCTAGTAATCTACTACATTCAGTACTTGAGTTAGCTACTGATGTTTTTCAGCTAGTCTTACCTTTTTAATCACAGCTAAAGCTTCTGGAAGTCGGATAAAATCATTATCAAAGATTGTTTACCTAATTTTGAGGTTAGTTTTACTTCTACCCGCATTCAGGTATACAGTATGCATTGCATGGTCAGCTGATGACTTCAAGTTGGTTTATTTTCGTCGTATCATTTCTTAAACCATATGAAACGATTGTTAGATGTATGGCTAGGCATTTTAAACTTATTTAGAGTATTCTTTTTCTTTATTTTCAAGTAATATTGGGATTATGAATAGATGTTTTTTGTGTTGCCTACCCTCAAAATCGATTTGTTGTTCGTAGTTCCAAGTTTCGCCACGGGGGGAGTTTTGTACCTTGCCGGAGTTGAAGGGAGAGGCGTTCTTTTTCAAAACGACAAGCAATGGCGTTCAGGTCGTAAAATCAGAATCTGATTTTTGTGAAACCATCCGTGGTTTATGTTTGTGTAAAAATGTTGCAATAAGTTTGTAATGAAGTGTAGTATAATCCTACGTAATTAGTTCAAGCAGTTTTAATGGAAATTCCACAATATTCATCTTTCAAAGTAAGTCGCTTTTTGGTTACCTAAGTTACAAGTGTTTAACACGTTGTTTTCTTTATTTTCATTAGAGGCGTACAGATGAAGGCTTCAGGCTGCAGAGTATTCTAGTATTCAGCACTTACTGCTCCAATTAATTCAGTTTTGGACTGGGTAAGTTTATTTTATATCTAATTACGGATTTCGATTTTTCATATCGATGGCTGAGTTCTAAAGTCGCTGTTCTTTCTTTCTAGATTGTTGGTGAAGCTTTTCCATTTCTGTTCTAACGTTCTTCGAATGTTTTGACGATACCTCTATCCCAAATTTTATGAATATTGTTGGTGAAGCTTTTATATTTTACAACGTTACCGTTATCTCAAATTTTACGAGTATCGATGGCGAAGCTTTCCATTTCAACTTTAACTTCAATTTTCATTGAGGTGTTCTTCAATTTTCCACATTAGTTTTCAAGAGTTTTCAAGATTTTTCAAGATGTTCAGTAAATTGCAGTACCGTTTTTAAGCCAAGAGGTTTACAAACGTTTCAATGGATCCTCAAGCGTTTGAGTTTCAAACGTGTTCAAATTTGTAAGGAGTTCTCAAGGCAAGGACAAGGAAATGTTCTGCACAGTGACGTACATCATCAGGGAGTGGGACAACGTATTTGGTCGTTCCAGGGACAACTTTAATTAACAGGTTTTTATAGTTTTAGTGTAAATAATGAAAATGCGGTTTACTATATTTATTTTTGGTAAAATATCCAAGTTCTCAAATTTTAATATTCATTAAGGTGCTCTATTTTATTATGAATATTCTAGGTTGGTTTGTAAACAAAGTTGCAACTTTGGGCCGTACGCCTAGATTACTATCTTTCACTTATTAACACATACCTTATATTACTGTTTTTATTTAGGTTATTCACCATAATAATTTTGGTATACATATTTTAACATTTTTTCAATAGGGTAGTTCACCACATTTTTTTTATATTTCGCAATGGGGTCTTTTCACCATACTTTTGGTAATTTATAATTTTATTTTAATTAATATGATTAATTAAAGTTGTCTACTTGTCATTTTAAATAAACATTGTAACAGCACATATTTGAGTTTTTGTTTAAATTATAATCAACACAAGATATACAAATCTATTCAAATCATAGTTATTTTTCAGGTTTATACATGCTGTAAAAGATAATTAATATTCTAGTACATTATTTTTTATGTGTTTGAATCTTAACACATAAACTGCCAAGCACATGTATGTTTACAAGATTCTGGCGCCCAAGGTGTTAAACTAAGCTTATTATCATAATTTTTAATCCATGAACCCCTGTGCCCGTACTGATGCCAGTTAGCCGATCGCAACCGTACATTTTCTTTTCTATAATAAGTAACCAGGGCAGCGCCTGATAATTTTTTAGTTTTTACTTATTCTAGACAGGAAAACGCGGTACACAATGGCGCCCAAATAACGTGGGATTAAGCTAGTTTAACTTTTAAATTTTTGAAGTTTGTGAAAAAAATATAAAGTAAAAAAAAAAAAAAAAAAAAATTTTTTTAAGATATTTTTAAGATATTTAGACAAAACTGGATATGGTTGTTGATTTGATTTAAACAATAGGTGTGCAATGTTTAAAAAATAGTTTGGTGTATACAGGGAGAAAAGAAACCACGGATAGGTTGAGAGTACCAAAAGGGTAAAGTTTTGAGTTTTATTCGAATTCTAAAATATATAGGATCGTAATAAAAAAAGTATTGGACGCAGTGGTACAGTTTTTGGTTATTTTTGATTCTGAAATATACAGGGTAAAAATAAAAGTTAGAGAGAATTTTTTTTGAAAAGCAAACATTTTGGTGCATAGTTTTGATTATTTTAATTCTGAAATATATAGAGTAAAATAAAGAGAGAAAAGTTTGGCCAGTGAGTTATTTTAGTTCTAAAATATATAGGAGAAAATAAAGTTGAGAGGTTTTTGGTTATGAAATTCTAAAATATATAGAATGGATTAAAGTTTGATGAAAGATGAGAGATTTTTTGAGTTTGTGAAATTCTGAAATATACAGGGTGAACAAAAAAGGTGTAGTAGTACGCGAGAATAAATCGTGGAGTTTTTGGTTCCGATCCGAATCTAAAAAAGAGTGGCGGACAGGGCAAGTATTTTTGAAAAAATATTGCAAATTTTGAGTGAGATTGCGGGAGATTTTTGAAAGATTTCTGAAAGATTTTCAAAAGATTTTTGAGAGTGAATATTTTTAGAAAGAATATTGACTATTTAAAGAGAGATTGCGAAAGATTTTTGACAGATTTTGACAGATTTTTGATAGTAAATTTTAGTAATAAATTAAAATTTTAATCATGGAAGATTTAAATAAAATGGATCTTAGATATTTGACGGTAGAGCAAATAAATTATGAATTGCGTATTAGGTCTTTAACGGCTAGGAATGATAGAAATGCGAAAATTAAAACATTGAGTAGAGCTATAGCAAGGGAAACGGAGGACAATAAATATGTCGATCCGGAGTTTAATTTCAATAATGAGGTAAAAGCTATTAATGATAATATTGATATTGTAAAAACTTTAGTTAAAGAACTTGAGGAGTTTGAGTACTCAATTTCTCAACTCATTCGTATAAAGTCAAATCTAGCGCACATAAATAAGCGTTTAAATAGGTTTCCGGAAGTAAAGGATAAAGAAGCAGATAGGACAAAATTTTTACAGATTTCTAAAGCCACTTGTTTAGAATTAGAGGCGGATTTGATTGAGGCTCATACTGCGCATGAGAATAAGGTCAATGAAACTAATATGACAAGAATTTCTTTAAATGACACAACGTTTCATGCAGCAGCTAATACTTCGGCTAGATCAGACCCGGACTTTATAAAGCCTGTACCTGTTTATAAATGGGGTGTTTCTTTTGACGGTACTGGAGACGTACTTTCGTTCATTGAAAAAGTAGATTATTTAAAAGTTTGTAGAAACGTCTCAGATGAAATTTTATTTAAAACAGCTTATGACTTATTTAAAGAGCCGGCGCTCTCTTGGTTTTTGTCAGTTAAAAGTTCAGTTAATAATTGGTCAGAGTTAATAGGATTATTAAAGAAAGAATTTTTGTCTGCTAGTGTAGATGATCATACTTGGGATGACATCAGGGCAAAGTATCAAAAACCAGATGAGTCAATTTCAGTTTTTACAGCGGCTATGGAGACATTATTTAAGAGACTTTTGCGTTATCCTAGTGATTTTACAAAATTGAAAACAATTAGGGAAAGGATACTTCCACATTATTTTACTCCGTTATCATTAGTAGAAGTAAACTCGATTGAAGACCTCAGAAAGTATTGTAAAAAGTTAGATGAAGCTTACATTTTGAAACAAAAAAGTGTAACAAATAAAAACGCAATTTATAAGAAATCAGTACCTAGGGTAAATGTGGTAGAAACTCAAGATAGTAGTTTTGCAGAGGAAAGTAGTTGTGTAAATAAAGCAAGTAGTAGTAAAAATGTTTGTAAAGAAGGGCACTGTTGTCAGATAAATTCAAATAGTAATTTTAGTAACAATTTTAGAAATAATAATAATAGTAATGGTAACTATAATAGAAATTTCAGAAATAATGGATATAAATCTTTTGGTAGTAATAGTAGCAGTAATTTGAATAGTAATAAAAATCAGAAAAATAGCAGTTCAGAAAATAATAGTACAGTAAATAGTAGTAATCAAGTAAAGCAAATAGTCTGTTATAATTGTAATGGAATTAATCATGTTTTTAGTAAATGTCTTGCAAAAAGGACTAAGTTTTGTTACCGTTGTGGAAAAAAAGACGTATTTTTAAAAGATTGTTCTAATTGTCAAAAAAATGTAGAGCAGTAGTGGGAAATCCCGGCCGACGCTCACTACTTCATAAGGCCATACCTGATAGTAAGATAACTAGTAGCTACGAAGACAATTGGTTCAATTGGACAATTTGGCTAGAAAAAGTAAAAGCATTTTATAAAAATCACTTAATTTCCTTAGTAAATTTAAATCCTTTTGAAAATTTACCAAATGATAATAGGCCTTATATAAAAGCAAGTATCGCTAATAAGCAAATAGTAGCATTAATAGATACTGGCGCTAACTGTTCAGTTATAGGAAATTTGGGAATTAGTTTGATTAAAAGTTTAAATTTAGAAATTTGTAATAGTAGTATACCATATGTAACTACGGCTGATAAGGCACATCAAAAAGTTTTAGGTTTTGTGGAGTTACCAATTACAGTCAATGATACAGTAAATGTTTTAAAAATTTTAGTAGTACCGACTTTGCAAACAGAATTTATTTTTGGAGTAGATTTTTTGAAACAATTTTCTATATCTCTAAGTTTCGAAAATAATTCTTGGAAATTTTTGAATAAAGTAGAAATAAATAGTATTAATTCTAGTAATGAATTTGGAATTTTAGAGTTAAGTAGTGATCAGGAACATTTAGCTAATAAAGTTAAAGATTTGTTCAAAGAACTAAAAAAAGATAAGTTAGGGTGTACTCATATAATGAAACATGATATTGATACTGGGGATAACAAACCTTTTAAAATGCGACAATACCAAATGTCTCCGTATATGCAAGAAATTTTAGTTAAAGAATTAAAAGATATGTTAGCACAAGGGGTAGTCTCTCCTTCGAATAGCGATTATAATAGTCCGGTATTGTTAGTGAAAAAATCTGATGGATCGCATAGGCTTTGTTTCGATGGTAGAAAATTAAATGCTCAAACAAAGAAGGATTCTTATCCATTACCAAAAATTGATAGAATTTTAAGTATGCTTGGTAAGGCGAGATATATTTCTACAATCGATCTGAAAAAAGCTTTTTGGCAGATTCCACTGACTGAAAGGTCAAAGGAAAAATGCGCTTTCACTGTACCTGGCTATGGTCTATTTCACTTTAATCGTATGTGTTTTGGGTTGGCTAACGCGGCGCAAAGGCAACAACGATTGATGGATAAATTGTTTGGTGCTGCCTTTGAACCATATATTTTTGTATATTTAGATGACATAATAATAGTATCATCTAGTTTTGAAGAACATATACGTCTGCTAAAAGAGGTTTATCGTATTTTAAAAGAAGCTAATCTTACAATAAATTTTGATAAGTGTAAATTTTTTAGAAAATCATTAAAGTATTTGGGTTTTGTTTTGGATAGAGAAGGGTTACGCACAGATATAGAAAAAGTACAGGATATGTTAAATTATAAACGTCCTAGTACAACTACAGAGATTAAACGGTTTATAGGGTTATGTTCATGGTACAGACGGTTTGTAAAAAATTTTGCAACGTTAGTAGCACCACTTAATGCTTTGCTGAAAGGTTTAGGAAAGAAACAACCAATTAAATGGAATAATGAAGCTGAAGTCGCGTTTGTTAAAATAAAAGAAGCTCTTGTTTCAGCTCCGGTTTTAACCAGTGCTAGGTACGACCTTGTTTTCACCATACAATGTGACGCTAGTAATGTAGGTTTGGGAGCAGTGTTAACACAGGTTCAGGAGGGAAAGGAAAAGGTTATTGCATACGCCTCAAGAACTCTCTCAAGATCAGAAAGAAATTTTAGCACCGGTGAAAAAGAATGTTTAGCTCTTTTATTCGCGATTGATCGTTTCAGGGGATATATTGAAGGAGTTAGGTTTAATGTTATAACAGACCATTCTAGTTTAAAGTATTTAGCAAATTTTAAAGACCCGACAGGAAGAATTGCTAGATGGGCGGTTAAACTCCAACAGTATGACATGAATATTACATATCGTAAGGGTAGTTTACAAGTAGTTCCAGATGCATTAAGTAGGGCTTTTGAAGAAGTTGAACCAGAAAAACCAGTATTTCCGTCAGTTAATTTAATATCATTTGATTCGGAACAGTATGGTAAAGATGAGTACTATGTTTCATTAAGAGAAAAGATATTGAAGAGTTCAAATCAATATAAAGAGTATAGAATTGTAGAAGATAAAATATATAAATTTGATCGTTCTAATTTAGGTATTAAAACGAATATTAAAGAGTGGAAGTTGTTGGTTCCGAGACTCTGTAGGGTGCTTGTTATGAAAGAATGTCATGATGATCCTTTAGCAGCTCACATGGGTTTTTATAAAACTTTTAATAGGGTATCACAAGAATATTTTTGGCCACGTATGAGATCAGATATTTTGAAATATGTTAAGTGTTGTAAAATTTGCGCTGAACAAAAGGTTCCGAATTATGCACGTCATGGGTTGATGGGTAAAGAAAAGAATATTAGTTTCCCTTGGCAGTGTATTTCAACAGATTTTATAGGTCCATTACCTAGATCGAATGGAGGGTTTTGTTATTTATTAGTAGTATCTGATTGGTTCACAAAATATACACTTTTACAACCTTTGAAAACAGCTACTGCTCAAGGTGTAATAAAATTTATAGAAAATCAGGTGTTCTTAATATATGGCGTACCGCAGTACATTATTGTCGATAATGGTACTCAGTTTGCTGGGAAAGCTTTCAAAAAGCTTGCGGACGACTATCAAGTTCAAAAAATCTGGTACAATGCCAAATTTCATTCACAAGTAAATCCTACAGAAAGACAGAATCGAACGGTAGAAACGGCGATAAGGTCTTATATAAAAGAAAATCACCGGGAATGGGATAAAAATATAGGTAAAATAGGTCTTGCGCTTCGTACCGCAGTTAATGAGGTCCACGGACATTCGCCGGCGTTTCTCAATTTTGGAAGAATCGTACCTTTAACAGGGGCTTACTATGGCAAAGTTTCGTCCACTCAAGACGTTGAGTTGGAACCGGATTCTCGGGAAATGTATTTTAAGGATTTAGTTGGGTTAAAAGACATTTTTGCGGATGTAAAAACTAAATTGCATGAAGCATACGAGCGAAATAGAAGAGCCTATAACCTTAGAAAGCGTGACGTAACGTTCACGATAGGTGAGAAGGTATGGAAAAGAAATAAAGTTCTTTCCAGCGCAGTAAATTATTTTGCGTCAAAATTAGCGCCTAAGTACGTGTTATGTAAGATAATAGGTAAAAAGTCAAATTTGGTTTATGTGTTACAGGATAAAAACGGTCAATCCATTGGAGACTGGCACGTTAAAGATCTTAAGAAATATTTGGGTTCGAATAGTGATGTATCCGTCGGATAACTGCATGCATGAGTTTTTAAATTTCAGAAAGAAAAATAAAACCGTTAATTGTAAATATTAGCTAAGAGTGAGTAAAAGTCAAGTGTAAATAGTTAAATTTTATTTTAAATAAAATAAAGTCAAATATTGTAAAAAAAAAAAAATATTTTCTTTGATGCTCGAGGGATCAGGTCTAGAACTGATTGCTGCGACATTTTAGTAGATGGGTGTAGAGTGAGTGTTCTTCAGTTTTGATTGAGATCTTGATTAAAATACCTGAAAAATTAAAAGGTTAATAACGGTCAAAACTATGGACTAAAAAGTTTTTGGACTTAGTGTCAATAATAAGGATTATTGATATTAAAAAGTCATTGTTGTTGAATTTTAGTTAATAAGAATTTTCCCGATTATGTAACTTCCCGATTGTGTAACTATAACTCGATTTTGTCAATTCATGGATTTGTCCCTAGTAAATAGGCGTGTGGTACGCGTAGATATCAGGCTTAACTAAAAATTCAATAAAAATGCATTCAATAACAAGTTCAATAAACATTGATTCAATATTGATTCATAAAAATTGGATAGAAATGCAATGAAAAATAAATAAATATTTTTATTTTTGTATATATTCGGAAAGGGGAATAAAGCTACAATAAATAATAAGTAAATTTAATAGTTTTTGGTTACAGAATCAGAATATGCTAGTAGCATAAGTTAGGAGTAATTTTTTTTTGGTTACGGGGTTATTCTTTGTGATATTGTAATGTTCTATTTAGAGTTAACTATTGGAGTTTATACTCTGGGTTAAAAAATATTTTTGGGAATAAATATTTTTTATTTATTCGGAGGAGGGCTGTGTAGCAGTTATGACTGCCACTGTTTTTAAAGATTACCTGATCTGTGTCACGTAATCATACGATGTTACCATTTTTTCAGAAGTTAGTATTTCTTTCTATTTGCACATATAAGATTGAGTACAGACTTATTGTATGGTCTTGTGGAAGTCTTGCGATGGTCCTTGATTCCATTTGCTGGGTCATTTTTCTTTTATTACAGAATTTGTCTTATTTTTGGTGTTTACTTTTGATAGCCTAAAATATAATAACAAACGTCTAGTAATCTACTACATTCAGTACTTGAGTTAGCTACTGATGTTTTTCAGCTAGTCTTACCTTTTTAATCACAGCTAAAGCTTCTGGAAGTCGGATAAAATCATTATCAAAGATTGTTTACCTAATTTTGAGGTTAGTTTTACTTCTACCCGCATTCAGGTATACAGTATGCATTGCATGGTCAGCTGATGACTTCAAGTTGGTTTATTTTCGTCGTATCATTTCTTAAACCATATGAAACGATTGTTAGATGTATGGCTAGGCATTTTAAACTTATTTAGAGTATTCTTTTTCTTTATTTTCAAGTAATATTGGGATTATGAATAGATGTTTTTTGTGTTGCCTACCCTCAAAATCGATTTGTTGTTCGTAGTTCCAAGTTTCGCCACGGGGGGAGTTTTGTACCTTGCCGGAGTTGAAGGGAGAGGCGTTCTTTTTCAAAACGACAAGCAATGGCGTTCAGGTCGTAAAATCAGAATCTGATTTTTGTGAAACCATCCGTGGTTTATGTTTGTGTAAAAATGTTGCAATAAGTTTGTAATGAAGTGTAGTATAATCCTACGTAATTAGTTCAAGCAGTTTTAATGGAAATTCCACAATATTCATCTTTCAAAGTAAGTCGCTTTTTGGTTACCTAAGTTACAAGTGTTTAACACGTTGTTTTCTTTATTTTCATTAGAGGCGTACAGATGAAGGCTTCAGGCTGCAGAGTATTCTAGTATTCAGCACTTACTGCTCCAATTAATTCAGTTTTGGACTGGGTAAGTTTATTTTATATCTAATTACGGATTTCGATTTTTCATATCGATGGCTGAGTTCTAAAGTCGCTGTTCTTTCTTTCTAGATTGTTGGTGAAGCTTTTCCATTTCTGTTCTAACGTTCTTCGAATGTTTTGACGATACCTCTATCCCAAATTTTATGAATATTGTTGGTGAAGCTTTTATATTTTACAACGTTACCGTTATCTCAAATTTTACGAGTATCGATGGCGAAGCTTTCCATTTCAACTTTAACTTCAATTTTCATTGAGGTGTTCTTCAATTTTCCACATTAGTTTTCAAGAGTTTTCAAGATTTTTCAAGATGTTCAGTAAATTGCAGTACCGTTTTTAAGCCAAGAGGTTTACAAACGTTTCAATGGATCCTCAAGCGTTTGAGTTTCAAACGTGTTCAAATTTGTAAGGAGTTCTCAAGGCAAGGACAAGGAAATGTTCTGCACAGTGACGTACATCATCAGGGAGTGGGACAACGTATTTGGTCGTTCCAGGGACAACTTTAATTAACAGGTTTTTATAGTTTTAGTGTAAATAATGAAAATGCGGTTTACTATATTTATTTTTGGTAAAATATCCAAGTTCTCAAATTTTAATATTCATTAAGGTGCTCTATTTTATTATGAATATTCTAGGTTGGTTTGTAAACAAAGTTGCAACTTTGGGCCGTACGCCTAGATTACTATCTTTCACTTATTAACACATACCTTATATTACTGTTTTTATTTAGGTTATTCACCATAATAATTTTGGTATACATATTTTAACATTTTTGCAATAGGGTAGTTCACCACATTTTTTTTATATTTCGCAATGGGGTCTTTTCACCATACTTTTGGTAATTTATAATTTTATTTTAATTAATATGATTAATTAAAGTTGTCTACTTGTCATTTTAAATAAACATTGTAACAGCACATATTTGAGTTTTTGTTTAAATTATAATCAACACAAGATATACAAATCTATTCAAATCATAGTTATTTTTCAGGTTTATACATGCTGTAAAAGATAATTAATATTCTAGTACATTATTTTTTATGTGTTTGAATCTTAACACATAAACTGCCAAGCACATGTATGTTTACAAGATTCTGGCGCCCAAGGTGTTAAACTAAGCTTATTATCATAATTTTTAATCCATGAACCCCTGTGCCCGTACTGATGCCAGTTAGCCGATCGCAACCGTACATTTTCTTTTCTATAATAAGTAACCAGGGCAGCGCCTGATAATTTTTTAGTTTTTACTTATTCTAGACAGGAAAACGCGGTACACTATGTATAACAACTTCTATTTAATAACTAAAGTTTTTTGTGGTTCCATATGTATGGCTTGGTTCTAAAAGGGTCAATGTCACTTTGTCAATAGCAGCCTTTTCAAAATATTACATAAGAGTTGGCGTGAAAACGCTGCTATGGACAAAATGACATTGGCCATTTTAGAACCAAACGACAGATATAATACAAAATATAATATATTATAAAAATAAAAATAGAAGTAGTGACCAAATTATTTGTTTGGACTTTTATAAAAATAGAAGTAGTGACCAAATTGTTTGTTAGTTAATCTAATACATGGTTAATTATAATTAACTATGTATTAGATTAACTAACAAATAATTTGTTTCTCTCTCTGCTTGTATACAAGCAGGGCCGTCGAGAGAAAATTGGGACCCGGGGATAGTAACCTACGCTCCCTGCCCCATCTGTTAAATTATTTTTATAGTTTCGTGACATTCTCAAGCTGAAAATGCATTTTTTTTTAATTTTTCGTTGATTTAACGGGTGTTTTGCCCGTAAAATGTTTTTCTATCTGTAGGTGCGAGGCGTTTAAAAAATCAACAATCAACAATTGTTGTTTTCAGAACACTGTATAATTTTTAAGACAGCGTTTTTGAGCATTTTGCAATTCGTGAAATACATTTTAATCAAGGCTCGGAAAAGGCGTTTAAGAAGAATGAACAACTAGAGTAAGTAATGAATGAAATTTATTTTGAAACAACACTGAAAATTTTACTCTGAAATCTCTTTATTTGATTAAAGAAAAGAACGCTTTGTTTAACGGTGAATACTTTGAAAATATTGAAATTTTAAACAATAAAGTTGAAAATGATTGCAAGTGCAATCAAAATAATAAAACACATTACTTGTATTATATAGAAAGATGAAAATACAAATACATTAAGGTAATTTAAAAAAAATCAATAATTTGTTTTAAGTTTAATTAACTGGTAACTACAATAAATTAGTATTAGTGTTATTATTATTAATATTTTATATACTTAGTAGGTATAAATATCTTTCCATCTTGACTTAAGTTTCTTTAAAACTCAATACAAGAAATGTTATTATTCCAACCAAGCTCTTTTACGTTTTAACCTAGGATACGTGTTCAACTTCGATTAAACAAAACATTTAATTTGAGTTTAACTTACGAAAATATACGCTTTTTTTTTTCTTTTTTTTTTTCATTTATTTTTATTATTAGTTTACATTTTTACAATTTAAATATTTCATTTTAACTTTACCTAAACACATTGTGTTTGTCTTGTAAAGATACTTATTACTAACTTAAAACCATTTTGTATGTATGTATTCATATACTATGTACACAGTCTATCTACTTAAAAGATTTTTTTCTTGAAATTTAAATTACAATGTAGATTTAAATGAAAATATAATACCTTGATCTGAAATATTGCGTACTTGTTTTAAGTAATATTAGAGAACGACCAGCAACAAAATGTCACTTTTACGTCATATCAAATATATGTTTTCAGACTGTGAAATAAATTTTCTTCGCCTATATATAGGTGAAGAAAATTTCATTTTTAAAACATACCAAATAAAAATATTTTATTATCATGTTTTCAGACTGTGAAATAAATTTTCTTATAAATAAATTTCACAGTCTGAAAACATGATAATAAAATATTTTTATTTGGTATGTTTTAAAAATGAATACAGGTCTACAATCTTATTTTTTGTGCGATAATTTATATACATAGTTAAAACCTCATCCAGAAAGTTATGTGATTCCAATCTTGGCACAGTTGATTCCAATTTCAAAACAAGCCGTATAGATATGTAATGCTTCGCATTCTATACTAATCTTCACAGACTATGCAAAAAAACTATACCAAATTTCATGTTTCTAGGTCGAAGCGTTTACAAGTTAGTAAAATATGACCTTGAACTTTCAGTGCAGTTTTTATAACTTTTTTGTTTATTAATGGATTTTTTTACAGTTATTATTATTATTTCTTTTGATTAATGTCGAGATTAATGTTATGTTTTCTGAAAATTTATCGAAATTTTCTTTTTTTTATATAATTTTTTTGAAAATTGGCGCAGGACTTCATTTTTCCTGAAAATGTTATGCCGATCGGATATTTCGTTCTTAAAAAGATGATTCAGGCCTGGATCAATTTTTTTCATAGAACTGTTTTTATTCAGTCAAGACCAATTTAATATTTATTCGTCTATCCGTCCGCCCGTCCATTCCTCCTTTCGTCCGTCCGTCCATCCGTTCGTCCGTCTTCCTCTCGCAGGACTTAATTTTTCCTGAAAATGTTATGCCGATCGGATATTTCGTTCTTAAAAAAATGATCCAGGCCTGGATCAATATTTTTCATAGAACTGTTTTTATTCAATCAAGACCAATTTAATATGTATTCGTCTATCTGTCCTCCCGTCCATTCGTCCGTCCGTCCGTCCGTCCGTCCATCCATTCGTCCGTCCGTCTTCCTCTCGCAGGAATTTTCCTGAAAATGTTATGCCGATCGGATATTTCGTTCTTAAAAAAAATTATCCAGGCATGGATCAATATTTTTCATGAAACTGTTTTTATTTAATCAAGACCAATTTAATATGTATTCGTCTATCCGTCCGCCAGTTCATTGGTCCTTCCGTCCGTCCGTCCATCCGTTCGTCCGTCTTCCTCTCGCAGAACTTGATTTTTCCTAAAAATGTTATGCGAACGGATATTTCTTTCTTAAAAAAATGATCCAGGCATGGATCAAAATTTTTCATAGAACTGTTTTTATTCAATCAAGACCAATTTAATATGTATTCGTCTATCCGTCCGCCCGTCCATTCGTCCGTCCGTCCGTCCATCCGTTCGTCCGTCTTCCACTCGCAGGATTTTTCCTGAAAATGTTATGCCGATCGGATATTTCGTTCTTAAAAAAAATTATGCAGGCATGGATCAGTGTTTTTCATAGAAATGTTTTTATTCAATCAAGACCAATTTGATATTTATTCGTCTATTCGTCCGCCCGTCCATTCGTCCGTCCGTCCGTCCATCCGTTCGTCCGTTGTATAATACCTTTTTAGCTTAAGGGGCTGTGAAGAGTATAATAACCGAAATAAAATTAAGAAAATAAAAATATTTTTTTGACAGAAATAGTGAAATTGAAAGAATTCCAGACAGAGCGGTAAAATATCGTGCTCTATTTATAATCTTAGAGCCATCAATATGCATCAGTGACAAAGTTTATCATTCATTTGGAATCATCATGGTTGAAGCGATAAAAAATAGTAGGGCAAATGACAAATTGCTATCCTAAAAAATTTGAAATGTGAAAATACTAAAAATAACAGTTTTTGTATCTTCAGTCGGCAACAAATTTTAGAACTAATTGGTTTATTCATTTTATACAGTGTGTTTCAGTACCTAGGCAATTTATTTATTGATTTTTATTATTGACAGAAAGTATTAAGTCCATAGACAAAAACTAGAATGATTTTTGGCTATCTGCGCATACTTCTGCGTCCCGACTATATGCGTCCTCCAATTTGATTCTAGATGCCCAAAATAAAGTAAAAAAATATATATATTATGCTGGTAACCCTGTGTAACATTATTTTCTTTGTTAGAGATGTCACTTTTAATCTCACTTCAGTAAAAAGTAAAAGTTTCTTTTTGTCGTTGTTTTGTTGCCACAAAAAAACTAAAAATATATGTTAAACTTTACATAGAAAAATTTGTTTTTTAACAGTAATTTGAATATAAAAATATAATTCTTCGCATTCACCTCTAACATGAAACTTAAAGTTAACATAACCTCATTTTTGTCTTTATATTGTTTATTTTCTAGTTAAATCTGATTAGGTATATTATTATATCTAGTTTTATGACTAGTCGACTCACAAGACTATCTTTAGATCTTTTCTTAAATGACACTTTTTCTCTCATCGATCAAAGATCTACTGAAAACTAGGCTTCGAACAATAAAGTTACTTTTGTAAAATTTCATGTTAATATTAGATTAATGAAATAATGAAAAAATCTTGCTATTAAGAACACTTTAATAAATAAAATAAATATATATGAACAGTTCCAACGTTTCGAAGGTAATATGTCCCTTCTTCTTCAGGGTAAAAATTAAAAATAGAAATAAAAAATTATACAAATTTAAAATCTAATTGTCAAAAAACTGATAGATGAAAATTAATTAAAATAGGTAAAGGTGTAAAGGTGTATAGATGTATAAGTGTATAAAGTATAGGTATAAGTGTTTAGTTAAGATATGTAAATAAGTAAAAAATTAAGATATGTGAATAAGTAAAAAACAAATTGACAAAAAATAAATAAAAAAAAAATATACAAAATTCATTATTTAATAATATTTAAGTATATTTTACTGAGATATTGAGTGTCTGTCCTATAATTTACCGTATTATTATTAATTTTTATATTTATCATTTCCAAAAAATTCCTTTTAAATCTATTTTTTTCCCTATCCAAAATTTCTACATTTTCAAAATCAAAAAAATGTCCTAAATTAAAATGGTGGTTGCTTAATAGCAAGATTTTTTCATTATTTTATATAAAAAAGAACAAGAAATATTATAATTAATATTAGATTGTTTTTTATTAAAGTAAATAAAATACATCGTACAGTGTCCATGAATTTAAGAGGTAGTTGTTTAATAGTACATAGAAAAGGTAGTAATAATGTCAAATAACATATCGAGTGAAAAAAGATTGAAAAAAAAATAAAAATCTACCATATATTTTAAAAGCGTGCAATGTACCTTCTAAATTCTGGATTAGTTTATTAATTTTTAGTTAAAATGTTTAAGTTTTTTCATGCTTACATGATGTACGAGTATAAATTTAGAACCAATTAATTTATATAGTTTATGACTCTGTAGTAAATTATACATAAATAAATAAATAAATAAATAAATAAATAAATAAATAAATAAATACACGGTGTACAATACCCGGGCAATTTGTTTTTTAATTATTAATTATTTTTTGACGCGGAATGACCTTGGTGTCATCCTAAAAAAATTAAAATGTGAAAATACTAATTGGTTTATTTATTTTATACAGGATGTCCCAATACTTTTTTTAACTGTAAATGTCTGCATTTTAATATTTTCAGAATTTTTGTTTATAAATATTGAAAATCATGATTAATAATAGTAAATAATAATAATTATTATTGCCTTTACTTTTTAAGACACTCTGTATATGATTTGTATTTAAAACAAGATATATTTATAAAAACAGTTATTAAATATATGCAAACAATAAACAATATTTAATTATCTCTTTTTGACCTTAGTTTATTAGGGCAAAAGACTAAGAGAAAAATTCCATTCAAGGTCAGCTAAAACAAAACAAAGCGCAGCGGCCTCATTGATGCGAGTAGGGAAAAAACCTAAAAAAGTCCAAACGAAAAAACCTTAATGACGTCATATAGTTTTGCCTTATTGATAAAAAATATAATGGATGAAAAATAAACAAAATCTTAAATTTACCAATAATTAAAATTTTTGTTTGGGATAATTAACATTCTTTAAATAGATAGATATATAATTACAAAACCAATAACTGAACGCAACATAACTTGAAAATGCTTAAATATTCTGACAAATTTAGCTCAACGGATCATTTCACTGTCTGTACACCACGTGGCTCTTAGAGCCTTTCGCCTATCTTATTTTTCACTCTACCGTAAAGGTGAGGAAGGCACGAGTTTATCAGAGGGTTACTTAAGAATTTAGCTTTCCTTCCGGTGTGAGGAAAGCATCATTAAACATGTTCTACCCGCTTTTAGCAAAAGAAAAAAGTATGTACAACAGTGTCGTACATGTATACATTGAATCAAAGCTATGCGCAAAATCAATTAAAAGTACACATTATAGAATTTTGAACCAACAAAAGTAGTTAATCTTTACAAATTTTATCACATCAGTGCTTAAAATTAATTATATTAATGTAAAGTTTATTGAATTAGTGAAATTTATTAAATAATTTAAACCGTAAAAAAGAAACTAAATATTCAGTTACAAATTGATAGGACATCGGAAGTTCTAATCTCACAAAACTGTACTTTAATTTTTGTAAAAAACACTATAGTTCCAAAGTCACGTACTTTAATAATTAAGGACGGACATGAAATGTTGCGTGTTTTTAACAAAAATTAAAGTATATCTGTATAGGATAATAACTTTTTTATCAATTTGTAACTTTCTACAGCTTATAAAGTTTTTTTTTAATTTAGGTTTACATGCTCCATGATTCAAAAATGCTGTGAAACTCTTTTGTCTGTCAGTTAATGAGTAAAAAGATTTTTGCATATTTTTTATCACGTAATGAGAAAAAGCTATATTTTGGTCAATACGGGGTAAAAAAACATTTTTATACTTTTTTGCAATTACATGAGATCGCTTTGATCTTAAAATATAGTACATAAATTAATAAGTATATTTATCCAATACATACAGATAATAAGACAATTACCAGCTTTATTTTAAATAGATAAACTCAATAATAACCCCCGCGTGGCTTTTACTTTATTGAGTGGATAATTATTTATTTTACCCACTCAACTGTCACTTGTCAAATTATTTTCTTGTAAGTGTCATTAAAATTTTTAATATAAATATGAATTCCTAAGCTATTTATTGTATAAAACCTTGTATGGCACTCATGGGTAAACCGATATTGCCCATGAGAAAATTAACCTGCGAGGCGTCAGCCAAGCAGGTTAATTTTCGAGTTACTTTACCCACTAGTACCATAAATAACTATTCTCGTTTGGACTTTTTTAACTATTCTCTGTATAAAAAGGCGTTATATTTATAATTGATGAAATTTTGCAAAAAACAAAACATTTGAAATGAGATTTACTAACCAGGAACTAAAAACACTAAATGTTAAAATTAAATTTTCTAAATTGAAAACGCATAAAAGATAATATGGGTAATAATAATAATATTTATGTGGAAATACTCATTAAAGTTAATAACATGAAAATGGTCTCTAATTAGCTTATTAGAGAGTCTAAAAGTGATTTTCCGATAGAAAAACTGAACAACACAAACGCGCACTGTTAATAGGTTTAAATTACTATTCTAGACCAGATTGTGGTCCGAAAACCGCAAACTATCTATCGATTTACATCTTAATTAAGCATGGTATTAGCGATTTCTAGGCAAAATTTCATACATAAATTGAATCCTAAGAACAATAATACAAAGTACTTGGTCTCCACTTAATACTTAACTGGTATTACTTAAGCAATTCTATTGTTTTACGCAGTGATGCTAATTTTCCGATCAGCTTTACGATCTTAAAACATCTAACAATAAAATAAATAACTAAAAGTTTGGTCTAGTTCTAGACTAAATCATCTTGTCTAGACTTTAAATCATGATACAGCTAACATTATAAATATTTATTTAAAAAATAATTTTTCATTGAAATTTTTAAGTGTCCCTTTGGAGACACTTCCTTAAATCTTCTATTTTTACATCTTAAAACATCTTACAATAATATAAATAACTAAGAGTTTGGTCTAGTTCTAGACTAGATCATGTAGTCTAGACTTTATACCGGGTGATCAATAACTGGCATGCCAAAATTTAAGAGGTGATTCTACATTAAAAAATTAAAAAAAGAGTTCCCATAAAGGTTGGGCCAGAAATTTGCCCTAAGCTAGGGCCCTTTAAAATTGTAATAAAAATAAGGTTTTTAATTAATAACTCTGGTACCCTTTAAGATAGAGCACCAAACTTTTGCATGTATACTAGTATTAATAAGGACAATAAGTTTATGTTAATTTATTTTTTTTAACTTATTCAGAGGCGTGCCTAGACGGACAAAAATGTGAGGCTTAACACATTTTTGCCCCAAACTTTTTTATGTGTATGTTTTTTGGATTTTTTGTGAAAAATATAGATTCCTTGAGTAAAAATACATAAAAAATGTCATATAGTGTAACACTGTAGGAGCTACCGTTTAAAAAAAAATACAATTAAGAGGAAGTAAAATTTTGTGCCACCAAAAACGTTACTTCTAAAAAGGCTATTACTCCTTTAATATTAAATTTAGGTGTTTTGGTGAGGAATACTTTTTTGCTGTTCTAAGTGAAGAATCACCCTGCAGCATTAAAATTTTATTCATGCTTATTTTGTTCCCCATTCAATATGTCATCTTCGAATGGCCTTAGCTCATTTCCGGACCAACCTTTTGGGAACTTTTTTTCATATTTTTTTCATTAAATTTTGGCATGACAGTTACTAGGGTGATCAGTATAGTATTTTTTAAATCCAGATAATTTATTTTTTTATTTTTGCTAAAAAGACTACCTTTTTTTCCATACATGTTACGCTTATGAAATAAATAGTTACTTCCAATTTTCTCAATTCAGTTATTTTCTTAACTATTTACCTAAACTTCCTTTAAAGGAGCGGCTCAATAACTAAATTTACTCCATTAATTATAAATACGGTCTTTTAGGGGAGATATAATAATAGTTTTCTTTTAAATAAATTAGGCACCTACCTATTCTCAAATACCAATTCTATTTTTATAAATTCTCCGTCGAATTTTGATAGGTTTAAATTTTGGCACAGCCTCGGTGGCGCAGTTGGCAGCGCGTAAGTCTCATAATCTTAAGGTCGTGAGTTCAAGCCTCACCCGGGGCAATACTTTTTGAAAAGTAAAATACTTCATTAGTATTTGTTTTTTGAGTTTTTGAAGCTTTTGGACACATTTATTTAAAAAATATGTGTCAGCTTTTTTACACAATGACTAGAGACAAAGATGGAACTTTTTGAAAAGTAAAATACTTCATTAGTATTTGTTTTTTTTTTAGTTTATGAAGCTTTTGTGGACATTTATTTAAAAAATATATTTATGTCAGCTTTTTTACACAATGATTGAAGACAAAGATGAAAGGAAGATAATACTAAGGGAAGATTTTTTAAACAACACACAACAACCCTCCAAGATCCATGGGTACTTGGGACAAATTTAGATCGTAGACACATACCAACTTATTTACGCCTAAGAAGCGGACATTGCCTGATAAAGGGTCACCTCCATCGCATTGGAATAGAAAATAGTCCATCGTGCCCAACCAAGACATCGAACACTTCATCATGGAATGCCTTCTACATGAAAGAGAGTCGAACACACTATATCACAACCTTTCAAAAATAATCCCTACTCCCATCTCACTCCCCCAAATTTTATCTTGAACATCACCTAAAATAGTTAAGCATGTTGTAGAATTACTAGACAGACAACCGCTTCAACCCTTAGATTCAGCTTATATTCATCCTATTTTAAGTTCTAAAGAATATAATAATTAAACCCCGGATTGTCAACGACTGAGAACTACCCAACCCTGGCTGATATGGTTAATCACCAATGCCAATAAAAACGGAAGAAGAAGAAGAAGAAGATTTCAGCTTTTTGTGTCGGCGTATATCGTGTCATACGAAAAACACATCCAGCGAGCGCTTGTTGTAGTGTCCCTCTTCTATGCAAACACACGTCAGCTTCAGTCTGCTCGTTTTCTCATTGTTTGCCATTGTACAGGACGTACTGTATAAAAGACAGTTTTGCAGTAAAAATCATTCAAGTAGCCATTTCTTTTTGTCTTATTCTTCGTTATTTTAAAAAAGTGTAACAGAAATCTATTATTAAACTATTAGAAAAAAGAAAACAAAAACAAAATAAGCTCCACGGCCAAGATCATGGCTTTCCTTGCTATAAATTTGTCGGAAAATTCAAGACCAGATAGTTTTACAGCCACTCTTGTAAATTTTTCCATAAAAATGCAAATAAATAATCAATTGGCCATTAAGATTCCAAACTTTGCCCTATGTATCAATAAATCCCGGTTCGTCTGGACTACTGGGATACAATTTATGGATTTCTGGCTGACGGCGACAGGCACGATATTAACGACGTTCAAGATGCAAATGAGACAACGGAAAAACCGACTCGTCGCATTGTGCGGTTTTAGCTCAAAAGGGCGTATCTACCACAAAGTCTAAAATTATCCTCTAAAAGCTGGAAAATTTTCATAAAAAACATTTTTTCATGTAAATAGGGTCTGCAATCCGGAAAACCATTAAACGTCTACCGGATCCGGCATGAGTTTGCCGGATCCAATCACCGGATCCATTAAATTAAAATATTAAATATTAAAAATAATAATAAGTTTTCTAGTCGTTTATATTATAAACTAACTACCCTAATTGCTTTATGGTTTATATCGAAAGCTATAAAAACCTAGGGATCTATTTGGCCTACAAGTTATTTATCTTATCAAGATTCTAGTATGTTTTGTTAACAGTTTCATATTTGAAAATGGTTGAATTAAAAAGTAGTGCCCCGGGTGAGGCTCGAACTCACGACCTTAAGATTATGAGACTTACGCGCTGCCTACTGCGCCACCGAGGCTATATTTATTTGAAAAAAATACATTATTTGAACTGTATGAATACATAAAAAATTATTAATACACTGAAAAAGTATCTGGTTGGGGCAATCAGATCACTAGTTAAAGACGAAACAACTATTTTTTTGGTTGCTGCACCAGAAATCTGCTAAGGGAACGTTCAAGTATTACGTAACGCTAATGTTAATGGTATAGGAAAATAGAGTTACAGGGGGGGGGTCCAAAATGATCAAAATTTGTCTTACGTAATGATTAAACGTTCCCTAAGGGCAACAACAGCACTTGTTGTGGTTAGTTGTGTTACAAAACTTAGATTTTAAGGATCTGGTATAAACAATAATTTGTTTGGTTATCCTTACCAGATTTGTGGTTGAGGCAACCAAAAAAATAGTTGTTCAGTATTTAACTATTAATGAGGTTAACCCAACCAGATATTTTTTAGTGTAAATTACTTTGTTTAACCTCATTACCATTTTTTTGTAATGAATATAGTTAGCTTGTTATTTGTTATTACAATTATTAACCGTACATTTCGGGTTGCAGCAACCAGAAAAATAATTTTTAGCTAGACGCCTCGATCAGCAAACTCGACGCTCAAGCTGAAATCAGTCATACGTAATACAAACAACATTTTTTCTACTATCTAAAATAAATAAATAAATAAATAAATAAATATATAAATTTCAGACAATAAATTTATAACCTTACAAGGTCGCAGCGCTTACAATTTTCTGCAAATGTGGTGGTTTAGAAGTAAAATCCTCATCACTGTCACTCTCCATAATTCCTTCATGGCAACAAATATATAAAACACAAATATTTAGCACACGAAATTAAGATTTGATTCAAAATAAATAATAATTTTATATTAAAAAAAATTGCGGAACACAACATCTTGTAGCATATACTTGACAGCTGTTTTATGACTGACTTGCCGGTTGCCTACACTCTAGCGCGCAAAATTCAATTTTGCGTTTGCTGTCATGGTAACGAACAGAAAAGTAAAATGCTAAGAAATACGTTATTTTGCGATCTGAAAGCTTCATTTGCTTTTGTAGAAATGTTAATTTTTCTTTTAGGTCGTAGAAAAAATAGGTTTTCTAAATATACTAGGTATATATTTATTTTGAATGCTGCATATGAAGATATTTATTTTACAAGAACATATTGTTTATCGGCAACCGTATTTTCTTTCTTTTAGAAAATCCGCAAAGTGTAAACAATTTGCAATATGCACAAACCGAAAAATATATATGTAGATATTCACTGTAAATATATCTAAAAAAAAACAACACACGTTCTAAATTTCAATCTACAGAGAACAGTTGTAAGTAATGATATTTGACACGGCTTCAAAAAATTAGGCTCATCTTCTCAAGATCTCAAAGAGACCAAACAAAATAAATAAAATATCGCATTTCAAACAAATAGATATATCGCACCGCGATCCTCGGATGTTCGGATATCCGTAGAATTATTTTCAAAAAGAAAATGATAAATATTGAAAAGAGATTGACATTCAAAGAAAGAATATATTGGAAAAATAAATAGAATTATGAGGAAAACATACTTATTGCAGATACGATGTGTATCAAAAATATTGTTTAAAAAATTAAAAAAAAAAAAACGTCAGTTACCTGTACTTTTCAAACACAGAATGAATCCATTCCAGCTCTAGATACGGTATGAATATTCCGGATCAAGTGTTAGAATGACCACATGTAGTGCCATCTCTTATTTATAAAAGTAAAGAAAACTGTAGCAAAATTAACAAAAAGATATATATTTTACCATGAAATATTGAATAATATAATGCAATTTTAAGTATTGCCTTAAAATTACATAAAGTTTATTAGTTTTTCTTAATATTTGACCAGTTTTTTATCAATTTATTTCAAAAAATTAAAACTGCTCCATCTATTGTTAAATATTTAAACCTGATATCTGTCACAACAATCTGACATAACCTTCAATTTTTGCATTATAATTTGTAAATATGTGCTAAAATTAAACAAAAATATTTTTTAGGTACTGATTTGATAAAAATTGATAAAATTATTAATTAACATTATTTAAAAATATGTGTTTTGTTGCATTTACAATGTCGAGTAAAAAAAAACATTGTTTTTAACCTTGTCCGTAGTTTAAAGCCATACAGTGTTTCATATTTGTAGTCGAAGAAAAAGTATAGTCTACAACACGTATAGAATAGTCATTCCGCGCTCGCGGGACCGTCATACTCGGCTCGTATGACAAACTTTCAGCTCGCGCGGAATATTGTCTATACTAGTTATAGAATATTCTATTCTATTCAGGGATGATTCGGCATATATAATTATATTAATTCCTTTTCATTATCAAATAGTAATTACCATACTTTAAATTGACAATCGTGGAATCAAATTGCCTAATCTAAACACATAAATTTTAAATTGCTTTGCCAGACAAAACCTTATTAAAAATTTATAGTTTTCTATGGAAATGTATACCTTACACTGATAAAAAGGATTTATTTGGATATGGCTTGATTTCAAAATTTATTAATGGGAACTAAACAGTTTATTTGACAGAAATAAAATTTATTTGTCACAACCAAATAATTTAATTGGCCATATCCAACCAAATATTTAATTTAGTTGACACAAATAAACTGTTTTATCAGTGTACCCTTTTAATTATATAGATATGTATAAACTTACACTTTTTTTTGTGATTCCGGTTAAATGCCTAAACAATTTTGTTTATATAAAATACTAACAAACTCTTTATTTTTGAATCCTCTTAAGTTTCTATTGATTGACATATGCTTAAAAAAATTAAATAGATCAAAGTTTCTAAAATAAAACTTGTTCAAAATAGGTCAGAAACAAAGCATTTTAAAATTATATGATATTTAAAACCAAAATTAATTCTTTAAGAACTTTATATTTGTATAAAAAATGCAGTTTAAATTATGTAGTTTGGGCAGGGTTCAATTTTAGGGCCGCTCCTTTTCATCATATTTATCAACGATATGGAAGTTTACATCCGCACAGGGAAATTGTTTATTTTTGCCGACGATACAACAATTGTATTGTATGCCAAAACTTTAAAAGAATTAATAGAAAAATTATTAGAAACTCTTAGGCTCTTTCGTTTATGGTGTGAACGTAACTGCTTAATAGTAAATGTTGAAAAAACCGCTACAATTTTTTTTCCAATGTTTTAGGTCAATCTTATAAAAATGATTTAAGTGAAATAAAAAAACATGTAAATATAACTGATTCATGTAAATTTCTTGGCTCTATAGTAGATAGTACATTATCTTGGTCCCCTAACATAGAAAATATATGTAAGAAATTATCTCGTGGTGTTTACGCTATTTCAAACTTAAAAACAGAATTATCCAATAGTTACCTAATAACAGCATATTATTCCTTAATATTTCCTGTTATTTCGTATAATATAATAGTTTGGGGTCAATCTATAGACGTAGATCGAGTATTTGTGCATCAAAAAAGAGTAATCCGCATTATGTTTAATTTATCTTACAGAGAAAGCTGTAAACCTACATTCATCGCAAATAATATATTAACAGTACCCTGCATTTATATATACAAAATATGCATTTACGTAAAAAAGAACCAAGATAAATTTAATTCAAATTCAGACTTACACAATTATGATACGCGCAAAAAAGAAGATATTCATATTGATCTCCGCACGCCGCTGGTTCGAAAATTTACAATAAATTGCCAGACGAAATAAAAAACATAAATAAAGTAAGTACATTTAAAAATCAACTTAGAACTTTTTTGCTAAGAGTATGTTTTTATAGTATCAGGGAGTACCTTGAGCCCACTGCATCGAATTAATGTTACCTCATTTTTTGTATACCATTTATTTTTGTATATTATTTTTGTATATGTATGTATTCATTTAAACTGACGAATCCTTTATACCTGTATTGTATATATTTTGGATTAATAAATATATATCTATCTATCTATATGAGTCGTTTAATGTTGATTTATATATAATTATAATTAGGGAGCGTTCAAGTATTACGTAACGCAAAATTTGGCCATTTTTAGCGCGTTACGTAATACTTGAACGCTCCCTTACAACTATAATTTAAGCTAAAAAATTTAATGTCTAAGTAATATTTATTAATGAAATAAACGGAAAAAATATTTCACACTTAAAATCAATTTTTATTTTTAGTTTAAACATAATATTTAAGCAGAAAGACAACGTTCGTTAGTCGATTGGATTTAACCAATAAGCATTTATTATTATTATTATTATTATTATTATTATTATTATTATTATTTTTATTATTATTATTATTATTATTATTATTATTATTATTATTATTATTATTATTATTATTATTATTATTATTATATTTCTTTTTATTTTTAAACTTTAATTAAACATGTCCAATTATGTATGTACAAAACATCCTTTATCCTACCGACTGCGCCAGTTATTTAGTAAAAATAATAATAAATTAGGTAGATGTTTACAGCCTAATGCTATTTTGAATAATCGTATCGAATTGATTTTGAAACAGATATTCACTATGTAAATATATTCACCTATAAATAATGAAAGCATAGCGCAGAATACATTGACATCGTCAATGTATCCATAAAATATTCATAAAATATTCCTTATAACATACAGGACGTGTCAAAACCCCCAAAAATTGTTCAGAAAAAATAAAAATATATGTGGGCAAATAGAGAATTTTATAAGCTTTAAAATGATGTATCACACGGTCCCCTTTTTATTTAAAAAAAAATCCTTCCTTGCCCGCTGTCTCCATGGTGCCCCCTAAGCATACCAATATATACCAAAAAATTATATGGGTTATCTTATTTATGTGTTTTAAATTTCAAGTTGATATCTTAAGCCGTTCAAAATTTAAAGTGGGGGGCGGACTTTTGACACCCTGTGTATATACTAGGGTGACCCACCAAATTTTCAAATTGAAAAATATTACCATAATTATCATTGAAATTGTATGTTTGTAGCATTGTTTTAAATAATCCTATTTATAACATTGTCAATAATTCTTAACAAGGTTTAGGTTATATGTAGGAATAATTATAATTATTCCTAAATATAACCTCACATCACAACATTGACATTGAATTATCTGCCTTAAAATTTTGCTTAATTTTTCTAGTTTCCCAAACTTTTTTAGATTAGAGTGTATCGAAATTTTCCACATTCCTGGAACGTCCTTCTATAATTAAGACATTTTCGGATCCAACAACCCTCTTTTAAGTTAGAGTAATCTGAGCTAATGAGATCGTGAGATGATAGTAAAAGAGGCTGTGAAGATTTATAATGCTTAGTGTTTTATAGTATACTCTTTGCAGTTTTGGTTTTGCTTTTTCATAGGCCTATAGCAAAGTCCACTTTACTAAAAAAAATTAAAATTTTTTCACGTTTCTCGACATTTTCTATGTAAGAAAGCTGATTTTCGAGAAAATTTTGTCTATCGGTCGGTCCGTCTCTTGGCTTTTCGAATATTTTTTTAAAATATGCATAAAAAAAGAGAAAATATTTTTTTTATTGGGTTGCCATCATAGACTACCGATGCTCGCCGTATCGACACGAAGAAGTCTCTTTCTGGTAATAAAGTCACTCTTCGTTAAGAGTGACAGTATTCCCAGAAACGGACGGTAATTAATAGTATGTTATATACCGAGCTGGAAACCGTTTCATTTCCTGAGGGAAGGTTAGCTGACCAAGGGGCGTAGCTCCGAGATTTGATAATTCCTGAAGGAGAAATGAAATTGTGAAATATTCACAACCATACCTGTTTTATTTACAATTTTTAGTTTTCTTTCCCACTACAAAAACTATGTATTTAAATTTTGACGCCATATTAAAAAGTTTAATTGCAGTAAAGGTTATTGCAAATGTTGCTTTTTGAATATAGAATAATAAATTACATAGAAATCAATAAAATAAACTTAGTTTTTTTTGTTAATTAGCAATCTCTAGACATTTGTATTCATTCAATATAAATTAAGTAATATATTTAAATGTTTTTCTCTAATACTAGTTTAGCGATAGAGGGCAGCACCTGTTTTTTGTTAGCTGACGTTTATTGAGACATAATTAGATTAATAAATAACCTATTTATTTATAGATTTCGCTGCAAAATACGAAGAAAAACAGAAAATGTAAATTTATACACTAGCTAAAACAATTTTTATTATAGTAGGCATACACCAAAGAAATACACTGAAGTCAACAAATTATTGGCCGCCAATGTAAATAAAATTATTGAATTTATCTTACTTTAAAACTATTTTTGGTTATTTGTTATATCAAGCTAGGTACCTTTTCAACTAAAGTTAATCACGTTTTACCAAACCCCAAAATAGTAATGTAATAACTTATAAAGTTGGAAGTGGTCACTGTTTATTTTTCATAAATCCCAAAATAATATTAGTTAAATTTATATGTGATGTTATTTTATGAAAATAAATCAAGAATAAATCAATAAATAAAAAAATGTATTTAAAACTATTTTGTCATAAAATTCGAGTCAATAAATTAAAATTTTTATTAAGTGACATACGTGAAGTTAGCTACAAAAGCGTTTCCGACCAAGGGAGGAAAATTAGGTGTTGCAGTTAATAATAATTAATTTTTCAACTTTTATGTATGTAATTAGCCAATTACTAAATGTTTATGAATAAAAGTTTTAGCTACCGTATAATTTATCAAACCGAATGTAGGGGGATATAGACAGTTGAACCACTTTGGTTCCAGAAAATTACTGCTATTTAAGAAATTTTAAAATGTATAAGATACTCTTCTACTCATGTGTTTAAAAAGAGTGTAATAAGCCCAACGGCACAATGGTAATTTTAACAAAAAGTTTTCCCGTTCGAATCACGTAAAAATTGATCCATAAAGACACGTTTCTATTGTTTGTACCAGTTTCCTGAAATATTTATAAAGTTGTTGTTTGCCCAAAGGCGAAACTTCCTTATTTATTTGTTTGTTTAGTTTTTAACATTACATAAAGAGAAATTAAACCTTAATTTGTGCAAGTCTGATATTGAAAGTTTTTTTTATAAAACATAACCTTACAAATTCAATAAAGAATAACAGAATTTACCTTTTAAATAAAAAAAAATTAAAACTATAACCAGGAAAATTAAATATTTTTCGCAAACTGGTAAAACATAAAGCTGCGAATCTCTTAAAAATATTTAAAAAGGTCAAAAAAAACTTGGGTATATAAAAAGATCTATAACCAAAAATTAACTTTTACAATTTAAAATTTGTCTTTTTAACTTGGTTTGGACTTATGTTATAAAAAAAGCCTTCATTTGTACAAGATATTTTATCTTTTTGGAAAGGCAATTTAAAAAGTTTTAAACTACATAACTTTTAGGAGTCTGTAAAATTGGGATAGAACATTATTTGTAAAAAATGTATTCAAAATCCAATATAATTTAAAAGTGTTTAGATTAAATTTGAGTTTAAAATTTTTTTTCGGTAATGTGCATTGTTCGATATGTAAAAAATAATTTTCAATTATTATTAAATACTTTTAATTCTATTTGTTTATACATGTATAGAAAATTGAATTAGACACACGCAACCATAAATAATCTAAGATTTACCTATTTTATTTTGTATTTTATTGCTACAAAACTAAAATGATAGCCTGAAAATATCAAGATATCCATTTTTAAGTTAATTATAATAACAATGCACGATTGCCCTGAAGATGTAGTTAAATTGTGACTATAAATAGTAACTTAATCTGCATAAAATCTTAAAGAGCAACGGAAGTCTGGGGATTAGTGGGTTAACTCTTTTCTGTATGATTTATTGTTTAACTCTTTTGTCTGCACGCAGAGAAAAAAAATCTAAAATGAAGTATTTGTGATACTTGTATTAGATACTTGGTGCAAGTATAAAAATAATTATAATTATGTTTAGCTAACTCAAAATTATTAATAATTCAATTCAATTATAAACGTAACGCATAATAACACAGTGACATAATTTGCATAAGACATAAGACTATCCACTCACTATCATCATAAGGGAACGTTCAAGTATTACGTTATTTTGATCATTTTGGACCCCCACCCCCCCTGTAACGCTATTTTCCTATACCATTAACATGGACTCTCCAAAATGACCCCCCCCCCTAGGAGCTTTACGTAATACTTGAACGTTCCCTAAGCGCATAATTTTGAAGAACAAGAAGAAAAAGAAGAAGAAGAAGAACATATGCAAATTATGTAAATATGTATGCGTTATGTTTAGTTATGTAATCTTGTGAATGGCGCTTTACGTGGTTCAACTTTTAACCTACTAGTCTAAGTAATATTTATATTTATAAGCATTTGACTTCAATCAAGCAAAATATTTGATTTGAGTATTCTGAGAATTCGTTACTCTAGTAAATACTGAACGTTTTTGCATATGGAACCCCACGAAAATTTAGTAAACATTACTGGTACCAGAACTATACTGCCCTCTTTAGTTAAAACGTCCTAACTATTTTTTTTTACATAATCTGGAAATTCATCCATGTTTTGTTAAAAAACTTGAAATAACTACATATTTAGGTAGGTGCCCTAATGACCTCTTAAATAAACAGATAACATTCACAAAAAATACCTTATTTAAGTTATTCATTTGATTGTGCGATCCCCGTTATGTGTACAAATTTCGGATACTTGTCATAGGTGGCAGCATTGACAATAATTTCTGATATTTTAAAAACACTATCGGATATCTGTACATTCAACTGAAACGTTTTGAGTTTGTTGACAACATCGGATTTCGGAGCCTTCACTTAAGATGGCAGCAAAAAAGTGATGTAATCTGATGCCCGCATCACGTCCACAACTCTTTTTTAGGTAAATAATTGTGTTTTTTGTCTGTAGGGCACTTACACTAGCTTGCTTCTAATAAACCCATTTCCCGTCCACCAGCGCCACCTGGTTGCACACCTCCTCCTCGCGACTTCCATTCCATTCACAGGAGACACAGAATAGTTTAGGTTCTGCATTTATACTTTTATAGTTCCTGTTTGACATTCTCCAATGTTATTTTTAATTTGTTTATTACTATTTTTTAAGTTTTAAATTGTGTTTAAATTGTATAATTCTTTAATTTTAATGTAAATTCTAACTTTTTAAAATGTTTTTATAATATTAGGTAAGTTTTTTAATGAAATCTTTTTCATAATTTTTTCTTATTCCGCCTTTTGTTATTTTAGTAGTATCTGATGATGTTAACGTAAATAGTTAACGAAACTGCAGTAATAAACAATTTTATCACACGTGAAGTTTGACTAAAATAAAATAAATTTTAACCTAGTTATTTTTTTTTTTTTTAATTTTTGGCTTATCTGCATATACCGGTTTTTCTATGCCATATTTATCTATTCTCCAGAGTTCCTACGAGTCAGGGAAAACAGGGAAGTCAGGAAAAGGTCGGGGAAATTAAAATTGAAACCTGGAAGTCAGGGAATTTGGTCAGTTATTCGAAAAAATTAGGGAAAATAGCAATGTCAGTTAGGTATTTTTAAATAAGAAGGGCAGTATAACAACGTTGAGTATTAGGTACTTAGGTACTACTTAACTTGCTTGCTAATATACAAATTTTTGAGCTAGTTCATCTGAATGTTACTTACTTGTTTTTAGTAATTATTTCTCTGTGTTTAAATGCTGAGAAAGCCTGAATTTAGTAAAAACTCTATTAAATATTTTGATCAATAGCATAAATTAAAAGATTTTAAATAAATTTATTTATGATAAATACATTAACTTATTTGCTAAACTTATAATTATTTTTTAACTTTAAACTTTCTATTGATAGAATCAAGAATCTCAAGTATCCCAAGTTGAAATTATTAAATTTTTATTGCAAATGAAGTTTCAATATTGAAAAGTTTAAGATTGTTCTTTTATTTTTATCATACTATTCGCAGCGCTTAGCGTTAGAATAGTATTATATATAGTTTCTAATTTCCCAAAATCGCCTAAAAACACCCTAGACAATTTTTTTTTAAATACAAATGTGTTTCATGAAAAAAAAAGAAACTTTGAAAATGTCAGTCTGTTTGTCCATCTCTCTGTCCTTCCGATATCACGTTTTTTGTGGACACGATAACTCAAAATTGAATGATTATTTTCAGAAAAAATTAAGTTCTATGAAGCTAAGATTACTATTGTTTTTAAAAGTAATCCCCCAATAACAAAAAAGTGATGATTTTAAAAAAATTGAAAAAAATAGCTGTTTTTAATTTTTTGTTTTTTTTTAGAAAAATATATATTTATATATTTTTTTGAAAAAAAAAATTGTTTTTGTTTTTTAATTTTTTTGAATATTTTTTTTCAGTTTTTTTTATTGTATTAAAAAAAAATATATTTTTTAAACTTAATTTGTTTTAATGAAATGTGCCTTCTATGGGCCGCTTACAGGGAAAGCATTCTTTTGTTGGCAG
>OY294051.1:34822092-34866921 GCA_958510825.1 Brachypterus glaber
GTTCAGAAAAAATAAAAATATATGTGGGCAAATAGAGAATCTTATAAGCTTTAAAATGATGTATCACACGGTCCCCTTTTTATTTAAAAAAAAATCCTCCCTTGCCCGCTGTCTCCATGGTGCCCCCTAAGCATACCAATATATACCAAAAAATTATATGGGTTATCTTATTTATGTGTTTTAAATTTCAAGTTGATATCTTAAGCCGTTCAAAATTTAAAGGGGGGGCGGACTTTTGACACCCTGTGTATATACTAGGGTGACCCACCAAATTTTCAAATTGAAAAATATTACCATAATTATCATTGAAATTGTATGTTTGTAGCATTGTTTTAAATAATCCTATTTATAACATTGTCAATAATTCTTAACAAGGTTTAGGTTATATGTAGGAATAATTATAATTATTCCTAAATATAACCTCACATCACAGCATTGACATTGAATTATCTGCCTTAAAATTTTGCTTAATTTTTCTAGTTTCCCAAACTTTTTTAGATTAGATTGTATCGAAATTTTCCACATTCCTGGAACGTCCTTCTATAATTAAGACATTTTCGGATCCAACAACCCTCTTTTAAGTTAGAGTAATCTGAGCTAATGAGATCGTGAGATGATAGTAAAAGAGGCTGTGAAGATTTATAATGCTTAGTGTTTTATAGTATACTCTTTGCAGTTTTGGTTTTGCTTTTTCATAGGCCTATAGCAAAGTCCACTTTACTAAAAAAAATTAAAATTTTTTCACGTTTCTCGACGTTTTCTATGTAAGAAAGCTGATTTTCGAGAAAATTTTGTCTATCGGTCGGTCCGTCTCTTGGCTTTTCGAATATTTTTTTAAAATATGCATAAAAAAAGAGAAAATATTTTTTTTATTGGGTTGCCATCATAGACTACCGATGCTCGCCGTATCGACACGAAGAAGTCTCTTTCTGGTAATAAAGTCACTCTTCGTTAAGAGTGACAGTATTCCCAGAAACGGACGGTAATTAATAGTATGTTATATACCGAGCTGGAAACCGTTTCATTTCCTGAGGGAAGGTTAGCTGACCAAGGGGCGTAGCTCCGATATTTGATAATTCCTGAAGGAGAAATGAAATTGTGAAATATTCACAACCATACCTGTTTTATTTACAATTTTTAGTTTTCTTTCCCACTACAAAAACTATGTATTTAAATTTTGACGCCATATTAAAAAGTTTAATTGCAGTAAAGGTTATTGCAAATGTTGCTTTTTGAATATAGAATAATAAATTACATAGAAATCAATAAAATAAACTTAGTTTTTTTTGTTAATTAGCAATCTCTAGACATTTGTATTCATTCAATATAAATTAAGTAATATATTTAAATGTTTTTCTCTAATACTAGTTTAGCGATAGAGGGCAGCACCTGTTTTTTGTTAGCTGACGTTTATTGAGACATAATTAGATTAATAAATAACCTATTTATTTATAGATTTCGCTGCAAAATACGAAGAAAAACAGAAAATGTAAATTTATACACTAGCTAAAGCCAATGTAAATAATATTATTGAATTTATCTTACTTTAAAACTATTTTTGGTTATTTGTTATATCAAGCTAGGTACCTTATACTGTAATGCATTTTTCTTTTCAACTAAAGTTAATCACGTTTTACCAAACCCCAAAATAGTAATATAATAACCTATAAAGTTGGAAGTGGTCACTGTTTATTTTTCATAAATCCCAAAATAATATTACTTAAATTTATATGTGATGTTATTTTATGAAAATAAATCAAGAATAAATCAATAAATAAAAAAATTTATTTAAAACTGTTTTGTCATAAAATTCGAGTCAATAAATTCAAATTTTTATTAAGTGACATACGTGAAGTTAGCTACAAAAGCGTTTCCGACCAAGGGAGGAAAATTAGGTGTTGCAGTTAATAATAATTCATTTTTCAACTTTTATGTATGTAATTAGCCAATTACTAAATGTTTATGAATAAAAGCTACCGTATAATTTATCAAACCGAATGTAGGGGGATATAGACAGTTGAACCACTTTGGTTCCAGAAAATTACTGCTATTTAAGAAATTTTAAAATGTATAAGATACTCTTCTACTCATGTGTTTAAAAAGAGTGTAATAAGCCCAACGGCACAATGGTAATTTTAACAAAAAGTTTTCCCGTTCGAATCACGTAAAAATTGATCCATAAAGACACGTTTCTATTGTTTGTACCAGTTTCCTGAAATATTTATAAAGTTGTTGTTTGCCCAAAGGCGAAACTTCCTTATTTATTTGTTTGTTTAGTTTTTAACATTACATAAAGAGAAATTAAACCTTAATTTGTGCAAGTCTGATATTGAAAGTTTTTTTTATAAAACATAACCTTAGAAATTCAATAAAGAATAACAGAATTTACCTTTTAAATAACAAAAATTAAAACTATAACCAGGAAAATCTCTTAAAAATATTTAAAAAGGTCAAAAAAAGCTTGGGTATATAAAAAGATCTATAACCAAAAATTAACTTTTACAATTTAAAATTTGTCTTTTTAACTTGGTTTGGACTTATGTTATAAAAAAAGCCTTCATTTGTACAAGATTTTTTATCTTTTTGGAAAGGCAATTTAAAAAGTTTTAAACTACATAATTTTTTAGGAGTCTGTAAAATTGGGATAGAACATTATTTGTAAAAAATGTATTCAAAATCCAATAGAATTTAAAAGTATTTAGATTAAATTTGAGTTTAAAATTTTTTTTCGGTAATGTGCATTGTGCGATATGTAAAAAATAATTTTCAATTATTATTAAATACTTTTAATTCTATTTGTTTGTACATGTATAGAAAATTGAATTAGACACACGCAACCATAAATAATCTAAGATTTACCTATTTTATTTTGTATTTTATTGCTACAAAACTAAAATGATAGCCTGAAAATATCAAGATATCCATTTTTAAGTTAATTATAATAACAACGCACGATTGCCCTGAAGATGTAGTTAAATTGTGACTATAAATAGTAACTTAATCTGCATAAAATCTTAAAGAGCAACGGAAGTCAGGGGATTAGTGGGTTAACTCTTTTCTGTATGATTTATTGTTTAACTCTTTTGTCTGCACGCAGAGAAAAAAAATCTAAAATGAAGTATTTGTGATACTTGTATTAGATACTTGGTGCAAGTATAAAAATAATTATAATTATGTTTAGCTAACTCAAAATTATTAATAATTCAATTCAATTATAAACGTAACGCATAATAACACAGTGACATAATTTGCATAAGACATAAGACTATCCACTCGCTATCATCATAAGGGAACGTTCAAGTATTACGTTATTTTGATCATTTTGGACCCCCACCCCCCCTGTAACGCTATTTTCCTATACCATTAACATGGACTCTCCAAAATGACCCCCCCCCTAGGAGCTTTACGTAATACTTGAACGTTCCCTAAGCGCATAATTTTGAAGAACAAGAAGAAAAAGAAGAAGAAGAAGAAGAACATATGCAAATTATGTAAATATGTATGCGTTATGTTTAGTTATGTAATCTTGTGAATGGCGCTGTACGTGGTTCAACTTTTAACCTACTAGTCTAAGTAATATTTATATTTATAAGCATTTGACTTCAATCAAGCAAAATATTTGATTTGAGTACTCTGAGAATTCGTTACTCTGGTAAATACTGAACGTTTTTGCATATGGAACCCCACGAAAATTTAGTAAACATTACTGGTACCAGAACTATACTGCCCTCTTTAGTTAAAACGTCCTAACTATTTTTTTTTTACATAATCTGGAAATTCATCCATGTTTTGTTAAAAAACTTGAAATAACTACATATTTAGGTAGGTGCCCTAATGACCTCTTAAATAAACAGATAACATTCACAAAAAATACCTTATTTAAGTTATTCATTTGATTGTGCGATCCCCGTTATGTGTACAAATTTCGGATACTTGTCATAGGTGGCAGCATTGACAATAATTTCTGATATTTTAAAAACACTATCGGATATCTGTACATTCAACTGAAACGTTTTGAGTTTATTGACAACATCGGATTTCGGAGCCTTCACTTAAGGTGGCAGCAAAAAAGTGATGTAATCTGATGCCCGCATCACGTCCACAACTCTTTTTTAGGTAAATAATTGTGTTTTTTGTCTGTAGGGCACTTACACTAGCTTGCTTCTAATAAACCCATTCCCCGTCCACCAGCGCCACCTGGTTGCACACCTCCTCCTCGCGACTTCCATTATATTCACAGGAGACACAGAATAGTTTAGGTTCTGCATTTATACTTTTATAGTCCCTGTTTGACATTCTCCAATGTCATTTTTAATTTGTTTATTACTATTTTTTAAGTTTTAAATTGTGTTTAAATTGTATAATTCTTTAATTTTAACGTAAATTCTAACTTTTTAAAATGTTTTTATAATATTAGGTAAGTTTTTTAATGAAATCTTTTTCATAATTTTTTCTTATTCCACCTTTTGTTATTTTAGTAGTATCTGATGATGTTAACGTAAATAGTTAACGAAACTGCAGTAATAAACAATTTTATCACACGTGAAGTTTGACTAAAATAAAATAAATTTTAACCTAGTTATTTTTTTTTTTTAATTTTTGGCTTATCTGCATATACCGGTTTTTCTATGCCTTATTTATCTATTCTCCAGAGTTCCTACGAGTCAGGGAAAACAGGGAAGTCAGGAAAAGGTCGGGGAAATTAAAATTGAAACCTGGAAGTCAGGGAATTTGGTCAGTTATTCGAAAAAATTAGGGAAAATAGCAATGTCAGTTGGGTATTTTTAAATAAGAAGGGCAGTATAACAACGTTGAGTATTAGGTACTTAGGTACTACTTAACTTGCTTGCTAATATACAATTTTTTGAGCCACTTAGTCTGTATATTACTTACTTATTTTTAGTAATCATTTCTCTGTGTTTAAATGCTGAGAAAGCCTGAATTTAGTAAAAACACTATTAAATATTTTGATCAATAGCATAAATTAAACAAGCTAAAAGATTTTAAATAAATTTATTTATGATAAATACATTAACTTATTTCTTAAATTTATAATTATTTTTTAACTTTAAACTTTCTATTAATAGAATCAAGAATCTCAAGTATCCCAAGTTGAAATTATTAAATTTTTATTTCAAATTAAGTTTCAATATTGAAAAGTTTAAGATTGTTCTTTTATTTTTATTGTACTATTCGCAGCGTTTAGCGTTAGAATAGTATTATACGGTAGTTTCGAATTTCCCAAAATCGCCAAAAAACACCCTAGACAAAAAATTTTTGAATACAAATGTTTCATGAAAAAAAAAAGAAACTTTGGAAATGTCAGTCTGTCTGTCCGTCTGTCTGTCTGTCCGTCTGTCTGTCCGTCTGTCTGTCCGTCTGTCTGTCCGTCTGTCTGTCCGTCTGTCTGTCCGTCTGTCTGTCCGTCTGTCTGTCCGTCTGTCTGTCCGTCTGTCTGTCCGATATCACGTTTTTTGTGGACACAACTCAAAAACGAATGATTATTTTAAGGAAAAATTAAGTTCTATGAAGCTAAGATCCCTATTGCTTTTGAAAGTAATCCCCCAAAAACAAAAAAGTAATGGGGGTTAAACTTTTTAAAAAAATTGAAAAAAATTGCTGTTTTTAATGTTTGTTTTTTTAGAAAAATATATATTTATATATTTTTTTTGAAAAAAAAAATATTTTTGTGTTTTTTAATTTTTTTTTTTATTTTTTTATTTTTTTTTTTTCAGTTTATTTTCTTGTCTTTTAAAAAAAAATATATATTTTTAAACTTAATTTTTTGTTTTAATGAAATGTGCCTTCTGTGGGCCGCTTACAGGGAAAGTATTCTTTTGTTGGCAGTTTTGCGTTTTAACTTGCGTTATTTGTGAAAAGCAATATACCATTCACTATGAATAGTATATAATGGAATGCGTAGCATTACATATATTCACGGCTTGTTTTTTTGTTCGGTATTTGCAACTCTTAAAGTTTCTAGTTAAATGAAATTAGACTGTCAATAAGAAGTTCGTTAAATATTTATTGGTTCAAATTAAGGAAATTGAGACGAAAAAGGGAAACTTAAAAGATTAATTTTATTAAGAACAAAAGGTTAAATATATATTAGACTTGTTTAACAAACTTTATGGTTGTCCTTACTTTTATAGTCCTATTCGATATACCCTTTACTATAATATTTATTGACGGAAAAAGAGAAAAACACATGTGTTACCGACAAGACTTTTTCTGCTTAAAAAATAATGTTGTATAATATACAGTGCTTTTCAGAAGTGGTCCCTCTCCTCTTCACTTTTAAACTACTTGAGATATCGACTTTAAATTTTGAATACATAAGTAAGGCAAGTTAAACTATCTTTTATCATATATTTTATATTTTTAGCTTTTAATATGTGGTTAAGGCATAGGGGGAATTTCTTTTTAAACGGAAATGGGGATTGTATGATACATCATTTTAAAGAAAATAAAATAGTTTATCCAATACATACAGATAATAAGACAAATACTTAGCTTAGCTTAATTTTAAATTAAAAAAACTCAATAATAACCCACACGTGGATGTTACTTTATAGATTGGACAATTATTTGTTTTACCAACTCAACTGTCACTTGTCAAATTATTTTCTTGTAAATTTCATTAAAATTGTTAATAAAAATATGAATTTCTAAGCTATTTATTGGATAAAACTTTGTTTTAAACTAATATTGCCCTATCTCGTAACATAAATAACTATTATTTGACCAAATAATTTTTAAACGGTTGATTTTTTTATATTTTTTTGCTAAAATTCGATTTTTTAAGATTTAAAAAATATTTCACAAACAATAGTTCACAAACTATGTGTTAATTAAAATATTTTTTATTATAAGATATCAATAAAATATACAAAGCGGTCCAAAACTAACCTCCTCCCTCTTTTGAACTATTTGATATATCGACTTGAAATTTAAAATAGAACATCTCATACAATTCTCTAATCGACCATATATTTTTTAATTTAATTTTTTTGACCGTTAAAATGGTAATTTTCGTCGAAAATATATATGGTCGAATAGAGTTTTATGAGGTATATATATCCAATCGTTCGAAACTTAAGAGGGAGTGTGTAAATTTTGGACCGCCTGTATATTTGATTGATATCTTATAATAAACAATAAAAAAATATTTTTTCTATTTTGCGACTCTTTAAAGCTCATAATCACACGCATTTTGCGTGTTCTTATAGGCCCATAGGAGGTCTCTACTTTTTTTTCTGTTGGGTTGGCAACATACAAAAGCCTATTTCTTGACGTTTTGCGTGCAAATGTCAATGTCGATTTAAAGTTTAATTTTTTACAAAATTTTGTGTTTGGGTTATTTTTTTATCGTGTTAAAATTGTTGACTGGTTAATTGCAGTGAAAAAAGAAGAGATGACTGTAAAATATATCAAAATATCATTTGTTCTTAGAATTTTAAACATAGTTTAAACTGTAATGCCAACCCAAAACAAAAATCCCTAAATCAGTCATCAATTTAAATGTAAGTTTTTTAAATTTTCGAGCAAAATAGAAAAAATTGTATAAAGCACTCGTTTCATAACACGTTTTTAGAGCACTAGTACTCTAGAAAATGTGTTTATAAAAAGTATTTTATAAATGAACAAAACTTCTGAATCACTTAAAAAGTGTTTACAAACATATAAACACCATAAATCTAAAACAACTACTACTACTACGTAGACAATAAATAAGTCCTTGTACGTAAGGGTCGATAAAAAAATAATGGGGTTATAACCCTCGTTAAATTTTAGGCAGTAGATACTGTTTCCAAAACATAAAGTAAGTTGACATGTCTGTTTTTCTTTTAAACCATCAGCGTGCTTCAGTATAGACATATTGTATTTGGTAGAGATTTGAGGGAATTAAAAAAATATTTATATAATAACTATACAAATTGGTATCTACCACGTGACACTTCAGAAGGGTTAAATAAAAAATTAATTTGCGTTTAAAAACAACCACGATCAGGCTGGGTTTTTCAATGTATAGTTAAAACTTTATCTTATGGTTAAAGTTCCAGTCAAGAATTTTCATTGGAGTTGCCATGGTAATCACGTGTCAGTTAAATTTAGCCGCACATTGAAAAACCCAGCCTGACTCAAACAGTTACTTTGTCTAGTGTTTGAATGGTTAGCCGTTTGGGTTTCTGAAGTCTTCACACAAACCGACCAACAACCAAACAAACTAAATAGACAAAGCAAAAACTGATTGAGTAATCCTAAGAGTTATAATAATATGCAACGTTTTTCTATTATTTTTACAGTAACAACTTGGACTTATTCAATAACTTTTTTCGAGTTGCGAGGTGTTCAAAATAGGCAAAAACTTCTAATATTTGCCACAGTAACGAATTCAAAGTGTGATAATTATAATATGCCTAAGCCTCAGATCTTAAATTGTAAGGCAAAACCAATTTTTTTAAAAATTCTGGCTTAGATATGAGTTTTTTAGCTAGTCCCTTTAAATGATGTCAGTCTTTTCATCAAGAACTGTCAAAATATCGAGGGTCTCTTGATTTTATTAAAGTTCATGAAATGATAAATATGAAAATAACAGATTCTCCAATGTATACATGTAGTAATAATGTAAGTAATAATAAAATGTCTATTTGGGAATGATCAATGGTCGTTGAATATCAAAGGTCTGCCCAAAAATAATGTTTTGGCTTCATCAAAATATTTATCTAACATCCCAATTTACCAAATACTACCAAACTGTATTATTTTAATAGCTTGTCCAATACAAATCTATCAATTAAGTTGACATTGAAAAAATAAGAGTAAGCCGTAAGTGGTTGTGATCATTAGAGGGAATGTCAAAAAGTTATTCATAGGGGAAGTGGCATTTGCCTTTCTAAGGGCATATGTGAAAATATATAAATGTATACACTAATATATTTGTGAAGGGTGGAATATCATGAATATTAGGAATATTATTAAAGCCACATTTAAAACGTGTTGAAAAAACATGATTTTAATTGAATATGACATGCAATAAAGGATGATCATGTTTGTATTCACTTTTTCCCTTTTTTAAAACAGAAATAATTTGATATTATATACTTTTTATTATGCATAGCCTAAAGGCGTCAACTAAATAAATATATATTTTTTATTAAAAAATATAATTACAAAAAAATACCGGATAAAAAGAATATCTCAAAACAGCGCATACATCGCATCCGAGTCCAAATGGAGCTTCTAGCCGAAAGACCAGTAGCTCATAGAAAAAAAAAAGGATTCCAAACTAAGGACACGTGTTTTTTTATCTTTTCAAAGCCACATTCTCCTGTTTCAATGCTAGCATTCCTTTGAACCAAAGTCAATGTCCTTGAATGAATAACGCGAATCTTCATTTAAAAACTCGTGCTTTTCATCCAAGGACATTGACTGTTTGAAAAAAATGCTAGCCTTGAAATAACAGAATATAGCTTTGAACATATCGAAAGGCACGTGCCCTTGGTTCAGAAATTGTTTTTTTCTGTGTATAACGTTAACTTTTAAAATAACTTTCGTTATGTTTAAAGTGATATTCTCTTGTTTCAAGGCTAGAATTTTTTTGAATCAAAGTCAATATTCTTGAATGAAGAGCGCAGATAGTTATTTAAAACCCCGTGCTCTTTATTTAAGGACATTGACATTGAATTTGATTTAAAAAAATGCTAGCCTTAAAACAAGACAATATGACTTTAAACATATCGAAAGACACGTATCCTTGGTTCAAGGATTCCTTTTTTTTTGTGTACATGATTTTAACTAAAAAAAAATAAACTTAAATGTAGGCCCAATTAATTTTTTTGTTTGGTGGAGTAGAGTTGTTATGGAGTAGAGATGTTATGGAGTAGAGATGTTACGGAGTAGAGTTGTTGTGGAGTAGGGATGTTATGGAGTAGGGATGTTAGGGAGTAGAGAAATTTAGAGTAGAGATGTTAGTCTGCCAATTTTTGTACGTTAATATTATAATCACTGAAATTAAATGCAGATTGATATAAAAATGACAAAATAATCAAAATCTTAAAACTTTTTCGCAAGAAAATGATGGAACCGCAATATTTTCAGTTTATTTTTTTCTTATTTTGCGTTCAATTCCTTAGATCCTGTAAATCCTCTGTAGGTCTGCAAATCGCCGTAGTCTGCATTCCGAGAACGTGTGTGTTTTCACGAGAGCTAAAAGCTGCTGAAAGTGCTGCCCATTTCAGTATTTACAGTGTTTCAGGAGGTCAGTTCGAGAAATGATGACCCGGTCTTATTTCGATTCTGAAATGCCTCTACCAGTTTCGGACTGGCTATGCATTTTAGCGGGCAAATGCCTATATTTTCGAAACTAAGTATTTATAAATACATACTTTTATAAACGTTTTATATATATATATATATATAGATTTTAATTATTTTATAACCCAGAATTAAAATGCTGATCCCAACAAAATAATACTTTTTCTACGACTGCTTTAGAATGTAAGCAAATACACACACTTTTCAAACACAGAATGACTCCATTCTAGCTCTAGATACGGTATGAATATTCCGTATCTAGTGTTAGAATGAGCACATGTAGTGCCATCTCTTGTTTATAAAGGTAAAGAAAACTGTAGCAAAATTAGCAAAAATATAAATATTTTACCATGAAATATTAAATAATTTAATGCAATTTAAAGTATTGCGTTAAAATTACATAACGTTTATTAGTTTTTCTTAATATTTGACCAGTTTTTTATCAATTTAGTTCAAAAAATTAAAAGTGCTCCATCTATTGTTAAATATTTAAACCTGATATCTGTCACTACAATCTGACATAACAATTTTTGCATTATAATTTCTAAATATGTGCTAAAATTAAATAAAAATCTTTTTTAAGTACTGATTTGATAAAATTATTAAATAAAATTAATTGATTTATTTAAAAATATGTGTTTTGTTGCATTTACAATGTCGAGTCACAAAAAAAATTGTTTTTAACCTTGTCCGCAGTTTAAAGCCATACAGTGTTTGCTTGTTTAGTTAGAAGCTCAAGAATTTGAAAATCTGTTGCTAGTTAAAAACTTTTGGTTTAACTGATAACATAAATGGTATCAATTTCAATTTGCTAGCTTTTGAAATAATTCCAGAAAATGTCCTATATGTCTTAGATGACCCGCCCTTTATAAACATGTGCCTAAAAATGCTAAGTTTCGAAGTTATGGGAATTTGCCCGGTAAAATACATAGCCAGTCCAACCCTGTCCTATGCTTTTACAGCTTTTATATAACTTTTTTATCTTATTCGTATTCTACAAGGCTTTCAAAGAGTTGGATATACGTGTCGCTTTCAATTTGTGTTTCCGCCACACATCCAATGCCTTTTTGCTTTAATTATAATTATATTGGCCGAAAATATACAGAGCGTTTAAAGAAATCCGAATTTAATAGATTATTTAAAATTTCCCTTGTAAAAAAGTTACAATAACTTTTGGGTTTTAAACATTGTGACTAATATTAATTTTTAAATGGGTAACTTTATTGTCCCCTTAGTATAGTTATAGCATGTTGGACCACCAATGTAAAAATACCTATCCTACCCATATATCATTAATTAAAAACAAGATTTAATTAACAATTACTCATTTTAACGTCAATTAGATGTTAAAAAATACATTTCATCATTATTTGACTAGATAGATACCTAACGACATTTTTACTATGCGGGTACGTAGATACATCTAATCCATATGTTGGAAAATTTGTGAATTATTACTAACTCAATATTTTTATAACATTTAATTAGGATGCAACTGTTAATTATGTTAATTTTTAATTTTGAATCTATTTGCTTTTCTAGCTTTAGGCTGTTATTAAATAATAAATTTTGTTCACGACTCCCCGGAACAAAACTTAAGATCAAAAAGTTTGTCAAAAAGATATTGTAAGTTGAAGATGGGCACTTTACACAGAAATAATCATTTAAATCCCAACTGATTTTTTTCTCAACCAATAGTATTTCTTCGATACTTGGTCTGTCTTCGCTTTGGTTTGTTTCTCAAACAAAAGAAGGTTAAATCACTAGTAATGTATATACTCGTATCCAGAGTTTGTTTACGTTCAAGATAGCTATAGTCTGATGTCAAAATAATTGAGAGTGACTTACCATTGCAACGATGGGCAGATTTTGTTCACGACGCCCCGGAACAAAACTTAAGATCAAAAAGTTTGTCAAAAAGATATTATAAGTTGAATATAGGCACTTCGATACTTGGTCTGTCTTCGCTTTGGTTTGTTTCTCAGACAAAAGAAGGTTAAATGACTAGTATGTATATACTCCTATCCAGAGTTTTTTTACGTTCAAGATAGCTATAGTCTGATGTGGGTGGGCAGATTCCTTGTGCGGGGATGGTAATCACCATCCCCGCTGATCGGCGGACAAGGGATCTGCCCACCGTTGCAACGGTGAATCACTCTCAGTGATTTTGACATCAGACTAGATTGCACCCTATAAAATTTCTAAGAGTGGGAGTGACGTAAAAAATAAATATTGTTGTTTGGATTGGGAAGAGAATATATGATTTTTGTGAACTTAATAGAGAAGTCAATATTTATGATGAACTGATATTTTTCTCTTTCACAATGCTAGTCTATCCTTCTTTCGCCTGAAGTTTTTCGAATAAACAAAGTAAAAAAAACATAAACATAGAACTAAGTACGAAGGAACAGTGTAAGATCAGATTATGTTACTAGAGCTCGGATTATATATATATAACTTAGGTATATCAAATTTTTAACGTGCCTAAAAACATAAATAATGGTTTTTCGTTCGGTTTAGATAAAATCTTTGCAAATAGGTTAAGGATAATTGAATATTCAGAACTTTTTATAGTGTATGTGAAAACATGGGAGGGTTGGTGTAGTGGACTACCGCGTCGTACTTGACGAGTTTACTACCCAAATAGCGTAAGTTCGATTCTCACCGGCTCCGATTTGCCTTTTTCAGTTAATTAATAATTGAAATTTGGCGAAGGCGTAAGTGAAGCAGACACTCCCTATAAATTGGTTCGAAAGTCAATTAAAGCCGGTGGTTCCCTCTACTACTAGCCCACACAAGTTCTGGACTTAGGGAATGCTTAATTAAGTAGAATAGTGCGAGGTTAAACAAAAATGTAAATGTAAATGTAGGCGAACCTGTTGTACCTAGACCCTATTTTTACATTTTGCGATGCAAAAAATAGGAAAATAGAAGGATAGTTATATTTTTAAATTTTCCTAAATTACTTTTTTATATTTTTTAACACACTTGAAAAAAAATTGTATTTAGGGTCGAGGTACAACAGGGGCTTTGTACCTAGGACCCGCAGGGGTTATACCTCGGGCACAGATATTTTAGTTAAAATATATGTACAACTTGATTATTTAACATTAGCTCTACTGCGCTTCTTAGTTTCTTTGTCAGGGGGAGCCCTCTTTTCACCATGCTTACTCCGTGGCATCTTTAGACAACTAAAAAAAATATTTTAGTTGTACCTCGAGTTACAACTAAAATATTTTTTTAGTTGTCTAAAGATGCAACGGAGTATCGATCGAACCTGCCGAAAGTACAACGTGTTATATGTCAGACCCGTTCAAGGTACATTTTACACATTAGGTCAAGGTACAACTATAGGTAGCGATACCAAAAACAATCCATATTATTTTTTAGGTTAGAGTTAAACTTTCCATAGCGCATACATTTTATACTTTAATAACATTTATTTCAACAAAAAAAATAAATATACTGGATATAAAGCATGTAAAGGCAACTACCATCAAAAAAGTCGCAGCCAAAATATAACACAATTAGTTTTACGAATTTTAGGATATCCTAAATTCTTTTCTTAATTGTTTGTTTAATAATGGCTATATTGAATTAATCATATAATCTATGATAGACAAACAGATAAATCTTTTATATCCATTCATGTAGGTAAAACGTGATTAAAGACATTTCTGTTGATTTATATTTGACCATCAATAACTCAATCTTACAATTACGGAGTATACTGTTATTTTTCAATTTCATAGCGATGCTAGTAAAAATAAGAAATTTCGTAAAATATTTCGCAATAGAAATTTTATAAGAAAGCAATAAGATTTTTATAAGAAATATAAACATAACTTTATGCTATACTTAACTTCAAATCACGTTTTAATCTAATATTTTAAGTAAATAATTATTTATTTAATACTGTGCATATATTTTTGCTAAAAAGTTATTTACTTCTAAAAAACTGCTGGTTTTATTTAACTCTTTTAAAAGCCCTGCAACTGGCAAAGTATCGTAGATTGAGGTTTAAAATTCCAAATTTGTCAATTTTTGTTTAAAACCAAATTCTCCTAAACCAAATGTCTGATCGACTTCAAATTAAAAAAAAAAGTAGTAAATTTGGTAAGAGATAAGTCAAATTATTTGTAAATGAAAAAAAAATTACTATAAAAAATATTCATATACAGGGTTTATTTGAAATAGGGTCCGAAATTTTAAGGTGTGATTCTACATCAGAAAATATGACAAAAAGTTCCTATAAACATATGTCTAAAAATACGTCGTAAGGAAGCTAAACCCTTTTGAAAGTGGCTAAAAAATTCGGTTTTATTTAATGACTCAGGAACCCTTTGAGACATAGCAACAAGGTTTTTTTCATGTCCTGATTTTAACCAGGGCTGTGCGAAACGGGGGGGCCTTATCAGTTTTTGTTCCAAACTTTTTTCTGTATAACTTTTTTGTGATTTTATTTTTGGAATATGATTTTTTAGGTCAAAATATATAAAAAAGGTTTTTTTTTGTAATACTGTAGGATTAACCGTTTTCGAGGAAAACTCATTTGAAGGACTAAAAATTAAATACTAAAATATTGAAAACCAAAATTTCAATGATGCAGGGTTATTCTATATCAAAAACTAAGAAAAACAGTTTCTATACATGTAGGTCGAAAGATCGCTTTTAAAGCTACTATGGCCCATTAAAAATGGTGCATTTATAGGAGACCATTAGGACTGATTTTTGGAAGTACCTGTATATAAGGGTTTTTTGTATATTCCCGGCATCATTGAAATTTCGGTTTTCAACATTTTAGTATTTAATTTTTCGTCCTTGAACCGTAAAATTTTACATTCAATTTAATTTTTCTCGAAAACAGTTAATCCTGCAGTATTACAACAAGAGTACCTTTTTTATGTATTTCGTCCTGAGGACTCATTTTCCAAAAATAAAATAAAAAAAAAGTTACACAGAAAAAGTTTGGGACAAAAAACTGATAAGCCCCCCGTTTCGCACGCCCCTGGTTAAAATAAGTACATGAAAATAACATACGAAGATGGACTTTATTAGGATGAGTTTACTTGCGAAACCTAGTTGGTATATCTCAAAGGGTTCCTGAGTTATAAATAAAAAACGAATTTTTTAGCCACTTTCAAAGGGGCTTAGCTCCCTTATGACGCATTTTTAGAGATATGTTTATAGGAACTTTTTGTCATATCTTATTATGGAGAATCACCAATTAAAATTTTGGACTCTATTTCAAATAAACCCTGTATATGAATAATTTTTATATCAACTTTTTTTCTCGTTTATAAATGATCTGACTTATCTTTTCCCAAATTGTTTCTAAGTAAATCTTGAAACTCGTGAAAATAGAGAGATGCAGTTTTAGTAAAACTTTGATAAATGTTAATTTCCCACAATTATTATATTAAAGTCAAATAATCTTAACGTAGTTTAGTTTTGTGGGTATTTACTTTAAAAAGAAACAGTTTTTATTTTTATAACTTTTTAATTTTTTTATAACTAGCATATTTATTCTTATTAATTAAACATTTTCATCTATAATAAAGTAAAATGTTTGCTGGATCTTAATTAACTGCGAAAAAAACAAGTAGCCTTTAAAATCGCCATTTTTGGAAACAGATGAATAAATTAATTTATTCACTAAAAGTTGACGGTACTAAAGTTTATTTTTTTAAGGTATAGTTATTTTAAACCTTCCCGCTTGTAAACAATCTCAAAATTACCATAGAAACGCATGCGTCGTAAGCGAAATGACTAGGCCCAATTTACACAACCGTAAAACGTTGACGTGCCATTAACGAGAACAAAACAATGGTTTATTCCTCTAAATTATTGGAATATAAGCAAATTTTGTTTCTACATGAATACAAAAGTGTTTTTAGGTACAGCTTTATCAATTCTCTTTTTTTACACCAAAACATCATCAAAGCCAGTAAACAAAAATTATAAATTTTGGTTATGTTGACATTCAAAACAAGCCACATGCTTCAGTGTAAACCGAACTTTGTGGAGTATTTAGCGGCAAATTTAAAATAACTATACCATAAAAAAATAAACTTTAGTAGCGTTTGTATATGTTTAAACTTTTTTATATTTTATATTATAATAAATTAATTTATAATGTTTCCCATGTTTATTTTTTATCCAGTTGCAAAGTATTGTTGAATTTTATTTAACAGAAATTATTAAGCAATGCCATGTCTTTGCAATTTAAGGAAAATCAAGTGAAAATTATTAATTTTTTATAAAACTTATCTCTTACTAGGAGAGAAAAAATAACATTTCAGTACGCTTGATGAAAAAAATCATTGTTTTAACATCATTAGATCGCGGCAGTTTTTAAACTAAACCAGCTATTTTAAAATTAAAACTAAAATATTTTTGTACGAAAATGTGTACGAAGTACCTACTGGATATTCTTTTTTGCTGAGTTTTCACAGTAGAAAAGTATGGGTGTTTATTTTTATATTGTTGGTTTTATTTGGGCTTTTCTTTTACTTTTCCCTAATACCTATGAAGGTTAAATTCTAAAACATATTCAAATATTAATAAGTCAAATGATATCTTCCCAGATACTGCCTTCCTAAGCTAAAAGGTCCTATCTGTGTATGTTAAACCTATGTAGATAGGACCTTTCAGCTTAGCACGGCAGGATAGGCAATCTATTTATCTTAATTATATTTTTTAACACATATTAATTATAGAAATTTTGTAAAATATTAACCCACATTTTATTCCAGCTTTTTGTAGCAATTTCTCAAAATAATAAATGACTAAAATAGAAAATTTAAAAGCATTTATTTCCCTTGAAAGTCAAGTTCCTGAGGTATTTTAATTTTCAGAGACCATTCTTCAAAAGTTGTAAATGCCTTTAATGGTTTAAATTTGACGATTTTCTTTCCCCCTCTGGGCAACCATAGCGGTTTTTAAAAGGTCTCGATCCCAATTCTTGCGTTCGGGGCAAAAACAAACCAAATTCTTTTATAAATTTTGTACTAAAATGCTGATTTTAGGCGTTTTAAAAATAAACTTTAACTGCAGCTTAATTTTTATTATACATATGATAATGTAGTAAAAAACAAGCCTTGAAGTTATATAATTTTTCAAAAAAATAATATAATATACAAGGTGATTCAGAAACAAGTTACAAAAAAAGCCTGAACATCTTGATGATGTGAAAAATTGACTTTATTAGTTAAAAAACCCCCAAGCCCACTCGGAAAACGCCGTCCATCAAAATAAAGATCAGCATTTAGCCTGGGTTTATCAAAGTGCAGCTAAATTTAGCTGATACATAATAACCATAGCAACTCCAACCAAAATCCAGAATTTGCTCTTAACTGAGACTTTATCTTTTAGATAACGTGTTAACTGTACACTGATAAACTGGGCCTTAGACAGAGAACACGATATGTCGCGGCCAGTCACAGTGTTGCCGGAATTACCGTAATCCAATTTTAAGGAAAATAATTCTAGAATAACTTTCTTTTCTTTTTACAAAAAAAAAATAAATAATAATTTTGAAAATTATAGTTTTTTCCAATTTTTTAAAAAGTCTAACCCCCAATAATCTTTCTGTTTTTGTGGGAATTATTTTCAAAAACAAAATGGATCTTTCCCTCATAGAACTTGATTTTTCTTAAAACTTTCGAGTCGATCGGATAATTCGTTCTTGAGTTATCGTGTTAGCAAAAAAACGTGACATCAGACGGACAGGCGGACAGACGGAGTTTTTCAAAGTTTCTTATTTTTTCATGAAACACATTTCTACAGGGTGTTCCGTGAGGAAAGGGAAATATTTAATGGATGTTTTCTAGAGTTCAAAATAAGCAAAAAAGTTCCCATGAACATAGTTCAAAAACGACTCGTAAGGGAGCTACGCCCCTTCAAAAGGGGTTCCAAAATTTCGATTTTTTATTAATAACTTAGTAACCCGTTGTGTTATAGCACCGAGGTTTAGCATGTGATCTATGCTTTATAAGGCATATCAGCCAATGGTGTATGCATGTAGTTATATCAACCAGGGGCGTACGTAACGGGGGGGGGGGGGTCTTACCACTTTTTTGCCCCAAAATTTTTTCTGCTTAACTTTTTCGTAGATTTATTTTTAGAATAGTATTACCAAGGTAAAAAAACATAAAAAAGGTACTCTTGTTGTAATACCATAGGATTAAGCGATTTCGAGAAAAATACAATAAAAGGCAAAATTACACCTTCCTAGAACCATAAATTAAACACTGAAATATTAAAGATCAAAATTTCAATAATGCAGGGTGATTCTACATCAAAAGCTAAGAAAAAAAGTTTTTATACATGTAGGTCCAAAAATCGATTTTAAAGGTACCATGACTCTTTAAAATTTTGGAGACCGTAACTCCCTTAGCATTGATTTTTGGAATTTCGTGCATGAATACTTTTTTTCTTAGTTTTTGGTGTACAGTAACTCTACACAATTGAAATTTTGGTTTTTAACATTTTAGTGTTTAATTTTTGGTTCCCGAAACTTGTAATTTTACCTTCAATTGTATTTTTCTCGAAAACGGTTATCCTAAAGTATTGCAGCAAGAAAACCTTTTTAATGTATTTTTACCTGAAGAATACTATTCTAATAATAAACCCACAAAAAAATAAACAGAAAAAAGTTTGGGGCAAAAAAGTGATAAGACCCCTCATTTCGCACGCCCCTAGTTTAAGCAACTGCATGCAAATACCATTGGCTGATAGGCCTTATTAAGAATAGATCAAATGCAAAACTTTTTTGCTATAACACAAAGGGTTCCTAAGTTATTAATTAAAAATCAAATTTTTGGAACTCCTTTTGAAGGGGCGTAGCTCCCTTACGATTGGTTTTGGGACGTATGTTTATGGGAACTTTTTTTCTTATTTTGACCTCTAGAACACATCCTGTAAATATTTCCCTTTCCTCACGGAACACCCTGTATATAAGAATTTTTGTCTTGGGCTTTTTTGGCGATTTTGGGAAATTCGAAACTACCGTATAATACTATTCTAGCGCTACGCGCTGTGAATAGTATAATAACTAGATATAAGGGAGACAGTTGCAAAGGGAACTAGTGTCAAATAGATTCCTACAATAGTTGCCATTGCAATCATATTAGGAAAACAACAGGTTTTAATCCCAAACACACCATTTTAATTTTAATATTACACGGAAAAAAAAAATTATAGCTAGGAGCGCTATAACACACATACCAAGCAAATTATAATATACAAGGCTTTCCCTTACAATTATGGCAGTCAGTGTAAAAATTTATATGAAATACTTTAATTGTTTAGTGAATAATAAAATATAACAAATAGTATGGCATTTATAGCTTAAATAGATTTAATTATTGTCCGTGCTAATAATTTTTATAATATAATAAAATTTCTGTAAATTTATAATAGTGCCTGTAATAAATATAATCGTGTCTGTAATATATATAATCGTTTCGAATTCATTTTTAACATTATTAGTTATTGTGTCCCTTATAATCTATAGCTTAAATCACTATAATTTGCCACTGTTACCAAATATCTTATAATGTATAGCGCAGAGCCCACTAATTTCTTTCCGTGTAGTTAAAATGATAAAATCGAAGAAAACTTTTTTCTATTCTGCACTGAAAAAAATAACGTTCTTGGCTCAAAGTAGTCAACACTCTTGGCAGTTATTCTTTTAGCTTAAAAGATATGTATCTTCAAACAAAAGTATTTATCTTGTCCCAAGAAAAGGGTCGCTTTTGAAATATTTTTAAAATTCTCTTGGACCTGGCGCATTTGAGGCAAAAACCATTTATCTAATTTTAAGATTTTTAAAAATTAAATAATTTTAAATACTTTGGCCCAAGAATTTTTCTTTTGAGACAAGACCACTTGCATTTCACACAAGATCAAAGAATTTTAAGTTAAAGAATCAGAGATCTTGACAAGTGAATTATATTTTCATGTTAAGAGAAGGCGCTTTTGGACGTATTCAAGAGTGCAAAGCATTTGGCCTAATTTCATATGCCATTATCGCAAAGGATACTTTTTTCAGTGTGCTATATTTTGGATCATGACTTATTTCCAATGAAAATTTGTTAATGTTTTCATCCTGTTCTTGATCCAAAAATCTTAGGACAGAAAACATTCATTAATTAAGGATTCAAATCACAGCCAAAATAGAATTAAATTTTCGTTCTACTTTTGCAGAATGAAGGAAATGATACAACTTAAATTGTGAACTTTTCAACGATTAATTAGAAAAGTTTACCCTAGTAATCAGTCACCTTTTGTAGTTACACAGTTTTACAGTCATTTTATAGAATTTTCCTATTTTCCGCTAGTTTTAACATACCTAACTTATTAGTAAGAATTTAAAACAGAGTGACTAATCGTATACTGAAAAAAATGACGTTATTGGCTCAAAGTAGTCAACACTCTTGGCAGTTATGTGATATGCTTTATCAAAGGTTACAGTAATTTTTACTATAACATGCTAGTATTCATAAACACATGTTGCGTGGGGATTCAAATGTACCAGCACGGTCTCTATGTTAGTATGACAACATTTTGTATACAATACACACATTGCAGTATTTAATATCACAAGTAAAGTATTAAATACCAATGGTGGCGATATAAATAACAAATATGTATTTACAAATAAAATTTAGTATTAAAATTATAATTACATTTTCCGAGTGCATACATGCATAATATGCATAATAATCTGCGTTATAATTATGCTCTTTAAATTTTGCGTATAAACTATTCTATAGACAATAGTAATTCACTAATTCTTCTTCGAGTTTGTAGACGCTCTTAACGTTTTAAAACCGTTAATTTCACGCTGGTAATCTTCTTTAAAATCCTATAAATCCCAGTTTAGACCGTGGACAACTTAAGCGATAAAAGGCTGCAATGCACCAAGTTACTTTCGATGCAGCATCAGATATTTCAGAGACGTTGAAATATTTCAAATTTTCAACGAATTTTTACATTTAAACGAAAGGAGAATGCTGCAAAAAAATAACACTTTTTCTTATAAATATATTTTTTGCACGACCAAGACTAAAACCTAATTTTACGCTTTCATTTTCGGGACTAAACTTGCCGTTTTTCTCCCTAGGGAATAAAAATCACGGCAACCTTGATAATATTAAAATATTATACTTACTTTGTGCTTTGCTGGTTCAAAAATTAGGTTTGGTGGTGTTTTGTAATAAATTAGTGATTCAAACCAATTTATTTGATTTTAAAAAATAACATTGTTATAACAATTTATACATAACTTAAAATTTATCATCTTCGTCCATTTTTTTGACGTTTGTGTACACCATATTAAAAAACAATTGAAATCGCGATAGCCATGAAACTGACTTTTCGCAATTTACAGGCATCTTGATTAAATTACGAAAATAAAACAACCTATTTTAGACGCGTGGTTTTTAATTTTAATTTTATTTACCTACCTAAATTATGTTTGGTCCTGCAAAAAATAGTGTATATACCTCAGGACTAAACTTGGCTGTTTTAGTCCCTTGCATTTCTGTTTCCCTCGCTCGCTACGCTCGCTCAGGAAACACTAATGCAGCGGGACTAAAACAGCCAGTTTAGTCCCTTGGTATATAAATAACTATTATAATTTTTTAATAAACAAAAATTTAAAACTTTTTGACTAATATTAACTTTATTATAAGGAGGCAATTCTGCCTTGCTAAGCTGAAAGGTCCTATCTGTGTATGTTAAACCTATGTAGATAGGACCTTTCAGCTTAGAACGACAGAATTATATAAGATTTGTGGGATTATGACGAATGTTAAATATACCGGGTGAGTTTCAGTTGAACCCTAAAATTAGTTTGTTTTCAATCCGATCAAAGCAATATTTTTATAACTTATATTTCTCAATAATGGCTACAAAATGGCATACAAATTTATTTTTTTGCACTTCCGATTTCGTCGGAAACTATGTTGAATTATTTTTTTTAATGACACCCCCAGTATATTTTTGCATTCTTGGATCTAGAAAACAAATTTACATTCAAAAAAATCATTTAAAAACTTATTTAAATTTGGGTTTGTGACAGTACACTGTGTTGAAATAATAAAACAACTTGACTGAGTAATCAGTGTATTAATTTAAAAAATCTTCGCCAGGCGAAGGCGAAGATTTTTTAAATTAATACACTGATTACTCAGTCAAGTTGTTTTATTATAAAAACTTATTATTTTTTTACTACGTTTTTTTTTTTAGTTTTATTTTATTAACATACAAGATTTATTTTTTTGTAAATAAAATCTAATTTATTTGCTAAAGGCGGGAAAAATACAAATTTTATGTAAAAACGAAAATTTGGTAATGTTTTTGTTTAAAACGGTTTTTCCTTCATAACTTGATTTTTTCAAATGGCAAGCCCCTTGGAGTCCAAGGCTTGGACGCTCTTAACTTTTCGGTGCGCTATTGCAAGGGCTACAAAATAGCCTACTTTTTTTTCTTTAACTTCCGTTTTTTCCCCAAATTAAGTAAATTAAGTTTTTTTTTAATAAATAAAAAATTAACTAAATGTTTTGTAGATGTAAATTGTTTTCTGCATACAAAAATGCAAAAATAAACAAGGGGTGTCATTTAAAAAAAAAATCCTTAGTTTCCGGCGAAACCGAAACTGCAAAAAAATAATTTTATACGCCATTTTGTAGCCCTTGTTAAGAAATATAAGCTACAAAAAAACTGATTTGATCGGATTGAAATAAAATCCATGAAAAAAGATCTGGTTAGGGCGACCAGGTCAATAATTAAATTCAGAACAACTATTTTTCTTGTTGGTACAACCAGAAATCTAGTAAAGGCTTACCAGGTCTTTTAAAGTTTTTTTTTTTCTGGTAACCACCTTGCCCTTAACAGAGTAATACTGCTTTGTTAAAGTAAAGGGCAGTAAGTAACATTGTCGCATAGCTGCGTTTTCACTTCAACCCTGATGTAATATTTTGAAAACGCTACTATTGACCAATGTCGCTTACTGCCCTTTACTTTATCAGGGAAGAATAGTTGCAATAACCAGAAAAATACTTGGGCCGTATTTAACTATTGAAGTTGTTCCCCAAATCATTTTTTCAGTGTATATAGCATTTTATTACTAGCTTTTTTGGGGTTCTTATCTATTTTTAAACTATTTTATATACCAAAACATAAAAATCATAATAAATACATTTTTTAATAGCCATACTTATCTTTATTTTATGCATTTCAGCTATTTCTATTTTATATTTTTTACATTTTAGCCATAAATATATGAAAAAATAAATTTAAACGTAACATACAGGATATCCTATACTATAAAAAAAACAAATTCTGTTATTTTTTTTATAAACTCAACACTGTTTAAAAAATAGTAAATACAGTTTAAAAAAATGTGTAAAATTTTTAAAACTTTTTACATATTTCTCTAAAAAAAGTCCAGTTTTATTTAATTTACTGTGTAATTTTTTAAATAAATGTTAAACCAAATATAATAAATTTCCATATTTATATAGAATATACATTTTTCTACGACTGCTTTAGAATGTAAGCAAATAAACACACTTTTCAAACACAGAGTTAATCCATTCTAGCTCTATATAGGGTATGAATATTCCGTATCAAGTGTTAGAATGAACACATGTAGTGCCATCTCTTGTTTATAAAAGTAAAGAAAACTGTAGCAAAATTAGCAAAAATATATATATTTCACCATGAAATATTAAATAATTTAATGCAATTTAAAGTTTTGCGTTAAAATTACATAAAGTTTATTAGTTTTTCTTAATATTTGGCCAGTTTTTTATCAATTTAGTTCAAAAAATTAAAACTGCTCCATCTATTGTTAAATATTTAAACCTGATATCTGTCACAACAATCTGACATACCTTCAATTTTTGAATTATAATTTGTAAATATGTGCTAAAATTAAATAAAAATCTTTTTTAACTACTGATTTTAGAAAATTATTATATAACATTAATTGCTTTATTTAAAAATATATCCTTTGTTGTATTTACAATGTCGAGTCACAAAAAAACATTGTTTTTAACCTTGTCCGCAGTTTAAAGCCATACAGTGTTTCATATTTGCAGTCGAAGAAAAAGTATAGTCTACAACACGTATGGAATATTGTCTATTCCATACTAGTTATAGAATATACTATTTATTAAATACGAAAAAAACTATTTTTTTGGTTTCTGCAACCAGAAATCAGGCAAAGGCTACAACACACTATTTGTGGTTACCAGAAACAAAACTTTAAAAAATATTTTAAATAGATCATGTTGATCTAACCAGATCTATGGTTGCAGTAACCATCAAAATACTTGTTCCGTATGTAACCAGATCATTTGTAACAGTGTTTAAAACTTTTTCATCAGTAAATTCTAGCATTCTTTCTTTCATAGCTCTATCGCAATAAGAAAATCAAAACTAAAATCTTAAATTGAAATTTCGACTATCGAATGCTTTTTATTTCAGTCAAGCACTTCTGGTTATTAAATTTTACCGAGAAACATTTCAGCGAACTTAAAACTTTTTAAATTGCCAGTCCCACAACTTTTGAATGTGTAATTTTTAGTTTTATCAGACCTTCATACAACACGTATGCAGTAAAACTATTTAGCATAAAAATCAATTTTAAACATCAAAACTTTTTTAATTTTAATGCAGAAAATTTACTTGTGGGTACATCCTCAATGTAGATGATATAGTCTGACACACGGTAAGTAAATCTAGGACGAAAGGAGAAGAAAAAAGTCCAAATCAACAAAAAACGCTCCCATTAAAGCGAGTTCAGTGTAAACGTGTGCGTAGTTAGGTTTTATATTCAAGTATAATTTTTTCGGCATTCTTTCGGTAGCTTTAGAACCGTGTGTCAAACAATATGGAGCCCATATCAACCCTAAAGTAATTTTATTAGGTATGTATCCAGGATTAGACCTAGGAAGGTCTCAAGAGATTACAGAAAGGGCTAGACAAAAAAAAGTGTTTTTATTTTTATTGTTGTACGCTGTAAAAGAAAGTTAGTTAGCAAAAGCACCACTGGCGGCGGCACTCTTTGACTTTGATGACAGCCATACTTCAAGCTTGTTTGTTTATTATGTAAACAGGTGGTTGACTCGAAATTCTGTGCAAAAACCTTGACTGGAATTGATTGAAAATAATTGAAGAAGAATATATGGTTTATACCTGTATTATACCTACAAATCTCTCCGACATTTCAAATGCTACATTAGACAAGTTACCATCCAAATCGCGAAAAGTGTACGATTTAGCCTACGAAAAAAATTTAAAATGAGCTAAGGGAACGTTCAAGTATTACGTAACACAAATTTTGATCATTTTGATGCAACACGCAAGTATTTTTTTTTATTATTTATGGTTGCCTATTGACACAACTTTTCAAAACAAATTGAAATAGTGCCGATGTTTTCATAGGATCCTTGCAACTGTTCATCCAAATTACTAAAATTAAAAGATTTGATATACGAAATTAAAAAATCATGAAAGAACCTGGCACACATATAGGGGGGTTCCTGGGCCTCAGTCAAACTGCCTCAAATTTTGATATTTTGTAATTTCGGGGGTAAACATTAAATTAGGAAAATTGCAGCCAAATTAAATGACCAGTTTCGGAGAAAAACGCTTTTAAAAATCCAATTTTATGACAGATTTTTTGACGTATATTAAGGTTATTTTTTACTTACGTAAATATTAACTTAATTAGCCGTTTTAAGTTTAGTAAACTTTATTAATTAAAGAGGTAAGATAAATATTACATAAAAGGCTTTATTATCATTTACTTACATGTGGTTCTATAAAATTTTTAAAACTTTGTGAAACTTCCACATGCTGGCATTTTCCACGTGTTTGCTAATTATCTGCATATTTTCTGTTAGATTTTTGCTTGATTATGTTGAAACACGGTTTGGTACATCGACAAATATTTTATTATTATATATTTTAGATTTTCTTGATATATTTTTTCAAAACAATATCTGATGGTTTACAAATCTTTTATGATATTTTCATATGCAAACATATTATTGAGATTGCCTAGCAACAACTTAATTCATTAGTGAACCCTTTATAGTAATATTTATTAAAAGTTGTTGCAAGGCAATCTCAATAATACATTTTACCTATGAAAATATGATGACAGATTTGTCAAGCCTCAGACGTATTTTTGAAAAAATATATCAAGAAAATCTAAAATATATAATTATAAAATATTTGTCGATGTACCAAACCACGTTTCAACATAATCAAGCAAAAATCTAACAGAAAATATGCAGATAATTAGCAAACACGTGGAAAATGCCAGCATGTGGAAGTTTCACAAAGTTTTAAAAATTTTATAGAACCACATGTAAGTAAATGATAATAAAGCCTTTTATGTAATATTTATCTTACCTGTTCTTTAATTAATAAAGTTTACTGAACTTAAAACGGCTAATTAAGTTAATATTTACGTAAGTAAAAAATAACCTTAATATACGTCAAAAAATCTGTCATAAAATTAGATTTTTAAAAGCGTTTTTCTCCGAAACTGGTCAGTTATTTTGGCTGCAATTTTCCTAATTTAATGTTTACCCCCGAAATTACAAAATATCAAAATTTGAGGCAGTTTGACTGAGGCCCAGGAACCCCCCTATATGTGTGCCAGGTTCTTTAAATTATATAAAATATGTCTAGCTCCTAAGGCCCCGGATTATAATTATTTTTCAACAAATTCACAAACGATTATTCAATTGAAAATTAATTGTATTTATTTTTCAGAGAATATTTAATAAACAAATAAACTGATAAAATTTAAATTAAATAAATATAATTATTTGGCTTCCTTTTAAATTATTTAACCATTTCATTTATGCTAAATAATTATTTTACAATAAATTGTAAATTTTTATCAGAGTTGTCGCTATTCGTTATCCATAATTTTGCTTTTTACAATTATTTCAGCTTATGTTCAATATACTTTATTAAATATTAACAATTTTATTATATGAATTATTATTGAATAATTTTTTTATTCACAAATACCGGGTGTCTCAGCTAACAATAATCAATCGTTGTTTTGCTTTATTATTAAAGCTATAGAAATAAAATTGATAACAGCCAACATTATATTACTATTTACAGTATTATTAATTTGAGCCATTTCGCCTCAATGACTATTTATATCAATAAAAAATCTAAAACAGAAAATTAAATTAAAATGTTCTTAACAGGCGCACCTATTTCTAGATGCGCTGGTAAGATATTGCGTTTAAAATAATACTTATCTGCTATATCTTCTTTACCTAAAAAATATTATTAGTCAATACCTTACCAAAGTTTAAAAATTTTGCCTAAATAAAGAATTTTTAATAAAATTCTTGATAAATCGTTAAAATAATTAAAAAAAGAACGAAAAACTGAATAAAAGTTAACTTCTAACCTTTCGGGATCTAATCTGATCCCGTTTTCAAAGAAAATAATTAGTTTTTGAAAGAATTTTCGCAATATTTGGCTTTATCAATCAAAATATGACAAATGTCAAAATGTGTAATTTCGAGGTAATTGAAACAAAGACACATGTAACAATAAAAAGGTGTAGATTCTAATTATATTACTACATAGGTTTGTTCTTCTTCATTTATTTTCAGGAATTAGCTGCTAAGGCTACTTAACCAACAAACTTCAAATTAAAAATTTTAGACCAAGGTCGCAGAATCTCAGTTCTAGTTTGTATCATTATCTGCTAACCAATAATAACATTGAAACAAAAATTATCAAATCATGCTCAATTTTGTCGTTGCTGGAGAAATTTTCCGCCGGGACATGTTCCTCTTTAACGGTTCAACCGCAAGTTGTTTTTACACTGAAAAAAATGACGTTCTTGGCTCAAAGTAGTCAAAACCCTTGGCAGTTATTCTTTTATCTTAAAAGATGTGTATCTTCAAACAAAAGTATTTATCTTGTCCCAAGAAAAGTGTCGCTTTTGAAATATTTTTAAAATTCTCTTGGACCTTGTGCATTTGAGGCAAAAACCATTTATCTATTTTAAGATTGTTAAAAATTATATAATTTTAGATTCTCTGGCCCAAGAATTTTTTTTTTTCGGTTTAATTACTAATTTTTCAACTATTTGAGATATTTTCAGCGGACATTACTTAAGGTATCATGAACAAATTACGTATTATTTTGGGGAAGGGGTCCAAAAAATCATACCATCCAGGGGGGTCTAAAATCCCTAAAAAATGTATTTTTTGCACAAACCCTAATTTTATTAATTTAAAAATCGTTAAATTCCCAATAACTGGATTTTCTTGAACGAAAATATTACTTTTAACTTTATATATATCATTTTAAACATTGTACCGTAATTAATACGTTCACTGCCAACGGCTAGTTTTGACAGCGGAGCAATGGGTATGGGCAAGGGAAAAATAGAAAGAATTGATTAATGTTGTTAGGGGCGCCAGTTACTTTAGCTTTTACTCCTTTAGGTAAGTAACAACCTAGTGTAAATACTTAAGCTTTTCAGTTTGAGAAAATATAACCTCTAAATAAAATAAGATAATTCATTTGAGAAATTTATTATAAATAAACTTAATGAAAGCACATCAAGTAATGTATTAATATATATAAAAAAAATATGTGTAATTATATTAAGATATAATTAAAGAAATCTTAATAAAAATTACTAAATTCAGAAATCATTCGACTTAAATGTATAAAGAAAACATGAAGTTCAGCAAGCACCAAGAAATGTATGTAAACAACAATCATTTCTTGCAGTGTATAAAAGTCATGCTTAAATTAGAAATCATTTAATCAAAAGTATGATATTTAATAATTAATAAATGAGATTAAATGTTTTAAAAAAAATAAGTACCTAAAAATGAACAAAAGCCAGAAGGGCATATAGTATTAATCAATACTATATCAGATCTGATAAAGTTTACAGTTATAAGAATATTGAAATAAAAGAATTTAAAAATATGAAATATTGCTTTCAAAAGTTTTCAGAATGAGTACTTAGCTGGTTTCTGCAAAATCCATGAGGTATGAATTCCATCGTCTCCATCTGTGCAAGTCTCCCCTATGCTGATGAATTCATTTCTCAAATGAAAGAAAAAAAAATATAGGCTGTCCCATCTACTTTGGAAAAATTATCTTCCAGGATAAAATGTACGATTGAAAATGTTGTCCGGGATTAAATATGCTTTTGAAAATTATGTCCAATATAAAATTGTCTGCTAGACGGTTACATAGAATTTATCTATGCCAAAAATTACAGAACCATGTTCCAACAGAACATCACTCCATGCGGAGAACTTGTATATCAAATATACCAAAATAAACTTCAACCCAAATTAATGTAATTCCATATTAATGGTATAGAAATGGTGAGTAATTAATGGTCTAGTGATTGTGCTTAATTAATGTAGTAATAATGGTGCTTTATGGTGCTTAATTAATGGTAATAATAATGGTGCTAAAACAATAATTATATGTCAGAAATATTCTAAGAAACAGAAAAACTTAACTTACGTCTCATTCTAAGTCTTCGATGTCCATCGAAACGTTATGAATGCATAATTGTAGAAAATATCAGTTATAATATCTTCCGCATTGTTTAAATATTCATTTTCACTAACTTTAAATAAAAATACATGAAGGATTACTTCGATGATTACAGAAAATAAACACTCGTCAAAATGAGACCACCATTGTACAGAGTTCATCAAGAAAGAGCGAAAATCGACCTTATCAACCGGTATGAACCCTTCAGGTGAATAAAATCCTATTTCTGAACTATTAGCGACATCTATGCAAGTCATTATCAACTACAGTTTTACCGTATAGGATTCCTAATAAAGATAACTGAAACGACACCAAAAATAATAACTAATTAAAAGAATGTTTCCTACTAAATCTGTATTAGTAATATCTAACCTCAAAATATTACTCTAAGAAACAAATATAAACAATACTTATTGTTTATCAGCAAAACTAATAAAAATACGAACAGAATACTAAGTGTCCTGTGAACTAAGTATAAACAAAATACTGAATCTAAGTGAGCAGTTCCAGCAAACTATTTTCAACAAATTCTGGATTATCCCGAAGGGATAATCATACACAACTTTCCACAAGAGAGACAAGCTACAGGTGAAAGCCAGTGAAATCCAACCCTCAATAGACTCTGAAACATATAAAAACCAGGTAAGTCCATAGACAAATGCACTATAGAGAAATAAGTCATATGATTCTTTATTATTAAAAATCATATTCTAATTATGTTTTCTTTATGTTATTTTCAGGTAGAACTATGGAATAGAGACTCATATGGTTAGAATTCAGTTCCTGCTACAAAATAGTCCCAGATACAAAATAGTTCTGTACGTACGTAACTATTTATATACAAAATAAACATAAATTATAACGTAAGTAAACGAATAGTTTAATTAACCCTTGCTATATTACAAAGTGACGATTTATGTCGTTACACATGCCCCCTCCAAAAATAATAAAAATATTTAATATACAAAAAATATTTTTATACCAAACTCTATAACTATTTAACTTAAATAGCTAAAATATATACTATATTTTATTTAATAAATCAACAAAAAATACAATACTTTATGTAAATCATTTGAAATACTACTTGATAATTAACAATAGCCAAGCTTGATAACTACGTGTATCATCCGCCTACTCTTATGTAGAACATAATTTTGGGACTTTATCGGTGTGTGTCATAAACAGGTAATTGTCATAATCAGGTAATTGTCATAATCAGGTAATTGTCATAATTAATTTTGTTTTCTTTTTAGCTAAGTTTTATCAAGATAAAAAAATAGAAATAAGACTTGACTACGCGCATCAGAATTCTCTTCTACAAAAAATATATTTATATATTTTTTTTTTTACTATATACAAAAGTTTTGGGTACCCTTTAAATATTTTCAATACATTGATATTTTTTTAAATATCATTCCGAATGATACTAAGAAAATATTCTTATTTAATCAAATCTAGCCAACTGAAATGTCACTATTCGATCCAAAATATTTCTTTAGATCTTTAACATGCCAGTCGCCTCTATGACCATCTGCATTTTCCAAAATATACACTAACTTTGACTTTTTCGCAACAACTTTGCAAAGTATGTACTTTGGAGCAAGTTTTGCAGCAAAACTTTTACTAGCATCTGAGAGTACTTTGTTTCGTCTCCAAACTTTTTCACCTATATCAAAATTTACTTCACGCTTGCGCAAATCATAAGTACGCTTATTACGTTCATAAGCTTCATGTAAATATTTTTTTACATCAACAAAAATCTCTTTAAGATTTCCCAAGTCTTGGCTATACGAGTCTCTGTCACAAGGTTCTAATTTAACACCATCAGTTGATGTCATTTTGCCATAATAAGTTCCTGTGATAGGTACATTCCTCCCAAAATTAAGAAATGCCGGCGTATACCCCGTAACTTCATTTACAGACGTTCGTAAAGCTAGACCTATTTTTGCTAAATTTTTACACCATTCTTTTTGATTATCTTTTATATATGATCTTATAGCAGTAGAAATTGTGCGATGTTGCCTTTCCGTCGGATTATTTTGACTATGGTAAAGTGCATTAAACCAAATTTTCTGTACATTATATTCATCTGCTAATTTTTTAAAAACTTTACCAGCAAATTGTTTTCCATTATCGACAATTAAAAATTGACAGACTCCGTAAACTAAAAAAACTTCATTCTCAATGAATTTACATATTGCATTTGCAGTAGCTTCCCTTAAAGGATGTAATAATGTATACTTTGTAAACCAGTCTGACACAACTAAAAGATAACAAAAACCTTTAGAACTTCTGGGAAATGGTCCCTGCAAATCACATGAAATAACTTGCCACGGATAATTTACTTCTTTTTCACGACCCATCAATCCAAAACGTGCAGAATTACTAACTTTTTGTGATTGACAAATATTACAACATCTTACATACTTTAAAATATCTTTACGCATTTTTGGCCAAAAATATGTTTCTGAAATTCTATGAAAAGTTTTAAAAAATCCCATATGAGAAGCTAATACATCGTCATGACATTCTTTTAGAACTTGTTTACGACATTTTTGAGGCACTAACAATTTCCACTCTATAATATTACTTTTTACTTTTGTCTTGGTCGGTATGAACTTATAAATATTATCATCAATAACTTTAAATTGCGGATATGAATCTGGATTCTTAACAATTTTTTCCCTCAACTGAATATAATATTTATCACTATTATAATCATTTACATTAAAATTAATTAAATTTACATCTGGAAAAATTGATTTTTCTGGTTCTATTCTATCAAAAGCTCTGGATAACCCATCAGCTACTACATTTAATTTACCTCTACGATATACAATATCCATATCATATTGCTGTAATTTTAATGACCATCTAGCCAAGCGACCAGAGGGATCTTTCATATTACTCAAATATTTTAATGAAGAATGATCTGTAATTACTGTGAATTTAACACCTTCAATATATGGTCTAAACCTATCTAAAGCAAACAAAACAGCTAAACATTCCTTTTCACCTACAGAATATTTTATTTCACTACGTGTTAAAGCTCTACTAGCATAAGCTATTACTTTTTCTTGACCATCTTGCGTTTGTGTTAATATGGAACCGAGGCCAACTAAAGAAGCATCACATTGTATAACAAATGGTAAAGAAAAATTGGGACTTGCTAAAGCTGGAGCATTTATTAAAGATTCCTTCAACAATAAAAAAGCTTTTTCTGCATCAGTATTCCAACTAATGGCTTGTTTTTTACCTTTGCCCTTTAAAAGTGAATTTAATGGACTAACAATTGTTGAAAAATTCCTAACAAATCTACGATACCACGAAGCTACACCTAAAAATCGTTTTATTTCTGTACTATTTGTTGGTCTAGGATAGTTTATTATTGCTTCTACTTTTTGCGGATCGGTTCTTAAACCAAAATTATCAATTACAAAACCTAAATACTTAAGTGATTTTCTAAAAAAATTACTTTTTTCAAAATTTATTGTAAGATTAGCAGATTTTAATTTTTCATGTACTATTTGAAGTAATTTAATATGTTCCTCAAAAGTTTTTGATACTATTATAATGTCATCAATATAAACAAATATATTTGGATAAAAGGAGAAAGGAAAAAGTTTATCCATTAATCTTTGCTGACTTTGTGTTCCATTTTTGAGTCCATAACACATTACATTAAATTCAAATAGTCCCCTACCAGGTACGGAAAATGCAGTTTTTTCTTTAGCAGTTTTTGTAAGTGGAATCTGCCAAAAAGCATTTTTTAAATCTATACTTGATATATATTTTGCATCGCCTAATAAACTTAAAATGGAGTCTATCCTTGGTAAAGGATGTGAATCACCTTTTGTAATAGAATTTAATTTACGTCCATCAAAACAAAAACGGTATGTACCATTAGCTTTTTTTACTAATAAAACTGGTGAATTAAAATCAGAATAAGATGGTGAAACTATATCATCTTTTAACATTTTATCTAACTCTTTATGTAAAATTTCTATTAAATAAGGTGACAAAGGATATTGACGCATTTTAAAAGGTTTATTATTTCCTGTATCTATATCATGTTCTATTAAATTTGTTCTACCTATTTTTTCGCTATATAATTCTTTAAATAAACTAACAAATTTATCTGCTATCTTTTTCTGTTCGTCTGTCAAGTCACATAAGCCTACTGAATTATCTTTATTTATATCCTGACTATCACTGTTACTGATCACATTCAAATTATTAATTTTATTATTCCAAGATTCATCAGAAAAATCCAGAGTCATAGAAAACAATTGTAAAAAATTCACACCAAAAATAAAATTTGTTTCCAAAGAAGGAACAACCAAGACTTGTAAAATCTTAACTTCATTATCTACTTTAATAGGTAAATAAACAACACCAGTTACTAACTGTTTAGATTTATCAGCTGTAGTAACATGCGGTATAAGACATTTATCAATTTTTAAATTAAATTTTTCTAAAATTTTAATCGCGTGACCACCAGCCACTGAACAATTTGCACCTGTATCAATCAAAGCTGTTATATTTTTATCAAAAATATTTACTTTAATATATGGACGGTTATCTCTAGGTAATTTAATAAAAGAATTTTTATTAATTACAGACAAACTATACGGTTTATAAAAATTTTTAACTTTATCCAACCAATCTTTCCATTCATTCAAATAAAAGCGTTTATTTGTTTCTGTTACACTTGATTTTTGTAAAGAATTGATATTATTTTTATTATAATAAATGTTTTTACAAAAAGTAGTTTTGTTATCCTTTTTTACCTGACTGTCATTATTATTTTTAGCCTTTTTATTAAGTGAATGCCGACTAAAATCATCCACTTTCCTATTTAGTTTTTTGTACAGGAAGGGCAATTTTTAAAAACTACATCTTTATATCCACATTTATAACAAAACTTTGTTCTTTTAGCTAAACATTTGCTAAAAATATGATTTGGTTGGTTACAGTTATAACAAATTACTTGTCTACTTTTATTATTACTACTATTACTACTATTCTGTGTATTATTAAAGCTTTGATTGGTACTTTGACTAATTTGAGAAACTTGACTACTATTACATACTGAACTTTGACAAGTAGAGGAAGATGGGGTAAGTTTGGACACTGTGGTATTATGACTACAATTACATTTACTACTAAAATTTTGACTTATATCCGAACTTAGGACATTTACTTTATTAACTGTTTTATTTTTTGCCACACTTTTACCTGCTATGCTCTTTTGTTTTAATTGATAAGCTTCATCTATTCTTTTACAACTGTCTTTTAAATCTTCTAAATCATTTATTTCTATAAGTGATAATGGTGTAAAATAATGTGGTAATATTCTTTCTCTAATCGTCTTAAGTCTAGTATATAAACTTGCAGCATGAATTAAACGTTTAAACAAGGTTTCCATAGCACCTATAAAAATTGCGATAGATTCATCGGGATTTTGATATCTAGAACGGATATCATCCCATGTTCTATCATCTATGTTAGCTGGAAGAAAATCTTTTTTTAATGCTTGAATTATTTGAGACCATGAATTTAAATTATCTTTAATTGAGAGAAACCATGACAATGCTGGTTCTTTGAATAAGTCATATGCGGATTTAAATAACATTTCGTCTGTAACATTTCTACTTATTTTCATATATTCAACTTGCTCAATAAAATTTAAAACATTAGACTTTCCATCAAAATTAATATTCCATTTATAAACTGGTACTGATTTTAAATAATCATTATCTTTTTTACTAGAAACATTAGGACTAAACTGTGTATTATTATGTAATGAAATATTATTATTTACTTGAGTAAGATCTGAATTTTTACCAGATTTTTCATAAAGATCTAAAATATCTGCTTCTATTTCTAAACAAGTTGCTTTTGTTATTTCTAAAAATTGAATACGTCTAACTTTATTTTCTTCTACTTCAGGAAAACGTTGCAGACGATTTGTTACATGTACTAAATAAGTTTTTAATTTTCTTAAATCGGCTAAACTATAATCACCATGATATTCTACAATTTCTGAAGATATACTATCTAAAATTCTATTAATATTTTCCACTTCACTGTTAAAATTAAAAGTCGGATCTACATATTTTACTTTAGGATCTTCCCTAGCTATGGCTCTACCTAAAACTTTAATTCTAGATGCTCTATTATTTTTTGCTGTTAAATGTCTTATACGAAGTTCATAATTTACCATTTCTGCAGTCAAAAATCTAATTTCCATTTTATCTAAATCGTCCATTTTGAATAATTATTTTCAAAATTTAAATTCAATTTACTCAAAATATTTATTTTATAATAAAATATTTATACTGTACCACAAATTATTTTTTTTTTTTGTGTACACTGCTCAACAAAGTTTTTGCATACTTTGGAAAATTTCCCAAATATGTCAAAAAAATACTAAATTATTATTTATCTCAATTGGACAAATTAATAATTATAAATAGTCTCCAAAACTACAAAATTAGCTAATATTTATTCATATCCTTCGCATAAATAAATACCCTATTATCCATTTATTTCTATTGAATAAACGATAATTTCCAGAAAAACTGAACCCACGCCAAAATTTCTCTATTCCATGTTATTCCATAAAATTCAGAATAAACATAAAAAACACATATCTGATATATCTTATCAGATTAACTCTAATTTGACTTAATTTTCAACAAAAATTATTTTATTCAACAGTTATATGTAGGTTTTCTCAAAATGAACTTTAAGTTACACTGAAAAAAAATAAGCTTTAGATTTTTACAAAAAATACACTGAGAAAAATGGAGTAAAATTAAAAAAAACAAGTGTTCTATCTATCCAAATACCACGTTCTTGAGCGCCAATATTAGTGTACCGTAATTAATACGTTCACTGCCAACGGCTAGTTTTGACAGCGGAGCAATGGGTATGGGCAAGGGAAAAATAGAAAGAATTGATTAATGTTGTTAGGGGCGCCAGTTACTTTAGCTTTTACTCCTTTAGGTAAGTAACAACCTAGTGTAAATACTTAAGCTTTTCAGTTTGAGAAAATATAACCTCTAAATAAAATAAGATAATTCATTTGAGAAATTTATTATAAATAAACTTAATGAAAGCACATCAAGTAATGTATTAATATATATAAAAAAATATGTGTAATTATATTAAGATATAATTAAAGAAATCTTAATAAAAATTACTAAATTCAGAAATCATTCGACTTAAATGTATAAAGAAAACATGAAGTTCAGCAAGCACCAAGAAATGTATGTAAACAACAATCATTTCTTGCAGTGTATAAAAGTCATGCTTAAATTAGAAATCATTTAATCAAAAGTATGATATTTAATAATTAATAAATGAGATTAAATGTTTTAAAAAAAATAAGTACCTAAAAATGAACAAAAGCCAGAAGGGCATATAGTATTAATCAATACTATATCAGATCTGATAAAGTTTACAGTTATAAGAATATTGAAATAAAAGAATTTAAAAATATGAAATATTGCTTTCAAAAGTTTTCAGAATGAGTACTTAGCTGGTTTCTGCAAAATCCATGAGGTATGAATTCCATCGTCTCCATCTGTGCAAGTCTCCCCTATGCTGATGAATTCATTTCTCAAATGAAAGAAAAAAAAATATAGGCTGTCCCATCTACTTTGGAAAAATTATCTTCCAGGATAAAATGTACGATTGAAAATGTTGTCCGGGATTAAATATGCTTTTGAAAATTATGTCCAATATAAAATTGTCTGCTAGACGGTTACATAGAATTTATCTATGCCAAAAATTACAGAACCATGTTCCAACAGAACATCACTCCATGCGGAGAACTTGTATATCAAATATACCAAAATAAACTTCAACCCAAATTAATGTAATTCCATATTAATGGTATAGAAATGGTGAGTAATTAATGGTCTAGTGATTGTGCTTAATTAATGTAGTAATAATGGTGCTTTATGGTGCTTAATTAATGGTAATAATAATGGTGCTAAAACAATAATTATATGTCAGAAATATTCTAAGAAACAGAAAAACTTAACTTACGTCTCATTCTAAGTCTTCGATGTCCATCGAAACGTTATGAATGCATAATTGTAGAAAATATCAGTTATAATATCTTCCGCATTGTTTAAATATTCATTTTCACTAACTTTAAATAAAAATACATGAAGGATTACTTCGATGATTACAGAAAATAAACACTCGTCAAAATGAGACCACCATTGTACAGAGTTCATCAAGAAAGAGCGAAAATCGACCTTATCAACCGGTATGAACCCTTCAGGTGAATAAAATCCTATTTCTGAACTATTAGCGACATCTATGCAAGTCATTATCAACTACAGTTTTACCGTATAGGATTCCTAATAAAGATAACTGAAACGACACCAAAAATAATAACTAATTAAAAGAATGTTTCCTACTAAATCTGTATTAGTAATATCTAACCTCAAAATATTACTCTAAGAAACAAATATAAACAATACTTATTGTTTATCAGCAAAACTAATAAAAATACGAACAGAATACTAAGTGTCCTGTGAACTAAGTATAAACAAAATACTGAATCTAAGTGAGCAGTTCCAGCAAACTATTTTCAACAAATTCTGGATTATCCCGAAGGGATAATCATACACAACTTTCCACAAGAGAGACAAGCTACAGGTGAAAGCCAGTGAAATCCAACCCTCAATAGACTCTGAAACATATAAAAACCAGGTAAGTCCATAGACAAATGCACTATAGAGAAATAAGTCATATGATTCTTTATTATTAAAAATCATATTCTAATTATGTTTTCTTTATGTTATTTTCAGGTAGAACTATGGAATAGAGACTCATATGGTTAGAATTCAGTTCCTGCTACAAAATAGTCCCAGATACAAAATAGTTCTGTACGTACGTAACTATTTATATACAAAATAAACATAAATTATAACGTAAGTAAACGAATAGTTTAATTAACCCTTGCTATATTACAAAGTGACGATTTATGTCGTTACAACATATATGCCAAAAGATTACCTTAGATAAACATATTTATTGTAATATATTCCAAATATTGACTGTCAGAGACTGATAAAAAGGTAAAAATGCAATTTGTAACATATAAAAGTTTCAATATCAAAATAGATAGGAGAATGACTTTTATAAAATACTCTTCATTGGAATAACTACCGCATATGTCAAATAAAACGCAATTGAGAACATTGTGGATAGAAAATCCGGATAAAAATTGATAAAAATAGTTGGAATAATATTTATGGAATATAATACTAAAGGTTTTTCTACTTAAATTCAATATATAATCGAAATCGTTGATGTTTTAATAGAAAATAATTTGATTTGTTTGGTCAGTGATATATAAGATTATAAGTGTTTGATCCCTTAACGATCAGTGGTTTTGGAATTATTATGAAATATGTTACATTTAAATTTTTACATTTAAAACGTATAAACCAAAAACTAACAATGCTTTTCTTTAGAGTTAATTTGAACTTCTTTTATACTATCCAATTATATTTACACCTATTTCTTCTAACTTATAAACAAAATAATTATAAAATTTATAAATATTAAATGAGTTTAGACTTATTATAAAATAATGATAACATCTTTGTTTAAGAAATAAGATATTATTAAAACCCTTCTATTCACTTCACTTCCCTATATATATATATAGGTATATTTGTCCTCAAATTTGCCAAATGCTTTTTCACTCACTTAGAATAGACTTAGAGAGCTGAAATTTGGTATACATGCTTATCTGCCCTAACAAAATAATTTAATATAAAATTTACCCCCCAGACCACCCCACCCCTAAAATATCAAAAACCTTTTTTTATCCACGTGAGTTAATTTAAAATTAAAATTGGGTTACGTACTCATCCCGTAATAATAAAATTTTACTATAAAAAAAACAACCGTCAACCCCCCCCATCACCCTCTATGCGGCTAAGTTAACTCTGAAGGGCCCTCTCTGTTATACCCACTTAGAATAAACTTAGAGAGCTGAAATTTGGTACACATGCTTTTCTACCCTAACAAAATAATTAAATATAAAATTTACCCCCCAACCCCCCCACCCCTAAAATATCAAAAACCTTTTTTTTATCCACGTGAGTTAATTTAAAATTAAAATTGGGTTACGTACTCATTCCATAATAATAAAATTTTACTATAAAAAAAACAACCGTCAACCCCTCCCCCATCACCCCCCATGCGGCTGAAGGGCCCTCTCTGTTATACCTACTTCAAAAACCCTTTTTTATCCACGTGAGTTAATTTAAAACAAAAATTGGGTTACGTACTCATCCCATCATAATAAAATTTTACTATAATAATTATATACAATTTCAAAAACTTTTCTTATAAATTAACCCCCCCCCAACATAGCACATGCGGCTAAATTAAACTCCTTTTACCCACTTAGACAGCTAAAGTTCGGTACATATGCTTATATCCGGTGACAATATAATTTTACATAAAATCTCTGTTTCACTCCCGGGTTGCTTCACACATTAATAAATTATAACTAAAAACTTGAAAATAAAACTATATAAAAAACAACTTTAAACTTAAAACCCTTCTATTGATTACGTATTATGTATAACTAAAAAGTAGAAAACAAGATATACCAATTTACAAAAACGAATTTTTTAAAAGAAGGGTGTTGGAAATGTTGGCAAAAATAAAGAAAAGTCCAAAACCTTTCTTTTAAAAAATTCGTTTTTGTAAATTGGTATATCTTGTTTTCTACTTTTTAGTTATACATAATACGTAATCAATAGAAGGGTTTTAAGTTTAAAAACTTGTTTTTTATATAGTTATATTTTAATTTTAAAATTATATTTTAAAGAAATATTTAAAAAAAAACTGTTTATGCTATTTTAATAGTTTTACGGTCAGAGGTCCGTCTATAGGCTCGTATAACCATAAACATAAGTTATAAGCCTGGGCACAAGACACATGACGGGTATGACCTCTGAACGGCGCTTTATTTTGATCGGCTTTATGTGAAACAATAGAAATATAATTATATACGATTGCACATAAGCGGCTAAATGGATCATTTTCCATCAAAAATGTTGTCTTTATATAAACAATTACATAGTCCCACAAAAAAAGTTGTTTGTGCTGGAGTTGAGACCCACCTATTCTTATGTATTTGGGGATGCTGAACACGAATCTGCCATAACATTACATGACATGTATATTTAACCTCGTACTATTCTACTTAAATTTAAGAGTAGTCCGAAGACGCAAAAAAGGTGCTCCGAAACGTTACTAAATAGTAAAAAAAACTCGATTGGTTTCATTAACCCTTCTCCCAAAAAAATTTCTATACTAAACATATTTGATTAATTCAAGGTTTTATATAATAAATTTAAAAAAAATTCTAATGTTTTCTTTCTTCTTTTCTAGGTAAGACAAAAATGAAGTAATTTACAAAACTTTCGGTAAAGTATTACTTTTTGTTTCTATCAATTTTACCGGGTCTCCTTTACAATAAAATCGTAAAAAATCCAATCCCATGATTTTTATAAATTAACTTAATATTACTCTCAAATTTTACCTCCAATTTTTATAGTGTAGGTTACTAGGACAGAACGTTGATAATATAATCCTGGTATAATTCGCAGGATAACTTTGTGAAAAAAATCGTCAAAAGCGAGTCAACCACAGAGAGAAAATGCCTATTTTCATGGCTTAATTCCTTTGTATTCCATAATATACTCTTCTCAGTGATTTACGTGGTGTTTGCTGTCTATTGACTGAAAACAAAGGGGATGATTCTACATCATAAAACATGAAAAACCAGCATAGGGCATATCGTCGCCATCCTTACAAAGGGGCTTATCTCAGAATGGATTGATGCAAAATACCGACATATCTATTGATTTGCCAATGACCATGTCACATGTATAAATGTCATTTTGAGATAAGCCTGTTTGTAAGGAAGGCGACGATATGTCCATCAACGAACCCTAAGAGAGTTAGGAACCTTTAAAATTGTACTAGAGGTTTTTAATTAATAGCTCTGATACTATTTGAGCTAGAGCGACAAGGTTTTGCATGTATACTAGTATTAAAAAGGGCAATTAGTTAGCAGTTTTTTTAATCTATCCAGTCGTGCCTACACGGGCAAATGTGTGATACTTTACACATTTTTGCCCTAAAAAAATTTATGTGTATTTATTTTGGATTTTTATAAAAAATATGGATTGATCGATTTATATTAAAACTTAGGGCATTTGAACTCAAACGTAAAATGTTTCGCCAAAATACAAATTTATTTATTAAGATATTACATTCAAATTAAAAATAGTGTATGATACACGGACGAAAACGACGATTACGCTTATCAATCTCGCTCTTCTAGCTCTGGTGGCAGTCTTCGTTATCGCCCCAAAAATGTTATTTTTCTTCAATCGTACTTAAATGTTCATATTTTATAACTGAACACACTAGTTAGAAGTGATCTATTTTTTTACAGTAAAAAATGAGTTCATTGTTGTACGCCGTAAAACAAAGTTAGTTAGAAAAACCACCACTGGCGGCAGCACTCTTTGACTTTGATGACAGCCATACTTCAAACGTGTTTGTTTATTATGTAAACAGGTGGTTGACTCAACATTCTGTGAAAAAACCTTGTGTGAAATTGATTAAAAATGATTCAAGAAGAATATATGGTTTATACACCTACAAATCTCTCCGAAATTGCAAATGCTACATTAGACAAGTCACGATCGAAATAGCGTAAAGTGTACGATTTAGCCTACGAAAAAAAATTAAAATGAGCTAAGGAAGGTTTAAGTTTATTTCGAAAGAGTTTTATTGGCCTATTTTAATAAAAAAACATACTTTATTACTGAATAAATTAAATTCAAAAATTAATATTTAAAAAAAATATATAGGATGCTTGAAGAAAAAATAGTATGTTTTGCTCAGAGGAAATGTGTTTTTTTTACTCGTCTGTAGTTTTCGGACTCCGCTTCGCGTCGTCCGTAAATTCTACAGACTAGTAAAAAAAAGCTTCACTTTTCCTCTTAGTAAAACAATATACTATTTTCATCCTAGTAGCATTATTGTATAAAAATAATTTGTCTAGGGTAATTTTTAACTATTTTATAAATTTGAAAACCATGTATAATATTCTTCCAGCTCTCGTTATGTGAAGAGTATAAAAAAGCGTATTCATCTTTTTTTTTCTGGAAAAAGGAAAACTGGAAACGCCTGGGCAGCATCCGCATGATTTATTTCCAGTGTGCCATTAGTGGATATATCCCAAAAACTTGGCCCGTTAAATGTTTCTGGCCTGGTGGGTTTAGGTTTCGCATCCGTTTTGTTAAATGTACACTACAAAAAATTATTATAAATTCGATATTATTGTTACTTTGTTGCCAGTAATGTTATTTTTAGCAAGACTGAAATTAAAACAAGGATTCGTGCCTTTATAAAAAGTGCGAACAAACCAGTCATTTTTTTAATCATGGAAACCATTATAGCAAAAGAAAATACATATAAGATAACATCTAAAATTGCCTCTGCTGCTTTTCTATCCATATTCATCAATCATTAATAGTTAAATACTGGCCAACTAGTTTTTGGTTGCTGCAACCAGAAATCCGGAAAGGGCAACAACACAAATTGTATTGGTAATCAGAAACAAAACTGGATCTGGTAAACACAACCATTTGTTGCCCTTGATCCGCATTTAATTATTCATATGGTTGCCCCAACCAAAACTATTTTTTCAGTGTTAATATATTGCAAATTCTATTTTTTAAATCTCTTAACTTTTTACAGCGTATTTTTCAATTTTGTTATTCTTTAGAGGCCAAAAGCACTACAGTTTAAATGTACTATACAGGGTGTCCCAAAAACATACCGACAAACTTAAGGGGACAAACATTTTTGTTTAGTAAACATATGTCCACAAATGAGCCATTTGGGCTGTAGAGCAAAAAAAAAATATTTGGGTATTATTTTACAAAAAATGATGTTTTACAATAATTATTGTAAACAACTATAATTGTTCAAAATGTTGGCCATCTGTTGAAATTCACAATCACAAATTTTCAGGACACTCTGTATGGGGTTATAAATCTGTATGGGGCTAGGAAAAATTATTTTATACCTTTTTAGTCCTATTTAGTCCCTGGAGGGTAAGGGTTATAAATAAATTGTATTTTTGTTGCCATAACAATGTTGACCAAATGGCTAGCTTGTAGCTGAGTAGTGAACACTCTGGACTTGTTACCAAGAGGTCCGGTGTTTAATCTGTGTTCAACAAACAACTTTTTCAAAGCAATAGACCCTTTGGTGGCCTGGGTTAGTACCTAAAAAAATTAAATAAAATCGGTATATTTTTAATCTCAGATTTTGATTCCCTATCGATTCATAAAACAATATAATGCGATTTCTACGGCGCGCCATATAAAAATGTCACCACCTAAATTTCCTTGTCTACCCAATATTTTCAGGGATTAAGATCTACGATGCATATAATTTTTATTAAGCTTCCTAAAAAGGTCGATAAATCCTGTCAGGATATCAGATATCAATTTCACTTTAAAGTCACTGGAGTGCCTTACTAACGAAAAACCTATTTTAACAAGAAATAAAACCAAGATTTTCATTTGTTTTAAGAAAAAATACTTAAATATTAATAAAAAAAAGAAGTTAACACAGCAGGTTTTAGGTCAACAGCTCCTTTTCGTAAAAAAAAAATGAAATAAGATTATATGAACTTTTGTGTAAAATCGATTAAGAATTTGTAGGCTAATTAAAGTAATAACCAGAGTTGATACTTTCATTATACAGACATATAATCTTATTCGGCATAGGTATATATTAAACAAACTTACCAAAAATTAGAAATAATTTAAAGTTCCTGTT
>OY294051.1:34867121-34971376 GCA_958510825.1 Brachypterus glaber
TTTCTCTCTTTCTCTCTTTCTCTCTTTCTCTCTTTCTCTCTTTCTCTCTTCTCTCTTCTCTTTTCTCTTTTTCTCTCTTTCTCTTTCCCCCTTTCTCCCTGTCTCTTTACATCTGTCTTTCTATGTTTTTTTCTTTCTTTATTTTTTAAATTTGACCTCTATATAATTAATTTTTCGACGAAACTTTTCTTACTTTTTTAATTATTATGCACAAACATATAACTACCTGAAATAAAAAATTTGTAAAAACAAAATATTTAATGTTATTTACTTAAAATATAATTGTAATTTACCTAAAATATAAATTTTGTATATTTTTTTATAAAAATAAAATGTTCAAAAAAATTGTCTGTAGGAAATCCTTTACATAAAATTAATCTGTTTGAGGATTTGTTTAAAATATCCTGAAATATACAAAAAGCAACATTTCCTGCATATTAATATTTCCTGCAGCGAAATGAACAATCACAACAGAATATTATCCCGTGATAATCCAACCGGTTCATTTTGCCTATAAGAAAGTACATATGTCGGTAACAGATACAAATTACTGCGAAAGGAGCGCCTCCGACACAATGGAACAGACAAATAAGAGCCCTTAGGGAGCGCTGACAACTTACAAGACATTAAGCTTAATTCAGTACAATTTCTTTAGTTGCGTGTTTGTTGATTTAAGGAAGCATTTTTTCATTGTTATACATGATATCCCGAAAAAAAAACAAGAATTTTAGTTTTGTGCTAGTGTTAAAAAGTTTTTAGTTTCCGGCAAAAACAAATCTTCTGTTATACTCTGTGCTTTAAAAATTACAATTTTAAAGTATTTTTACTGAACTTATGACAAGCCGTAAACTGAAGTACTCGACTCCGTCTCAGCAAAACTTCAGTCTCGAAGACTTAGTGCATAATATACAATTTTTTGCTACTAGCTTTAGAACATACTTTATCATGTTTTCAGATTGTGAAATCAATTTTTCTGCACCTATAGTAATAATTTTTTCTCTCCTAGTAGGAGTTTTGTAAACAATTGATTTCTGTCACTTTAGAGGTTTCAGTTCTTTGTGCAATTTTTACTAATTAAACCCAAGAAAATAGCTCGAAATAACTTTGTATTTATTAAATATAATTAATTATAATTATTACCAATTAATACAATAAATAATTATAATTAACTAAATATTATGAAAAAAAAAAAAATAAAAAAAAACTAAATTTTTAAACGTCAGTTCAAAGTATTTATTTGAGCAAACTTGAGAGGCCTCTGGGTGAGCCACAGTCCCGAACAGGGATTTTTTTGCTCATATTCCTGGACTACAATTGTATAAACTGTAACAATGTTTTTGGGACATCCTTTATTTATAAAACATTGTCTTAATTGACTAAAACTTCCTTATCATCTGCAGGGTGTCCAAATTGTCAGTCCTGATTAAGTGATGTCCTGATTTTGGGCACGGTTGGCTAGATTATATAGCAGAAACCCTTCCGGTTTCATGTACAATATACAAATTTACTTAAAAGAAAATAATACCAAGTTAAGAAGGGGATTTTTAGAAGATAATTAATAATAATTATAATTTAATAGGAGGGTAATATTTTTTATCTAAAACACGAGTGAAATAAATGATTTTCGTTCCACGGGAGGGGGGTTAATGGGATAATTACCCCTCCCCCAAGGGTAGAAGTTTTTGCCTAGGACCACTTCGTCGGCCCGCCCCTGTCGGGGGTGACAATAATAATTTATATTTTATAAATTTTAATTAAATCAGCTCTAGAATAAAAGAGGTAGTAGAAAAACTCTAGCTCTAGCAAAATAAACAGATTTACCTAAAAGAAAATAATATCAAAGTTTACACAACTGGAATAGAAGATAATAATAATTATAATTTTATAGAAGGGTAAAATTTTTTATTTAAAATACTAGTGAAATAAAGGGTGCGAGGGTGACAATTTGAGTTTACACTGTTTATGAGGCCATTAGAACCAGAACAGTCTAACGCACTTTGCACTTGTCTGTTTTTTGTTCTTGCTTATTAAATCAAAAAAAAATGCAGGGTGGGTTAGGACATTCTGGGTCTTATAGCCTCATGTCCATAGGCGCCGACTCCGGTGGGGCTCGGGGTCCATGCCCCCCCCCCCTGGAAAATAGCCTACGCTCATAATAGATATTTAAATTCATAAAAAATTTCGCATGTGCCGATAAAATTCTCTTATATTTTTGTAATGTTTCAAATTATAAACCTGGGTACTTTCCTTCATATTCAAAGAAAAATTCGGATTTTTTGCATTTTTGTGAAATATAAACTGTTTTAAAACTAAAATATACCATCTTTGTACAATTTTTCACATTTGTTTTAATTCAAGGGGTGACTACTCTCCGGTCGTAATTATTTCCAGACAGCAAATTTTCATGAAAGGAGCGCGTTTTTCCCGCATAAATCTCAGCGTCTTGTGTAGTTATATATGAGAATTTTTAGGTTTTAACGTCATTATCTCATATCATTAAGCCTTCAAATCTGCCCTATTTGTGACACTTTATTGATTTATTTATCAAAAACAAATAATTAAAGAATGCTTTTGTGTATTTCGGTATAAAATTTATTAATAGCCGAGCCGACTTTCAGCTACCTATGTAGCCATTTTCAAGGCTCTTTTGTCAGGCGTACAAAATCGTCACGATCATACTTAAAATAAACATTAATAATAATAAATAGGACTGCAGTACGTTAACAAAGACATTTAAAATAGAAAATATAAAATTAATTTTGACACGAAAAATTTTTGTGCTGTCAAGACTGGACGGTATAGAAGGGATCTGTGATCATAGATGACAAAAGAGCCTTGAAAATGGCTACATAGGTAGCTGAAAGTCGGCTCGGCTATTAATAAAAAAATTTTAATAATATAATAATAAATCGTTTATTTACGCATATAGCAGTTACAAAGTTATTTATATAATATTCTTATAGCATAATAGGTATAAAATAATAATTAAAAAGAAAAAAATAAGAGTATTATACTCATATAAAACAAAATTACATGCCTAAATGTTGACGTAATTGATTTTTAAACATATTATATGAAGAATTGTAAAAATCAACAGTATTGCATGCTAAATTAACCAATGTTACAATACGGTTCATTGGAGAATTTTCTGCATTAACAGTATTACAGGAGGAAACCTCCAGGAGTGGATAACTTCTCAAGGATCTTGATGGAATTTTAATATTAAACTGACCCAATATAACACTAGATTGAATTGATCCAGCAAGAACCTTAAAGAAAAAACACACATCACTGAAGATTCTTCTATTCTGAAGGGTAGCTTAACCCAAATATTGCCTTGTTTGATTCGTATCCAACAAAATGTTATTCTGAGCAAGTCTGTATCGAACAATACGTAAAAACTTATTCTGTACAATTTCAATTCGCTGAATATGGTTGCCAAAATATGGGGACCAAATGGTGGATCCGTATTCCAGTCTTGATCTTACTAGGGATGAATACAAGATCAATATAGGTCTCTGATTAGAAAAGTCCTTAGTTGTCCTTATACCGAAATACACAAAAGCATTCTTTAATTCCTACAAACGGTATACATTGTCAACCCCAACATTTTATTAAAAACAAATAAGGCAAAAACACGCGATTCTCAACTCAACTGTTATGACAAATTTTTATCAATCAACAGATAAATAAAACTTTTCTTAAAAATATATAAATCATTTTAATATTTTTGTTAAAATAATCTTTTCTAATTTTCAGGTTATCAGTTAGTAAAATCTCTTCTTTTTGTCGTAAAAATTCATCCAAAGCCTTCTTGATAATACTAAATGGTTTTTCTCACTACAGTGCATTTCCTAATTATAAAGGACGTTTTTTAATGAATTTATTATTATAACCCTGTCCTTTTAAAGTGGTTTTATAGTCTTGAATATAATAAAAATTCAGAATGTTAAGAAAAATGGGGCTAAAAAAAAACTATGAAAAACTTTTTAATACGAAAAAATTACCGAGTAAAGAGCTAGTTATCATCAAACTTTTTAACTTTTCATTATAATATGTTTTATGCATTTAAGGAAATGAGTTTTCGGTAAGTTTTCTTGTTATTTTTACAGAAAAATCATATCAGGTATTTAATAACTATGTTTTCCATTTCAAAGAACAATTATTATGTCTTGTATTACAATTACAATTTCTTGATGCGTACTGTACACGTATTGACTATTCACAGCGCCTGCGCTAGAATAGTATTATACGGTAGTTTTGAATTTTCCAAAATTTTCGAAAATCGGCCTAGACAAAAAATTCTGGGATATAAATTTGTTTCATGAAAAAATAAGAAACTTTTTTTTTGTCCTTCCGTCTGTCTGTCCGTCCGTCTGATCTCATGATAACTCAAGAAAGAATAATCCGATTGACTTGAAATTTTCAGGAAAAATCATGAAGCTGAAGTTTGCAACGTTTTTTTGCAACAAAAATGTTAATAGCATATTAAAGTACTAGTTTCATAACATACGTTTTTAGAGCACGATTACAAGTTTAGAAAACAAGCCGTTTGGGGCGAGTTTTCTAAAGTACTAGTGCGCTAAAAACGTGTTATGGAATAAGTGCTTTAATATACTATTTGAATTTTCGATGCAAAAAAAAGTTGCAAACTTCAGCTTCATGAAAAATCAAGTTCTATAAGGGAAAGATCCCTATTGTGTAATCCCCCCAAAAACAAAAAAAATATGGGGGGGTTAAACTTTAAAAAAAATCGAAAAAAGCTGAAAGAAAATTCCGATTAACGTAACTTTTTATGGAGGAGAAAAAATTACTTTTATTATAAGGATCAATTTTACTAATTTTGAAAGTAATCCCTCCCCACCAAAAACAAGAAAGCTATGGGGGGTGAAAAAGTTTTTTTATTGAAAAAACTATCGTTTAATTTTTTTTTTCAATTTATTTTTTTTTTTTTTTCAAAAATATAAAATTTAAAACTTTTTTTTTATTTTTGTTTGAATGTTTTTTATTTTTTCGTTTCTTAAAAAAGGAACAATATCAAGAATAAGATTATTTAAAAAAAAAATTATTTTTTTTTTGTTTTTTTTGTTTTTTTTTCAAGATTTTTTTGTTTTTCGCAAAAAAAAAATTTAAAAAAATTGTTGAAATTTTTTTTTTTATTTCCATTGAATTTTCTGTGAATAGTATAATGAAATGCGTAGCATTACATACCTTTACGGATTGTTTTAAAAGTTATACACCTAAAAAGTAGCCATAAATGTAGTGGCTTCTAAAAAACATAGTAACCTATACCCTGTAGCTAGTTAGATATTGTTCTAGTAAATTTTCTTTTTGAGAGGGAATAAGTAAAGTTTTTGAACTTGGAAATCTCGATCAGACAAAAAAACATAACCTTAATTGAAGAATGTTGTTCCAATTCAGATAAAAGCGAAGAGATGTAGATCTAAAAAGTTTTAATTACGCGTTAATGAAAAAACTTTTTTCCCGAGTGCAGAAAACGTTATAATGTGGTTTCTCGTTTAGTTAATTAATATTCTTATTATTTATTCGTGTAAAATCAACGCGTGTAATTAAAATTATTTTACAAAGCGTCATTTTATTTCAATTTTCTCGTTTTTCTGTTTTAAGTTTTAATTTTTAAAATTTGAAACCAATTTTCACTTTAAAGGGGTTGTTACAATTGAAATCTTTACAGACAGGTTAAAATGAGAGAATCTGCTCTTATTTTTTTTTTTAAGTTAAATAATATTTTAAAACGTCGATTTCATGCTCTTCAAATATTAAAATCTTATGGTCGCTTGAAAAATATCATTAATGGACAGCAGTCCGATACTTTAGGCAACATAAATTTAGGTCTTCAACCAGCTCAAAAAGAAAATTCCCTAAAAATATTATATTTGGATTTTATCACAGTGCAACAAAAAATGTGCATGATATGCAAAATTAATTTAAGAATACATAAAACAGCTTATTAAACACAAAAACAATGTCTGTCAAATTAAGGAGCAGCATTAGTCAATTCCACAGAGAATTGACTAATGCTGGGTTCGACCCACAAAAATAAACATGTTACATGTTTTTTACTGCGAACGACGCTTTTAACCTACAAATTTTTCGACATGGTGTAAAAACCAATTTTTACATTGTAATGTAATATTTATTTTTATGTTGTAAAACGTTCCTGGTCCATAATGTTCAGTTTTATAATATATATGACTACGCTCACATAATTTTTAGGTAAGAAATTTATATATTTTACCTGAAAATGGGATTCAATACAGTCAAAAAATATTTTTTGTTATATATTATCAATATTATTATTATTATTAACAATAGTTGTTATCTTTCAGCTTTGATAAAGCCCCCAAAGAGCGGAGAAATGTTAGCGATATAATAAAGTGACGCATTAAAACCTGCCAAAAAATCCGAGTTTTTACAAACCAGAAAATTAAAAAAAAAAGTCAATATTTTTTAATATTTTTAGCATTTTTTATCCGTGCACTTAAAATTAATTAAATCGCTTTTTCAGTATGAAATATAAGACATCGTTGAACACGTATGTTTGAAATAAAAACATTGTTGTGGTATCTGTCAAACAATCGATATAAATGTAGTTCGATTTAAGAACATATAATATCCTAACGATGTATAATCAATAAGCGATTTTCTCGTTTTCGCATCTTTCTTAATAAGTTTCCAACATTTTCTTTGTGTTGAAAATCGTGTGGCTACACGCAGTGTCGGACTGGTTAAGCATTTTTAGATATATTGTTATAAAAACTTTTTTTTCTTAAAACAGGTTAATCTATGACCCATTATTAAAAAATTAATAAGTAATTTTATGTAACGGTTTCTGATGATAGTTTTATTTTTTCGAAAATGTAAAAATTTAAATTAAACAAACCATATATAAAATAGATCATTCTGTTAAAACATGTGTCTAAAAATGTTGTTTCCAGGATATGTGAAGATTTATTTAAAAATAAAAGTAAAAATTGTCAAACATTTTGAAATAAATTTAATTTTATCCCTAGGGCCCTTATTTTTACTGTTAAAAAAATGTTAGTTATTACGTCATAGAATAATTTGTTTTGAGTAAAAAGTTTATATAAACATAGCCTTAAAACTCTTAGTTTCGGAATTATGGGCTAGTCCTATACTGGTTACACTTAATCTAATCTATGTTCAAATAAATCTCAGAGTATCTCGGTAATCGTTATTGTTCTTTTAACAAATTAAATGATATTAACTTGATTGTGTTTATTACAGCACTCCGAGCTGGTGGAAATCGAACCTTAAAGATTATTTATTGACCCATTTATTAGTTTTCTAGAAAATAACTTATTGTGTACGCGATTGGAAACTAAAAAGTTTTGGTTTATGAATTTTCATCCAGGCACAGATTTTTGTGTGGGTGATCTATAAAATTTCGGTCTAGATTTATTCAGAATGACCAGTGTTTCATGATTTTTTAATGCTTTTTTAATAATCAACCCTTACCGTTAGTGCAGGTTGGCAAATTTTGTTTTGGTTTATCGAAAGCAAATTTGCTTGGATATTTCTTCGAAGGCTCGAGAACAATTTCCTTAAAGTAAAAGTATTTTTGATATGTCAAAAAAATTATCTAATAATTCAAATTACACGAAGCATAATTTGGTGGGCTAGTACATAATATCCGATATATTTTATTTATTTATTTATTTTATTATTTATGTATTATTATTTGTTTATTGTTATTCATGGGACCTTATCAATGATTTAGAGTAAAGGATTTCGCATTGACCTTCTGTGTATACAAATTTTTGGTTTCAACCTGATGTCAATCTTTATATTTTTTCTTACTCACACTCATAATCTGTCACATCCACCATTTTGTACGTAATTTTTAAATCGTAAGACCGTTAAAATTAGTAATTTCTAGGCACTTTTTGTTATGGATGGTAACATATCCAATCCCAATCTGGTAATTTAAATAACAACAATAGCGACAAATAAGATTCAAAATGGATGTATATACAGCCTGTTCCAGAACTCGCGTACCGAAATTTGAGGGTATATTAAAAACCCTCTGGAAAATATGAAAAAAATTTAAAAAAAAATCCATCTTCAATACTAATTAAAAAGGAAGCTATTTAATCTGACCAATCCTGTTGCTGATGTTAAATTACCTAAAAATTAGTTTTTCCCTACTTATTAGTAACTATGGTTGCATTTTAATGGTTGACTCGTGCATTGTTTAAGACTTTCAACTTTAGAATCTTTTTAGGTTATTATATTTTGACAAAACCGACAGAGGCTATCAAATATTCTATTTTTATAGGGTCACTCCATCCGGCGGTGGTTTTATGATACCCGTCTTAGACGGCAGCAACAAACTGCCGCTGCAACTCCATTCAGCGCGCTGAATGTAGTGTTTTTTTTATTAGAAACTCAGATCTTTTAATTGATTTACTGGCTATAAATTCTTAATACAAATTAATATAATAAAAATACAATAACTAAATTTTATTTATTTATTTCAAAGTAATGAACATAGGAAAAATTTTCTTGATGTTTCTGCAACAGCCATGTGCAAAATTCGACTCGTAAAGGATAGTCCTCCGGTGTCAAGCATTGTACTCGAGTGTAATGAAAGGGATGCATTTTTTCATCTTTTAGAATTCGTTGAACAGAGGTCTTAGACATATCAAGATTTCTAGCCACGATACTAAGCCTTGTTTCAGGTTCTTCTTCAAAAGCCTGAATGACCGCTTTTTCATTATCAACAGTTCTTGCAGTTCGCGGAGCGCCTCCAATCTCTTTTTTGTTTGGAGTTAAATTTCCAGAATTTCTTGCCCTTTGCACCAATCTTAAAATAACATTTCTGCTAGGATGTTCTCTATTGGGAAAACGAATAGAATATTCTACAGATGTAGCTGAAGCACTCCGGCAACACTCGCCATATAAAATTAGCATTTCGCAATACTCTTCTGAAGTAAACATCATGAAAGTTTTGATATTTTTTTATGACATTAATAAATATTTATATCACATTAATCACCATGTCGACCTACAGAATATGTACCTGCAATAATTAAATTTGCTTCCATAGCTACAAATTCAACCTTTAATGGTAATTTATAATCAGCAACAGTATTGGTCCACTTAAAGCGTTCTTATTTTTGAATTGAACGAAGATGGATTTTTTTTGACATTTTTTTCATATTTTCCAGAGGGTTTTTAATATACCCTCAAATTTCGGTACGCGAGTTCTGGAACAGGCTGTATATATATAGCGAGTGACTAATAATTAGTCACTCGCGCAGAATTAAATCCGTATTCTTTTCTAGAAACCATTGGACCTTATTATAATTGGTGTAACAGTACCAATAGTTTAGAGGAAGAGATGGCGCACTGGCCTTTTGCCGAAACAAATTTTTGGTTCTACCCATATAGCAGCCATAATGCTATATCTGTCATATGCACCAATTTTTAAAACTATTTTTAAATCGTAAAACCGTTAAAATTTGTAGGGGCTTTTGTTATAGTTGGTAGTAAAAAATCCAATTCCAATATGGCAATTTAAATTTCGCGCTACAAATAAGATTCAAAATGGATGCCAACTATGTGAGTCACTAGCGGAAAACTGAAGCCTTATTTCTTCCCCTAAATCAGTGGACTTTTTTTTCGTAATTTTTTTATAAAAATGTCTGGCGGGAGTAAAATATATGCTTTTTCCATATTCCGTGTAACGTTTTTGTTACATTATTAATAATAAATTAACGTTGGGCAAATAATAAATTTTTAGTAGATTTTAATTAGATACTAAGTTTAATTTCCGTTTTGTGCTTAAACTGCGTTAACTTCCTTCTGCTTAATTTGAGGCACGGCCTACCATTACATTAGACAAATACTTTTGGGTCTCATAGGGACCTAGGATTAATTAAATATGAGTATATATAGAGCATACACACGCCCATATATGTTACATTAACATTTTATTTATTCAAAAGGTAATACGCTTTTTTGTTCTTAATTGAGTAGTGATAGCTAACTAGCTAGTTTAATTTATACACTAGTGAATAGGATGTTGGTCTAAAACTATAGTAAATTCAACTTCAAGATGCAGTGGAGGTAAACAAAAGAATCGCGCACCACGGCAGTGGGCGCCTGGTTTTATTGGTTAAGACACTCGAATGTTGCGAGAGTAGGGATGTAGAAAGTTAAACGGGAGCGACGAAGCGTACCATGCATTGCAATAGACCATCATATAGAAGTTCCCTTGTTTTGAGTCCTACCCTGTCACTAAATCCGTTCTATTCACATGCGTTTGTTTACACCCACTGAATCTTGAAATTGAATATACTATAGAACAGAATAATCAAACCTTACAAATATTGTAGGCCTACTCTTCTTTTTCTTTTTCTCCTTATTTTGCTCCTTCTCCATCTTCCCCTTCTTCTCCTTCTTCTTTTTTCTTGTTCCTTTTCTACTTTTTCGATTTACTAAATCAATATTTGAAAATTTATTATGCAGAACACACAGAACATATCTAGCGGCTTAAAAGTTTGAATATACGCAAGCATGTTAGGACTACGTCCCAAATGCAACTCGGTCTTTCGCGCTGTTGCCAAATTGTGCAGATATATTAAATATTTGGTTTTCGGTTATTTTGGTGTTGCAAAAAACACCAAAACAACCAAACACCAAAGCAAAAGAAACACAAAAACGACCTAAAACCAAATATAAATTAAATTGCACAATTTGGCAACAGCGCGAAAGACCGAGTTGGATGTGGGACGTAGACGTTAGTGCATGTTAGGTACCTAAATTAAAATATTTGCTTGATTTAAGTTGAATACGTATCCTATTTAGACCAAACTCGAATACGTAAAGGTGATTAGCTCGAATAATAAGAATTCTTGTATTCAGTTTGAAAGAAGCTTAAATGAAATATGGCTAGTAGATATTTATATAGTCTTTAAAATATATGTTTATATTAAGCATTTTTATACTTACAAAAATTATTTTAAAGATTGAGAAACCTCAGAATGCTGGCCTATTAAAACTTGGTCATCGATATATTCCCTATTTGAATGACGTCATGATTTTTTCATTCATCACACATTAATATGTATCTCGGTCGTTTGGTCGTACAGCCGAATAAGCATTTTGAAAAATAGGCCCTTAATGAAAAAGGGCGGTCCATTGTGCCACCCCAACGGCCACAATTTGTGATCCCTCAGAAGAAAAATCGGATATGCTAGGGAAATGCGTAATTTTAGTGAAAAAATAAATGAGAAGGTTTCTATTAAAATGTGAATAAGAAGCAATATAGTGCTTAGAAAATACACTGTAAAAAATATTTGCTGAGATTTCATTACCAGCTGTACTAGAATTTGTACTAGAATCTATACTAGAATCTTACTAGAATTTCAAAAGAACAGTAAAATTCGCTGAAATTCTTACAGTAATTTTAAAATGATATTGTTATTAAAAACTTGATTTTAGGATATTACGTCGTCATCGTAAATTTAAGGAAACAATTTACAGATTCAGTTATATTTATAGCAAATTAAACAGTAAAAAGTTCGGTTTAAATCATATTATTTTTATAATTTAATCTTAATATATATTTTTGTTTTTTTATTTTTTTGGTCTTTAGGAAAACTCCTCTTTAACCAGATACAGTTTATTTATTTTTCAATATACATTATAATATTCGATAAAGACAACACACAACAACCATGCCCTGAGTGGCATACGAACCCACGATCCCTAGCACCGAAGCCAGATGTGCTATCCACTAGACTGCCGAGACCGGAAATCTTAATATTACTCTCCAATTTACCCACAATTTTTCACAGTACTATTCCTAACCAAACTATACTTACCTGTTTTATAAATAGAGGTACCAAATTTAAGGGGTGATTCTACATCAAAGAATATAAAAATGAAATAAGTCCCAAGGGTCAGTCTCAAATTTAGTACCTCTTTTTGTTAAAAACCCCGTATTTTTTAGAAAAAAAATATCTAAAAATTACACGGTAATAGAGAAATTAAGATTTCTTGTTTTAATCTGATTTAAATTATGAGTCATTTTAAATTTGGTGCCATATGAGAATGCAGATAAAATAAGTAGGGATAGAGTAACAAACGAGAACGCATTGGATACAATTAATGAAGAAGCCTACCTTATGAAAAGGGCTAGTTTGGAGAAAGGACCAAATGGTGAATTGTTATATTTACTCATACTCAATCCAGATAATTTAAAAATGATCATAAAATTCAAGTCTGCTTTTCAAAACGAAAAACCAGAATCAAGTTTTCAAGAATAAAGACAATAAAGACAAGAATTATTTTTTAAGAAACAAAACTTCTTGATTTCTACAGGGTTATTCTTTTAAATGGCACACCCCCCGTAACGGAATGAGATATAAACTTCAAATGTTGAATATTTATATCACACAATAAACATTGTCACTTGCCATATTTTTCAATTTTTTATTCGGTAAGGCGGCGCCAGGGGGACATTGGGGGACAATATTTTAAATAGAACCCTAGGTCTTGTGATATGTAATTTTAAAGAGCTTAAAATTATCTATTTAACTGTATAACTATTTATTTTTTAATATATTTTTTTCTTCAAAGAATCAAATTTTTAATATTTTGTGCATAAATATTGAAAATTTTAAATGAAAATGATAAATATTTTTAAAAATATTGAAAATTTCATGAATGTTGAAGAAAAAAAAATCTTCAAAAATAATATTAAAAAATAAATATTTACAGGGTTCAATATAGAATTTTAAGCTCTTTAAAATTATGTATCACAAGACCTAGGGTGCCATTTAAAAAGTCCTTTTTAAAATAATAACCCTGTATATACCGTGCGATTATAAAATGCAAGAAAGCTGTGTGCGTTTTGCTGGTCACCGAGCTGTTGTACGTAGCAATCACATGGGCTTGTCGCGCACAACTCTAACAGAGGCGTGGCTTCAAATGAAGAGTATTTTCTTTTCAAACTGTTCGGCACTTTATAATCGCACTGTATAGTAGAAACCTTTGTTGCGACTATTTTTTTGTATTTAGGTTTTTTAATTTTCCTTTAAGTTTTTATGGGATTACTGTGTATGCATTATATCCCAAATATTATATGACTTATTGTCATTCAACCATTACTGTTTTATTCAACTTGTAGAATATACGGGATACTACACAATATGTGTAATATTTATTTTATAACATGAAATGTTTATGTACGATTTTTGTATTCTTTGCTTACATTGTTCATGTATAGTCCAGTTTTATTTAATACTAAAAATGGCAATGTAGTAGGTAGTGCTTTGTACAAGACAAGGTTGTAAATAATATCAAATTTGGTGGCAAGTTATTATTTTTTCTTTCAGTTTTTGTTGCTATAAAGAAGGAAATAAAAGGGCGTTTAATTATAAAACTTATATGCCAAACATCAATGCAATTCAAATACATAGTGATTCGGAAAATGGTTACAATAAAAACATATAATATATAAAAAATAGTTCTAAATATAACGGAAGTTTAAACGCCAGTACCAGTCTTTTAAGTAATATGTCCTGAGATTACAAAATCCTGAGATCCTGAGATCTTCCTGCTCAGAACTTAGTTGTTTTCTAAAAATATTATATCAACTAGGTAAAAAATCTATAATTCAAATCCTGCATATACAGGGTGTTTCAAAGAAAAGGTACTAAACATAGGGTTCGGATTTCAAATTTTAAAAAATAAACTTACGTACAAAAATGTCTCAAATCGTTTAAGAGTTATTAAGCAAGAACTAAGTTTTTAGACCCATCTTTATGATTATAACCTATAGCTCCCTTAGGAATTATTTCCAGGCCCATGTTAATGAGATTTCTTTTCCTATTTTTTGATGAATTAGCACTTGAAGTTTAGGAAAACACTGTATATGGATTGGATTAGAAAGGATGAAATGCTGCATCAAACAGAATATAATAATGAAAATTTTCAGAGGTTAGGACAAACTATTATAACAAACAGTTTTGCCTCAAAACTTTTTGCATAAAACAAAACTTCAAAGGAAAAATTTTGCTGCAAAATAATTCGTAAACTCGTTAATTTTAACTTATTTTAGGTCATTTTTAATGACCATTATACCCTTAGAAAATGTTTAAACGAAAATTATAATTATAATAATTATATGCAATTTAAAAATAAACGTGCATTTAATGTGTTTAATATGTGTTACACTTAAGGGTAAAGACACCTTACGCATATTATTATATAATTATCATTTCTAAACTTTTTTTTTTGAAAAAAAGAACAGTCGGTTAAACCCTTTTTTTATTTCTTCGTCTATTAAAAAACAATTATCGTAATAACATTAAATATGTGAGTCGATTTTTTTTAATTATTATATGCACGCGTCAAAAATCATGATTAATAACCATATTTTGGGCGTCCATCTGCAAAAGGCCAGATTTGTCAGTATGGAGCATACTCCCAAACATATTTACCAACGATCAAAATATGTTTGGTTCCAATTAATTAATAACATTTTATTTGAATGGTTTTGAAGTTTATAACGTTTTAATCTAAAGTTAACTTACTTCAAATTGGAAGCTAAATAGTTTTTGTGACCAATTTAAAATGGTTTATAATGAACTCTAAAGTTACACGATAAACTTGTTTAAAATCTGGAGAATACATTGGCGATACATATCACACAAACATTTTATAATGTTTCTGCATTAAAACAAACATATTTGTTTTTTCTATTTGAATTCATGAACCTGTTTGTTAAATTTAAAAAAATTAAATTTTAACCCATATACGGGTAAGTAAACTTACAAAATTATTTTTTATTTATTTATTTATATTAACATCCAACAGATAACCTAATTATAGGATGAGTCATGATTAAGAACTCCAGTACGATACTTAAAACAATTCAAAGAAAAAACATAGTACAAAAATAAGAATTTGATATTAACATTAGATTTCAGAAAAAAAAAAGAAAAAAACTTAAAATTAATTTAATTGGCGAAAAACATATTGAATTCGGTTAATTGAACAAGAGAAAATATCAGCCTCTAACTGAATTTTGTGGTAATTATTACACATAGAATAAATAGGTGAGTTATTAAGCAAGTTGGTTCTAGGTTTAGCCATATAAAAAGTATTTATTAAGCGTGTATTAGAAGGGACATGAAAATTTAACAACTGTAATAAAGCAGGGCAGTCTATGTTATTTCGCAGCAATTTATGCAGAAAGACAACAGATGAAAGTGCACGCCTATCTTCCAAGCTTAAAACATTAAACCTATCCAACAGCAGGTTATTCTCAATACCTGTATGAGGATAAACACCATCCAGTTTAAAACTGACAAACTTTAAAAATCTTCTCAAAATTTTATCAACATTTTCAATTTGATATTTGTACTGAGGGTTCCAGATTAAGTTGGCATACTCAAGTTTGGGTAGAACGAAAGAATTAAAGAGTGTGAATAAAACCGTTTTGTCCCTGAAACCGTAAGAGTTTCTTATTACAAATCCAAGATATAACGACAGACGAGTCCCTTTTCTCACGGACTCCCATATTTGTGCATCAAATGTCTTTTTGGTTAATAATAGTTGATATGGTGGAGTAATTTACCCCACGTGCCCGATGACATGTGCCAGTGGTAAAATTAATTACAATTTTTCGACAGGAACACTACTTACATACTTACCTATACCGGCAGTGTAACGGTTGACTGGGCATTGCCAACCCTAATATTTTCTTATTTTTTCATGTATATTGTGATACTAAAAATTTTAAAATTGAATGAAGTTAATTCAAAATTAGTAGAGATACTGAACAGCAATTATATGACTAACCTGCTAAAATTTTACTTTGCCTGAAAAACAATTAAAAAAGCAATCCTCAATCACAAACAGATAAACAAAAACAAAGCTAAATAAACTAAAAAGTAATCGAGCAAGATTCAAAGATAGTGTGATAATTGAAAGATCAAAGAAAAAAACATCCATAGAACATCCATACGACATACACAGGGGGTTAAAACAACCCGCTTGATTATTAAAATTGAATGCTAATCTAATGTAGTCTAATGCTGTAATTATATCTAGGGATTTGTACCAGAAATGAGGGTGCAACAACCCCAAAATATGAGTGTATTAGTCATTGATATGCTAAATTCTTACTTGAAGGAATTATGTAAATTGATGTGCTTTTAAGAATTCGTCTATAATTTATAATTTATGACTTAAATATATTAAACATAAGCAACAAATAATTCTACAATAATACAGTGTGTCCTATAAATAAATAAATTCTTAATCAAAGGAGAAAGTCTAGAGTCGATGCAATAAAGACATGGTCTACTTCATTTTGCAACATACTGCATTTTTTCAAAATATATATTGCTTTAACACATTGACTGCCATGTGAATGAAATAGTGTATACGCTAGTTGGGTCCAGTGCGCCACGTGTATGTTTTATATACTTCAGAAGAACGCTTGGCATGGGTTTCTTATGGCTGGTTGGGCTATCGTGAAATTACATGGCTAAAAATCAAAGAACTTTTAACTCAAGAAGTTATTTCAGACCAATGTTTATGAAGGTGTCATCTTTTTATTTATTTGTTTACATAAACGTACGCGATACTGCTTCTGGTGTAAACATAAGTATCGCTAGTTTTGACCATCTGGTGACCAGAGCGATGTTGCGTAATTTTCACTTTATCATTATGATAAATCTTTATACCTACATTAAAATTTTAAAAACTACTATACTACGACACTATAGTTATGTTTGATAATGTAATGTAATTAAATTTATTAAAATTAAACTACTAGTTCATATAAAATTCAAATAAAACTAATATTTCTTAAAATTTACAATAAAATATCGCAGGTGTTTCCACCGGCAACACTGTATTGCTTGACAAAGTTTACGACATTAGACTGTGAGTTTACACATTCTTTCGCTCTCTTTACGCGTACTAAGTGTAAACAATAGTCACTCCCCACCAGCCCTTCGCCGTAGTTGGTTCACGCTTCAAACAAAGCATACGGTAGATTTTGTAAAAAAAAATTACAGAGGAAAAGGATTTCAAAAGAAAAACATATTTAAAAATTATTTAAAAAAAAGTGTCATGGCTTGTTGCACCCTTCTCCGAAAATGGCCGTGGCAGTTAACGTGTTAAATAACATTCAAATAAAAAGACTTTTACTTAATTCATGGATCATCCAAATCCGTATAGCAGTTTTCGCAATATTTAAATTTAAATATGAAGAATTTTTTCTGTGGACAACTTTAATTGCGCTGAAGTTTACATGTAACATGTAACAAAATGGTCTTGATCAACAATATAATATATAATACGAAAAATTCAATAAAATTCTTTCCAATAATTGTCGGAAATAGAAATTAGAAATGCTCCATAAAAATCACCATTTTTTGAATGAAATCATGTTTATCTATTTTTTATTATTTAATTTCTTGGAATATTCTTTCAAATCGGAAATCGTTAGTTTAACCATTGGATATAAAAGAAAATTACCCCTTAAATTTTCCCCAAATTGTTCCTTTGTCACAGTTTCACAATGGAACTATAATAGGAATGTGATTTCTACGGGTCTTCGTATTACGGACGAAAATTAAATTAAAATTTGAATAGATTTAATCGACGTAAAATCTATTAGGCCATAGTTTTATACAGTAAAAATTAGGTGAAAATGGTAAAAAATAAATTTAAAAAAATTAAAAAGTTTGGAAAAAAAATTATAATCAGCAAAATAAAAAACAAAAACAAAAAAATAAATAAAAAAAATATTTTTATATTATTTTTTATCCACTCCGAGTTTAGCTATAAAGAAAAGTCCAAACCAAGAACTTTGGGTAAGATACCCCCCAAATTTTTTCTTAGCTTAGGGCTAAACCACTACAAAACATTTGTAACCGGACTTTCGAGATGATGTATTAGGTATCTTATCGACATAATACCTATATTACCGACATTTTTGAGAAAAAAATCTATGATTTTTGAGCTTGGGTAAGTTTTTTGAGGTTTCTGACAAATCTTCGAAATCTTTCCGAAACCTATAGAGATTTTGGTGATTTTGGCTGAGATTTTTAAGATTTTTGTTAGGCTTCCGAAAATCTGTACTCGGACTTGGTTCACCCCTCGCTCAAGGTGTTCTTGAGTTATCCTACTCAGAAATGTTCCCGTAAAGACCGATAGACAGATTTTTGTTCGCAGAAACCAGCCCTTAATAACTTTTTTTTTGTTTGAGAAATAAATATTGTATGTATAATGTTATCCTTCCTTAAAAAGTTAAAATTGTCATTAGAAAATGTGGATAATTAATAGGATCATCAATACAGTCGTTAATAAAATGACAATATACCATCCGATATTTTTTGAAAATTCTCTGCTTAAAAGCTAAAATTAGTATGCTTTCAAATTAAAAATTACTATAATTTCATTTTCACATTAGCTTGCAGATTTATGAGTCATATTTTTCCTGAAAACACACATTTTGGTGACAAATGTTCGTGTATTTATACCCTAAGGCATAACATTCAAAAACTTTAACCCGAGCGCAAATATATACCGTTCTTAAAATGCCCCCAACGGACTGTATTTCCTGCAGGATTTCGCAGGAATATTACTCATATTTTATGACCAACATAGCACTTTTCAGTCGAATATCGGTAAAATAAGGAATAAGTGCCATATAGTTTACAAGGTCCCAAAAACCTTAGAACTTCTACTTCTAATTTAATTTATTTATTCATATGCTTTACAATAAAACAATTGTTTGCAATATATATAGAACAATAAAACATAAATACATAAAAATTAAATATAAAATTAACAATATAGTAAATAATAACAATATAATAAATATAATATTTAATATAAAAGATTAAAGGGAGAAATCGCTAATTTCTAGTTTTTTCTCTAAAAATTCCTCAATTGAATAAAATGGATTGACAGTGAAAAATGTTTTTAACTTTTTTTTAAATTTTGATTTATTTAAGGCTTTAATATATGGCGGTAATTTGTTATATAAAAGGGGACCATAATAATTATTGCAGTTTCTGCTAGACTCAAGTCGGAGAAATGGTAATCTTAGTTTCTGCATGTTCCGCGTATTGTTATCCTCATATGTGGCAAGTCTACATCTAGTCATACATATAGATTCATATATAAGTAAACTCGGAAAAGTTAGAAGTTCTAATAATTTAAATTTATCTCTTACACCATCTCTATATTTACTTCCAGACATTATTCTTACCACTCTTCTTTGAAGACCAAAAACACGCGAAGCATGAGAGCTAAAACCCCATATTGTTAAACCATGCCGAATATGAGATAGAAATAATAAATGGTAAGCGTTGATTAATATATTAAATGGTATGATGTCTAATAGGTTTCTTATTAAAAATATTGATGAATTTAATTTTTTTGCTAAAGCATCAACATGCGGCATCCAGGTTAACTTCTGATCTAGATATAAACCCAAAAATTTTGGATTATCTTTAGTTTGAGTTAAAATATATGGTCATGCCCAAAAAAGTTGTTTGGTACAGCAAAATAGTTATTTATGGTACTAGTGGGTAAAGTAAGATATTTCCCATGAGAAGATTAACCTGGCGTCAGCCAAGCAGGTTAATTTTCGAGAGGGCAATATCGGTTTACCCATGAGTAAACCATACAAGGTTTTATCCAATAAATAGCTTAGGAATTAATATTTTTATTAAAAATTTTAATGACATTTACAAGAAAATAATTTGACAAGTGACAGTTGAGTGGGTAAAATAAATAATTATCCACTCAATAAAGTAAAAGCCACGCGGGGGTTATTATTGAGTTTATATATTTAAAATAAAGCTGGTAATTGTCTTATTATCTGTATGTATTGAATAAAGGAATTATTATAAAAAAAATATTGTGCTCCTTTATTATTTATTTTAAATTCGACTTTGGTACCATGTTAATTGAATTTAAAAAAGTCATCTTTAAAATTATATTTACTCTAATAAATTTACAGTATTAAAATAAATGGAATTTAATGCATTTTGTCAAATATTAATATATTATGAAGAATCCTATATTAAAATATTCAGTAAAGTGGTTAATCATATGATTAATATATTATATTAAAGTGCATTCGAGATAACTGGCATATATAATACAAATTCTTGGAGCGTTATGCAATCCATATTTTCGTCGTTTATTGGCGACCCTTATGGAAGCGTCAATATGCAATAAAACCTCCACAGGAGGTGCATACGGGAGATTCCATAGAACTTTACCTCCGCTTTGGTAGATTTACAGTTTAACTACGCTGATGAAAAAAATTTAAACAGTCGACCTTGTAAACCTGAATTGACACGGAATCGTGTTAAATTGTGCAAAATTGTGTAATTTTAACTTAGTTTTTCCTAAATTTTACACAATTTTACATATTTAAAAAAAAATGTGAAAAAAACAAGGTCAAAAGTTTTGATTTTTACAAGATACAAGATACAAGATTTTATTGGCGTCTAACCATACGGAAGTCATAAATAAAAATATAAATTGAATTAACAAAACATGTAAAAAATTAATATTATTACAGGACAAAAACTCGTCTACACTGTAAAATGCTTTTGATATTAAAAATTTTTTTAACCTCCTTTTAAAACTATTCAAAGGAATATGTAGTAAACTTACAGGTAATTTATTTAAAAACTTCGGTCCATAAAAGTTTATTCCGTTTCTACTAGATTTAAGTCTTAAATAATTTGTTCTTATTTCTCTTGACTGACGTGTACGATGATAATGTACATCTTGACCAGTAATATAGTGTGTCTGATTTTTAAAAACATGAAGAAGACAAGTTTATATATATAGCGATGGAAAAGTCAACAATTCTAAATTAATAAAACATTGTTTTACATCATCGCGATATCCTAAATTGCTAATTATCCTTATAACCTTTCTTTGCAAACCAAAAACCCTGATGGCACCAAAGGCATGTCCCCAATTTATCAGACCATATTGTATATTTGAGCAAATTAATGCATGATATGCAGTTTTTAAGATGTTTTGTGTAACAATACCACTAAGGCATCTAATTACAAATATGTTCTTTGATATTTTTTTTGATAAAAAGTCCACATGATAATCCCAAGACCATTTGGCCTCAAGGTATAGACCAAGAAACTTGGCATACTCCGGGTTTACAAATCCGTGTAAGGGCCTATGTGTAAAAATCATGTTTAATGTTTTATTTGTGTTAAGAGCAAGCGAATTTGAACTAAACCAATTTTGGACGAGCATATGCTGCTGAAGCAAGTCTAAATTAAGATTTTTTTGAAAAAACTTTGTGTCATCGGCGAAAAGAATGGACAGTGCATCTCCCACGCCTAAATAAATGTCATTGACAAAAATTTTTTCGTCGATGATTTTAATACATTGGCACTAAGTGCCGATGTAAATAGTCTCTGTCAGACCCAATGGGTGCCATCCATAATTATGGATTCACCCAGCCGTATTACACATACATAACGCCATAACTTCAATAAACAGATGTCACTTTTGGCTTGATTATTTTTCTATGGATTGCGCCCCGTGAACTCTGCACGAGTCTTGATTCGAAAACACCCTATAAACTTTATATGAATAGCAATAAATATTTTTTTAACGATTAGGCATCCTGTCAATGCCTTGTTGTACATTTATACTACAGGGGACTTTGCAATATTCCTCTTTTATTAGAATTTTAAAGTATCATGTAAAATAAACAAATTTTTTATTTTTTTAAACTAATTTATTATGTATAAGCTGGCAATAGTTTTTAACTTTACCAAAGCATTGGACACAGTCAATATAAATCTATGTTGCATTTACCAATTTGTAATTGATGATACTAAAGAAAAATGTGCAATAATTTAATTAAAAAACTAGATTTTGCATTTAACTAGTATAATTTTAAGGGGTTTATCTCCTAAAATTTGCTTTTATTATGACAGAATGTCCACCCAATGGCATACAGCTGCATCTATTATATGCCCCAGAGGCTCTAAGTTGGCAAGATCACGGTCCCTTAACATGACAAGCCCCAAGCCTTTCAACTGGTAACTCGGCAGAAAATAGTAAGTAATTATTAATTACTAATTAATACTAATAATCCCTTAATCTAATAGCTATACTATAGTCTTTAGGTGTTTTTATTATTTTTTATACTTTTCTAACATGTATTTGGATAGTTCCATATTCAATCATTTTAAATTTACATCCAAAAGATTTTTTTAAGTTAATGGAGTCTAAACACCTTTTAAAAAATATGTAGTATAAAAATGAAAACACTCTAGTTCCTTGCACTTTCCAATATACTACAGTTAGTCTTATTACCTTTAATTTGAATAGTATACACAGTTGATTTATATTTGGACGGCAGGAAATGCGCTTACTAACGAGGAACAAAATCCTGCTGAACTCCTTAAAAGCAGGACTAAGTCAAAAAGGGAATGTAAAAATTCAAATAAAGAAAAATATAATCTAACTTTAAGAAACAAACCAAAGTCAAATCAATTAGAAGAATCTTAAAAATTAATAATAGTTTATTGTGATATTCTTAGACTTACCGAAAGCATTTGACAATCCAGATCTATCCCTTAATATTATTGATGTAATGTGTTTCCTTTTCTTGGTCCTATATTTCTACGCTTTCTTTTTCCCTCTTCTTATTTTTTTTTGTTCTTTTCGTTCTTTCTTCTTCTTTTAAATTATTATTTAATACAAACAGAAAAGTAAAATATGAAGCAAAAATGTTATCTAACGTAGGCTTTGAAGGCAGTTAATACAGAAAATATATGAAATCAAAATTAATAATGTCGTATATTCCTAGAGTTAAATCTTAGCGTTTCACCTAATAGATCAATAATAATAATATAATAATAAAAAATATAATTAATTTTTCTTCTGTTTCTTTATTTAATCTTACTTTGCTATACCTTTTTCTCCATATGTTTCGTTTCCCTTGTTTCACTTCGTCTAGTTCTTTATATTTATTATTAATTATATTTGTTATTGAGTAAATACTTTAAAATTTTGACTAAAACTCTGGGCCTTTGTTTTCTGGACGATTATTTCCATTTTACCTTCCAGTTGCCAAGAGTTTACTCTAACGTTCTTGTCCATTCCGTTTCATCTGACATCATATTTGATCCTAGAATTGCAACGTAGCACACAAAGGAGTTGGCAAATTATAATGCAGCTATACAATGAGCCAAGTTATAATAATGAGCAACAAATAGCAAGCTGACAAACTACACTGAAACAACAGTTAACTGTAGTAAGGCATGTGGCCAAGGGTTTAAAGCCCCCTGTGGGAAAATATAAGCATGCTAAAGCATTCAGAATGTGTTTATTATTTGGGTTAAATAAATCTGACATTTTTTAATAACATACCTCATGACTTTCGTTTTCTATGATAGTTGAGTTGTTCACAGTTTTTCAGTGTTTTCTAATTTCTTCAACTTGAGTGTCGACTATTTTCCAGCAAATAATTTTATCTTCTTGAGCAAGTTTGATGTGTTTAAAGTATATCTTTACTATCCGCCATCTTTTTTTCAACTTCTACCCTCACTTAAAATATAAGTCCGACATATGGAGCCCAGGCTAGGAGAATTTTTGGTAATTACAGGATTATATCACACAAAGGACTTTTAAATTATCATAAAGCGTTACAAATTGTAATTTACAATAGGCAAAGTTATAACAAGTGGTAAAGAATGCTATACGTTCTATAGTAGGTATAAACTTTAAGCGGATGGACATTAAAATTATTATATTTTAATATATTATGTTTTGTTGGGTAACATAAAATTAATATTTTTATGAAAAAAAGGAACTGATATTCTTCTGTAAAATATTCAAAGTATACTAAGTACTCTATATTTTGTATGTTTTTAAAAGTATTTAATTATAATTATAATTATTTATTATTTAGGAAAATTTATATTTTATGTATTAAAACTTTTGTTGCTCAGTAGTTTCTGGTAAAGAAAAACATGCTTTGTATAGCAATAAATTTGAAATTATAGATTATATATTCAAAGGGTGCATTTTTTTCTTGTTTTACTAGTATTTCCAACAACTTGGGATTATTACGGAAAGCGAAAAAGGTCGGCAACGTTGAACTTTGTATGAATAATGTATTTATTATTAGCTTATTAAAATTTTCTTTTGTCAGTTTTCACATTTTCATATCGGCGACGAAGTTTTATTACAAATAAATGTATCAATATCAGAATAATGTATGCAATTTTTAGTTTAAATTGAATGATTTATGTTTGTACTGACTTTTAATGCAAATTTTATGTAATGCATTACAACATTAGAATAAAAATGCATATTGTGCATTTTTACTGTAAGACGTGAGAATTTACTTAAGGATATTTTGTTAGGCAGGCTCTAACAAACTAATGACTCTTCTCTCTAGAAAAGGCTTTTCATTCGTAAAAACTGGCAAAGACGTCGGCAACATAAACATTCGTCTGTCTTACTCGCACATCTTTGTTCTAACAGAGACAACAATACCAGTTACTGTTAATTGTTATTCTTCAGGCCTGAATATACCTACTATTTGTTTACAAACTAACCGAGATGTTGGCGATACTTTATTTTAACGGTATGCGTATTCTAGAAAGAAGAGTTATTAGTTCGTTGGCAGGCTCACATAACAAAGTTTGTAGGATAAAAAAAAAATTTAGAGAAATAAAATTATTGGTGTGATAATTTATTTATTTATTTATTTATTTAGTTTATAGTCGTTATCGGACCTAATTTTAGGTATTTTACACGATAATGGACTGATGTAACTACGAATTTTGAATAGATACTCTTCACTATAAGGAGCTACTCTTGTCTATAGTAAAAAAATCTTCACATTTTCAACACATACATTTTGACACCATCATTTTTCCCTTCTTCCTTCAATCCTGCAGCCTTCTTACATTCCTCCAAATCACCCAAACAAAATTTTATATCCAAATCTGCTCCCAAACCATTAATTTTGAAAAAATAGTAAAAATAAAAATTCTACTTTGACATTTTATGTATTTAAACTTTTGTTGCTCAGTAGTTTCTGATAAAGAAAAATATGCCTTTTCTTAGGGATCTTTATCTTGATAACCATAGTTACTCTCCAAAAACTAAATAAAACATTTTCTAAATTCTTGTAACCCTTCTTCTTTAATTATTTTTGATAAATCTGCAACAATAAAATCTAATAAAATATTTATTATAAAAAATAATTGTTAACCTATTAACCTATTAACCGTTCGGGACGTGACTCACGGGTGGGTCATGCTGAGCTTTATTAGTGAACGTGCGTGCCCACCTGAGGGTCACTGTTGCATTTTCTTGTAAAAATCTACCTTTATTTCAAGGGCTGTTGATATTATGAGTATATCTGTAAGACTAATATAGCTAAAATACGGTGTCGAAGAGTAACCTGGTAAAACCGAACTTGACCCACCGGTGGGCCACGAAGTCGCGAACATGTTAAAGTACATTTTAGATTATTATTAGATTAAAAATAAATGTATAAATATTTATATTTATAATGGAGTTTCAGTCTAACTAAATGATGTATGGTTTTCATTGGCATTAATGCAAAATTCTGATAAATGCATTTTCTATTATTGAATTATATCTAATAGTGTATTATTTAACTACAGGAACAAGGCGTCCCAAAGAAACAATCAGTTTATTACCACCTGTTTTCCTAATAACGCTTTTTTAATAAATATAAAGCTTCTAAAAATTAAAAAGTGGTTCTAAAAAGTTTATTATTGTAATAAATTTTCACAAATAGTGCCAATTTTTAGGGTATTAAAAATCCAACTATTTATTTATTTATTAAACAACTTAACTGGACAAGTCCCCTTTACAAAGTTGTTCTAAAAAAAAAGTAAGATATGACAAATTATTAAGATAAATATAAAAATATACATTAAACAATAATGTTAGAAAAAAAAGAAACAATAATATATATTACATAACTGTATAACAAACTGATTTTATGTAATTAATGTTAGAAAAAAAAAAAGAAACAATAATATATGTTACATAACTGTATAACAAACTGATTTTATCTAATTAACTATGGGTCTTTTGTGGATCGGTAAAACCAATTGTTTTTATAACTTGTCACACTGTATGTGGAAAAAGGTACATAACCTCAAATTGTAGGAGGCTGAGATTAGCATCTCAGCGTTGACAGTCTGCTTGTAAGTCCAATTACAATTCCAATAATGGCATTTTCAATAGGATAGTTTGCCAGCTCAATCTAATATAATTTTCGGCCTACGCAAAACCGTCTCACTTTGTAGTGATGTTTGCGCAGATGCCAACTTATAAAAAAAAATATCTTTAAAATTTATAAAAAAATTGACTTTACATGTTCAGCAGTTCCACGTTAAAATTTACCATCACAAAATAAAAAATAAAAAAACGTAAATATTCACGATTCACTTAAAACTTTACTATTAAAGTAATATTTTCACGAAACAACATAAAATAAAATAAATCAAGTCCTGTGCATATCTACGATAGCAAGGCAGATGCAGGAATAAATCCGCCAAAGCGGCGACATCCGTCTTACAAAGAACACGCTGCGACTGTGCTTGTAAGTCAGGCTAACCTAAGGTTTGGATTTTTAACATAACCTTGGCTGCAATCAATTGTTTTTTTTCGCCGCCAACACCGGTGCAGAAGATCTATATAAAAATAGGAGCGCCTATGTGCAGCTCTTTATGCAACGTTTTGATAAACTGCGCATGCGCTGACCGTTTTTTAATATGTTATTTTAAATTATTTTTTTTTTACAAAAAAAAACACCAAACCGACGCCAAACCAACTTTAACGTAAAAAAAAAAGTCCAAACCAAGAAAAAACCAAAACAAACTCCTGCATAGAGAGCTGCATTTAGGCGCTTGTATAAAAAGGGGATGACACTTTATATAAGCTAATTATTCCATTAATGCAAACTAAAATAAAATTCGAAATCATCATAATTATATAATAAAAAATCCATGACAATAAAATTTGATTTTAGTGCAAAACATGTTATTACCCCAATTAGAATAGTCGCATAATCAGAACAAGCCGCGAAGATATGCAATGCTTAGCACTCCATAGTATGCTCTTCTGTGGATAGTATATTGCATTTTCTCTCGATGAACTTCCCAAAATATTCATTCAGCTCTTGCTTGCACTTTATTTCTTTTTATACTGTAGTGACCCCTATAACTATTTTATTAATGAATGGATTTTTTTATAAATTGGTATTATTATATTTATAAATTTAGAAATCAAAGTAGTTTTAAGAGATTACCCCATAGAAGAAACTCAGATCGTTTTATTTTTATATATTTTTTTTTTAAATTGCACCCCTGTAACTTATTTGTTTTTGGAAGAGATTTTTTTCTTTAAAAATTGTAGTGTTTATAAAAATTCATTTTTTAAATTATTTTTAACATTTTTATCAACCAATTATTTAACAATATTTCTGTTCTTGTTTATCTCTGTACAATCATATTACAGTTATATCGGGAATTTTCTACTGTAGAAAATTCTAGTGAGAATCGCTGTAGAATTTTTTTTTCAGTATTTCTTTTTCACAACAAAATTTCATACCTAAAACTAATGAATAATTAAATATAAATATATTACTATTTATAATTATTGTTATTACTTTATTATGTATCAAAAAATACCAAAAAATATTCTTTTTATAAAATATAATTGACTTTTAACATGAACAAGCCTAGCGCGGTACCGCGCTAGTCAGTAAGTAACTGAACTACTGACAGGACCGTAATTTTCATTGAGAATGGAATTAAATTATCCGAATTAAAGAATATTCCTATAAGAATATTAAGATAAGTAATAAAACAATTTATATCATTTTGCAATGAAAAAAATATAAAAGTTGGTTTGAAATTTTCTGTCAAAGGAAATCATTACTCCAGGGGCAGGGCAGTGCCCCAGTCGTAATTATTTCCAGACAGCAAATTTTTATGAATTTTTCCCGCATAATTCTCAGCCTCTTGTATAATTATATATGAGAATTTTAAATCCACCGTATATTCCATTCTTGTATGCAAGATGTGTGTCCTATGGGCAGACGGATGGACAGACGGACAAACGAATAAAAATTAAATTGTTAAAATTAGATAAAAAAAGACATGTCTATATATTTTGTTGCTTTAGGGTAATTTTTAACAATTTTAGTCATTTGAAAACCATAATAATATGACATTATAATACTATTCTAGCACGTAGTACTGTGAAGAGCATAATTAGCACATATACATTTATTTGACCAGTGTCCTGCTCATTTGATATTCACAACAGCATGACGCATTAGCATGTTACCAATGCAAAGCATAAACTCAAACGGCCTCTGGAGCCCAGTCAAACAGTCAAAAAAAAACCAGAAAAAGTGCAGAACGTGGCCAGATTTTTTAAATCAAAACTAAATAAACCACCTAAATATAGTTAATTTTAAAATAGTTACCATTCCACCAACTAGAGTATAGTTAAAATTTTAACTCTAAGGTAACTTAAGACTTTTAACTTAAAGTTTCTAATCTAGTTGTAGTTTTAAAAAGAATTTGCAAAAATTAGGACAAATGAGCAATGCTCGATCATTGAGCACATTATGTAAAAATCAGAAACATTGCAAACTTTTATGAAAAACATCAAAAAGAAAAGGAAATACTTAAAATTAGAACATGCTCATATTCATACTCTTTCATTTTATGGTTATAAAAGTCACTTAGACATACTTTTGACTACTAATAGTAGCAGTAAAAGGTAACTTGCAATTTTTAAAATTTTGTATACAAAAACCCGAGTTGTTTTCGACGCTTTTATAGTATCTACAGCTACCTCTACAAATACTCGATGTTTTTGACTCTTGTACATGAACTGCTAGATTGACAGTTCTATTGTCATCAAATCTTAGAAATAATATATTTTCTAATTTAAATAGTACAGATCTTTCATTTTCTGGAATTGTTCAAAAATCGTTGATAGTTTAAAATAAATCGATATGCTTAGGCCCTTTTAAAATTGCCTATATTTGTTAAACAGTATTTTTTCTATAATGTCTAATTTTTTTATACAATTTTACCCATTTCAGTATTTTAGGTGCAGGATCTTGCTAATTTAAAATCATAGTCCTTTGGTCACCTAGCGGCGCACTCCAAACTTAATTGACCAACATAGCTCAATTGGAATATCTCTTAGGGATTCGGGTATTGTACCATATTTACATAAACAACAATGAACTAGTTTATTATACACAGAAAAAAACAATATGTGTTTTACAGAAAATTATATTAAATAATTATCATAAAGATTTAAATCTTTCTTTTACGTGTACCGATGCCGACAAAAGAGTTAAATACTTAAAAGCATTTAAAAAGACTTATCTATGATACAATTTTCTTAGTTTTTTTTTGTAATTTTTATTAATTGTTGTGCATAAATTTTAATATTTAGTTATTTAGAAAAAATCCAAGAAAATAAATATTTACTAATGAATCAAACCAAATCATTAGAACCTAAGTTATATAAAGATAAAATTTTGGTAAAAAGTCCAAACGAGGTAGACAAGTGTACAATATAGATTTTTTGCAGATTAAAATTTGTTACGATCATTTAGTCAAGTGTCCACTGGAAAGAGAAACCGGGGTGATAGAAATGGCGTCATGTATGGGTAATTCCATAAAAGAAAAATGAGTTTACTTTTTATCAAGCCTTAAAAAAGAAATCTATGATAGCTTTTATCACAGGAAAAAATAAAAAAAAAACAAGATAGATTGGTATTCAAAAGAATATTTATGTGGCCCAACTTTGAGGCGTATCTTCGGGTGCCAGTTAAAATTTTAATTTTTACAATGTAATTTCACAGCTAGCTGTAATTTAGGGAACGTTCAAGTATTACGTAACGCAAATTTTGATTATTTTGGACTTTTTTACATGCTTTTATTGTATCGATAGATACAATACATATACTGTATATACAGGTTAAATCTTGTAATATATTTTTTATACACTTAGGATAAAGCTAGAATTGGTAAAAATACGTATTCCCTGAGATAATACAATAATATAAAAAAATTATTCCCTATCCACAATCCCAGGGGGTGAGGGATATCCTCTTTATCGTCTTTTTCACATACTTTCATGAAAATCCACGAGTTTTTGGCCTCGGTAAAACTAAATTTGATATTAAAAAAATCTAACTCTACCCCCAAACAAGTCCTTAAAAATTTTGTTTTTATAATTTTACCCATATATCATAAAACGATAAAACATATTTTTTTATAAAAAAAAAACAAACGGTTTGTGAAACGGGACTAAATGAATGTGTGCGTAATTATAAGTTTATGTCGCGACGAAATAATGAAGGACTCTCGACAAAACCCTCGTTCTCTAATTATTTTGAATAATTTTAATTTACAGTGTCGAACGCTTTTTATACATCATTATCATTAATTTTTTATGAATTTTAAATGCATGCAATTTATAAAATTCAGTTTTCTACAATCTACAACTTTTGTAAATTATCATTATCATAATTATCATCATTATCAAAAAATCCATTATTTATTTTAAGGTTTTAGTTAAAATTATTTTGTTTATTATTCCATCAATCTATTTTCTAATCATCGTACAGAGTGATATTGGTAAAATTATTTTGATTCAGAGCTATCAAATTTAATATATTTCTCAGATATATCTTTGGTTTAATGCAAATGTATTTTATCTTACCATAAAATATCAAAAATTGTAGAAAATTACTTTAATTTTATATATTTATCCGTTTATTTCTTATTCTATTGTCTTTCAACTTTAATATTTACCTGTCTACTTGTAAATATCGTAAATTTATTTTTTTAAGTTAGAATATGAGCAAGTGCCAGTTGCCAATTGGTCTATTATACATATATGTGATAAAGTGGCCAGTAATAACGTATTATGTTATTAAAAGGAAAAAAAGTATTAAACTTTTTCCCTTTAGGGCAAAATAAAATCCTTCTGAGATTATGGGTAATAAACATAGAATATACTTGTATTAAAAATAAACCCTAGACAGTACTGCCCTCCAAAAGAGAAACGCAGCATGTACACCTGACACATACGGTTTTCGAAGTTAACATTATTTTACTACGGGGACTAACGGTAAGTACCAATGCTAAGGAAATCTGCGGTAAGTAGAGTTTGACTCACGGATCTATGTTTTGAATGTGTGAAGTGGGAGGCCCGTTGTAAGCACGCACGCCTTATAACGCTCTTGAAGAGAGCGCGAACAATTCCTCCCCCTTACATCGGAGACTTTCTTTCATGGGGAGAACTATACACCGAAGAAGTTACTTGCCGCATTCTTTCTATGTAAAAATTTGGAATGGATTTTGTCTAATAAACGAAATAATATCTAAACTAACTATATTTATACTTTTTGGTATTTAAAAAATCTGCTAATTTCTGGTTAGTATCTATATTTAAAATAAAATTTAATTGCACGCGTGCAAGTGAATTTTTAAAATAAATAAAACATAAAATATTTTTTATGATTTTCTGTAACAACATAAATTTTTGATATATAACAAGCCCTGAAGATATGTAGTGCTCCGCATTCCATTTTATACTATTTACAGTAAATGGTATATTGCATTTTCCCAAATATTAAAAAAAAATAATTCTCAAAAAAGAAAAAAATATATAAAAAAATATTTTTTTTTTATTTATTTCTTTAGGATTTGTACTTACCGTTATTCTGCGTAGTAAAATAATGCACCATGTAGGTTAAAAAAAATAATAAAAAACATTATAAAAAATTCTAAATCCAAAATCATGCGTTAAAATCTTATTTGGTAAAACAAGTCTTTCTTTCTTTTACTCTTTCAACTAAGATTTTAAGACCACCATGTTGGTAACTTTAAGTTTCAAATCATCTTTATTTCGATTTCGAACTTTTAACGTTTACCGGAGAGATCAAATCAGATTTTGGATTAAAACTAATACAATTTTCCCTATAGCCCTAGGTTCATTCAAATAAATCAACAACAAACAAAAATTAAAGTTAAAAAAAAATAAATTTCAAAAAAAGTTTATTTTTTCGTAAAACGAAAAATAAATTGAAAAAAATGTGTTTTTGAAAAAAATAGTTTTTATCCCATTTTACCCGCTTACCCCAACCCGATTTTTACGTAAAACAATTCCAGCCTAGAACTTTGGATAATCAATCTGTGGTCCAAGTCTTTAGCCCAAAGCGTTATTGAGTTATCATGGTCACAAATTTCCTGGACAAACAGACCGACCGACAGACAGATTTTTTTTGACGGATATCATATTTTTTTTATATAAAACGTCCAGAAACGTAAAAAAAGCAAAAAATTTTTTCGAAATTTTTTTGCTAACGCAAGACTTTCCTTGGGGAAGGTAAAATTATTAAAATATTTTATGTTTTTACCAATATACGACTTTCCCAGCCTTATCTGTAAAGATAGGCATTAGGGTGATGCAAAAAAATTCAAAATGATATTTTTAGGGGGGCTCAAAGCTCAAATTATTTTATTTGGTGTAGAAAGAAACTAGATAAAATTTTATTAAAATTTTTTAAAATTTAGAGGTGGCTCAAAACGCTCAAAGTTTAGAACGTTCCACGTCCTTACAGTTAGTGCATTATACCTATAAACCTGTAACCGATCTGCTTCAAATTCATATCATAGTTAGTACTACTCTATAGTACCACATTACAGTATTGTAATTAAAAAAAAAAATTCAACTGTTTCTAGTAGAGATCGTGATTCATGATTCGTGCCCCTAGAATACACCAAATTGCACGCCGCGAGCTTATTTTTCAACATGTCGTAATTTATTTATTTTTTAAGCTATTTTATTGATTAAAAAAGTTTTATAAAATTTAAAATTATTTCTTTTTAGCGCATTTAAAAGTTTTTTAAAATTCTTATTATTTGACCTATTTTTATGAATATTTAAAATAGCCTACACTAGCAACAAACGACAAATTTTTAATTTTTTTTTTTTTTTTTGGGGAATAATAATTTAAGATTTTTATTTTTTTAGTTAGTTACAACACATATCTATATTTTAAAAATTAGTGGTATTATTTAATTATAATATATATTTCCTATAAATAAAAGAGTCTGAAATCCTTCAAAAACAACGAAAAACGACTAAAAATAGCATATTTAAGACTCAATTTTGGCCCAATAGCTTAAGTGTGTGAGAAATAAATACCATAACTAATTAGTTCTAAGTGTGCTTTTTAAAAGTAAAAAACATAATTTGGCCAATGCAAAACATACACCGTTTTTAAAACCTTTTAAAAAATCAACTATTGAAATGTATGCCTTAAAATAAGATTTTTCGAAATTACTTCCAATATCAATTACAGTAAACAGGGCATTAAAAATGACAAATATCAACCTTATTAAGTTGTAAATAAGTAAGGGTAATTATATTTGTCATCTCTGGATAAATTTAGGTTTTTGGGAAATCATTTTACGCGACCTTTAAGGCTAATGGTAATTTGTAGTTTGATCTGATTACATATTACTTTGGGTTAATTTTTTTTTAAGTGTCTGAGATATTGATCTTACAAGTCAGGCATAAAAACCGACAGATAATTTTTTAAGCAGAATTATTATTTTTTTGCATTTAAAATTCACAATAAAAAAATCCAATAAAAAATATTCAGAAAAAAAACTATTATTTTTTTGATAAACCAAGACTCTCTTAGCAATTATCTGTCATAGTACGGGGAAAGCATTATTATTATTATTGTTAATATATTATGTATATGACATATATTTATAAAAAATATTAATAAACTAAAATTGTTTTATTTTTTTTTTGCAGTTATTCGGTTTCCTATGCAAGAAATATATATTTTTTAACATATTCTCCCACTTTTAACCGTTTTGAGCCACCTCTAAATGTTAATATTTTTGGATAAAATTTTACGTAGTTTCTTTCTAAACCAAATAAAGTAATTTGAGCTTTGGGCCCCCAAAAAAATCCGAAAAATAAAAAAATGTGCAATTTTTTGCATCACCCTAATAGGCATATATGGGAAGACAAAATAGACTCCAGATAGTAATAAACCGCATACGTCATAATTATATCTATATTCTCTATTCTAAAAAAGATAGGGTTAGATCATTTCATTACTAGCAATTACACGGGGCATTATTTATAATTACTCCACCCCTTCCTCATTCTTCTGTACCTTCTTTATCCATAAATCAATTTAGGTTGTCAAAAATAACGACGGAAGCGTCTATTGCTGACGCCTGTATGGCCGTGGAACGTACGTGTCATTTCTTTAAAGGGAGTACCATAGAACATAGTTTGGAGGATGAAATAAATTATACAAATTACAGTTGATAAAGCTAGTAAACATTAATAATTAATAATAATAGTATATATTCATTAATTAATTTATTATATTATTTACGCATTATGTAATTTTGTATTTTTGGCAAGACGAATTTGACCAAATAAATGTGCTGAAAATAAAAGGCAAAAACATTTAACTGGTTAATTTTATCCTGCTATAAAGTTTCATACCAACAAAATTGCTAATCTAGCTTTACCACATAGAAAACCTTTAGTCCAAATTTTAACTGTGCATGTTAAACCTTTCTTAAAATATCGTAGTGTAAAGTTTATTTGAAAAGGACTTGAAGCTTTGCACATACTATAGAATTAAAATGTCATGTTTTACAGGTAAAATAACCTGATATCTTAAAGGTGGAGGATTTTGGGCAAATTTGCCAGTTTGCAAACTTACATTTTCTAGGAATCAGTTTAATCATATTTTTGATTGATATAAAGTTCCAAAGCATCCAAATTGCTAGTCTAGCTTTACCACATAGAAAACCTTTAGTCCAAATTTTAACTCTGCATGTTAAACCTTTCTTAAAACATCGTAGTGTAAAGCTTATTTGCAAAGGACTTGAAGCTTTGCACAGACTATAGAATTAGTGTCATGTTTTACAGGTAAGATAACCTCATATCTAAAAGGTGGAGGATTTTTGGCTAATTTGCCAGTTTGCAAACTGACATTTTCTAGGGAAGAGTTTAATCATATTTGTGATTGATATAAAGTTCCAAAGCATCAAAATTGCTAATCTAGCTTTACCACATAAAAAACCTTTAGTTCAAATTTTAACTCTGCATGTTAAACCTTTCTTAAAACATCGTAGTGTAAAGCTTATTTGCAAAGGACTTGAAGCTTTGCACAGACTATAGAATTAGTGTCATGTTTTACAGGTAAGATAACCTCATATCTAAAAGGTGGAGGATTTTTGGCTAATTTGCCAGTTTGCAAACTGACATTTTCTAGGGAAGAGTTTAATCATATTTGTGATTGATATAAAGTTCCAAAGCATCAAAATTGTTAATCTAGCTTTACCACATAAAAAACCTTTAGTTCAAATTTTAACTCTGCATGTTAAACCTTTCTTAAAACATCGTAGTGTAAAGCTTATTTGCAAAGGACTTGAAGCTTTGCACAGACTATAGAATTAGTGTCATGTTTTACAGGTAAGATAACCTCATATCTAAAAGGTGGAGGATTTTTAACAAATTTGCCAGTTTGCAAACTGACATTTTCTAGGAAACAGTTTATTCATATTTGTGATAAAGTGGGACTAGGAATAATATCAGTAAATAACTTGATTGATTTAATCTTAAATGAACTAATTTTATTTATCTATAGGAACACTTCTATTTATTGTTATCTGTCACCTGTATCCAGGTGTATTAAAGTTTAAACCATCAATCTGATGAGGATTCTCATCTCCAGATTTCCTAATAACGATTTTCCGTCAAATTAAGTCTGAGACCTTGTTTTATAAATACTATCCAGTAATTTTACCCTTAATTAATCTTAAATAACTTCTGGACATTTCCAGGAGTGATCTAAAGTTGTTTCTGGAAAGTCTATTTTCTTAATAAATTAACTAGTCTTGAAATAAATACCTAACCTATATTAAATTTTATTAATAGGCGAGTTTATTAGTTAAGGATAATGACTATTCATAATCTCAACAATAATATCAAATTTCAACTTTAAAAAAGCAATGTCATTTTTATTTTAAAGAGGTTTAATTTTTAATTTAGTGCTACTATAAATACTTGCAAAGTATGATAAATAATTTTCGTCAAAATTGGTATATAGGGCCCTATATACCCCTAGGGGTTTTGGGGTTGACGAATATGAATCTGATAATATTTTTTTTCTAATTTCACACCCTGAATGGTGGGGGATAGTTTTCGTGAAATCTTTTATATTGGGGTTTTTGAGGTTGCTAAAAGTGAATCTGATAATAAAAAATTCTAAATCCACCCCCTGAGGGGTGGGGGTAGTTTTCGTGAAAATTTTTATATTGGGGTTTTTGAGGTTGCTGAAAGTGAAACTGATTATAAAAAAATCTAACTCCACCCCCAAAGGGGCGGGGGGTAGATTTCGTGAAAATTGGTTTGGAATATTGGGGTTTTTCAGGTTGCTGAAAGTGAATCTGATAATAACTAAATTCTTAGTCCACCCACTGAGGGACAGGGGGTAGTTTTCATGAAAATTTATATATTGGGGTTTTTGACGTCGCTAAAACTGAATCTTATAATGTTTTTTTTCTTATTTTCCCTCGAGGGGTGAGGGTAGTTTTTGTAAAAATTGGTATATTGGGGTTTTTAAGGTTGCTGAAAAAGGATCTGATTATAAAAAAGGTCTTACGCAACCCCCTAAGAGGCTGGGGGTGGTTTCGTGAAAATTGGTATATTTTTAAGTTTGCTAAAAGTAAATCTAATACTAAAAAATCCATTTTACGCGCCGATGTGTAAAATGGGAAAGCTCTTTTACTGGGCAGTGTATAGACCAACGTTAATTGCCCTCATCCTTTTTTCATACATTGCATATTCCACCACTTTTCGTTTTTATACAAAAAAATTGTACAATCAAAATTCCATTGTCTTTATTATAAATATTTTTCGACAAACAAAATTTGCTTAATTTACGCGATTTGGTCCCTTATCTGTTCATCTTAAAGCTTCCGACTACGTTTTGTTTTGTAATCATTTTCAATATGACAGTAGACGCTTTTATAGGATCCAGATTGCTGTGCAATTAACGCCCGGCCACCTGTGTCTTTACACTTTCATTGTGTCTTGCTGTCAAAATCAGAGCTGGCTATGATTGGAGAAAAGGCTGTCTGCAGGAGAAAACAATCGAGAAATGAAACAAAAGTTTTAGGGGTTTTTGTTGTGTTTTGTTGGTATGTCTACGGGTGCGTGTTATAAAACGATCAAGATATCTACGATGTGGTGTTTTGGAAGAAGGAAAAAGGAACGGTTATTATAAAATAATTGAAAATTAAAAAAATATAGAAGGATAATTGTTTTTAGATATCAACACGATAACTTATTACTGAATTGATTTTTTCTTAAATTAAAAATAACTGATCCTTAAAGTTTTTAATCTGTTTAATCGATAGAGAGAGTCGTTAAAAAGCGTATCTTGTGAAAAGGATTATACAGAGCGGTCCAAAAGTCAACCCCCTCTTAACTTTTGAACTAGTTGAAATATCGATTCTTAAACGTGTGCAGGGGGGCATGGGGACATTTTTTTGAATGTAAAGGGGGGTCGTGTGAACATAATTTTAAAGCAAATAAAATTCTCTATTGGACTGTATATTTTTTATTTTTTTAAACAATATTTTTATTTTAGCTTTTCAAAAACATTTTGGAGTGTTACGCCCATGTTAATGGTATAGTAAAATAGCGTTACAGGGGGGGGGTGGGGGTCCAAAACGATTAAAATTTGCGTTACGTAATACTTGAACGTTCCCTTAGTTATAAAATTGGTTCATGATGGTGAGGCAGTCTGCAGAAGAACTTTTAAAATTATCTACCAAATACGAGCTACTGAGATTTGGTTTGGTTCTGTAATGTTGAACTACGAGGATCCATGGTCAGTTTTTCTTTACCTTTTAGTTAATCTCATAACTAGCCGAGGAGAGGTGTGTGTGGAAAAATCTTTTTAACCATATTTTTTCTTTTTCTTTTCTCTGCTTTTGCTAATTAATAATATAAACTCTTTATTTAATAGTTTACTTGGCGATTCTTTGTCTTTATACCAGTTACGGGTAAAAAGCTTCCGTAGTCGAGCAATAAAAATAAAGACTTTTTAAAACTAAAATGACATGATCATTAAAAATAATTATTAATAATCCTGTTAATGAACCTTTCACCACAAACAAAAACGAATCGAATGATATCCAGCACCGCCTTAGTACTAATTTTTCATTCTATCTATACAAAATAACCCTCCTATACAACATTAGTCCCGCACAATGAAATATGAAAGGCCCAGACAATGAAACTCCGCACGCGACAATGAAAACGCGAGTTCCACTCGAGTGTTTTACACAAGAGTGCGCTTTTCTTTGTGTATGAATGCGAATTGAAAAATTTCAATACAAATTTGATCTGATGTTATAGTCATTCCCGTCTTTTTTTCACTTATTTTATTATTAGTTTTATCATATTTTACAAAATAAAGAATGGTCAAAAATCTTATGATCTATGGGCCCCAAGCCGAAAACCAAATGGTTCTTTTTTTTTCAAATATGAACTTTTGTTCACAGAAAAAAAGACCATATTTTTTTCTTTTGACCAGATACAAGTATTATAATTATTTCAATATAATAAACTGTAACATAACCTTAAAACATGTGGATAACCCTGGACCGGATTCATTTATTCAGTATAAGTACATCACAAACATAAACTTTCAATCAATTTCAATAATTAGAACGGTTTTATAAGTATTAATTATTTCATAACAAACACATGATGTGTTACACATCTTAACATAAATTGGTAATGAAGTTAAACTTTGTTACCAATTTACCAATTTCGCCGAGATCATATGTAACCTCACGAATGAAAGACGACTCCAACAAATGTCGAGTACATACATCAAAAGTATCGAATGGCAATTTTTTTTTATTTTGCACAAACTCGGCAACGTGCAAAATAAAAAAACACAAAAAAAGTTTTAGATAGTAGATGGCTGGATTAGGGTTATTGTCATCTCGGCGAAATTAGTAAATTGTTAACAACGTTTAGCTTCATCAATGACTAATTTATGTAAAAATGTTTACAGGCTAAAGTTTTAATAGAGATAAAATAACCAATATCTTACTAAAAACCTACTCAAACAGTATTATGTGACATAATTTATGTCCCTTTGGAATAACCAAAACATTGTTTTTAAAAGAACATCTTCCTTCTTTTTTTAGTAATTGTCCATTTATGTATTATTTTAAATTCAACAATATGCAACACTTTTTCAATATATTGTCTAGCCATAAAACTAGAATCGAGTTTGTAAAAAGACTGCGAATGGATATGATCGACTTTCGCTCTTCATATGATGACGTCATTGACGCATCACTAATAGCTTATACATGTTGAGATCTCCCTCAAGGGGAAGATCAGAATTGAGAGATAGTAACGCGTAAGTGGGCAATCATTAAATCTCTCTGGTGTTCTGCTCTCGTGCAGATAGTGCGTAGTCATGAAAGGACAAAAAATTGAAAATGTTAGGATAATAAAGAATAATCTCTGTAAATGAGATCGAGTTGTTGTCTTTACAGATCTACAGTCGGAAAAGTATAATATACAGAGCGATTTAGTAATACAGGGCAAACAGTTAAATATTAGTTCCAAAAACAACTCGCTAAAAATAATATTTTCCTACGATCCCCTATGAAAATTACATTTAGCACACTCTTTTGTTCTTTAGAAAACGCCTTATATCACACTTGTTTGATATTTTCATATCACCCTAGTTTGATATTTGTGGATTTAGGTTTGCCTAATATCACGTATGTCGGTTTGCCTTAATTCACGTTTTAGATTCTATAAATTTAGCTCATCTCGTTTTATATGCCATTTTCCACCTTTCATCACAGAATTTTATGATATCTTTTATGTTTTTCAATCCAAATATTTCTGTTTTTTATGTCAAAAATAGAAACTATAGTTATAACCTTAATAGATTGACCAAGATATAACTTAGGATGTTTTATTTATATCCAGATTTTATAAAAATTACTTAATTTTTGATTTAGTTACCTAACATTTTATAAAAAACATCATAATATAGGTCTTTTTCTTATGAAATCGTAGAACAGTACAATTTTACTGTTTTATATGAGAACTTAATATTGTATTAAATTTAAAAACCAACAAAACTAAAAGTAAAAGAAAATTATTTTTTCTGTTTAACATACATAAATATGTATGCTATTTTTTGCTTTGTCTGCTTTGCTTTTCTGAAAAATTAAAAAAAAAATTAAAATAAAAATAAGAAAATATTAAATTAGGAAGCTTTATATTTTTTCAGGATCGTAGGAAAAATAGTGTACATAACTCGTTGGAAAGTGTATTTCGTACACTCTTGGGGTTTCCTCACTCGTTCGTAAACCTTCCCACTCGCGTGAAATATGTCAATTTCCACACTAGTTATGTAATATACTATTTTACTTGACCAACTGTTAATATGGTTTATTATTTAACATAACCTGTAAAAAAAGGTCCTTGGAGAGCTTCCCTAGCTGAAACGGCAGTTTAAATATAGTTTCCTAGGATTAAACATTACAAGGAAATATTACACACACAAAAATAATATCTTAGTCCAGCAACAATTATTTATCTGAACATACATATATTGTTCCATTATTATATTGTTCCATTTAAAGAATTATATTTAAGACGTTCACTGATGAGAACCCGCCAGCGCGCTGGCAGGTTGTCGCTGCAGCGGGTCCATCCCTTACTCATATTCAATGCCGAGAGCCCGCCTAACAAAAAAATAATCCGGCACCTGGGATGAGCGTCTATGTATATAGGCGGCAGCGAACGTGTTAAACGTTTTTTTTTTCAACATAATACCCTATAGGTATTTATAAGTTTGGTTTATTTTTCATTCAAATATTGATATCTTGAAAAGAATACAAAACAATTCATTAAATTAAGGTTGAATTATTTCTAATAAACATGGTTAGTATAGTCGACGCCACAAATATAAGATAATTTTTTTTGGCAGCGAACTTTTTTTGTGGCGATTTTCAAGGTTTATTGACCCTACTCATCCAGTCAGAACGTATAATACACCTAGTAAGTCCTCTGCGAACTTAATATAATAAAATTAAATTACACCCACAAACCACCCCTATCACATTAATCTGTTTCAAATGTAAACATTCTACTATATCTATGGCGTCTAGTATACTTAAGTATGTCACAATAGTTGTTTTACAGTTTCCTACAAAAAATAAATCTTTTGGGTTTTAGTATTAAAATTATATCTCGCATCATAAAAAAATAAGTTGCAGCGTATATAAAGTTAACATTTACTTCACCTAAATATAATTCATTTGGATTACTATATAATTTTTATCTGTGTAATATTTTAAAAAGTGTTCAGATGTCTAATTGGATTTGGTTTTGTATTATAATAAGGGTTTATTTTAAATATTATAAGTACGTCTGAGCTTGTATTTAGTTTAAGTGTTTGATTTTCTAAGGATTCCGTATATTATATATAATATTGAAACAAAATATAATTGTTTTTTTTTGTTGGTTAACCGCAGTTAACCTTCTCATTACTACTTATTTACTTTTAGTTAGATTGCATTATAATGGTAATAATTATTATTATTATTAATAATATTATTATTAGGTATATTTATCTTAACGAATAAAAGTACAATAGTTATTCCTTTAAATATTAAAATAAAATGTCCTTGATTAAGAAATGAAAAATAATATTTAAAAAAATTCAATTTGGGTTAATAGAGAAAAGAGAAAGAAAACAAATGAAAATCATTCCACAATTGTAACTTCTTGTTTTCTTGTTATTCTTTAATTAATAATTTAGCTCCACAAAGGAATCTTAACTCTTCTGATAATTAAATTCGCTTTAAAAATTCTATTTTAAATACTTGTATAGATTGAAATTAACCAATAAAAAATTACAGAAAAGCTAGTCAGATAGAAATAAATATTCGTGAGACTGAATCCTTTTCCTGGTGTCTTTAGTCGACCCATATTGGATCCAAATATTCAATATACAATATGCAGTATTGGTTCTTTCGGCGAAAGTATAAAATCTTGTCTTTTTCTTGTGTTCTAGTCTTAATATTGGTTCTTGTAGCAACAAAACCAAAAATAACTTAAACAGGACCAAAACCAGTGTATTTTTTTGTTGGTTTTAATCCTAATTAAGAGGAAGACCAAGTCTGGAATACAAAATTTTACGATTTTAGATTTTTATTGATCATAATATTATGTTTGGAAACCCTTTCTCTAAAAACCTGGAATACAAAATAAACCATTTTAAATATGCCTTAAATTATAATTTTCTTGTAATTAAACTACCTATTTATAAAGTGTGTAATCTAGTCTAAGCAAAGACCGCCTTGTTTATACTAAGCCTTTTAAGACTTGTTGCAATATTACAGGCTCCTATAATCTTCGCAGAATACCTGGTGTTAAATTAATAAGTGTAATAACCAGTTTTGTGTAATTATAGTTCAAAATAATGGAATTTTTAAACGATGCTTATTTTTATTAGTAATACCACCCTGTCTAAGCGAGTTATTAGTTTAAAAGAATATAAAATATTATATTTTTAACCCAATAAGAAAATAAAACATTTCCAACTCAAGATATGCTATTTGGCCATGGCGCAATTTCCTAATAAGATATTTATATATTTACCAAACATGGCTGTACATAGTAAGGGTGATTCAGGATGAGCTCACTATACTTAGGACCTGAACTAATGCTTGGTATCACAAAGAAACAGTTATCATAAGCCCTAGGGCCCTTAGTCCATGAGTGGAGAGACAACTAGAGCAAAAGAAGGACCAGACCAGGTGGAAATTCTTTGGAGCCGTAATCCTGACCTTCAATCAAAGGTGGGACATATTTAGCGAGGAAGTGTGGCATGGGCGGGAGAGCTCAACTAAAAAAACTACTATAAATGCTATATGTTTAAAACCAGGTGCCGAAACGATTTAAATAGAGTAATAAAATATATACAAATAGTTTTTATTCTGCCTATTCCCAAGGAAAACAACTAATTATAAATGCTATAATAAATTACTCGTTTCATAACAAGTTTTTCCAATCCAATCCAATCCAATTCCAGTATGGCTTTTCCTTTTGGGTAGTTAGCCAGCTCGATCTAGTATAATTTTCGGCCAACCCAAAACCGTCTCACTCTGTAGTGATGTTTGAGCAGACTTATAAAAGTCCTGTGCATATCTACGATAGCAGGCTGATGCTGAAGTAAATCCGCCAAAGCGGTCACATCCGTCCCCTACAAAGACCACGCTGCGACTGTAACACGTTTTTAGTACTTTATAAAACTTGCCGCAATCGGCTCGTTTTCTAAACTTGAAATCTAGCGCTAAAAACGTGTGCCTAGTACTTTAATATACTATTAAATATTATATTTAAAATATGTGAATGGTCTATAACTCTCTCCGAAATTGCAATGATTCATATTTTACACCATAATTCCTTATTCAATGCCCTACAGATATAAAGTCTTTAACTGTCCTCAAAACTTTTGTCATTTAAATTCTCCTCTGTTCAAAATTCTAAATTGACGTTTACGGCAATAAAATTTATTTTTGTTTTATATGATTTTAATTTTGTTTTTTAGTCGATTAAAATACTTTATACCTGTATTGTGAAGAAAATGTGGTATTAATCATTTTTTTATTTGACAGTTTACCTCATCGTAATTATTGGATAGGATTTTTATATTAATTTTATACAAGGAAAGAAAAATGTGAATGAACCATTCATATTAGATTTCAGTTAAATTATAATGATAACTGATTAAGTCTAGTTAAATCCAGGATTAATAAAAGTAAATAATTTTATTGATTTCTGATTGATCTTTTTATTTTATCGATGTCAGTACTAATAAGTCATAAACACAGAAAGGGATCTGAAGGAAAAACAATTTATGTTTGGAAATTTTTAATTCATTTAAAAATCAAAAAAAAAAAAACAAAAAAAAAAAATTTCAGGTCTTTTTGACACAACCAAACACATATTGTTTAATCTTTTTAATAAAATCAAGCATAAAAATAAATGTAAAAACAGAATTGGACTGATTTTTCTTTTAATGCAGCTATAAATGAATAAAAAATCCCAAAAAAATAAAGCAAAATTATATGAAGAGAAAAAATTTAATAACGTCTAGCCCAAAATCTAATCAGACTTAATACCAAAACAAATAAAAATTTCTTACACTTTATCTGTTCGAACCAAGCACTTCAGTTCCAATAAATATATTAATTTATCCCCATTTTTTTCTTATTCAAAAGCACAATCTGCCACATCAAAAAGTCCCACTGGTACAAGTATTCATCTATGCGCTAAAATATAGTCTAAATCGTGTTTATAGTCAATATTTCTTATTAAAAGTAAAGGATTATTGCTTTTTATGTGTAGAGATGTATAACAAATAAATACAAGGATCAATATATCACAGAAAAACATTAAAATGAAAGTGGTTAAAATAGAATCAAACGAGCAAGAAAGAGATAGAATAATGTCATTTTACTAAATAACTTAAAGCAAAAAGTTCTTATTTACAAAGACATCTTTTTGTTATTAATCGTATTCAAGAACGAAATTATCATTGATAATTTTCTTTGTCATGAAAAGTCCCAAATAGGACCTTTTCATTCCCGTGTCAATCTTTCTCCATATCGCAGAAATGGGTTGAAGCAATTTAAAAATAAGTTAGTGGAAACATAATTAAATAATTTTTATCCATTTACTGAAACTTTGGGGATGGCTAAGACTGACAACTAGGCCAAAATGACCCTTTTAGCATACCTCAAAAAAAAAATCTCAGTAATAGATGGTCTTGGGCCCTCCAAGAACCTACCAGACCTTTAAAATAACTGATAAGTTCTAAAGAGCTGATTTCTTTTCTTGTCTTGTAAGTATTCTTTATTTAATTTTGTTTTAGGTTACAACCAAATTGAGTTAAAGGGTACCACTTTGTGTATCTGTTTACAAGTATAGCATCACTTTGATCCTTGTGTTAAGAAGGTTAGTTGAACCAACAAAAAGAAATAAATCTGTGACATAGAGGCGCTACACACGTATCAATATCGGTCCATTCATTGAGCACAATAAGGGACGTGCTCTTAATTCTATAGCGTTTATTTTAGACTGGGACAAAAAATGAATTATTCAAACCTCTAGTTTCCTTAAACCTTAAGATCCTTGTTTAATATCCTTTGAAAACAAAAAAAAATGTTTTTTTGTCGGAAAAATAAATTTTCATACTAAATGCATTTGTTCTATATGAGAAAGGACAAACTGATCTAAAAAATCTAATCAAATTACTAAGATATGTAAAGTTAGTTGTAGTCCTGATTTATTCCTCTAGTAAAGACTAGTTAAGACAATTTTATTTAGAAAACATTAAAAAATTTCCACATAGGACAAACTTCTTAGGCTAATTTTTAGGATTTGGTTTTAGATAGGATATGTCTTTTTAGTAGGGACATGGGGCTAGTGGAAATCAATACAATGGTGTGCCTATCTCTACTACTACAGAAAAATTTAGTACTTAAAAATTGTAGTATATCACTAAACTGAGAATCACTTACTGTACTGTATACTGAACATTTTTACATATATGGAACCCCACGAAAGTTTAGTTAACATTCACTGGTTTTTACACTTACCAGAACTAAAACAACTTTAAGAATTACTGTAACAATCAGTGAATGTTCAGTATGCAGCACAGTAAACGATTCCGAGTGTACCTAAACAAAAAAGTTATAATTTTAGCCCACCATATTCGAAAAAAATACGATAGCAGTGCACCAGTTGCAAAACTGGGAGAGGATCCTTTAATCCTAGTCGCGGCTTTATTAAATTCATGGGTGTCAAGGAGAGGGATCCGCAAATCTGGAAATACATCTGTTTGGTTTAAGGACAATCTAACCTAAAATGCTACACTGAAATTTTTATTGAGAAAACTGTAGGGATTTGGCTGAAACATTGCTTATTGATTTATTTTCTCTAAGACCTAAGACTTTATCTTTTAGACACAGGAGACATATTACTTGATATTATTATTAAATCATTTAACAGTATAATAAAGCTACTGAATTTGACAATGATTGATTTTATAAAGAAACGTTTGTTTTATTTTTTTTTTCAATAATCACTGCTCAAAATATATTCTAAAATTTGCATATACAAAGGTATCAATTTATTATTCCATCAATCTATTTTCTAATCATCGTACAGAGTGATATTGGTAGACTGAGAGTTTCGGGCTGCTGGCTCTTTTTAGTACCAATATCGTTGTACGATGATTAGAAAATAGATTGATGGAATAATAAATTAATATTTTTATAATTTTGTTTAAAATTAAAAATTTGTGTCCTTACAAAATCGTGATAAGAATAAAATATTGTGACCTAAAACTAATGAAGATTAATTTTTAGGTTAAAATTCATGTCCCAACATGCCTCGGGGCTATCAAAGTATGATTCAACCTTATCTATATCATTTTTACTGGATATATATTTTACTTCATTGCCCAAAAGGATAATGACCAAAAACAAGTAAAATGATCAACGTTCAATCTACAAGTATTATTATTTCACATGCTGTATGATCCTTTAGGATAGAAATACATTTGAATAAATGAAGGGTTTAAACTAAAAAATAACATTTTGGTGGTGGGCTTAATCCCATTTTCAGTGATGCCGATAGAATTTTTTTTGGGGAAGGAGGCAGAAACTAAAATTTTCCAACTGAAGATTAAGCTGTTCCCAACTTTTTACTTACTATTTGCTCCTTCCCTAAACCCCGTCATACCTGGTCATATCACTTCTATAATATATAAAATATATTTTAACTTGTCTGCCTTTAATTCTCATTATCATTCTCAACAAATGAATCTTGTGTGATTTAAATCCACATACTATGTATTATGTATTACATAGCTAGTGTCATTTGTTTTTGTCATTGTTTCACTTCATTTTCATGAATTGTTACAAGTAGATACACTAATAAAAAGTATTTTTTTACATAAAACTCTCCAACTTCGAATTGTCGTACACGCTATCATCCGGTCCATTTTATCATTTTCCATTGTTGCTCTAACACGTAACCGTAGCCCCTGTCAGATAATGTCGTTCACGTACAATCACAGCGAAATGCAAAGGCAATTATTTATGAAAAAAGTCCCCAGGCCCTTTGCAATTTCCGAAATCCATAAAAACGATCCCCATTCATCGATGGGTCCCGATTTTTATGCGATGCAGCTGACCGCCTTGATTTAATTGATCTAGTACACATATTGTTTACGGTTTGAAGAATTGCTGATTTTCCAGCACAAAAGCCTTAAATAAATAAAAAGTAGAAATGAGAGTGAGCCTGTGGATATCTTTGGTTTGAACTGTTTAATATATTTGAATAAAGTTGCTCCTTAACTAAAGTTAAGACCTACTAAAAATTATTTATTTGAAGCTATTTATTTTTTAACGATCCATCTTGTTTACAAATACTTTGAAACATCACTGCCAATTCTAATCATTTATTTTCAATATTTTTCAGAAATTAATGCAGAAAAAAACTATAAATGATCAAAATTAGGGTTTGCAAAAAATATTTTTTAATATTTTTACTTTCCCCACCACGTCGGCTTGTGCTGCCGAAGATCTAAGCACACAGTACAGAAAAAGGTTTGCAGTGGATAATGCCGCATAGCACTCGGACCTGTGATACTACCCGTGCGCACCGAGAGGGAGCAGCAAGGTAGCTGTCAGGTCTGTTGGCAGAGATCACTTTAAGAACTTCCAAGCAACCAGGATCTGTACTAAGGCTGCAAGCGAAAATCATCCTTAAGCAGTTTGGCGCCGGTCCAAGTGCCAATAAACTTAAGGATCAAAGCCGCTCACTTAGCCAAAAAAGCCGACAAAACGAGGTTCGGATTCCTCGCTAAACTGTAGGTCCCGGGGTACAACAACTAAAATCCTCGTTAGAGTAGAAAAACTAGTAACACAGGGGTAGGCAAAAAGGACCATATGGTCTAGTTGCCAGGCTTGACCTCCCCACCATTACTACTACTACTACTACTTTAAACCTAATATATTTTACGGAAAAAGTAATACCTTATTTTTTGTTTCAGGTATGTTACAAAATAAGTTGTTTGGAAGCCAGAAGTAAGTAAGTTAGTAGTAAGTAGCAAGTATTACGGTTACATGCACTGATAGAACAGTTTATTTGTATCAACAAAATATTTGGTTGAATTATTTGGTTGTAAAAAAATAATTTTATTTCTGTCAAATAAATTATTTTGTTCCTATTAAAAAATTATTTTGAAATTAAAATATTTGTTTACATAAACTAAATATTTATTTGACTCAAATAAAATTTGTTACTCACAACCAAATAATTTAATATCCAAATAAATGCTTTTTATCAGTGTGGTTGAACTTCTCCACGATTAACTTCAACCAAGGATTTGATGAAACAAAAATAACTATATTTTTTTATTGAGTATATTCTTCAATTTTTTGTCTGTAAAATTATGTTAAAGATTAAAAAAGTAAGTATTTATAAAATCCCATTTAAAACAATCTACATGTATTTCAACTTAGTTAAATCATATAGCTTAATTTTGAATATAAAATGTACTTTTTACCTGCGTCTTAAATTTAATTAATATACTTCAGGCATATTGATGTTCTTTTAATATAAATTTTAAATTTATATTTCAAATTTCGTCTCGGATCTTCCCTAAAATTATTTAGATAGAGATTAAAACGATCGTAGAGAAATTATGCAAATAACTTTATACCCACCTTCTTTATAATTCCCAAAGTTACCTTATGTACATAATGTTATTACTTAGGCTATTTGCACAGCTAATAAAAAGTCCCACCCCCAATTTCATACCATGAAAAACTGTCGTATTTGAAAATTTACCTTTTAGTCCATAATAGCGAGCTTACTATGGACCGCAAAAAAAGCGCAAACAAGTGGAAGCTTTAGAAAAATAAATATTGTACAGCAGGTAAGAGTTTTGTACATTAAGAATATGATTTTGTGCTGAATTAAATACATCCTGTCATTTGACGTTAAAATTATTTAGATAGAGATTAAAATGATCGTAGAGAAATTATGCAATAGTTATTTATGGTACTAGTGGGTGAAGTAAGATATTGCCCATGAGAAAATTAACCTGCGAGGCGTCAGCCAGGCAGGTTAATTTTCGAGAGGGCAATATCGGTTTACCCATGAGTGCCATACAAGGTTTTATCCAAAAAATAGCTTAGGAATTCATATTTTTATTAAAAATTTTAATGACATTTACAAGAAAATAATTTGACAACTGACAATTGAGTGGGTAAAATAAATAATTATCCACTCAATAAAGTAAAAGCCACGCGGGGGTTATTATTAAGTTTATCTATTTAAAGTAAAGCTGGTAATTGTCTTATTATCTGTATGTATTGGATAAATAACTTTATACCCACCTTCTTTATAATTCCCAAAGTTACCTTATGTACATAATGTTATTACTTAGGCTATTGGCACAGCTAATAAAAAGTCCCACCCCCAATTTCCATGCATAAAAAACTGTCGTATTTGAAAATTTACCTTTTAGTCCATAATAGCGAGTTTCTTATGGACCGCAAAAAAAAGCGCAAAGGATAACAAGTGGAAGCTCTAGGAAAATAAATATTTTACAGTAGGTAAGAGTTTTGTACATTAAGAATATGGTTTTATACTGAATTAAATACAGGATGTCCAGTAAATGATGTCATTAATTTTAAGGGGTGATTCTAAAAAGGAAAATATAAAAAAAGGTTCCTATAAACATATGTCTAAAATGCGTCGTAAGGGAGCTAAGCCCTTTTGAAAATGGCTAAAAAAATCGGTTTTTATTTAATTACTCAGGAACGCTTTGAGGTACAGCAACGAGTTTTTGAATGTAAATTAACCTTAATAAGGCTCACCTTCGTATGCTATCTTTAAGTACTTATTTTAAACAGGGGTGTGCGAAACTGGGGGGCCTTATTAGTTTTTTGTCCCAAACTTTTTTCTGTATAACTTTTTTGTCATTTTATTTTTGGAATATGATTTCTCAGGTCAAAATACATAAAAAAGGTACTCTTGTTGTAATGCTGTAGGATTAAGCGTTTTCGAGAAAAATTAATTTGAAGGTGAAATTTCACGGTTCGATGACGAAATATTAAATACTAAAATGTTGAAAACTTAAATTTAAATGATGGAAGGTGAATGTACATCAAAAACTAAGAAAAAAACTCATATACAGGTACTTCCAAAAATCAATCCTAAGGGAGCTATGGGCTCCTAAAAATTCAGCATTTTTAAAGGGCCATAGTAGCTTTAAAAGCGATTTTTCGACCTACATGTATAAAAACTTTTTTTCTTAGTTTAGATATAGAATAAACCTGCATCATTGAAATATTGGTTTTAAACATATTAGTACTTAACTTTTCATCCTCGATCCGTGAAATTTCACCTTCAAATTAATTTTCCTCGAAAATGAATAATCCTAGAGTATTAGAAGAAGAGTACCTTTTTTATGTATTTTGCCTAAGGAATTACAAAAAGTTTACACAGAAAAAAGTTTGGGACAAAAAACTAATAAGCCCACCCAGTTTCGCACACCCCCGTTTAAAATAAGTACATGAAGATAACATACGAAGATGGGCCTTATTAAGGTTAGTATACATTCAACACCTCGTTACTGTAGCTCAAAGCGTTCCTGAGTTATTAAATAAAAACCGAATTTTTTAGCCACTTTCAAAGGGGCTTAGTAGTTTAAAAATATCAACTAGTCACATTTTCTAAATTGTTTCTCTACCACGTCACATTTCTTTATTGAAGGTAGTTATTTTTGTACATTAAGTGAAAAATATGACAAACGCGACAAATTCTCTTGCCAAGAAAATATTTATTCCTAAGGGAGGAAAAGTTTTGCGTTAAAAAATAGTATAAGTAACGGATTTAGGCTCCCCATAAAAATTTAGAAAGTTAGATTTTCGCTGAGTAATCCCAATACAGTAACAAGTTTTCCATCGAAAGGAAAATATGTTTTCAATATTAAGTTTTTCCTGTTTTTTTTACACGACATGCAGAGAAATTCCATAAATCATTATGGCGTGGGGTTTAATATAAGTACTTTTCAAAAAAAAAAGATATTGCATTTTATTAAAGTTGGAATTCTATTTTATAGAGTCGGCTTTAAAATGTTTTGGTTTTTTTTATTGCACTTTTACAGGCATGAGACCTGGGGTGCCAAAATGTCTAAATCTCATATGATACACTTAAAGTCGATTCAAAAAACATGAAAGATAGGTTTGTACTATAATCTAAACTTCAAATTTTGAGCCAAAAAAATGTTCTGTTCGAAACGCAACATTTTTTAATTTTGGCCACAGCATCTCCCCATGTAAAGTTTCGTAACGCTTTATTTAAAATTAAGTGGTTTTCAAGCAAAATATCCAAACCAAAAAAAAAAAATAATAATAATTAGAAGATGTATGGATGCTAGGGTATAATTTTTGACATTAATAAATGAAATATGATCATGAGAATGGGCCAAAAATTGATTACATCTTTTCACCACTAGACCACTTCCTTGTTACAAATGAAACAAAAAGGCGATAGCAATAAATATAGTGATATATTTTCATTTATCTGATATTATCTGGATGCCCTTTATTTAAGGGGTGTTCACAGACCACTAATTTACTAAAATAGTTTGCCCAGCATGTGTTCAAACATTATCTAGGTATGTTCTTTAATTTCTTAATGGATTATTGGCATATTTTAAGCATTTAGCATTTATATAATAATTCCTTTATTTATTACCTAATATTAAATATGTTTCCTTAGTTTTTTAGTTGTAATACATAAAAGCACGTCAGAATACAGTAGGAGCATATCCACAGGCTTGCATAACAAGCATAGTACATAAGAATGCGATGCCGTAATTGGCTTGATGTGTCGTCATGTACCTTGTAAGCCAATCACGGTATCGCATTCTTATGTACTATTCTTGTTATGCGTGCCTGTGGATATACCTTAACTCTGTCACAAGTAAAAAAAAAACGATTTTACATTAACATTTAATTATTTACTATATTATTACATCGGCACTTAGTGCTACTAAGAGTGCCGATTTATTGAAATCTTCTCCGAAAAGTCAAAATCTTTGATGTTTTTTTCACATTTCTCGACGTTTTAGACTTTTTTGTAGTTTACCACCATACAGTGTTTGATATTTGCAGTCGAAGAAAAAGTATAGTCTACAACACGTATGGAATAGTCATTCGCGCTCGCGGGACCATCATACTCGCCTGCCGGCTCGTATGACAAACTTTCCGCTCGCGCGGAATATTGTCTATTCCATACTAGTTATAGAATATACTATTCTAGATGTTTGGTTTAGTTACGGATCCATTATTATACTCCTAGAACTATATTTGCAATTCGGTGATTTTGGTATAAACAACTTACAATGACAAAAGCTCTTTAAAAAACCTTTTTGTCAGGATTATTCCATTATTAAAATTTCTTTTATCACGATATTAAAAAAAGATCTTAGCATATGCCTCGCCCTTGTATTAATTCAACTACGCAACCCCATAATATGTCTTTAGAACGAATGAAAATGTCCAATAAATCATAGCGAATGTCAGATTTAATACTTTTTTAATAAAAAATTACTATTAATGACCAAGTCACGTGACGTGGCCAATAAAATTCATTTCTCATTCGTAGGTTTTTACTCTAAGATTATGTCAAATTATAAAAATCAAATGGATTTTTATCCATGCTTCGGAAGTTTCTATTGTTAATATTCAGCTGATTGAATAATTTGGACTTTGTTGAAATTTGAAACTATTATGTAACTTTTAGGGGTGACTTTTATATAAATTTGCTGACCACTTTTCAATAATCCAACTTTATATTTTTACAGGAGGGTGTCTAGCAAACAATACATGTCAGCACCTAGTATTTACATTCATTTGTCATATGTCGTTTTTGGGTAAATATTTTATGCATGCAAAAGTCACTCATTTTATCACCACCTTGTAAAAAAGATATTGCATCTTTTTATGAGGTGGTGATATTTTGCCCCTGCTAAACGCGTTAAAAAATTTGCGTGATCGTTAAATTCTTGTTTTAAGATATAATCTTAGGTTTTAATATCTATATGTTAACATTTACTTAAAGTGTTACATGCTATAGTTAGTATGTTTAATACTGATTCCCTTAAGGCATGCACTTCGCATGTAATGGATAAAATAATAGTATATTAAAGTACTAGTTTCATAACATACGTTTATAGCGCACGAATACAAGTTTAGAAAACGAACCGCTTCCGGCGAGTTTTCTAAAGTACTAGTGCTCTAAAAACGTGTTATGAAACGAGTGCTTTATACAATTTTTTCTATTTTGCTCCAAAATTTAAAAAACTTACATTTAAATTGATGACTGATTTTGGGATTTTTGTTTTGGGTTGGCATAACAGTTTACACTATGTTTAAAATTCTAAAAACAAATGATATTTTGATATATTTTACAGTCATCTCTTCTTTTTTCACTGAAATTAACCAGTCCACAATTTTAACACGGTAAAAAATAACCCAAACACAAAATTTTGTAATAAATTAAACTTTAAATCGACATTGACATTTGCACGCAAAACGTCAAAAAATAGGCTTTTGTATGTTGCCAACCCAACAGAAAAAAAAGTAGAGACCTCTTATGGGCCTATAAGAATACGCAAAATGCGTGTGATTATGAGCTTATAAGTCGCAAAAATTAAAAAAAAAATGATCAAATAAATTATAGGTTTTAAATGCCTACTTTCGAAAGTAGGAGAGCTTTCCTTAAAACTTCAGTAAAAACCTATATAATTTTTTATTCCATCCATAAAGTTAAAATGATATTTGTAGCAGTAGAAAAAGTGCCTGATGAAACTAATCAGGAAATACTGCTTTTCTTCAAGCGTACTAAAATGTTTATATTTTATAACTGAACACACTAGGGAACGTTCAAGTATTACGTAACGCAAATTTTGATCATTTTGGCCATTTTATCGGCCTATTTTAATAAAAAAATACTTTATTATTGAATAAATTAAATGCAAACATTAATATAAAAAATAATATTTAGGACGCTTGAAGAAAAAATAGTATGTTTTACTCAGAGGAAAATAGCTTTTTTTACTCGTCTCTAGTTTCTTCGCGTCCGCAAACTACAGACTAGAAAAAAAAACCTTTACTTTTCCTCTTAGTAAAACAATATCCTATTTTTTATATTTTTTATCCATGGAGTAAAAATTACTTTTTTTAACTTAATTGTGTTCAGTAAAAAACAGGAGAGTACTGAGTTTCTTAAGGAACGCACAAAAAGGATATTTGATATGTTAACTAATTTCAAATAATAATTTTGAAAGCAAATTATACTAACATGATTATAGGCTACATAAAAATCTTAAAAAATGGTATTACTATTTTAATATATTTTAAGAAGGGAAACTTTTGACTTTAAAATAAATTTCCCCACTCTTATTAACTGCGTAAATTAAAAAAATAAATAAAATTAGTGAATCATGTGACACATAATTGTAAAGCTCTTAAAAATTCCTACCTATCCAAGTATTTTTTTAATTAATGTATGTTATGTCAAAATTTATAAATTTTTGTAAAACATTTTGTTGAACAATCTAAAATGCCTGAAGTCGTAGGTTTTAATTTTTTTTTATTTTTCTTATTTACTTTGTAGTGTTGTGTATACATTAGGAAGTATTGTTTTTTATCTTATTTCGAAAAATCTCACTCAGATCTCAGATTTCATTTTTCATAAACTTGGAAACGTGATTGGTTAAAATTTACATTTAAAGGTATGTCCACAAGCTCTTATAACAACATAGTACATAAGAATGCGGTACCGTGATTGGCTTACAAGATACATGGCGGCACTTCAAGCCAATCACGGCATCGCATTCTCATGTACTATGTTGTTATGCGAGCCTGTGGATATGCCTTAATTCAGGCAAATGGAGCCACTCATATAAAAGAACGAACCTATAATTAGTTTTTAAAATTCTGACTTTTAAAAAGTAAAATTTTACTCATAAGAAACAAAACAACATAAGGTAAACGTAAGTTAAAACATATTTTTTACAAAATTTTATTTTAAAAAACTGTTTAAAAAAACAATAATAAGCTTAATTTAATGTATTTAAATGTCTCCATCAAAGGCATCGACACTATACAATTGTGTATGTAGATCTTTTCAAAAGGTTGAAACAGATTTGCATATAAAAAGGTATCGCATGTTAATTTAATATACAATTCTCTATAGGCGCCACTAATATACCTATCACCCCGGTCTGGAAACGATTTTAAGCTCAACTTTCATATAACCCAAGTTTTTTTTTCATAATTTAATTATTTAGAGCTTTGGTTGCTTTTTAAGTCCAAATTTAAAAAAATCTATTTATGCGTTTTTGAGAAAAACGATTTTCATTTGTTTTAATAAAAAAAAATTATATATTTAAAAATTATTTTAGATGTTCAGATTTTACGTGAAAAAGTGAGAAAACAGTTTTTATAGAGGTTTGAGCTGAATTGCTTTTTAAGGGAGCTAGCGTACTTTTAAAGGGCATTTTTGGGATATTTATTGGGCGCTTAGCTTTATTTTGTTTTAATTAAATCATTTTAATATTATTAAATAAAAATATGTTCAGTCCGATCTGATACATTTTTAAAATGTTTGTTTACCGTTTGACACATTTATGGTGGAAATTCGGCACGGGTTAGAATGTTTTGAAATTTGGCACATAATTTTGGATGCTTAAAAGGAACAGAATAAGAGTTCAAGTCCTTTAAATCTTTAGTTATACAAAAATTACAGACAATTTTCAACGATTTTTTACTATTTTTCGTTAATTTTACACATATTAAGGGCCCAATTAGGACACTTATAGAATTTCGACCACTCACATATTTTTAGAATTTTCTAGTAACACCTAAATAAAATTTTTAAGATATTAAACATATAAGGTCCACGCTAATGTTACATACTCAAAACCTAGCAGGATCATAGGGCGTAGCAGTATTATAAGACAAATGATTCAGGATCAATGATCCTGAATCATGCAATAATTATTACAGTTAATTTTAGTCTAAACCTAATTCAGCAAGCTCTTAGAAATGTGGAAAAATAGTAAAATAATTATAAATTTCGTATAAAAATTGGCCTTTGTTTCCCGAACTATAAAGTTCATTCGGAATATATGTACATTTTAAATACGTAAATGGCCTACAATTTTGTTTAACAGTAACAGTTAGTACATTAGTGCATTAATAAACAATTTAACAACAATTTCTGTAAAATGGCTACAAATAATGTACACAATAAAACATTGATTATTTATTTTAGTTTCAATTGGCAAAATTAGCCAATTTTCAGCAATAAATAACGACTATTTTAGTTTCAGTGGGAATATTTAAAGTTACATTGGAACGAGAGAGAAGTTCCAACGATTTGATTTTTTCAAAAAAATAAAATAAATAAAATATAAATTATAAATAAAAATAAAAAATAATAAATTACTTAAACTTTTTTTTGTTATGCGATCATCTATACCAAGCTATCATGAAAAGTAATATTGTTTGCGCCCCTTTGACCCTCTTACCAGACCCAAATTTATACCAAATATAATCCCAGCCAAACTATGGTCTAAATTTAAAGATATCAAAGCGTTATTGAGTTATCGTGATCATAAATTTCCCGCACAAACCGACCGACATATTTTTTTCGTGGAAATAAGCTTTTTTTAAATTTAAAGATTTTAAGTTGGAAACTAGCGTCCCTGTAGTTTTATTAGAACAACACTGATGATTTTTTTATCCTACACAAGGTTAAAATCCGTTTTTCTTGCCTCGTTTGCGGAAAGTGCTTCTTTTCCCGGCTAGACGGGAAAAAAAATTACAAACTCATAAATACCTAGATGGCGAAAAAAGTTTAATTCAATTTTTAGTTAGAGAAACGAAATCTTATTTTGGGTCATTTATTTTATTTAAATCGTTTAGTTAAAATATAGTGTTACTGCACCTTTTATTGTGTTTTTAGTACATTATATTTGATAACGACTTGTCATTAATTTCTTGACATCTGCCAAATGCTTAGTGGGTCACTTGATCTAGTACCTAACTTTTTTATAACCTAAATATATTGTACATTTTTATACTATTTTTTGTGTAGGATAAAAAACAATATGTAATTTACGCCGGAAAATTGGTTTTCTGCAGATCTGTGTCTCGAGAAGTGTCCAGACTCGACTGGCCTCGCCTTTCCATATCTTCTCTTGACCCCTAAAATTTTGAAAAAATGTGTATTTGTAATTTTATAAGTGTTTTTCGTATTTACAAAATTTTACACATTTTAACACGATTCCGTATCAATTCAGGTCTACACGGTCGACTATTTATTTTTTATCAGTGAAGCAATTTTTTTTTTATTTTAAACATCAGTTCATTCTCATTTACGGGATAATTGGTACGGGAGGATTGGTGTAGTGGACTACTGCGTCGTACTTACTTGACGAGTTTACTACCCAAATAGCGTGAGTTCGATTCTCACCGCGGCGCCGATTTGCCTTTTTCAGTTAATTAATAATTAAAATTTGGCGAAGGCGTAAGTGAAGCGGACACTCCCTATAAATTGGTTCGAAAGTCAATTAAAGCCGGTGGTTTCCTCTACTACTAGCCCACACAAGTCCTGGACTTAGGGGATGCTTAATTAAGTAGAATAGTACGAGGTTAAACAAAAATGTAATTCAAGTTCGTAATGAACTTTCCTGAAACTACTAAATTCAATATTTCTTTGTAATTTTACACATGTTAAAATGTTGAAAGTCATACTATGGAAAAAGGTAATTTTATTCGGGTGAAAACACATGCTGACAGGATTAATTATTTCAATATAATTGAAACGGTCCTATTGAAAGATTTATTCAGGTTTTCAGCGTTGCTGAAAAGAGGCTATTAGATATTTTGTCTGAAGGTGTTGATGTGAAGGTTTCAGGAAAAAAGTCTACACTAATGATCCCTTTTTTATTGCTAGCTGAGAAAAAATAGGAAAAATAAATGGCCTATTTTTAGTTTATTTGCCGAGCGATTATAGGAGTGAAGAAAATCTTGTGCCTAATGGAAACAAACGAGTTTCTCAAAAAAGTACGTAAGAGATAGGTACAGTCATATTAAGATAGCTCCTTCATATGTCGCTTTTGAAAAACACAGAGATTAGTATATTCTTTAACTAGTATGAAATAGACAATATTCCGCGAGTGCCAAAAGTTTGTCATACGAGCCGGCAGGCGAGTATGACGGTCCCGCGAGCGCAGAATGAATATTACTTACGTGTTATAGACTATACTTTTTTTTCGACTTCAAATATGAAACACTGAATGGCATTAAACTACGGACAAGGTTAAAGACGATGTTCCTTGTCACTAGACATTGTAAATGCAACAAAACAGATATTTTTAAATAAAGCACTTAATATTATTTAATTTTCAAATTATAATGCAATTAAAAATTTACCTATTTACAAATTATTTACAAATTATAATGCAAAAATTGAAGGTAATGTCAGATTGTTGTGACAGATATTATGGTTTAGATAAATTTAAATTAAAATAAAACTTTACTATGCAGTTGTTTGTGTTAGTGCTTATTCACAGACTCGCATAACAAGCATAGTACATAAGAATGCGATAGCGTGATTGTCTTACAAGATACATGACAGCACATCAAGCCAATCACGATATCGCATTCTTATGTTTATGCGTGTTATGGTAGGCTGTGGATATGCCTTTAGTTTAAAAAAAAAAGCATATAATAAAAGTAAGATTTTATACAGGGTTTTTCATAAATAAGTTCGAGAAATTTAAAAGGTGATTCTACGTTAAAAAATATGAAAAAAATTCCTATAAAGGTTGGTCCGGAAATGAGTCCTATGGGAGCTACGGCTCTTTAAAATTATAATAAAAATAAGGTTTTTAATTAATAACTCTTGTACCCTTTAAGCTAGAGCGACGAGCTTTTGCATGTATACTAGTATTAATAAGGGCAATAAGTTTTTGTTAATTTATTTTTTTAATTTATCCAGAGGCGTGCCTGGACGGACAAAATATGTGAGGCTTAACACATTTTTGCCCCAAACTTTTTTATTTTTTTTTTTTTTGATTTTTTGTAATAAATATAGATTCCTTCAGTAAAAATACAGAAAAAAAATGTCATATAGTGTAACACTGTAGGAACAACCGTTTTCAAAAAAAATGCAGTTAAGAGGAAGTAACATTTTGTGCACTAAAAATGTTAGTTTTTAAAAGGCTATTATCTCCTTTAATATTAAATTAAGGTGTTTTGGTGAAGAATACTTTTTTGCTTAGTTTTTATTGAAGATCCGTGCTGCAGCATGAAATTTTATTGGTGCTTTTTTTGTTCCCGATTCAATATGTCTATATTCGAAGGGCCGCAGCTCCCTTAGGGCTCATTTCCGGACCAACCTTTATAGGAACTTTTTTTCATATTTTTTAACGTAGAATCACTCCTTAAACTTATTTCTGAATAACCCTGTATAATTTAATTTTTATCTTAAAACCTCTACAAAATCTTTTTGCTGATAAATTCCTAGCAAGTATGAAATATTGCACAAAGTATGTCAAACTTAAAAGGTGCAATATGGGTCATAATTTCCCATCCAATTGTGAGAAATTACAAGAGTCTCTTTGTAAAAATTGCAATATAAAATTGTTTATTTTAGGTTAAACTCATAAAAGGTACAATATGCCATCTACTTGAGGGGAAGTAAAATAGCCCCATTGTATTCAAGTAAAGATTTCCAACTTGATTTATAGAAATTTTAATTCTCCAGTCAAAACAGTTATATATTAAACCGTTAAAACTGTTTCTCTTACTCTTTTAACCATAAATATTACCCCTGTACATTTTTTACCCAAAATAGGGTTTTTAGTTCATTTTTTACGAGGTGTAAGTTACATCTTTAAACGTTTCTTTGACAGACAAGGAAATATGTGAAACAGATAGAAGTTGGGGTTACTTTTGACACATGTATGCTAATATTTCAGTTTATTTTTTACACTATTTTGGTTTTCTGTTTATCTCCCGCTTTGAAATTTGAGTAGATAAACCCAAACTCATCTTACCATGACCATCTAAGCTTTGATGTCGTCAAATTTTGATGCAGGCGGTTTATTATTTAAATTTTTAACGAATTTTTGTAAGCACTTAATTAATAATTGCAGAACGTTCATTGAAATGGAACCAAGCTACAAATACATAGGGCGTTTAAATAGTTAAATACGGACCTACTATTGCCGCAACCAGAAATTTGGTAAGGGCAACTTAACCAGAAATAAAACTTTTTTGGTGTATGACAATCACAACACAACCCAATATAACAATTAGGTACTCTTGTTGCCAGATTACTGGTTGCATCAACCAGAAAAATACATAGGGGAGGATTAGTGTAGTGGTCTACCGCGTCTGTACATGACAAATCTACTAGCCAATAGCGTCAGTTCGATTCTCACTGGCGCCAATTTGCCTTTTTCAGTTAATTAATAATTGAGATTTGGCGAAGGCGTAAGTGAAGCGGACACTCCCTATAAAAACTGGTTCGAAAGTCAGTATAAGCAGGTTGTTCCCTCTACTACTAGCCCACACAAGTCCTGGACTTAGGGGATGCTTAATTAAGTAGAATAGTACGAGGTTAAACAAACATGTAATGTAAAACATGTAATGTATTTAACATTTAAAGCCTGTCCAGAAGCTTGCATAAGAACATAAAACATAAGAATGTTATACCGTGATTGGCTTACAAGATACATGGCGGCACATCAAGCCAATCACGGCATCGCATTGTTATGTTTTATGTTCTTATGCGAGGCTTTGGATATGCCCTTGGATGTGCCAATAAAACAATTTTTTAACAGTTTATTAAAGCAAATCAAGAATATCTAATTCAGAGAAAAAAAAAAGGAAAATATTTTTATTTTTAAGAAAAATTCATAGTTTTTATACCCCCCTCCCCCTTTGAACCTCTTTTTACCAACCCAGTTTTATCAAAAATAAACTCAGGCTAATAAATAAAATTACAGGTTTATACTTATTTGTCATAAAAAATGTCTAAAAATCACTTTTTAATAATCAAAAATTGATAAAGAGGAGGTAAATTAATTAATGCAAAGCGGAATTGATTTTTTTACCGAAAAATTGGTAAAAAAATTCACAACACTTAAAATTAAAAAAATATATACTTTTTTTAAAAATATTAAATAAATTTTATCAAAATTATACTAGAATTCAATTTTATTTTTTGCAGAATAAAAATGAAACCATGTTAATAACATTTTTGATTAAATTTTTTAACAAAATTATATTTTGTCAAAACAAATCAAATCAAATCATCAAATCAAATATATTTATTAATACCAATTAATTTTAACAAAAACTAATCTTTGAGCAAGTCACCTAAGCAGAGCTTGTGTGTGAACTTACTCAAAGACTTTTTTTACAATCGTAACGCAAGGTATACAATTTATAGATGCAAATATAAAAAAAAAACTTAAAAAATAAAATTACAATAAAATTAGATAACATTTAATTGTTTTATTTAATCTTATAAAATTGTTATTTGCAATAAAATGAGGTGGAGGGGAAAATATGAAAGCAGAGACAGGGTAATAAAAGTTTAAAAATTTAAGTTTAGAAATTAATTTTTTTTTAATTTTCCAAAATACTTTGAAATACTTGTTTATTTTTTTTTAGAAAATCTTTAGTTTGGAGTTTATATCTGTTATATATTAATACATTTTTAATTTTAGCCGGAATCTTATTATAAAATTTTGGTCCATTATACATAAAATAATTTTGTGCGTGACTTTTTTTAAATAGGGGGATATTAACATCGTTGTTTTCTCTTGCTCTGGTATTTTGACTATGGGAAATATTATTCATGGAAAACTTATACATATGTAACAGGCATTGATGTATGTACAAAAACTTTAAATCAAATAAGTCAAGGTCATTGTATAGAGTCTCGGTGGGATAGAGATAAGTTAATCTAAAAAGTATTTTTAAAATTGTATTCTGCGTTACTTGTAAGATATTTAAGGCATTTTTATACATGCCTCCCCATACTACAATACCGTATCTTAATATTGGTTCGGCTAATGATTTGTAAATTAATAATAAATTCTCATGTGATAATATGTCGCGTATTTCATAGAATTTGTGAATTAATCTCTTAAGTTTGTTTGCCAAAAAACTAGCTTGCTCTGTCCATCTAATATGTTGATCAATCTTAATCCCAAGGTAAGTTATTGTTTCTACTTTGCTGATAGTTCCACAGTTACATTGGTCTCTTATACAATAGCTATTATGAATAGTCAGATAGTTTTTCTGAGGTTGATGGTTAGCTAGGATGCTAAATGTTACAAATTTAGTTTTTTGTATGTTCAAACTTAAGAGATTATTATTTAACCAATTTTGTATAATTTCAAGACCCCGCTCCGACTTTCTGTACACATCCTCCCATGTATCGCCAACGAAAATAATAGCTGTATCATCAGCATAGCTTATCAGGATACCATTTAGATCTCTAATAGAAGATAACTCGTTTATATATATCAGGAAGAGTATAGGTCCCAATCATGATATGTAATAATGAATTCAAAACATATTTAAACAAGCCAGGTATGCTCTATATTTAATTCAAATAACATAGCAGGCTCATTTGTTCTCAACTGAGTGATTTCGATTGTTCAGGCCAAGTTTTAATTTCCGCGTGTGTACCTAACCTACCTTTTATCAGACCGACATATCAATGTACTTCGCAGTACTTTTTTTACACTCTTGGCAACTTTAAACTAGAAGTGTGTTATTAAACCCAATAGGTCAGAGAAAGACTTGAAACAATAACTTAACTAACTAATATTTAATTTTTGAACTAAATTAAATTGTTTGATATTTACAAATTTAAAAGATCTATATAAAACATTTTACTATTCCTTAAAACGACTCTTGTTTGATTAACGTAGTCGTCCCTCCGAAGTGACTGATCGATTTCGTGCTTTTTAGCACTCTTCAGAGCCACATATCGGTAGTAGGGACAACTACGAAAATCAAATCCTTTCCATATATCTCTATATAGAGTTTAAAAATCGTTATAAGGAAAAGCAAAAACAGCTAGCGACATCTACTGCTAAAAGCAGAGACTGGATAAACCTATCGACAGTCCAAAAAAGGTGACCTCCTAGCGTTTAGGATTCAATTGGCGGCAATGTCTACCGTGGCATTGATTAATCTGCCCCCTATCGACAGCGTGCAATAGGTTCTTGAAACCAATAACTGCTTCCTTTTTTGGACTGTCGATAGGTTTATCCAGTCTCTGCTTTTAGCAGTAGATGTCGCTAGCTGTTTTTGCTTTTCCTTATAACGATTTTTAAACTCTATATAGAGATATATGGAAAGGATTTGATTTTCGTAGTTGTCCCTACTACCGATATGTGGCTCTGAAGAGTGCTAAAAAGCACGAAATCGATCAGTCACTTCGGAGAGACGACTGCGTTAATCAAACAAGAGTCGTTTTAAGGAATAGTAAAATGTTTTATATAGATCTTTTAAATTTGTAAATATCAAACAATTTAATTTAGTTTATTAATTCAGATACCACTGTAAAAGGTGACCTCCTAGCGTTTAGGATTCAATTGGCGGCAATGTCTACCGTGGCATTGATTAATCTGCCCCCTATCGACAGCGTGCAATAGGTTCTTGAAACCAATAACTGCTTCCTTTTTTGGACTGTCGATAGGTTTATCCAGTCTCTGCTTTTAGCAGTAGATGTCGCTAGCTGTTTTTGCTTTTCCTTATAACGATTTTTAAACTCTATATAGAGATATATGGAAAGGATTTGATTTTCGTAGTTGTCCCTACTACCGATATGTGGCTCTGAAGAGTGCTAAAAAGCACGAAATCGATCAGTCACTTCGGAGGGACGACTGCGTTAATCAAACAAGAGTCGTTTTAAGGAATAGTAAAATGTTTTATATATTTAATTTTTGGTTTACGCTGGTATTTTCGCTAGTTTGGTGTTTTTGATACTAATGGGAAACGTAACCACCCTACACATACATACACTACATAGATCCGAGAAAACCTTTAAACAATAACAAAATATGTATGAAGCAGGACCTTGCAGAACTGTGTTATTGAATCAATATACAAAAATTAAAACAACATAAGGGTTCCATAAAAGCGTTCAAAAATTATCGAGAAAAACGCAATACGCTATCCACTGTTAAGAGTATACCAAGGAATGCAAAGCATTACATATCTTCGTAGATTGTTTTTTATTATAATAAACCTGCAATTATTAGAACGGGGGACAATAACGTGTGTTAACAATAAGCTCGGTTTTCCAACATAACAAACCAATACGGTGAAATGTGAACTCTAGCTGGATATTGTTATCCAGAAAAGAACAAAATTTACTTTATCCTGTATAATAGTTTCCTGGCAAAATATTTTAGTCCACAAAGAAAAAAAGGATTCCTTAAACCAAGGACACCTCTTGTTTTAAGGCTAGAATTTCTTTGAACCAAATGTGCTTGAATGAAGAGCAATGTTTTCTTAATTAAGATCCGTACTCTTTATTTTAGGACATTGACTTTGGTTCAAAGAAATGCTGGCCCCTTAAAACAAGAAAATATAGCTTTGAACATAGAGAAAGACAAGTGTCCTTGGTTCAGGGTATCCTTTTTTTCTGTGAACTAGTTTTGTAGTTTTCTAATGGACGAGTATATACCTTACTTTTAAATAATTAGACAAATAGTTGATGTGGAAAATGTTGTGGCCTAATATTCTTAATATTTTAGTGGACCAAAGTCCAAAGACTGTAAGTTGTATTTTAATATAAAGTGTATACTTTAATTTTTTTTTTATCAAGAACTAATTTTTGCCAGGTCGTGTAAAGTGATATTTCAAGAATATAACATTATCTCATGGCGCTTTAACCGTGAGTGCGTATTAATATAACTCCACCCTGCCCCATCTTGAGAATATTTTTATATTATTATTGAAATTTATTGCCCTTGCTATTAAATTTTTGAGAAAAAGAATGTTTTTAAGATGGGTCAGAATGAAATATTAATACGCACACAACGAGACGCGCCATCAGATATAGTACTAGCTCTACCCATACTATTGCAGCAAAATGGCCGAAAACACTGCACAACAGGATTTTCTTTGGTACACTCTAAAAATTGTTTTGTGAAATTACTAACAATATCGTTGGTTATTTAATGCCACCGATTTTGTTAGTAATATTACACATCAACTTTGTAATTTAACTAAACTGCTGTAAATTCATAAAAAATATTTTTTTGTAATTTCATAACATTTACCTGTGATATAACATAATAATTTGAGAAATTATTTCGCATTTTTACAATATTACAACACGTCTTTGTAATTTTAAATGTTTTTTTTTGTGAAAATCTAAAACATTTGTATTTTTTTGTAAAATGTTCAAAATTTAGTATATCCACAATAATATTGCGTTTTTATTAAACTAAATTTGATTTTTCAATATAACAATATAAAATCGCTGTAATAATGTTAGAATTTTTTTTGTAAAAATACCAACGTTTTTTTCAGTGTAGGTTGAACTGGATATAAACATTTGAAAGCTCAATCAAATAAGCCTTTAAAATTAATTTTCTCGTATAAAAATCCCTACATTATAATCCAAACAAATATAAGAAATATTAATGACTTGCTTCGTTTTAAATAAGTCAATCCAATTCTAAATTTCCAATTCAATGAATAATATCCTGACTTATTTGACCCTTTGCCCCTGCATACAAAAACAAAAAACTTTTTTTTGTATAATATACCCATTGTTTTAAATTCTAAAAGTACGCACATTTCAGGGTTTATTGAAATCCATTACAAGGTGTTGCTACTAGAGTCCTCGTGAAATCCTGCAGGACCCTCGCCCTTTTTTGCAGGAACGATTTAGATGAAAATGTCGAAAATGTTAAACGTTTTTGCTTACATAAAATCCAGAAGTACAAAGGATATGCTTCTATAGCTGAGTTAGGGCTGCCAAATCAGTAGTTTTTCTTGCCAGGGATTATACACATAAATGCAAAAATAGTATATTATTCAATGGGTGTATAATAATTGCTATTAATCAATGAGGGTGAATTTCGGGACACAAGCAGATAGGCGAGTGGCCTAATTACCCGAATGATTAATAGCTATTATACGCGAGTAGAATACTATACTTTATCCACGGTTGTTTTAAGCATGGGCGGATTTAGGGGAGGGGCCATGGAGGCCATGCCCCCCCCCAGCGAGATATATTAGCATAGAAATACCTTCAAAATTATATTTTTGGTGAAAGCGCATTTTTTTTCCTTATGGGTGCCCCCCCTCCTTTAAAATGAAATAAATCCGCCTCTGGTTTTAAGGTTTATACAGTTTATTTTTACAGACCCTTGATTAATAGGCTTATTAATCATGGCCGTGGGTGAAAACTTTTATCCAACACCTTTATAGAAAAACTTCTTTTTAGTACTGTCTTAAATATCAAAAGTTTAGTTTTTTCCACTAGTGACTAAAAAATTTTTTACTCGTTCTTTGCACAGAAGATCACTATTTTAAATATGAAAAATTAAGTTTTTTTCACTAGTGACTAAAAAACGTTTTGCTTATTAAGAAAACTTAATCTTTTTGTTATAATTTTTTGCTAAATTATAGATTTCTATTTAAAAATACAGGGTGTGACGAAATTAAATTCTCAACTCGTTTAATGTGATTTTGCTACTTAATCTTTTCGCTCCGGGGATTTTTCCTTTAAAATTGACCTCGCATTTTAGCTGAATTTCATGACTTAAATGAATGAACTTCTTATGACAAGTCGCCTCTCGGAGTGCTGGTCCATATATGGACCACTCCCGGAGAGAAAGTTAAGGCCAATGTAAAAAATTATAAGTGAAGGTTTAAGAGGGCTTTTCAATGTTTTTTGATGTGCTGTTTACAATAAAAATAGTGAAAAAAATGTCAGATTCATATTCGACCTTGAACTTTGAAGGTCAAATAATGAAAATACGTATTTGAGCTTGAAAATTGGTATACCTATGTTTTATGAACCGCTAAATACGATAAAAATAGTAAAAAAAGTTCTTGTCACCTCTTCGACCTTTAACTTTCAAGGTCAAAGCATGAAATTGGGTATTAGCGCTTCAAAGTCGGTGAGATAGACTTATTTACTAATATTCTAATTTACTATAGCAGATACAATCTAGGTACACCAATTTTCAAGTTTTCAAGCGCAAATACGCATTTTCATACTTTGACCTTCAAAGTTCAAGGTCAACGAAGTCACTAGAATTTTTTTACTAATTTTATCGTATTCAGCGACTCATAAAACGTGGGTATACCAATTTTCAATCACAAATACGCATTTTCATTGTTTGACCTTCAAAGTTAATTTTGAAGGTCAAAGAAGTAACCAGGATTTTTTTCAATACTTTTCCTAAATTTAGTGCATTAAGTTGACCTTATGAACATCTATTACGTTCGCTTTTCTTGTTGGTTCATACATGGACCAGTCCCGGAGCGAAAAGGTTAATACACTAGTTAAGAAAATAACGAATATTTGATTTAAAATCGGTTCATAGTATTTTTACAGCTGTTTTACAGCAACTTTGCATTAGAGGTGTTTCTGTTTTGGACCTTTTTGAAAAACTATATTTAAACTTTTTTAAATAATATTCATTAAATTTTATCAAAAAAAAAACTTTAAATTAAAATCAGTTTAAAAGAGGCTTTAAAAATATAAAATTTCGTTCTTTTTATCTTGTATTGCGTATATTTTTTATTACTTTTATGTTTTATTTATACAGGGTGTATTTGAAATAGCGTAGGAAATTTTAACAGGTGATTCTACATGATAAAATATGACAAAAAGTTCCTATAAACATATGTCTAAAAATGCGTCATAAGGGAGCTACGCCCTTTTGAAATTGGATAAAAAAATCGATTTTTATTTAATAACTCAGGAACCCTTTGAGATATGTTAACGAGGTTTTGCACGTCAACTAATCCTACCAAGGCTCGTTTTTATGTGTTATTTTCATGTACTTATTTCAACCAGGGGTGTGCGAAACGGGGGGGGGGCTTATCAGTTTTTTGTCCCAAACTTTTTTCTGTGTAACTTTTTTGCAATTTTGTTTTTGAAATATGATTCCTCAGGTCAAAATACATAAAAAAAGGTACTCTTGTTGTAATACTGTAGGATTAACCGTTTTCGAGAAAAATTCATTTGAAGGTGTAATTCCACGGTTCGAGGACGAAAAATTGAATACTAAAATATTGAAAACCTACATTTTAATGATGCAGAGCGAATGTACATTAAAAACTAAGAAAAAAACCTCATATACAGGTTCTTCCAAAAGTCAATCCTAATGGAGCTATGGTCTCCTAAATATGCACCATTTTTAAAGGGCTATAGTAGCTTTAAAAGCGTTTTTTAGACCTACATGTATGGAAACTTTTTTTCTTAGTTTTTGATGTAGAATAACACTGCATCATTAAAATTTTGGTTTTCGACATTTTAGTATTTCATTTTTCGTCCTCGAACCGTGATATTTCACCTTCAAATGAACTTTTCTCGAAAACGGTTAATCCTACACTATTACAACAAGAGTACCTTTTTTATGTATTTTGACCTGAGGAATCATATTTCAAAAATAAAATTGCAAAAAAGTTACACAGAAAAAAGTTTGGGACAAAAAACTGATAAGGCCCCCCTGTTTCGCACACCCCTGGTTTAAATAAGTACGTGAAAATGACATACAAAGATGGGCCTTATTAGGATTAATTCACGTGCAAAACCTCGTTATCATATCTCAAAGGGTTCGTGAGTTATTAAATAAAAACCGATTTTTTTAGCCAATTTCAAAGGGGCGTAGCTCCCTTATGACGCATTTTTAGACATATGTTTATAGGAACTTTTTATCATATTTTATCATCTAGAATCACCTGTTAAAATTTCCTATGCTATTTCAAATACACCCTGTATAGTAACAAAAATCTATAAAAAATAATTTCACTGTAGGTAAAGAAAAATAGTTGTTTTCTTTTGTATATGAAACGTCGTGTAACTTAAAAAAAAGTAACGAAAACTTCTTCAGTTTTGAAGGGACAAATGAAAATAATTTTAACAAAATTGGCAACCCTGACAGGTTACTGTTTTTTCAGTAAAATTAGGGAAGATAATACAGGCACTGTAAAGGACGAGTAGGCTTATTTATGCTTAATAAGCGTTGCGTATATTTCATAATGTCCCACATTTTTTCGCTATTCGCATTTTTTTAGATTAAAATATATATACCTACACCAAAACGATTTGGTTAGGGCAAGCGGATTAATAAATAAATACCAGATCCTTTAAACCTAAGTTTTATTTCTGGTAACTAAAACCAGTACTGGTACAATTGCAGTGGTTCTTATCAGATTTCTGGTTGCGGCAAACAGAAAAAGAGTTTGGACTTTTTCGTGTTAACTATTTATTTGGTTGCCCCAACCTGACCTTATTCCACTGTAGCAATTTTTACCAGAATAGTACTGATATAAAATTAGAATACACAAAAAAAATAATTATAGAACTTGTATTTATCTAAATTAAATTTTAATGTTAGCTGAAATTATTTCAAATGAATTTAATAGTATTTTGTTTTACTAAGAGGAAAAGTGAAGCTTTTTTTACTAGTCTGTAAAATTTACGGACGACGCGAAGCGGAGTCCGGAAACTACAGACGAGTAAAAAAAGCACTTTTCCTCTGAGTGAAACATACTATTTTTTCTTCAAGCATCCTGTATATATATATTTTAAATATTAATTTTTGAATTTAATTTATTCAGTAATATTTTTTTTTTATTAAAATAGGCCAATAAAACCCTTTTGAAATAAACTTAAACCTTCCTTAGCTCATTTTAAATTTTTGTCGTAGGCTAAATCGTACACTTTTCGCGATTTCGATGGTAACTTGTCTGTAGCATTTGCAATTTCGGAGAGATTTGTAGGTGTATAAACCATATATTCTTCTTCAATCATTTTTAATCAATTTCACACAGGGTTTTTGCGCAGAATCTCGAGTCAACCACCTGTTTACATAATAAACAAACAAGTTTAAAGTATAGCTGTCATCAAAGTCAAAGAGTGCTTCGGCGAGTGGTGGTTTTGCTAACTAACTTTTTTTTACGGCGTACAACAATGAACTCATTTTTTTACTGTAAAAAAAACTAGTGTGTTCAGTTATAAAATATGAACATTTTAGTACGCTTGAAGAAAAATGTAATTTTTTATAATATTTATTTATTAATACTAATTATAATTTGTCATAAAATATTTATTTACTAATTTAAATTAACCTGCATACAAATTTATACCATAAGCCCAAAATCTGCATTGTTTTAAATATTTAGTACATTATTATTATACAATTGTTTTGGTTAATTAATAAATAAATAATAATTCATTTTAACATCTAAAATAATTAACATTTATAATTGAATAACAATTTTTAGTTTCGAGTGACCAAAGAAGGAAATATTCCCGTAATGATGAAAACCTCGATAATATTTAATGTTTTCCCATTTCATCCTACTCACATGCCCTGGTAGTAAAAATGTTAATGCTTTCACTTTGCCCAAGGAACCTAAAATACGTTTTTCCTACGCCTCCTAAAAAAGTCAAAAATTCAGCCAAATTAGGTATCTACTAGGGTGGGTCGAAAAATGTTAAGTTATTCACATTGGTCTAAATCAACATAATCAAAAGAAGCCATTTGACAAATTTTTAGAAAGATCGAAGAAAATATAAAATATTGGACTTTTTGACCCCGTTTTTTTTTTCTAGCGCACTGTGGAATATTGTGATTTTTCGGTTGATTCCCCATTGCCATCACCAAAATTTGCAGGCTTTTTTTCTTACGCATTGAGAAGCCTTCTAGCCCTACCCGAAAACCCAACTAAAAAAAACATTTTTCGACCCGCCCTAGTATCTAGCTAATCAAGAAAGATAGCCCTTATCTCAAAAACAATTAAATTATAACAGTTCTTTGAGCAAAAAATAAACATTTATTCATTTTAAGAATACTTTCCTGTACATTTCGTAAAAGCTTTCGAATAACACATATTAAATCTTTTGCCATTTTTAGCATTTTACTTATTCATATATTAATCCATTCAACTAATAAATGTAAATTGCAATAAATGTACACAAGCCGATATTTTAAAGGGTAGTAGTGGATGGTAACGAACACTGTTAGTTTTTCACCGGGTGATTGGCCTGATGTTGAACTGTAGGGGTAAGTTGTTTAATTTTACGATAAAAATTCATATAACCAATTTAGTTAAGGTGGAAATTTTTAACAATTTTTGTTTGGTTCATTTTTTTGTTATTATTATTATTAACAATCGAGTTAATTCAAAAATAGCCATGTTGGAGGTGAAATTGTTTTTTTTTATTTTTCAGCCAAATTATTCATCGGAAGATAGTAGTGGTTATGAGCAAACTTGTAGCTCTTGAAATTCTCTATAAGTTTCATATATTACAAATTTTCATAGGTACTTTGGTACGGTTACAGAGGGCGCAACTCGATTTTCAGCGCCCACTGTAATCGTGCCACTTGAAAATTCATAATATATGAAAATTATAGAAAAGTTTAAGAGCTACAAGTTTGATTATAACCACTTTTACCCTCCGATTAATAATTTGGCTGAAAGCTCGAAAAAACAATTTCATCCCCAAAATGGCCATTTTTTGCTGTTGTAAAGACTTCATATAAAAAACAAGGGATCCTTATTTCTTTCAAAAAAGTTTTTTTGCGAAAATTGTATCTTTTGATAGCCAAAAACTTACTAAAACTAGATCTTAAAATTTCACAAAACTGTTCTAGCGTTTTTTTTTCTTATTAAATTTTGTCCAGTAACATATTCTTTTCTATTCATTTTCCATGCATTTTCACTACGAATATCATATTCAAAATATCTCGCTTAATGTCGGGTTCAAAGTTAAAAAAAGAATTACGTTTTATGCATTTTTCAGAAGCAAGTTTTCGCAACTGTTAAAAGAATTCCGCTGATACGTTAAGAGTGCATTCTGCAGAAACTTCCGCGGTAGGTCCAGGACCTTAGAGGGGACCTTGGATCCTGCAAAACCAAAAACCGCTCTTCGGCACGTAGGTGTCAATTCTTAGAAAATCCCTTGCCCGAAAATCAAGAGATCTGTGCAAATTCCGAGCTAAATACGAGTGTTGATCGTAAATATACGTCGAGAAACGACTGGCGCGCACGCTAAATTTTGAAAGATTTTAGTATGCTTCCCACCTCTGTGTTGTGTACTTCGCGCCAGACTCACTGAAAACAACACGCGAAATACACAAACTTTACGTAGTAAAAAACGTAACTTATTATTAACTTAAGTTTTATTTATATATATATTAGTGACAGTGCTTAAGGATTAAAAATTATATGTTATTATAATGGAGATTTGCGATAGATAAAGTTTGTAAGTTTTTTGTGAATTTTAGATGTGAAAAAGTGCGAAAATTGTTTGGAATTTTTTGTTACTGTTTTAAGTGAATTTTGACATGAAGTTTTTAATGTAGTTGTTTACTGATATAACGTGGTAACTCAAAATGGTTGATAATAACTCAATTATTGAAGGGAGCGTTAAATTTCGAGACGGCAAAAAGGTAAATATTTTGTTTTTTTTTCAGATTTTTTTTGTTGAATCTACTCGAAACCTGCTGTTTAAAAAACGATGTAGATAATAGACCATTTTAAAATTAAAATGGGTCCGGATTAAATTAAAATTTAACCCAAAAATATTTACTTTTGCACATTTCTTATTTGGGAAAATTCACTTTTTTAACGTTTTCGAATCAAAGGGGGAGGGATCAAAAATGTTGTTCCCTTCCCCTGTAGAAATTAAATGAAACTTGAGTATAATAATACTATTTATTATTATTATTATTGCACAGACAACCAAAAAAAAATAAAAAAAAAATATGTGCCAGGGACTGGACCAACGCATTTTTATATTTTCGGGGTCGCTGAAATGGAATCTGACCTCAGAATTGCTTCATCAGGTCACAATTTTTTTCTACACATAAAGTGTGCGAAAATTCCTTAAATTCAGATGTTGGAGCAATTCTGAGGTCAGATTCGGTTTCAGCGACCCCAAAAATATAAAAATGCATTGTTCTAGTATCTTGAATATGATTTTTTTGTGTGGCTGTGTAATTAGTTCTTAGATGAAGATTTTTATTTTCCAAAATGAAATAAATTTCATTTTGTTTACCGTTATTGTGCCATTGTAAAAATTCTTATTGAAATATCTAGCACAATAAAATATGTACAAAAATACCTCAATTCCAGGTAAAAATAAACACATTTTTATTCGTGAAGATAAAATTTATTTATGTATTCATGAAAAACTTAATACATAATATATTAAAATTTATTTTGAGATAATAAAAATATCAACAATATGTTGCTCCATAAACAAACAAAAAAAAATATTAATAAATTAGCTTTGGTTTTTATTATTATCAAATCATTATATAAAACTTGAAATAATGTTTTTAAAACGTTTTAAAATATACAGGGTTGTTAAAAAGCCAAAAATTTCTAACAGATTATTTTAGAAAAAAAAAATCTGTTTTACAATGTTAATTTTTACAACCTAGAAGTGGATTAGATTAGAGGTTTTGTTAATAATAATAATATAGATTGTAAATTTTTTATCAAAATAATCTCGATATAAAAAATCAGTATTATCTATTCTACGGAGCCATCCAGATTTGGACTTATTTTAAAAATTAACAAATAGTTATGTTTTTTTGTATTTTTCGTTGTGGAATTTCCATACGATTCAGATTGATTTGTTTTTTATCATTTTCAAGTGTTACGCCCATGTTAATGGTATAGGAAAATAGCGTTACCGGGAGGGGGCTGGGGGTCCAAAATGATAAAAATTTGCTTTACGTAATACTTGAACGTTCCCTTACTAGACCATACTTTAATTTTCTTACGTACTGTTGTGAGCTAAAAACGAATTTATTATTATTATTAGTGACACTGATCTTATAACTTTTTCAAAAAACTGCAAAAAAAAATACCGCACGATCTGAAGTTTGCAACGTTTTTTTTGCATCGAAAAGACTCGGTAAATTCGCCTTTATAGTCATATAACTGTTTAAAAATAATTATGTGTATTTCTTAACTGCTAAGTATAGGGGGAGGAATCATTCGCGCTCTCTTCTTTCCGTCAAAAGCGTGTGTGGCTACAGCGGGCCTCTCACTTGCACAAACATTTCGTGCGTCAAAGTATAGTACTTAACGAGTTATTGCTCTTAAGCAAGCGAGATGTAAATATTTTAAATCCACTTAATAAAAATCTTTATCCATTTAAGTCTAATTAATTAGGTAGTGAAAAAACATCACAATCTTTGATGCACTGGCCTTATTTAAACTTGAAAAATTATTCCATCCTTTTAAACTGTCAAAACTTATTTGGATTTCCTATGGCTACTGCATTAAAAATATTTTGTAATGATTAATTAGGAGTTTGATTGTTTTTCATCGTACAACATTTTTTCACATGTCACTCTGTTTAGAATACTAGAAGTAGAGGTCCCACTTTGACCGAGATAGGGCCGTAACCAGAAAAAATCTAGGGGGGGGGACTCAGCCCCCAAGGTGGCACCCTGAAAAAAAATTAAGCTAAAGTTTGCAACGTTTTTTTGCATCGAAAATTCAAATAGTATATTAAAGCACTTATTCCATAACGTTTTTAGCACACTGGTACTTTAGAAAACTCGCCGCCAGCGGCTTGTTTTCTGAACTTGTACTCGTGCGCTAAAAACGTATGTTATGAAACTAGTACTTAAATATACTATTTGAATTTTCGTTGCAAAAAAAAGTTGCAAACTTCAGCTTCATGAAAAAAAAGCTTTGTCTCTGACGGTTTTAACCAACACTTGGCGCCCCTACAAAAAAAATGGCGCCCAAAAAAAATACCTTCATGAAAAAAAGCTTAGTCCCTGACGGTTTCTGCCAAACTTGGCGCCCCTACAAAAAAAATTAAAAAATTGTCGCCCCAAATATTACCTTTAAGAAAAAAGTTTTGTCCCTGACGGTTTTAACCAAAACTTGGCGCCCCTACCAAATAAAATTGGCGCTCAAAAAAATACCCTCATGAAAAAAAGCTCTCACTGTCGGTTTCTACCAAACTTGGCGCCCCTGTAAAAAAAAAATTGTCGCCCCAAAAATTACCTTCAAGAAAAAAAAGCTTTGTCCCTGACGGGTTCTACCAAACGCGCACGAGTACAAGTTCAGAAAACAAGCCGCTGGCGGTGAGTTTTCTAAAGTACCAGTGTGCTAAAAACGTTATGGAATAAGTGCTTTAATATACTATTTGAATTTTCGATGCAAAAAAACGTTGCAAACTTTAGCTTAATTTTTTTTCAGGGTGCCACCTTGGGGGTTGAGTCCCCCCCCCTAGATTTTTTCTGGTTACGGCCCTATAGTATATTAAAACACTTATTCCATAACACGTTTTTAGCTCACTAGTACTTAATAAAACTCGCCGCAAGCGGCTTGTTTTCTAAACTTGTACTCGTGCGCTAAAAACGTATGTTATGAAACTAGTACTTTAATATACTATTTGAATTTTAGTTGCAAAAAAACGTTGCAAACTTTAGCTTCATAACTTGACGCCCCTTCAAAAAAAATTGTCGCCCAAAGCTGGGTGTAACGTAAAATTGTACCGTGGGATCTTGTCTCGTATCCGTCTAAAACTTATGTTTAACATCAAAAAATAAATCGTTTTGATTGAATCGTTCATACAGAGAAATTTATCAAAGATTTTAATCTCCGATGAAAAAATATTGATTGCTTTTCGATTTTGAGATAAGTAAAAAACAAAAGAATGATTGAAAGAAACGTTAATGCAATGTGCTTGTTTTCATTTTTTTATGACAGTAGGTACCTTCATATCTTTATATGTTTTTTTATGATTTTTTGACTACATTCCTACATAATCAAACATCTAACAATGTAGAGGTGGAACCTATTATTGATATGTGTAATGTCAAAGAAATCTAGTCTAGACTAAAAAAAAAAAACTAAAAGAAAATAAACATTAAAATGTCTAAAATAGTGGTACTCGCTCTTTAAATGCAAAAGAATGGGTTCCTGATTAGGCATTTCCATTTCCAAACTACCCATGTTATTTTGAATTTTTTTGAGAGTTCAAACGTGTACGTACTATTAGATATTTTTTTTATAATTAGGTATTTTTGGTCGCTCGTAGGAAAATACTATATTGTTTTACTAAGAGGAAAAGTAAAGCTTTTTTTACTAGTCTGTAGAATTTACGGACGACGCGAAGCGGCACTTTTCCTCTGAGTGAAACATACTATTTTTTCTTCAAGGACAACAAAACCCTTTCGAAATAAACTTAAACCTTCCTTAGCTCAGTTTAATTTTATTCCGTAGGCTAAATCGTACACTTTTCGCGATTTCGATGGTAACTTGTCTAATGTAGCATTTGCAATTTCGGAGAGATTTGTAGGTGTATAAACCATATATTCTTCTTGAATATTTTTTAATTAATTTCACACAAGGTTTTTGCACAGAATCTCGAGCTGTTTACATAATAAACAAACAAGTTTGAAGTATGGCTGTCATCAAAGTCAAAGAGTGCTGCCGCCAGTGGTGGTTTTGCTAACTAACTTTTTTTACGGCGTACAACTATGAACTCATTTTTTTACTGAAAAAAAATAGATCACTTCTAACTAGTTTGTTCAGTTATAAAATATGAACATTTTAGTACGCTTAAAAAAAAAAGTATTTTTTAACCCCTTCCGTGCGTCACGGGATTTGTTTTTCACATTTTGTATACCTGTCGAAAAAAATCTATTTATAAAAATTAATTTGTATAAAAATTTATTAAAGCATTAGTGTAAATAAATTTTTCACAGCATTCTTAAATAAATCAACGTCTTAGATTAAAAGCCACAAATTTTAATGAACTTTTTCAGTAATTCATATAAAATTAGATTTATTTTGAAAACGAGTCAAATGTATTAATCAAAAGCAGAAACTAAAAAAGAAATTATAAACGACAATAGTTATTTATGGTACAGAAATGGTCTAAATTTTACAGTATATTACGTACAACTACCCAACAAAAACTGTATTTTTTCCATAAATATAATATTCCATCACTAAACACTTTTCACTTTCACTAAAAATTTTGAGAGATGTTATCGAAACTGTGGCAAAATTGCAACGGTTACGAAATTGACCACAACGCTTTGCTTATCACTTACCTTTAATCCAGGCTACCTAATTAGGGAATAATCCTGTGACCTTTATTTCTTGGATGTGGTACCTGCGAGGGGATGTTTACTACCTGATACCGTTAGGTTTCATGTAATTATGTCATGCATTTTGTCTTCTAGACGAAACACAGTGCGTCCGTCCGTCCATCCGATGTCACGTTTTTTGTGTACAACGAAAAATCCGATCGAATCGACATTTTCAGGAAAAATCAAGTTCTATGTGGGGAAGATCCCCATTGATTTTAAAAGTAATCCCCCAAAACCCAAGAAGTTATGGGTAATTAAACTTTTTAAAAAAAATTTCGAAAAATTTTGATTTTTTTTTTGTTTTTTCGTTTTAAAAAAAATATATTTTTTTTATTTTTAATTTTTTTGTCGCAAAAAAAAATTGTAAACTTTTTTTTCCAAAAATTTTTGTTTAAAACAATGATTTTTTTTTAATTGTTGTTTTTTTTCCTTTTTTTTTTAATCGAGTTATTTGGGAAAATGCAACATACCATCCACTGTGAATAGTATATAATGGAATGCGTAGCATTACATATATTCACGTCTTGTTATTTTTAAATTTAGATTTTTTACGATTTTATTTAGAAAAAAAGTCTCATGTATTAATCACGGGCTTATCTGGGTTAATCCAATGCCTAGATGGGTTGATTTATATCTTCAGAAAGACCATTTGGTCCTATTTTGAGAAGGGTGCTAACAACATTAGCACATGTGCCGTTTTGGAATAATGGTCGTAATGTAAAATAAATGATTCGTGAATGTAAATTGGATACAAGTGAAATATATTTTCTATTTTATGTCATTTTTTTATTCGATTTTATAATGGTCTAATGTTATTTCTGCCCTTTTGGAGAAAAAAATCTTGTCTTCCGGTTAATAGCAACGCATTTATAAGTTATTATTCACATGTGGATTGTGTTATGTACACAGAAAAAAAGGATTTCTTGAACCAAGGACACGTGCCTTTCGATATATTCAAAGCCATATTTTCTTGTTTCAAAGGTGTCCTTGATTGAAAAGCACGGGTTTGGTTTAAAGTAATGCTAGCCTTTGAACATGTCAAAAGACATGTGTCCTTTTTTCTTTGTAAATAATATTACCCGCAGTAAGTGGTTGAACTTTTTCCTTAATATTTTTATTAATGCAATAAAATCATTTCACAATTTTACTTTTTTTCCATACATAATTAATTCATAAAAAATATAAAATTAAATATTTATTATTAATAAAACAAAAAGTGCTATAAAACTATAATAAATAGGTACTTGTATCATAAATAACTAACTAGATAATTTGATTTATTTATAGCATATAAAGTTTATAAACTATAGCAAAAAGGCTGTAATTCATTCAAATGCATCTGAAGTTTCATAGTGCATTAACAAAATTAACATGTGCACCATCCGGTACCAAAAGCCAAAAAACTTTACCAACTTAAACTTTGATAATATATATAAAGTTTAAGTTTATAATAAGTTTCTTTTGTTTCTCAAAAATTGAAGTACTGGACTGGTTCGGAACCGAAAAGTGCTCAATCGGAACTGCGCGCGTATAGTAAAGATACAAGTCGCTTGCAAAACAACTTTACACTACGATATTTTGTGACCCAGATACTTCAAATTTGAAACAAAGATTTTTTAAGTAGTAGATATTTTTTTTTAGGTCTCTATGTCAAAGCGTTCTTGCAATATCGTAGTGTAAAGTTGTTTTTGCAAGCGACTTGGTCAGGACTGATTCGGACAGTTCAGAACTTGAAACCAAAACAAACTTGATACTGTTTTTTAAAAATATGGAGCTCTTTACAACTAGAATTATGAAACAAAAGACGTCTACCCTATCTCTATCTCATTTTTGCTACACTTTCCAGCCAACCAAATAAATACTGTATTTGTTTTTCATACAACAAATACAGTATTTATTTGGTTGGCCGGAAAGTGTAGCTCTGACCGGCACGAACGAACATAGCTAATGTAAATCTGTAGAATAAGATAATTCTACTAAAATATAGATGGCGCCAGTAATTTCTTTAATAAAAATAATATAGTTACACTTTTCGCCCGGCCAAGTAAATATTGTATTTCTTCAACAAAGAACAAATACAGAATTTGTTTGGTTGGGTGTAAGTGGGAGTGTATGTATGTCTTCTATCCTTTTTGGGTAGAACTTTTGTCCCTGTCTAATCTAACGGGAGAAATCGCCATTGAAAGTGTAGGTGTTAAAAATATTTAAAAGTTAGGTTTAAAATATTGCAACCCAATTATTTGTCTTGTTTCTTCTTCCTTTCTCTTCCTTTTTTTTGCCTTTTCACAGTGAGATAATTAACCAGATCCCTCTTAGTTACTCAATTCACCAAAAGTGGTTCTTGTCTGGCTTGGCACCATGCCCACTCCTGTTTTGATTATAGAAAATTTCCAGTCTTCTGTAAGACCTTTTTTTTTTTTTTCCTTCTTCCCTTTTCGTGTTTGCTGTTGGTTGTGTTAGCTGTTGACAAGGCTGTTTTCTCTAATTTTAATTATATTTACGCATGCGCTAGTATATAAAAATTCTGTATGTGTTAGTTGCTTCCAAATCAAAATTTATCAGCATTATATTATAAATGATTAAAAACATAAAATTCCCTTCATTTTACTGCACATCATCCATACAATCACTATAAAATATATAAAATCGAATCCAGGGCATATCTAAAATAGCAAATAAATAAATAACTATACTAAAACACTTGATGCTAAAAATTATACTCGATTAACGGATTACCTAATTCTTGCCAAAAGTACGTTGCTCGTTTCACGGGTGAAAAGCAACTGATGTTGTCTTGTTTCTATTTTTTTATTTTTAATGTAAACAAAAGTAATACTGTCATAAATAGATTTGTCGTATTTTGGTACTAATGCCTTTAATTTTGAGACCCCATTTTAATAATTAGTATTTTTGGGTCTGCATATTTTTATGCATCGATGACGATGACAATTTTTTTTTATATGGGGTGTCGAAATTAACAGCACAAGTGTGCAGGGTAAATAGGGCATAAATTCGGTCGTTGAGGGGGTTATTTTCTAAACAAAAGGTCCTTACAGAATACAAACATTTTATTTTTTATGTCAGTTTTTTATTTTGTTTATTTTTAACTAATGACTTTTTTTGCAGGTGAAGTTCAGAGTTGTTAAAACCAGCAAAAAAAGTTAAACCTCTTTTTATTATGTTTATTGTAGCCTAAGTTTTAACAACAATATTGACAAAGACAAAACAACACTTTCACTTAAAATTACACTTTTTTTTTCGAGATTTTTTGTAATTGTAATTTTCTATCATTGTTTGGAAAAATCTTATTGAACTTTTCGTAACCTAATGTTGTGCAATTTTATAATAATTACGCTTATAGCGAAACTTATTTGACCAATAAAAAAGTCAGTTATAAAATTGAAGGATAGGAATGTTTAACATTTTTTTTTATAGTTTACAAGTGTATAATATCTGTTCCAAACGTGTTTTATAATAATTTTATTGCTTTTAATAAGCACTGAGATATGGCCACATGTGAGTATTCCATCACAAGAGTCAGAATATGGTAGTCTTGCAGAGCACGTCAAAATCTAAAAATTCTATAATTAAAAAATGTTCAAGAATTTTTCTATTTTGCGACTCTTATAAGCTCATAATCACACGCATTTTGCCCATAAAAGGTGTGTACTTTTTGTTCTTTTGGCTTGGCAACAGACCTGGCCTATCGCTTGACGTTTTCCGTGCAAATGTCAATGTCGCTTTAAAGTTGAATTTTCTACAAAATTTTGTGTTTAGGTTATTTTTACCATGTTAAAATTGTGGCTTGGTTAATTGCAGTAAAAAAGAGAAGAGATGACTATAAAATATATCAAAATATCATTTGTTCTTAGAATTTTAAACATGGTGTAAACTGTAATGCCAATCCAAAACAAAAATCCCTAAATCAGTCATGAATTTAAATGTAAGTTTTTTTTTTAATTTTAGAGCAAAATAGAAAAAATTGTATAAAGCACTCGTTTCATAACACGTTTTTAGCGCAAGCGGCCCGTTTTCCAAACTTGTACTCGTGCGCTAAAAACGTATGTTATGAAACTAGTACTTTAATATACTATATGCTATTTTAAAGTAATCGCAGAAAAAAAATAATGTTAGAAATATTCTAAAGAATATAGAACGACCCATATATTCAGAATTAGTAGGAATTAGATTTCGTTTCAAAAGGATGTTTAGACCTATATTTTAGCTGTGTCTGCACCCTCGAGAGGCTGAAAGGAATATTACATTCAAAAGATGCTGGGAAAATTCTTATAAGCAGAAAGTAGATATTTAATACAAGAAAATCTTGTCAATGTCTTATTTTTAAATGACTTATACGCAATCTTGAACGAAAAGAAGCTTTCGTATTTATAAACTAATTTTAATCTTTTTGTACACTGAAAAAAAGACAATTTACCAAAAAAATGCCCCTAAATTTGTTTTTAAATGCACTGTCAAAATAAAATGTTTATTCGTAAAAAAAAATTAATTACGCAAATAAAAACAAAATAAAAATAAATAAAAATTAAATAAATGGGATTTGCAATAATGTGAGCCAATTAAAAGCTAAATATTCATCATTAAAAAATGTAGGTATTTTTAGTTTTGCCTTTGAGAATAAGCACACTTTGTACGTGGTCATAAAAAAATCCTTCCTTATTTCATGAAATGTGTTTTACGAGAAAAAACTAACAATTAAAAAATTTCTAATTCATTTTTAATTATAATCTTACGAAACAAAAGCACACCAGAATAAAAATATTAGGTTTATTTCTTAATTTAGATTTAAATTTAAATTTTTACAAGGCCAGCCACTTTAATTAGGCAAATTAAAAAGTATGTTTAAAAATTTAACAAACACGACACGAAGAATAAAAATGTAAATGTTGTTATAGTTCTTAATTAGATAATAAAGGATTGAGTTAAATAGTGTTGAATTTAAAATCGTTTTCAAATCAGTTTTTGGTTTATTCCTATCTTACACTGATTATTTTTTAACGTTTTTATCAACCAATCATTTAACAATATTTCTGACCCCGTGTTTATTTTTGTCCAACCATATTAGTTATATCGGGAATTTTATACTGTAGAAAATTCTAGTGAGAATTGCTTTAGTATTTAGTTTTTCACCATTACTCTTTTACAACAAGAATTCATACCTAAAACTAATTAATAATTAAATATGAATATATTACTATTTATAATTATTCTTATTACTCTATTATTTACCAAAAAATACCACCAAATATTCTTTTTATAAAATGTAATGGCAGTTTTTATAGGTTGACATTTATGAACATGTTGCAAGCCTAGCGCTTGTGTCTTAGCCTCTTGTATATTTGTTACTGTATTAAATACTGAATGGTAAAACATAACGTTGTTTTGTTATTGTTACTGTGACAAAACTGAATTCCCAGCTAGTAGATACTTTTGTTTTAAATAAATTTTCTTGGAAATAAAGTGATAAATTTTATAGATATTTTATTTCAAGTTAACAAGAATTTAAAGTTTTAATGTTTTATTTATAATATTCTAACCTATGAAGAAACAAATACGTTATTGTCATTGAAACATAACCTTACTTTCACACGATTTTTAAAAGTACTAAATAAAAACTAGAAAACAATGGTTTGAGTATTCTGTAAATACACTAAAATAAACAACATTCTTTGTGCTTAAAAGACACTTTACCTTTACGCGGAATATATGCAAGATTTTCTTCCAAATACATTAAACTCTTTAAATAGATTAATATGTGGACTTCCAAGGGTTGTTGGTTTTTACAACATAACTGTCTGGTTTAATCCAAAACCTGTTTAAATTTCAACTTAAAGTAGGTACACTTTTTAGTCAAGAACAATTTTTTCAAAAAGCACACGGTTTTACTCAAAAAAAAAAGTTATTGATAGATATTACAACTTATGTAACAAAAAAGGTTTTTTCGAGGCTCTTTTAAAAATTTTTGCAGTGTATTCAAAATAAAATTAGAATACAAACGGCATAAAAGCTAGTTTCACCGAAATCAATAAAGAGGCATTATCATTTATTCAGTTCAACATTTGGGGATGTTTCGATATAGTCTATATCACCCTATATATTATTGATTAAAGTCCCAAATCGAGAACATAAAATCCCCTAATCCTTGAGGGACACTCGAATTTTTTGTTAGATGTCTAACTAATTTTGAATACCGGAATTTTAAATGTCGAATTTTGGTCATTATTTTTTATTATTGAATAAGTTAGAAATTGGTGAAACGACAAAACATAATAACAGTAATTATATACCAAGGTAGACAAGACATTTTTTATAGCCGAGCGTATTAAATCCCGAGCTGCGTAGCAGCGAGGGATTTAAGAGTGCGAGGCTATAATAGTCTTCTCTACCGTAGTTTATATATTAGTTTTTTTGCTACTATTTAACTATTTTTATTTAAATAATAAAATAAATTATTAACAGAAATTATATTTCTTGAAGTTTTCATAAAAATCAAGTAGCCTTGATCAATGCCGTTTGCTCAAATAAATAGCTTGAACAGACGTTTAAAAATTTAGTTTTTTTTATTTTTTTCATAATATTTAGCTAATTATTGATTGAATTAATTGGTAATACTTATAATTAATTATATTTAATAAATAAAAAGTTATTTAAAGCTATTTTCTTGGGTTTAATTAGTAAAAATTGCACAAAGAACTGAAACATCTAAAGTGACAGAAATCAATTGTTTATAAAATTTACTCCTACTAGGAGAGAAAAAATTATTATTGCTATAGGTGAAGAAAATTGATTTCACAGTCTGAAAACATGATAAATAATGGTATGTTCTAAATTCTAAATGTAGTAGTGAAAAAAGAATATTATAGTATTTTCAAATCGTGCCAAATCTTTTTAAATTTAAAAATTAAATCTGTCTCGATATTGTTAATAAAAATTTGATATACATGGAAAAATATATAACCTCTATGGCATCCGGAGTCGCTAAAGGTGTAAAATATAACAATTTTAATTATGTTGGTTATTTTAATACGAATCTTTTTGTTTTCTTTAGTCTTGTCACCAATCAAATTATTTCTTAATTTAAATTTATGTTAAAATAACTAATTTAAATATCCGAAGACCAGACCGATTAAAAATAATATTTATTCAATAAGATTTTCTGATCAATCTTTAAGGGTAATTTTTCATTAACGATACTAAACCGTATTTGCACAGTATCTTTATTTCAATTTAAAATGGGGCATTGATAAAAAAAGAGGATATTTTCTGTCGAGCTTGTAATTTTCTATCGAGTTTTTTATGTAAAAGAAAATAGAATTTATTGGGTTACAATAATGGCGATTTCTCCCGTTAGATTAGACAGGGACAAAAGTTCTACCCAAAAAGGATAGAAGACATACATACACTCCCACTTCCACCCAACCAAACAAATTCTGTATTTGTTCTTTGTTGAACAAATACAATATTTACTTGGCCGGGCGAAAAGTGTAACTATATTATTTTTATTAAAGAAATTACTGGCGCCATCTAAATTTTAGTAGAATTATCTTATTCTACAGATTCACATTCGCTATGTTCTTTCGTGCCGCTCAGTGCTACACTTTCCGGCCAACCAAATAAATACTGTATTTGTTGTATGAAAAACAAATACAGTATTTATTTGGTTGGCTGGAAAGTGTAGCACAAATGAGATAGAGATAGGGTAGACGTCTTTTGTTTCATAATTCTAGTTGTAGAGAGCTCCATTGAATAAACATAAAGTGAATTTATGCTGTTTTATTTTAACTTTTAATTTTTAAGGCATTTAACTTTTCTACCAATTACCGACGCAGTTTTTAAATTAACGTTTATTATTTTGGCATTTCTTAAAAAATTAAACTGGGTCTGTGATTGGCTGTTACGTTTTTTGATTTATTGTTTTTTCTTTTATGGAATATAAAGGTCATATTATGATAAAATATATTGTGAAAGGAAACTTCAAACGAGCTACAAAATGCTATGTTAATTCCAAATAAAACATAATATTTTACTTTTGTTTCTTCAAGGGTAGAACTGAAATTTGTTTTGTCAATTGATATCCAGACCATTTACTATATTATTATTTAAAAAAAATACTTTAGTAAGAGTTAAACTACTTTAGCTACTGACATGGTTCTTATACCCAGCAAGCTAATAATTTTTTGACGTTTAATGAAAAAATACGTTTATTTTTTGACTTAAGTTACTATTTGTAAGTACTAAGAAAGGCTTTGGTTTATACAGGACATGCTTTTAATATACAAGCAGTTTTTATATAAAAAGATTATAGTTCACAGGATCTACATGTTTTTGATTAAATGTATCAATTTCAAGCTTATTAGATGCCTTAAAACTGACAATAATCACATTATATGCAACAAAACACCCTCTGTCGAGGGATATATCTACTAAGAAGCCCTTCAAAATCGCTCATTATTGCTAATCTTGATATTTGTTCAACGTTGTTTAATTAAAATTTAATTAATATATGGGGTTATTTACCTCCAAGAACATACACTTTTTGAAAAATGTCTGTTGATTTAGGCCAACTATGCTTAGTTGGCCTAAATCAACCTGGATATGCTTAGAAACAAAACTAGTTCCTAAATTTTTGACGTTTCTTTCGTCAGACCAAAAACATTCAATTTTAATTAGTTTCGCTTAACAAATTATGTTTACTACTTAGAAAATCTTTGTTCCAAATTTCAAGTCACTGGGTCAAACCGTTTTTGAAATGTCGTAGTGTAAACTTGTTTTACACTTCGATATTTCAAGAAATCTTTGATATAGAGACTGGAAATTTTCAACAAATTTTGTTTACTACTTTGAAAATCTTTGTTCCAAGTTTCAAGTCACTGGGTCAAAGCGTTTTTTGAAATATCGTAGTGTAAACTTGTTTTACAAGCGACTTTTTCTTTTCTATAGGTACATTTTCTGTGATTTAAAATATGTCAAAAGCAAAAAACAATGAGAAATCTATAAAAAAAAATACGTTAAATAAACCTAATATTTTTACACAAACAACAAACAATTGACTTATTTGTTACTTTTTCAACCAGCTTATTAAAATTTGGACTGTCCGGATGAATAGATAACATCTGGCAACTAGCAGGGAACTAACTGGACATATGACGTTACCAAACGTAATATCTAAACTATTTCGTTAAATTTTCGAAAAAAAAAAGGATAATATAAAAAAAAAATCACCACAGATTGTTACTTTTAATTTTTTAATACTAGGTAAGGCTTTAAACTGCCGTTATTTTTTCATTAGTGTATTTTTTTCAAAAACTTTTCCATATAAGGTTAAAAAAAAGAATCATAAGCCGATTTTTTGTGGAGCAGCGGTTACTAACCAAGTATATATATATATATATCTTTTTTCAACTCATCAATTAAACACAGAAAGAGATACATACAGGTTAACCGGCGTTACCACAAAAAATTGACTAGTATTTTGCCAATATATTGCAAGACATACCTTTAATTCAAAATCTATGTAGATTTGTGATATAAGGTACACTTGAAAAAAATGTTCTTGGTAGATATCGTCCCCTATCTCACGTAGCGACGTAACCAACGAACTAATAACTCTTCTCTCTAGAATAGGCATTTCATTCGTTTAAACTGACAAAACCGTCGTCAACATAAACATTCGTCTGTCTCACTCGCACATCTTTGTTCTAACAGAGACAACAATACCAGTTACTGGTAATTGTTATTGTTCAGGCCTGAATATACCTACTATTTATTTACAAACGAACGGAGATGTGGGCGATACTTTATTTTAACGGTATGCGTATTCTAGAAAGAAGAGTTATTAGTTCGTTGGACGTAACTGTCAGTTACGTCGTTACGTGACGATATTTACCCAAATAAAATTTGGTTCGATGTTAATGTTGATAAATTATTTTGATTTGATATTTAATAAATGCAGATTTCTAAACAAAAATTATTTTATTTCGTAGTTTATTAATTGTATACATATAACATTAGGAATTTATGATATACACGGTGTATTTGAAATAGGGTCGGAAATTTTAACTAATGATTCTACATTATAAAATATGACAAAAAGTTCCTATAAACATATGTCTAAAAATGCGTCATAAGGGAGCTACGCCCCTTTGAAAGTGGCTAAAAAAATCGGTTTTTATTTAATAACTCAGGAACCCTTTGAGATCTATCAACGAGGTTTTGCACGTCAACTAATCCTACCAAGGCCCGTTTTTATGTGTTATTTTCATGTACTTATTTCAACCAGGGGTGTGCGAAACGGGGGGGGGGGGCTTATCAGTTTTTTGTCCCAAACTTTTTTCTGTGTAACTTTTTTGCCATTTTATTTTTGAAATATGATTCCTCAGGTCCAAATCCATAAAAAAGGTACTCTTGTTGTAATACTGTAGGATTAACCGTTTTCGAGAAAAATTAATTTGAAGGTGAAATTCTACGGTTCGAGGACGAAAAATTAAATACTAAAATGTTGAAAACCAAAATTTTAATGATGCAATGTTATTCTACATCAAAAACTAAGAAAAAAAGTTTCCATACATGTAGGTCGAAAAAACGATTTTAAAGCTACCATAGCGCTTTAAAAATGGTGCATATTTAGGAGACCATAGCTCCATTAGGATTGATTTTTGGAAGTACCTGTATATGAGTTTTTTTTCTTAGTTTTTGATGTACATTCGCCCTGCATCATTAAAATTTTGGTTTTCAACATTTTAGTATTTAATTTTTCGTCCTCGAACCGTGGAATTTCACCTTCAAATGAATTTTTCTCGAAAACGGTTAATCCTACAGTATTACAACAAGAGTACCTTTTTTATGTATTTTGACCTGAGGAATCATATTTCAAAAATAAAATTGCAAAAAAGTTACACAGAAAAAAGTTTGGGACAAAAAACTGATAAGCCCCCCCCGTTTCGCACACCCCTGGTTGAAATAAGTACATGAAAATAACACATAAAACGGGCCTTGGTAGGATTAGTTGACGTGCAAAACCTCGTTAATATATCTCAAAGGGTTCCTGAGTTATTAAATAAAAACCGATTTTCTTAGCCACTTTCAAAGGGGCGTAGCTCCCTTATGACACATTTTTAGACATATGTTTATAGGAACTTTTTGTCATATTTTATGATGTAGAATCATCAGTTAAAATTTCCGACCCTATTTCAAATACACCGTGTATAGCGTACTAATATCTGTCAAATAAGATTTATGGGTACACAGATATAAATGTATCATTACATCAGAATCGTTACGGGTGTACCATAATGAAAACAGGATTATATTATTTGTGTCAGTGCTAAAGTTGAATTATATCTCCAAGTCATTTTAGTAAAAAGCTGTATCACACATCAAGTTTAAATATTTGTAGAGATGTCATGTATTACCAGTTTTCGACATTGCAAAATTTATGCGTCGCTTTGAAAGTGGCTAAAAAATTCGGTTTTTATTTAATAACTCAGGTACCCTTTGAGATATATCAATGAGGTTTTTGCACATGAACTAATCTTAATAAGGCCCATCTTCGTATGTTATTTTTATGTACTTGTATTAACCAGGAGCGTGCGAAACGGGGGGGCTTATCAGTTTTTTGTCACAAATTTTTTTCTGTGTAACTTTTTTGTTATTTTATTTTTTGTATATGATTCCTCAGGTCAAAATACATAAAAAATGTACTCTTGTTGTAACACTGTAGGACTAACCATTTTCGAGAAAAATTAATTTGAAGGTGAAATTTCACGGTACGAGGACGAAAAATTTAATACTAAAATGTTGAAAACCGAAATTTCAATGATACAGGGTAAATGCACATCAAAAACACATGTACAGGTACTTCTAAAAATCAATCCTAAGGGAGCTATGGTCTCCTAAAAATGCACCATTTTTAAAGGGCCATAGTAGCTTTAAAAGCGATTTTTCGACATACTTGTATAGAAATGTTTTTTCTTAGTTTTCGATCTAGAACCCTGCATCATTAATATTTTGGTTTTCAACATTTTAGTATTTAATTTTTAGTCCACGAACCGTGAAATTTCACCTTCAAATTAATTTTTCTTGAAAACGGTTTGAATTATTGAATTTTTCTTGAACGGTTAGTACAACAGTGTTTTCGTAATCAACAAAACAACTTTTAGAATTTTTTAGAACTCAAAAGCAGGTTTCTGAACAAAGCCAACACACTAAAAAAATTCGACTTCAGATAATCTTAGAAGTGCGTGACATGATCAGCTGTTTAAATATTTACCGGCAATATTAGATACTGTCCTTTATCAATGGATATTCTCCAAAGTCCAAACTTGAAGTCCAGTGTTCCCCAGTGAAAACTAGGTATCCATAAAGTTTGTATTTTAATTATTAAAGAATTCAGGGGTCTTAATGTCCAGTGTTCCAAATGGGAACAGAGTGCGGTATATGGTTTAATACGGGGCAACTAGCAGTCTTAACCCCGGTTGACGGTATATGAGAATAGTCACTTCCTATCCAATTTTATAATTGTTAATACTACGTATTTTCAATAACGGTAAATTTTTATATAAAATAGCAAAAACTATTTAAATTATAGATGTATGCGGGATGTTAAAAAAATTAATAGACCAAAAAATATAATATAAAATTACTAGTTTTTATATTTTAAAAAATAATAAATTATATTTTAATAACCTAAAGCACTGACTGTGATTAAATTCTTATAAATAATATTCAATTATTTACAAGCATAACCTACTTAACACTTTTTTATCATTTATTTTAATCACAAACTATATACTTTGAGAATAAATATGAAACTATATTTTTAGTAGGTATATTAAAGTACTAGTTTCATAACATACGTTTTTAGCGCACGAGTACAAGTTTAGAAAACGAGCCGCTTGGGGCGAGTTTTCTAAAGTACTAGTGCTCTAAAAACGTGTCATGAAACGAGTGCTTTATACAATTTTTTCTATTTTGCTCTAAAATTTAAAAAACTTACATTTAAATTGATGACTGGTTTAGGGATTGTTGTTTTGGGTTGGCATTACAGTTTACATTATCTTTAAAATTCTAAGAACAAATGATATTTTGATATATTTTACAGTCAACTCTTCTTTTTTCACTGTAATTAACCAGTCCACAATTTTAACACGGTAAAAAATAACCCAAACACAAAATTTTGTAAAAAATTAAACTTTAAATCGACATTGACATTTGCACGCAAAACGTCAAGAGATAGGCTCTTTTATGTTGCCAACCCAACAGAAAAAAAAGTAGAGACCTCTTATGGGCCTATAAGAACACGCAAAATGCGTGTGATTATAAGCTTATAAGAGTCGCAAAATAGAAAAAAGTTATAATTTTACAAAAAGAAACTATCCAATCCGAGAACTATGGTTTGAAAACCCCATAATAACTAAAAAAACAGGTCTTTGCCTCTAAAAGAGCTTTAGGCAAAAATTTTTATGACTACTTAAATAAAAAAAGGTCCTCATTAAATAAAAAATATATTACAGCTTTATCCCTAGCAGAAATCAAACGTGCCAAATCAGGAAATGCTTCTCCCGCTACTTTTTTAAAAAGTTTTGTGACAAAAATACGTACTAACTTCAAACTTCCAGATACCTACAAGTACTTCCGAGTATTTCCAAGTACTTTCAGGTACTTCGAAAGTGCCTTAACAAAAATTAAATTTTCGCCCCTTGCTATTTTACCAATTTAACACGTTCGCTACCAGGGATATATTTGGACTTTTATTATTTACTGTGTAATTTTTAATTTACTCTCTTGCTTGATAAAACAGACCATAACGATATTTTTTTCAAGTGTACCTTATATCACAAACCTACATAGATTTTGAACTAAAAGTATTGCAATATATTGGGCTCATTCCACGCCAAATAGGACCCTAAAAGGGCAATTTTGGACATTGACCTTTGATTTTAATCATTTTCGACCCCACTGACCAAGCACAAATAATAATAATAGAATAAACTAGCTATAAATCACTAACGGTATCAGCTATGCACAGATCACGCGTCCCTATATGAGTCGCACCTTCCCACAGACCACGTTAAAAACGTAAACCGCTTTCTTTGATCGTTGTTTTTAAAAGCGGGAATTTAATACAGCAAGGTCGCCGGCTCATATATGAGATACTGGTCTATTTAAAAATTTGTCCTGGCTCATATATAACCGCTTGGTAGCGGACGTGTTAAATAATAATTTCTTAAGTTTAAATAATGTATAATTTCACCTTTAACCTTTTTATTTTGCTTAGAGTGATATTTTGATCAAATTTAATCTTTCCTATGTGAAATTTTTAAAAAAGCCATAAAAATAATTACTCTAAGGTCAGTAGGGTATCAAATTTCTTCTTCAGACTGGTTAAATTTTCGTTTCTAACAAACAGTACTTTGTTCAACTGGTTTTGCACAAAGGCAGAATATTTTCAGATAAAAAATTAGCAGGAAACGAAATATGATCGTCCTTGGGGCATAAAAAATAAAATAAATAATACAACAAGCCGTGAAGATGTTTAAAGCTTCGCTTTGTAGGGTATAGTCTTTAGAATGGATAATAAGTTTATTTTGTTTTTCTCCATAAACGAGACATAAATTTTATTTATTATTTATTTATTTATTTACTACGGTAACAAGCTCTTATTGATGGTCAGATTTTTTAAAATTTATTCACAATTCGAAGAAACACATGCACATAAAATTTTTATCATTTGTGATGGATACTAAGAGTATAATAAAAGTTTGCTGTTTAAAAAATACAACATAACATGTTATACCTAAGTAATATTTAAAAATGCATTTATTTTTTATTTTTAAGTAGTACGAATTATAATTTATTGTATAATATTTAATTGTATATTATTAATTTATAACTACATGTTAGATACATAGTAAGTAAATACTATGTGCTCGAAACTAGTCTGGTAGATACTAACATTCAATCTGTGGCGTAGTAGGGATGGAAAACTCGCACCCGGTTTTTCGATCACAACCGGTTATAAAGAAAAAAACCCGGGTTTTTTGTGACCGGTTACGAGTATTTAGAAAAACCGGTTAACCGGTTATTGTTTTATTTTAACCGGTTTTCTAATGAAAAACTTATATTTTCAAAAAAATATAGATTTAACATACCTATATTATCTTTCCTTTAGGAAGTTTGAACTCCAAACCACTGCCACTGTTTTTGGAATCTGATAGAATTCTATGATTTAGCAATTAAAACTACACAAAAGTCAACTCTGAGTTTTTCGCTCAGATTAGCCGTTTTCTTAAAAAAAAAAAAAACAAAAAGAAATATGCTTTCCATTAATTACTTACTTTAAAAATGACTGTGTGCTACGAGATTGAAAAAAAAACAGTCGCGTAGGTACTATATTTTTTTAATTAAACCTTGGGCATTACCCCTGTGCCGCCACTGGTAAAATGCGAAAATAGTTTTTTTCTTAAACGACTTCTCTTTATGCATTAAAAATTGTCACCAAGTTCCTAATTTTTATCTTTTAGTTACTTACTAATTTTACTAATTTTTAGTTATTTAATAATTTTACTAATTTTTATCTTTTAGTTATTTAAAAAAAAAACATTTAAAAAACTATATATACTAAAAACAAAGCCTTTATTTTATAATTTTCTCTTTTATTATTTATTTAGAAGTATACTGCAGTCTTAGACCTATAATAAAATATTACGTACAGTTGATTTCAACAAAACTGGAAAAGTGGGGTTAAGTAAAATTTCATGTTTTCCATAAAATTTAGTTGTGTGAATGTGGATTATTTAAATGGGGTTATGCCTGTTTGAAAAATAAGGTTAGTTTAACCATGTCAAAAATTATATGTTATTCTATGCATTTGTGTTTAGTAAATACTATTTGGATTTTGAAGCGTATCTCTATTGTTAATTACTGTATTTCTGCTCTAAAATATCCCTATTCTAAAATGTCTATTATTAAATCCCCTTATCAATATATTTTGTATCTAATAAACTTGTTTTAAATACCTTTATTTTTAAAAAATACTACTAGTTTATTGGTCTCCTACAACAAGGTATTCTTCATAGTTCCTTAATTTAAAAATTATAATTATGGGTTTTACACCAGTATTCTTCGAGTATTCTTGTTTTTCTGCTTTATCTCTCCCAATTTTAAAAAAATACACCAACATTTTTTGACTTGACACTAAATTTATTAACAAGTAAAGAAATATTTGTCAAATGAAAGATAGTTCACAATGTAATTTTTTTTTATTACCCCACTTTTCCAGTTTTGTTGAAATGAACTGTAACCTTTTTGTCTTAAAATTGAGTAACACCCTGAAGTTTGACCACATATTCAACAACACCTTGTATATAAATATATTTCATCGCCAAAATAACTTTTTAGATTTTCCCTATATAGACAATTAATTGCACACAATTGTGTGCGATAAATTAGATTTTCCTTATTGTTTGCAATAAATTTTTTAAATATGTATACATATTTTTTATTTATAAATGTTTTTATAAATGTTACCTTATTAAAATAATATATAATCAAAAATATGCTAAATTTGCAAAAAAAAACGGTTAAAACCGGTTAAAAGCCGGTTATTGCTTCCGAGTTTTAACCGAAAACCGGTCTGATGTAATTTTCGCAACCGGTTAACCGAAAACCGGTTATTTGCTTTGGTTTTCCATCACTATGGCGTAGTGAAAATTTAAAAATCACACGGACATCAGCAATGAGACCCTCGGGGTTTGGACGGGAGTAAGGATCTTGCGAATAAAAAAGCAAAATGTGGTCAGGAGCGGTGTATTAAAATGCACGTTTGAATCTAAAATTAAATACAAAATCTTACAAAAGAATCTAAAATATACACGGTGTATTTGAAATAGGGTCGGAAATTTTAACAGATGATTCTACATCATAAAATATGACAAAAAGTTCATATGTCTAAAAATGCGTCATAAAGGAGCTACGCCTCTTTGAAAGTGGCTAAAAAAATCGGTTTTTATTTAATAACTCAGGAACCCTTTGAGATATATCCACGAGGTTTTGCACGTCAACTAATCCTACCAAGGCCCGTTTTATGTGTTATTTTCATGTACTTATTTCAACCAGGGGTGTGCGAAACGGGGGGGGCTTATCAGTTTTTTGTCCCAAACTTTTTTCTGTGTAACTTTTTTGCAATTTTATTTTTGAAATATGATTCCCCAGGTCAAAATACATAAAAAAGGTACTCTTGTTGTAATACTGTAGGATTAACCGTTTTCGAGAAAAATTCATTTGAAGGTGAAATTCCACGGTTCGAGGACGAAAAATTAAATACTAAAATGTCGAAAACCAAAATTTTAATGATGCTATGTTATTCTAGATCAAAAACTAAGAAAAAAAGTTTCCATACATGTAGGTCGAAAAAACGCTTTTAAAGCTACCATAGCCCTTTAAAAATGGTGCATATTTAGGAGACCATAGCTCCATTAGGATTCATTTTTGGAAGTACCCGTATATGAGGTTTTTTTCTTAGTTTTTAATGTACATTCGCCCCACATCATTAAAATTTTGGTTTTCAACATTTTAGTATTTAATTTTTCGTCCTCAAACCGTGGAATTTCAACTTCAAATGAATTTTTCTCGAAAACGGTTAATCCTACAGTATTACAACAAGAGTACCTTTTTTATGTATTTTGACCTGGGGAATCATATTTTAAAAATAAAATTGCAAAAAAGTTACACAGAAAAAAGTTTGGGACAAAAAACTGATAAGGCCTCCCCGTTTCGCACACCCCTGGTTTAAAGAAGTACGTGAAAATGACATACAAAGATGGGCCTTATTAGGATTAATTCACGTGCAAAACCTCGTTAATATATCTCAAAGGGTTCCTGAGTTATTATATAAAAACCGATTTTTTTAACCAAGTTCAAAGGGGCGTAGCTCCCTTATGACGCATTTTTAGACATATGTTTATAGGAACTTTTTGTCATATTTTATCATGTAGAATCACCAGTTAAAATTTCCGACCCTATTTCAAATACACCCTGTATGTTGGCTAATTAAAATGAAATAAACTGAAATATGAATGGAAAACTAATATTAAGGTACATACCTAAAATTAAATACACAGGTAAACTTTTAACAACGGTTTGAATGGTAGCACAGAGTAAAATGGCCGGCCGGTGGCGCTGAAAATACGACCTGGTCAGTAGCAGAGTTTTTTGTACTTACAAAAAACTCCTAACTGAATAAAATATTAGTGAAATTTAATTTATTACAGTTGGCTGTACCTAAAATTTGAATTTGAAATTTAAATATAAATTTATCTTAAGATTTTTGACAATTCTGTCTCAAATCTTCATATTAGGTGAAATTGTATACATCTGGAAATAGATGGCACACAAAAATACATCTACAATGTATATCCTACATATTAGGCTTTATTTTCTATAAATGAAACTCTTAGTACTACACCAGCAGAAGCACAAAATTGCATTATACCAACATCACTCAGTACTGTATTTAATTAAAACGCTATAATATTAGGAAAGCAAAATATACTTTATTTTCTGTGTAAAACTTTTTGGCAAGATTGAGATTTATCCTTAAAATTGCATTAAAAACTTTAAACCATTTATTTTAACCCTACAACTCTCAACGCTGCCAATAAAATATCGGTATTTATTTTAGAAACTTGCATATTTTTTCTGCTTCGCTTAAAAAAGTTTCAGTACTTATTTTTTCTTATAGGGAAAGTTTTTTAAGTCAATATCAATAGAAAGAATATCCAAACAAGTTATATTTTCCTTTGCCGGGTAAAAAGTTTTTAATATACTTCCTCAAATAAATGAAGAACTTGTTAAATTTCTCGGCAAATTTGTACATTTTTTCCAAAGCAAAAAGAAACTAATACATTTTTCCTTTGCAATCACTGTAAAAAGAATACTAAATATTCAGTTACAAATAGATAGGAAATCGGAAGTTATTGTCCTATACAAATTTACTTTATTTTTTCTTAAAAACATGCAAAAATTTCATGTCCGTCCTTTAATATTAAAGAATATACTTGTAAAAATCAAAAGTATTTAAAATTACATTTATTTCCTTTAAGAAAAAGTGTGTTAAATCTACTACATACTTCCACATTTTTCGAAATAAGAGAAAATTGATTTATTTTTCTGAGGTTTTTTTGACCCATAAAGATGCCCTATTGTGTGATATAAGGAAAATCTTGTATTATTTGTATTATAAATGTGGTAAATCCGTATAATAAAATAAAAACTATAACTTACAAAGGGGTACTATTGAGTTATCTCCCCGATATCTAAAAAAACGATCTCAAAGGTTCGTTCCGGTAGTAATATCATATTACATAGTTGCACATTTTTCTTGAGGATTACAGGCAAAAGACCAGGAGAAAATATGAAGAAATACAAATGTATACCCGTAAAAATTTATAAGTCTTTTTACAAGCGAAGACTATCTACTTTAAAGTATTTATTTATCTTTCTCTCCTTTTTTGGCATTTCTATCCTTCTTCGTCTTAGCTGCCTGGGTTATTCAACTGACAGAATGGGCAGTCTAGCTGTGTATACATTTCGTATTATAGGTTTTACAGAAAATGATTCCAGTAACAATAAAAATTCTGTGAGACGATATGCTTTTAAAAATATAATCTTTCCTGAAAAATTATGTTTTTTTCCTGTGATCTTACATTTTTTCTTTCTTTAGAGTTCCTTGTTATTTTAGCTGCAAAGAAATAAATGGTAAATAATAAATTGCATAAGGGTGGTTTAAACGGTTTCTTCGGGGCGGTCCAAAACGTCAAATACAGCATGGAACAATCTTAAGATATGTACGCCATAAAGATTTTAAGTTGGGGCCTTAGGGGAACAGACAGTATGTACTATGTAGTATAATATACCTTGTGTCCGAAAAAAAGTTAACGCGAGGGAAAAAGTAATTTCGGCCTTTGTTTTTATTACACCTTCGTGATAAATTAGAACATTTGGGTTTATAGGGTAATAGTTTTTATAGTATGGTGAATATGTTCCCCTTGTTTTTAGGGATAAATATAGAAAAAAGGTTAAATAAAGCTGGAATAAGCAGAATAAAAGATATTTTATCCAATACATACAGATAATAAGACAATTACCAGCTTTATTTTAAATAGATAAACTCAATAAGAACCCCCGCGTGGGTTTTACTTTATTGAGTGGATAATTATTTATTTTACCCACTCAACTGTCACTTGTCAAATAATTTTCTTGTAAATGTCATTAAAATTTTTAATAAAAATATGAATTTCTAAGCTATTTATCAGATAAAACCTTGTATGGCACTCATGGGTAAACCGATATTGCCCTCTCGAAGATTAACCTGCTTGGCTGACGCTTAGCAGGTTAATTTTCTCATGGGCAATATCTTACTTTACCCACTAGTACCATAAATAACTATTATTAATATACCATTTTCTTTATTTTACACAAAATAGGTACTGTTTAATAAAGTGTGTTATTACCAACCCATTTATTAAAAAATTACTAACCGTTTTTGATAGGAATCTATTTAAACATAGCGTTTAATATTAAAAAATTGCAATTTTGCTAATAATACTAAATTATACAGTAACGTTCATAATGAAAATACTTTTAATGAGTTTTTTCGGCAATTTTTGAGGGAAATCAACCAGAAAATGGCTTTTTTGATCTCCCCTATACAGTAGGGTTATCATTTTTAATAAAAGGTCAATTAATTAATTCGGTTTTTTTGTACCATATGGTACCTTCCGGGTGAATCATAAGTTGTAAAACAACCTAAATTTCTTGTTGGAAACTTTTGTTAAAAACATTTTTCTTCTTTTATTATAAACAACTAATTAATTAGGGGTTTAATAAATAGGCCTTAATTGTTAAATAGTCAAGTACTTGGCAGCACAAATTTAAAAAGAAATTTCGAAACTTTGACCTACCCTGTGTTAAGTGTCTCCAGGTGGGCAAAAAATCTCAGTATGAAAAAGGGCAGAAATAAAATGAGGAATAAAACGAAACAAGAACGAATTAACCCCTTTTATTGTTTTTATTCTTTACTTAACAGAACAAAAGTGTTTCATTAAAAAAGTTTAAAGTGGAAAAGTTGTAAGAAAAATTGATAAAAAGTTTATTTACTTTTATTTAAGAAAAGTACAAGGTTGAATTTCACTAATAAAGTTTTGGTTTTTTTTACTAATATTTTACGAAATAGAAGCAATATGTACCAAGTATTTAATTTATAACATATTTAATTTAATAAAAATAAAAATATGGCCATACAACTTCAGTAATAAACTCTTTTGTGAGTAATAAATTATAACTCACTCAATAAAGCTATTATCACTAATAATAGCTTTATTCAATATTTGTTACTGACGATGTCCACGCCGATTCAGGCAGGGCTCAGGACTTGGGTCACGGATTTGGCTAATTATTTTTTTATGTGAAGCCCACCGATGTCTAAGAAAAACCTCCACGGGATTTTATTCAAAAACGTCCCGTTTCGAAAATATGATATTTTTAATTTTTCTTTCAAATTTTTAAAGTCAAAGACTTTACATTGGCATGCAATAACTCAAAAACTATTTAACCTAGAAAAATGCGGGTTTCACCAATAAAAAAATCAATTTTTTTTCTATTAAATCGCATTAAACTAGTTTCGATAGTTTTTTGTTTTTTTTTCAATATGGCGGTATAAGAATTTAAGGCAATTTTTTGCCGCCATCTTAAAAAAACAAAAACTATCGAAACTAAATTAATGCGATTTAACCGGTAAACGAGAATTTTTACACGCCTACTTCGAATAAAGTCGGAAAAAGTGGCTAAAATTTCGTTTTTTGGCCATATTATTGGTTCTAACAAGAAAATAACAAAACAGTGATATTTTTTTATTTTTCTAAATCAAACTTAGACATAATTAGTAGTTGATCCTGAAATTTTCAGAAAAATAAAAAATGGAGTTTTTGAAAAAAATGGCCTTAAACTTTTTCGCCGCCATCTTGGAAAAAACAAAAAAAAAATAAGACTTATTTGATAAAATTTGATAAAAAAAATATGATTTTTTTAATGGCAGTTCTCTAGGTTAAGTAGTTTTTGAGTTATTGCACGTCAATGTCACATTTTCGAGATTTTGAAAAAATTAAAAAAATCGTATTTTAGCAATGGGGCGTTTTTGAAAAAAATCCCGTGGAGGTTTTTCTCTGACATCGGTGGGCTACACATAAAACAATAATCAGCCAAATCCGTGACCCAAGCCCTCAGCCCTGCCTGAATCAACGCGGATATCATCTACTAAAAAAGGCTGACATATAATATTTTTGACGTTTCGTGTTTAATTGGAACTAATCAGTATTGTATAATTTCATTTTAACTAACCTCAAAACTCTCAGTTTTGTTCATTGAAAATTTTAACCAGTGACAGATTTTAGTTTCATCTGCTAAATCGGCTTAAATTAGACGCTATTAGAAGACAATCGTATCGATCAATGGGCCCTTTCTCAAGTTCTAATACTTAAATGTAGTGTCCCATAACACTATTTTCTGCCACTGTTTTTGTAGCCTACACTTTTTATGATTTGTTAAATATAAACTTATACAGGGTGATTCAGAAATAAGTTACAACATTTTAAGGGGCGATTCTAGGTCCAAAAATATGAAAAAAAAAATTCTTTAAAGGTTGGTCTGGAAATTAGCCCTAAGGGTTCATCTGAAAGGTATAAATTCGTTACTGTGGTTTATAGGGTTCCAGAGATATTAAATAAAAACAACTTTTCAGATTTACAGAAGGGTCCTAGCTCCCTTTGGGCTCATTTCCGGACCAACCTTTATAGGAACTGTTTTCATATTTTTGGACCTAGAATCACCCCTTAAAATTTTGTAACTTATTTTTGAACCACCCTGTTCTATTATACCCCATTAGCAAGACCAAACATACAATTTAAGCTAGGGTAAAATTAATAAACCGTTGGAAAGAAGCAAATTGATTAGTTTTTTTCTGATGTAACTAATTACTTGGGTAGTGTTCCTTTACGTAATGTTTGAAATATAAAATCATTAAGGATCTCTTGACTTGAGCACGTGTGTATCATTTTTTATTTATTTGAGGGCTTTTAAAAACCAGGGTCCACTGTATTGCATGCCCCTTATTACAGTCACGGCTCTGATTTGTAGAGCTTTTAAACTAAAATATCTTAAAATATATTTAAAACTATTTTATACCTGAAAGTAAAATGAAATACCTTGTATAATTTACATTTGGGACACCTTGTATAAACTGCATTCTCGACCGGTTTTGAATTATCTGTGCCTAATCGGCATATTACTTGCATACAATTTGCCAACTTAGAAGATACTGAATAATGTGCTGTTCATATGCCTAGATTGCTGCAACAATAGTTACTATTAGTTAAGTTAAACTTAACTTTACAGTTATCTGTACAATGCAAAAAAAAAATCATGAGCGTTGGAAAATGGTCCAATGGGCAACATAAGTAGAAAAAAATTTCTGTTTTTCTATGAGCCAGTAACTAAACACATAGCTGTCACTTTGTCTGTCTATATGCCTAATTAATATTTACACAACCTGTATATAGATATGTGAATATATTAGTGCATATATGTAAATTAAAGATAAGAACAATAATTAATTTATATATTTTTGCCAATATTAATATTCCACCACACAAACATCGTTAAAATAAGTTATTGATAATATTTTATGACGTACTTACACATGGTACTTGTATCTATGTGCATTTCAAACGAACTCGTTGATATTACAAGCTATAAAAATTATTTAATTATTAATAAGTACTTTGACATTAAAAAATAATTAAATTTATATATTGCACGTGTTTATAATTTATAAGTTAGTAGGGTTCCGCAATGTATATTATATGTTATGTGAATTACACAGAATGTGTAATTTTTCTTGTTACATATGAACTTAAGGTTATTTTATTTAATTAATGACATAGATTTTTAAGAGTGTATTTTTATGTTTGTTTTTTTCTTTTCTTAAACTCTCAAGATTCTGAAGTAACCCAGCTTCTGTGTTTTGGACCCAAAGGATAGACGTGTCTAGACGTCAGGTTTTGCAAGTCTCTTGCTGATTCCTAAAAAGAATAGAAGTATACATAATAAAATTTGTAAAGTTTAAATCGACCTGTTTGATAAATTTTATGTAATTTACATAAAATTTATCTTACAGATCAATTTTTTTAATGCAGACTAAACTTTTAAGTTTAAAAAAAGATGAAAAACTATTTAACGTTTTCATTTAATTACATTTTTACATATCTACATCGTAATATTTTATTGTCTAAGGTGGTTTTAACAGCAGGTTTCTGAGTAATTCTATTACTCATTAGTTTAAGTATTTAAAGTTTTAATTGTTTTTTTATAGTGGAAGTCAAGATGGTGTGTCATGAGGAAGTTATCCCCAGTAGCAGGTAAATACTTAATTAATGATAATAATACGTGGAAATCCTGTTTTGTATCCTGTTTTGTGGGTTGATGGGACCATACTTTAAAAACGTAACTCAAAATTTTAAAATTTTGATCCCCTCTCCCCCATTTAACGCCTTGCAACGCTGAGAATAACCCCTTCCCTATAAATATATAATGCTAGCAACCAAGACCCCCCTAAAAAAATTGGACGAAAAAACAAACCATTTTAATTAGTTTAAAAATAATATAGAGCATTGAATTTTCCCCCTTTTAAGGGATATAGGCACATACCTTTGTATGTGTACAGTTAAAAAATTACGCAAAATTGCCATTTGCTTTGCCCAAGATTTGCACATCTTTAGTTGTTTACTTCTTTACAATAAAAAGCATTTTTTTTTTACTATCCACTAAATTAATTGAAACGAAAAAATCGCCCCTCAAGAGGTTAAAACCCTGTTTTCACCTCCATGAACCCCTACGCCACCAAAACCAACCCCAGCCGAGATTTTTGGGTGTCTTTCCAGACCGACACATAGACATTTATAAAAAAAAATATTTTTTTTACTAGGATCCAAGGATATTTTTAACCCTAGGAAAGTAAAATATTTTATAAAATAGTATATTCTGTAACTAGTATTCCATACGTGTTTTAGAATATACTTTTTCTTCGACTGCAAATATGTATAACTGTATGGCTTTAAACTGCGGACAAGGTTAAATATCATGATTTTTGTGACTCGACATTGTAAGTGCAACAAAACACATATTTTTAAATAAAGCAATTAATGTTATTTAATAATTTTATCAAATCAGTACTTAAAAAAGATTTTTATTTAATTTTATCACATATTTACAAATTATAATGCAAAAATTGAAGGTTATGTCAGATTGTTGTGACATATATCAGGTTTAAACATTTAACAATAGATGGAGCAGTTTTAATTGTTTGAACTAAAGTAATAAAAAACTGGTCAAATATTAAGAAAAACTAATAAACTTTATGTAATTTTAACGCAAAACTTTAAATGGAGCTCTCTACAACTAGAATGAATTTTGAAACCAAAGACGTCTACCCTATCTCTATCTCATTTGTGATACACTTTTCAGACAACAAATACAGTATTTATTTGGTTGGCCGGAAAGTGTAGCACTGTTCGGCACGAACGAACATAGCTAATGTGAATCTGTAGAATAAGATAATTCTACTAAAATTTAGACGGCGCCAGTAATTTCTTTAATAAAAATAATATAGTTACACTTTTCGCCCGGCCAAGTAAATATTGTATTTGTTCAACAAAGAACAAATGTTGTGTATTTGCTTACATTCTAAAGCAGTCGTAGAAAAATATATTTAATAATAGGAAAAGATTTGCGTAAACATACAAGTAGATGGTACATTTTTACGCCGGAGTTGAAGCGAATAAAAATGCTTTATCGTGACGTAGCTAATATGTTTTCGGGCATGAAAGTGTTGTGAATATTAAACTGATTACACTCGCTTTCGGGATTTATGGAGTTCAAAATTAAACTTTCATATTATGATAGATTTATAGGGGCACCAGGCGTATATTACGAAGTATTAATTTTCGAGAAAAGCCAATTTTCCTGTTAGTTTCCGTTTTTTTCCTGTTTTTGACGAAATAATTTGGATAATTTAATTTTTGGATCATTCCCTAAGTGCCTATTCACAGACTCGCATAAAAACACAATACATAACAATGCAATGCCGCACTGTAAATGAAAATGTGGTAATTTCACAGCAAATAAAGTAGGTCATATGTTACCAGCAAAAAAGTGGTAAATTTAAATCAGTACTGTAAATTCACTGTTATCTGTAAAAATGTGAATTTTTATTTTGGTAATTTTACTTCTATCTTTTGTAGAATGTAAGCTATAATTATGGTAATTTTCAACCAATATTGTAAAATTGCTGGATTTTTGGACCACATGCATGAGTTTGTTTTAATGCAAAATGATTGTACCGACAGGAAAAGAGCCGAGATTTTACTAAACCGAG
>OY294051.1:34971576-35013575 GCA_958510825.1 Brachypterus glaber
AGAGTGCCTGTACCATACTTTCAAGTATAACCGTTCAAAAAACATGTTTTACAGAATTTTATCTATCCAGGCCTACTGTTCTTAAAACAGTAAAGTAAGAAAATTTTACAAAATTAAATTTAATTAATTAAATTACATTTAAGATGTTTTGGAATATCTGAACGTAAACGTTAAAACGTACTAGAATAATTACCCAAATTATGTTGGCAACACTGAATTAAGGAAATTTGTAGAATGTGCGAAAATACTTGAAAGGTTGCCTGACAATATAAATTTAACATTCAAGTTGCGATTTTCTTGATGAATTTGAAATTTCACAATAATTACCTTAATTACAATGAAATGAGTTTTTTTAATGAAAAAATATGTATTTTTTGCAAAAAACTAAAGTTCTCTTAAAAACTGCTGTCTAATCTTTGTATTACACAAGTTGGGCTTGTCGTATTCGGGTAAAAGAAATAATTTCATTTACTGAATATCTTTACTAAATGCCTATCATAAAAATAGATAGAATTTAGACAGAGCCGTAGCATGTTTATGTAGCAATGCACCATTATAAAAACTCTGGTTATTGGGACATTAACTGAATTGCAAATTTCGAAAAGGGCTCATCTCGGATTTTTTACATGTACTCATAATGACAGATATTCTATGAGCGAGAACGGTTCATATATGGTTGTCATAGTGGTGAAATACATGTGACGTTCTGAAATAAACGTCGAACGGATCTCATGTCCTAAAAATGAACGACCTACAAAAGTTAAAACAATACATACCGGGGAATTTTGAAATATTCTATGAAGGAATTCTGCAGTGACCGACAGAAACAGCATCACATCTAGATGTCGAGGAAGACTTTTAATAAAAACATAATTTTTGTATTTTAACAGTATTTTTTTTATTTTCAATAATACGCGTTCTTTACTAATGTCGTTTTACTACTAAAACCCCCCAAGTCCTAAGGTGAAGTTCGAAAAGGACTCATCTCGGGAAACTGTTATGATCATTTTCTACATCAAATTTTCTTTCAATAATACTATTTTGCTTTGTCATAACGTACACAGCGGACGTTAATTTAAGAAAAAAAAAGCTAAAATAAATCAAATGGTTCAACAGAAATTCATCTTTTTCTGTCTCCTGAAAAATTTTAATTTTCGGAGATGAGCCCTTTTTGAAATTTGCAATTCGATTATTGTAATACTTTAACTTTTAACATCATCTCGTTTTCCTCAAACTTTTCAGTCCGATTGTAGCAAATTGTCACGTGACAAACTTGAGCTATTGGAATTGGTGATTCTTTTCATTCGATGCGAAAAGTTTGAGAAATAAATCTCACTAACTGTGATGTAAAATTTAAAATAGTTGACAACGTCATTTTCTCATGATAATTCTTACGATTTTAAGAAATGGGACCCTCTGCATCCTTTGTTATGTACTGAAGGTAGCACATGCTATTCCAAAGGGCAATGCACATTTTGTGAGAAAGGCAAGCTTGTTTTTCATGGTTTAAAGCATTTGTATGTAATTCAAAAAATTTATCGAGTCCAGTATCTAATCTAAGTACCTTTTGAAAAACTATTACTTTTTCTTTGCAGCTGTATTTTTTTTTGTTTAATTTCGTTTTAAAATCAAACTTTCTAAAGTTTACGCAATGTTTTACTTTAGTATCAACCTATATAATAAGTAAAAAATAAAACATTTACAGCCTTGGTTTTATGCGTATTAAATTATAATTGGTTATGGATGAGTTGTAGAATTTTTATTCGTATTACTTACTTATATTTTCTTATAAATCTGTGGCTTGGTTCTAAAAGGGCCAATGTCACTTTGTCAATAGCAGCGTTTTCACGTCAACTCTGATTTAATATTTTGAAAACGCCGCTATTGACAAAGTGGCATTGGTCCTTTAAGAACCAAGCCACAGAAATTTATTGATTATTTTTTTGTCAATTGATTTAAATTGAGATCTAAAAATAGATGTAATTAAAAATAATTAAATGAGTTGAATTTTAATTATTCAAAACAAGCTACATTTAATTAATAATATTTTAATGTACAGGATGATTCCAAAGATAGATACTAAAAATGTTAGTCTAAAATGGACATTTGAAAAATTAATATCATGTTCAACTGATTTGGTTTATTTGCATTTTACAATAATTTTTACTACATGTTAGCAAACAAACGTTACTAGGCTCACAAGACTGAAGTCTTTTTGCTGAGACGGAGTGAAGGCAAAAAATCAGTCGAAAACACTAAAGACACTTCGAATACGTGGTGCATATAATATTTTTTCTACTATCTAAATGTAGTAACTGCAAATATCATTTGAAAATGTAATTTAAAAAATATTTTGACAAATAAGTTAAAATAGGTTATTAGTGTTTTAAAATGTTTTCATTATTGTCCGTTGTCAATAAACAATGCTTAACAACGGTCAATAACAAATGAGTCGTTTAATTGGTTGTCATGGCAAACAAGCTTTGACAAAGGTTTATAAGCTTTTGTAATCTAGCACTTAATTAGGCAATAGAAAAAAATAAATATTTATCCAATACATACAGATAATAAGACAATTACCAGCTTTATTTTAAATAGATAAACTCAATAATAACCCCCGCGTGGCTTTTACTTTATTGAGTGGATTATTATTTATTTTACCCACTCAACTGTCACTTGTCAAATTATTTTCTTGTAAATATCATCAAAATTTTTAATAAAAATATGAATTCCTAAGCTATTTATTGGATAAAACCTTGTATGGCACTCATGGGTAAACCGATATTGCCCTCTCTTACTTTACCCACTAGTACCATAAATAACTATTATTCTTTAAATATCAAGCATCCAAAATAATATGTATTTTTCTAGTTTACAATAATAATTTCGAGGTCTTGTCTTCATTAATATTATTCCCTAATTATAATTGGCACAATAACGTACCATAAACTATTTAACGGGTTCATTATATCCTTAATAAATGAGTTAAAACATCAAAAGGTCCTCAAAATTACACAGGTTAGCACTTTAATTTGATAGTAATTATCCCGAAAGGGTCAACTATTTGTCTGTTTGAAAATCGTGGTTTTATCTAAACAGACCAGGGAACAAGAATACATTTTTGACTGAATGTTACTATGATAGTTAATGATTACAGAATTGATTTTTTTCATTGACAAACAGAGTGACCCTAGTTTTGGTGAAAGTTCTTCCTGATAGTATATGAATTGGGTTATGGAGGATAACAATACAAATTTAAAGGGACATTAAAAGATCTTTCCCGAATATACTCTTTGTAGAGAATCAGTTATATCTATATATCAGTTATCAGAATAGTACAAAAATAAAATCATAGAAGAATAACTTTTTTTAGCCCATAAAGCACTTTATCTTCATTATTTTCGTTTTTTTTTTCATTTAAAGAATATTAGGTAGACTTGAGTATACCATTAATAAATTTAATTTTTTTGCTTATTTTAGTATACGTACACGGAAAGAAATTAGTGGGCTCTGCGCTATACATTATAAGATATTTGGTAACAGTGGCAAATTATAGTGATTTAAGCTATAGATTATAAGGGACACAATAACTAATAATGTTATATATATATATATATATATATATATATATATATATATATTACAGACACGATTATATTTATTACAGGCACTATTATAAATTTACAGAAATTTTATTATATTATAAAAATTATTAGCACGGACAATAATTAAATCTATTTAAGCTATAAATGCCATACTATTTGTTATATTTTATTATTCACTAAACAATTAAAGTATTTCATATAAATTTTTACACTGACTGCCATAATTGTAAGAGAAAGCCTTGTATTTATATAATAAGCGATTATAATTTGCTTGGTATGTGTGTTATAGCGCTCCTAGCTATAATTTTTTTTTTCTGTGTAGTCATTATCTTGCAGAGTCTATACAAATGGTTTCCGAAAAATAAGTGGCCGTTTAGACCTATGATAAAAAGTGTCGTCGCAGAATACAGCCAAAAATTGGCTGTTGATTTCCGGTCTAAAATGGTCAACTGGAAAACCATTTGTGCGATCGACGAAAATCATGGTCCCATCCAAAATTCACGCGACGACAGTATTGTGAAGCTTGTAGCACTAATGAGACACAGCCTCCCTTGACTATATTTTGGGACTCTACGGGAGGTCTTGCCCCAGCCCTAAAGGCCAGATAGTTAAACCGCATCTTTCTCTATGGATTGCGTTATGCACTAGTGTTTTAACCCACAAAACAATATCAGATTTGAATTCAGTTTAAATCTGAGTATTTCTTTTATGATTTGAAATAATTCTATCCATGTACATGGCCATTATACCAGCAAATATTGTATTTAAATTCAATCATAGACGTAGCATGTTTATGTAACAATAGATATAAGACATAATTTTTTTAAATTGTGCCTGGCACTTTCCTACTTGCCAAGAAGCACCCATAAATAATGTTTAATATCGCCTTCTAGCGTTACTTTACTAATTAGGCTTGTTTAGAATATAATCTTTAGATTAAGTTATTAAGTTGTGATATGCTTTAGATAAGACAGGTTTAATAAATGAGGAGATAATATCTTTAATACATGAGGAGATAATATCTATACAGGATGTCCAGTAAATGATGTCATTCATTTTAAAGGGTGATTCTACATAGGAAAATATGAAAAAAAGTTCCTATAAACATATGTCTAAAAATGCGTCGTAAGGGAGCTAAGCCCCTTTGAAAGTGGCTAAAAAATTTGGTTTTTGTTTGATAACTCAGGAACGCTTTGAGGTACAGCAACGAGGTTTTGAATGTAAACTAAACTTAATAAGGCCCATCTTCGTATGTTATTTTTATGAACTTATTTTAACCAGGGGTGTGCGAAACTGGGGAGCCTTATTAGTTTTTTTGTCCCAGACTTTTTTCTGTGTAACTTTTTTGTAATTTTATTTTTGTAATACCTCAGGTCAAAATACATAAAAAAGGTACTCTTGTTCTAATACTGTAGGATTAACCGTTTTCTAGAAAAATTAATCTGAAGGTGAAATTTCACGGTTCGAGGATGAAAAGTTAAGGACTAATAATATTAAACATATTATGTTTAAAACCAAAATTTCAATGATGCAGCGCTATTCTATATCAAAAACTAAGAAAAAAAGTTTCTATACATGTAGGTCAAAAAATCGCTTTTAAAGCTGCTACTACTACTACTACATTAAATTTCACTTCTGACATTAAATCAAATTTATTTGGATTAGATGAAAAGAAGCCGAAGTCATTTAATATCTTATTTTATAAACGTTCTCATTTTTCCACCCGTCTAGAAAGGGTACCCGTTTCATATTTTTTTTATATTTTGAGTAAAAACCAGACCTGATTCAGCGGCTTAGTCTGTACTAACGACATATCACATCGCTGTTGGTTACCGAAATTCTTTTTATGTGACTGCAGCGTGCTGTGTCATTTTATGCCTTTTCGAAGTATTTAGAAAAAAAAATAACGATATTTTTGTCTAATCTTTATACTGATTTTTACAATTCATTGAGTTAATACATACAAGGACAAACGGAAAGAAGAAGGAAAAGGAAAATAGAACAAGAAGGCAAATCTACACAGATGACGGACACACGAGAGGTAAGAAGAAAACAGAGGTTAATGGAGCATAGGAGAAATAGAGAAGGGATAAGAATGGAATAGGAGACACAATAAAATAGAAATCTAAGAAACGGACATAAAACCAAGAAGGAAAAGACAGTTTAAACAAAACGGACAATTAGAATACAAAAAGAAGCACACGACAAGAGACGAAATTTGCAAAACCAGAAAATTCAAACCGGACAACTGGCTGATATGGCTTATGAAAGCTAAAGGCCAAAAAAAAGGAGAAGAAGAAGAAGTTAATACATAATTGTATAACACCATCCAAATAGAAGTTTATTCTATAGACGTGCGACAATGTCACTAGCAATTGTGTCCTTCGTAGTTGGAAAAGGCTTTTCCTATTTTTCTCCGCATTGATTGTCTCTAGTAAAAGAACAACAAGAAAGTTTTGGTTTTAGATGTCGTAAGTAGGTATTTTAAAATGTCGATAACATACTAAGTCTACAATAAAATAACTAAAAATAAATACAATAAATATATATTTTTAGCTATTATTATTAAAAGTAAACCTGGGTAATAGTAAGAATATAGCGCTAGTAAAGGTAAAATTTCAGTACCAATATAAAATCAGAATTCCGATATAAATAAAAGTCAATTTTGTTAATCTTTTCTCTCTTTTTTTTAGAAAATCGCTTTAAAGAGTATAAAAATACGTGAATCCGTAATATAAGACTCTTTATCTTAGTCATAAAAAAACTCGCACTTCCCAAAAATACTTCTTTAATTAGTAAATATCACATTTCTGTAACACATTCTCTTTCTGTATGACTGAAGCCAATTTAGATTTTTTTCTTTAAATAAAAACACATGATAAGTTCCTATTTTCATTATACAACAATAAATAATACTATTAACAAACGCTATTGAACCTTTTGTCATATTTTTTCATCACGAATAGATACTATCTTGAATATAATTTTGTAATATTACGGTTCTAATTTATCAAGAACTGTATTTACCAAATTGAGAACCAGTTTCTGATATTTTGCGGTCAATAAAAATTTATAATGAACTTGTTTGGAAAAAAATATTAATTAGATACTTGTTGTGGAATGGTTATTAATGATAGTGTTCTAATAAAAATTATATTGTAAAATATCGTGTGTTGTTTTAATAATAATATGTAGGTATTTTGATAGATAAGTTAGGTTTAACGATAAAAAAACTATTTGCTCCTTTTGATTTAAAAATGTTTACCTAAAATGGGGTTTAGTGTGTTTAGAAAATATAATGTTTTAGTTAGAGTAGGACTGGTAACTCATAGCTCGTCTGCAGTTTTGCTAACGCTTGTCAGTTAACATTACAGGGTCTTCACAAAATTCATCACTTTTACTCCTAAAAAAGATAAAATGGTCAGAGAAAAAATAACGTATTGGAGATAATTTGGGAAAACGCGTATCTTATGGTATAGTTAACATTATTACTATAGCCTATTATGTAGCAAATTAAAGATCTCACACTGTTGCCGTCGTTTCGTATTTACAAAAAATCTTACTTACCCATAAAAAGTTTATTCATAATAATTTCTTGATGTTTCATTCATAAATTTGCGAATTTGATGTAATGCGCATGCGTAAGCGGGCGACTTCGCCAATTTTAATGCAAGGTCTTGGTAAAATACAAGGAATAGACAATTTTTAGAGTCTCTTTTATGAATTATGTTACTCTGCTGTAAAATTTTAATTATTTGATGCATAATATTTATAGAATATTATGTTATCTCTTATCTATACAAAATAAACATGACAACAAAGCGGAAAAAAGATCAGGGCTACCAAATTTGTTTAGTTGGATAATGAATGAAACAGAAGATATTATAAATGATATATGTTGGTATAACTGGTAAACTGAAACACTACATAATAGCCTATAGTAATAATATTAACTATAGTGGGTAGTTAGAAGAAGGGATAAAATGGTGGGATGTGAGAAATACTTAAACATAATTTTTTAGCGAGCTGGGAGATAAAAAAAGGTACACAGGCCTAGAATGGAATACTGCTCAAAAAAAGAGGATGTAGAGTATAGAAATTTTAGAAAATTGGCTAAAGTGGAATAAAGAGCTGCCTTAAAAAGGTCTGATAGCTTGATTATAATAAAGCAATATAAGTATCTAGCATAGATACGACAGTTTTTTTTTTGTCAAAATGTGTCAATATTACAAGTGATTTATCCCGGGCAGATGAGGCTTTAACAAACTAGTTAAGGAAGTTGTTTTAGGCTGACAAAACAATGCGAAAATAAATTTATTACACTAGTATGTGGTCACAAACAACCATTTAAGTACGTCCAAGAGAAATTGGACCAAATTTTCGAAACTGAATCAGATATACAGGGTAATTCAGAAATACGGAATAAAATAAATGACAAAAAAAATAAATGCGAAAAAAATAGGTCCTAACAACAAAAAAAATTATGCAAAGGAATGTGACTTCCTAAGGAGTTGTTCAAAAATCGCGTAAGGTTTTTTGTAAAATTTTTACATACTTTTTACATAAGATTTTACCCCCTACCGTACTGAAAATCTTACGTAATTTATGCACGACCGTTTAATTGTAAATGTGCCTAGTTTGCTGTCTGTGGTATTTTTTGTCTTAAAAAAATATTTTATCCAATACATACAGATAATAAGACAATTACCAGCTTTATTTTAAATAGATAAACTCAATAATAACCCCCGCGTGGCTTTTACTTTATTAAGTGGATAATTATTTATTTTACCCACTCAACTGTCACTTGTCAAATAATTTTTTTGTAAATGTTATTAAAAATTTTAATAACAATATGAATTCCTAAGCTATTTATTGGCTGACGCCTCGCAGGTTAATTTTCTCATGGGCAATATCTTACTTTACCCACTAGTACCATAAATAACTATTCTCGTCTTAGTGACAGATCTGTGGTAAATTAGTTATAGGCTATGTTTACACCATAGCTATGCAGAGGGACTAAATGTTTATTTCGTAATTAGTTGACGTTACTTGACAAAATTAAGAGAATCAAGCTATATTTTATATTGTAATGCTATATTTTTAATCCTTTGATGTCAATTTGGTACTATACTAAGTAATTACTCCTTATGGTGTATAAATAAAGATACGATTTAAAATTTAATAATAAATATTTATTACACAAAATGTGTGCTTTCTAGTGGACGTACCCATCCATATTTAAGGATAGTCGTCAAGGATACAGGTCAAAAATTTTTGTTAAACTATTTCACACCAATTTTAATAGGATCATGTCTGGCCAGCCTTCTTTTATCTATAACCCGCCTTTTTATGCTAAATGCTAAATGAGACTATTAAACAAAGAATTTGGGTAACCAAATTTATTCAAAAACTTTAATGTCCTGACCTGCTTCGTTAAGCTTTGTCATAAAAGCTAGAAAACATTCGATTTTTGGGCATATTGAATGAATAGTAACTATAGCGGGCAAACTGGCAATTCGCAAATGTTTTATTTTGGATTCTGGAGTTTCCTTATTCATGGGGCGATTCTATTTATATTTCGATAGGGTCTCTTTCAGAGCACCTACATACATTTTGTTTAGGTTATAATACCGCAATTTTTGGTTTGCAAAGAGTGGAAATTTTAACAACGAATGTTTGTTCAAAATTATACGAGAAAAGACCAACCGAAAGTTTCGGGCCAAACGTAGTTTTGTAATTTTTTTAGAATTAGTGAGAGACCACATGTCAAACTACGCACCTGTATCTGTATCATTACGTCAAATTTAAATATTCACGAGAATAAAGCTTTGTGAAGAATCTTTGAATTCAAAAGTAGAAATAAAATGCAAAAGAATGGTAAATTACTATAAGGGTGACCGGGGCTAGTTGTCGCAGGGGTAAGTTGTCGAAGTGCTTATATCTTAAAAAGTAAAATATTTTTCTGCGCCAAACCAAGATTAACCGCTGCGTTACAACAGTGCCATTTATCATTTTTAAACTTAAATGCAATAAATTAAAAGAACATCCAGATAAACCAAAAAATGTAAAAATTAAAGAGCCCAGTAATTTTTTTGTGGTAAATATTTTTTCTTATTTTTACTGATTTAAATCATTAAAATAAGAGAATTTTATGTATAATAATAGTTTAAGGTGTATATTATTTGTTGATATTGTCATTTAGGAGTGTTTATTCGTTAATTAGAAAGTACTTGATACATAACGTAAAATTGACCACTGGGGCTAGTTGTCGCATTTGGTTTGGGGCTAGTTGTCGCATGATCTGGAGATATGTTCATGGTATAACATTTCCTTTTTGGCATTTTTTTATTCAAAACTGTCTAAAAAAGTGAAACTTTGTCGAATAGCAAATAAATTCGTTTATTAAATTATATTAAATAAAAAAAAAATCAAAAAAATATTATTTAATTATAAAGTTGGAAATTTTGGCACAAAAGTAAAAAGTTAGATAACAATCAGCTTGTGGGGAGGCACATGTCTTATTAGTTATTTATAATTTTTATAAATGCCTTTATATTTCTTCAAAAAAATATACTCGAAGTGCCTCGACAACGTGCCCCGTGATGGGGCACGTTGTCGCAATTTTCAAGACTTCAAAAAAAAAACATAACTCTAATACCCTATAAATTCTTCCATGTTTTTTCTTTAAATAATGTTACTGAAACATGCAGCTAAAATTACCATTAGGTCAATTAAAAAAAAATACAAAAATAAAGGAAAAAACTGATTTTGAATGAAAAGTGCGACAATTAGCCCCGGTCACCCCTTTACAAGTATAATTTATTTTTTTTAAGCATATATTTCTTTTGCATATTTAATGTTGCTTTTTTCTGTTGATGTCATGTAATGATCTTATTGGGCATTATTCTTTATATTCAAAGCCTTTTTTCTTTTTGTTTTCGAAAGAAAAAAAAGACAAATTATTTGCATTCGAAAGAATATACATATACATAGTATATCTTATTATTTATTAAAATAAAAACACTGTAAAAAAATATGTGGACTGGCACTTAATTCCTGTTGAAAAAAGCAAAATAAATTTTAGTAAAGTATTTTTATTGGCTTGGCTTTTTAGATGTAAGTTTTACATTTTAATTGGACAAGATAAAAAGGGAAATTGTTCTTTTGTACCGACTGCCTTTTTTATCCAAAACTTTCTTGATATTAACCGTAATGCAAAGTGCGTACATTAAGTCTGGAATCACCCGATTAACATTTTAGTTATTTAGTCTTTTAAAAAAATGCTCAGACAGGTCGATTTTTATTTTCTATTTTACAAATTTTGCTTTACACCAACTGTTGTCACAATTTTCACCCCCTTGCACCCACCCATCCAAAAAAAAAAAAAATAAATAGCCACCCAAAAGTCCTTTGCCAAATAAGGCTATCATACAGAAAGCTTATTAAATAACCTTTTCAACGATGTGATGGGAGGGTGCAAGGGGGTGAAATTTTTGATAACTTTTTTTACACTATAATTTGCAAAACTAAAAATAAAAATCGACCTGTCCGAGCGTTTTTTTAAAAGAGTTATAACTAAAAAGTTAATCGGGTGATATACTGTATATAAGTAAAGTAAATTTGATGTACCATGTTGTTTCGCAACAGGATTTCTTTCTGTGTATATATTTACGTTCCAGTATTGATTCAAGTCATTATTATTCATTAGAATTTGAGGGTTATCATTTCTCTTTCTTTTATTCTCTCAATTTCCTTCTTGCCCTTCAATTTTGTCAATTTATGCACCCATCTCCTGCAATTCCAACTCTAGATTATAGTGTATAAATGTAAACGTTATTTAATTCGGAAAATTTAAAAGAAAATATATCGTTTAATCTACGCGAGGTAGTTTTCTTTTGGGGGAAACCGCAAAAACACCCCCAGGATTTTTCCTAATTTATGTTAAGACGAACTACCCTCTACTTGAATGCCGAATGTGAGACAATATGGTGGCTATTAAAGACAATCGGAATTTTCTAATGGGGTGGTTTACTCAAGGTTTCATTTCTTATCTCTATCTGAAAAAGGTTGGGGTTTTTGGTTTTATTACATCGGCACTTAGTGCTACTAAGAGTGCCGATGTATTGAAATCTTCGCCGAAAAGTCAAAATCTTTGACCACGTTTTTTTCACATTTCTCGACGTTTTCGACCATTCTGAGTCGAAATCAGTAAAAAAAATTTTGCGTCTGTCTGGGTGTAAACTCTCTAACTCCATTTCTACATGAGATATCGACTTCCGTAGAGCTGATTAGATTTTGGGGTAAACGATTGGGGGTAAGGGGGTAAAAATAGGGTAAAACTTTTTAGCGTTTTTTGTTTATAATTAAGGCAATTATTATTGTATTTGGTTAATTTAGCACTTATATAAAAGATAATTTTAAATTGGTCAAAAAATGTTATAAACAACTTTTTCCTAAAACGCATTGTTTTCGAGATATTGGCGTTTAAAGCAGTATAAGGTTTTTTTAGCATATCTCACATATTTATAACCCGATTTCAAAAAAATATATTTTAAATAAAAGCTCTTTGTAAGCCCTATAAAAAATGTTATATACAGTTTTTTGCTAGAATATAATGTTTTAAATATACAGAATTTAAAATCAAACAAAACACCTAGTTTGAAATTTGCAAACTAGATGGCTCTAGTGTACAATAGTGCCGATGTTTTGATAGGGTGCTTGCAACGTTTCATCTAGTTCTGTATAAATATAGGATTTCCACAAATTATATTACATATTTTTAAATTATTTTTATGAAGTGCAGTCCAAAAGTCACCTCTTAAATTTTGAAAGAGTTGAGACAGGGGCGGATCCAGGATTTTGCTTTGGAGGGGGCAATTTCTGTTCGACTTTACCTCTTCCAGAAAAAATGTCCACTAACCATATTTTAAGAACAGAAAATATCAAATATATGCAAAAAGATAGTTTGTTGTCTTATTTACGTGTTTAAAATTTGAAATCAATAACTCAACTCGTTTAAAGGTTAAGAGGGGGGTGATTTTTGGACCGCACTGTATAATTATTCATACTTTTACCATATTCACTTCAAATTAAAATGTTTAAGGAGAAGAATTCATTAAATAACTACCTTGTGTAACTTAAAGCAAGCCTAGTTTTTGGCTAGTATTCAACGTTTGCAGACAAAGTATGCATAGTTGTCTACATCTAATAATAGATGGCGCATATTAAAAATCCATCTAGTATTCGTCATTTTTTAACAAATAAAACTATATATTTTTAATATGAAATCTGACAAGTACCGATAGATATACATTTTATTTATTCATTATATTTTTTGTTTTCAATTTTTGTAAAAAATTAAAAATGTATGATTTAAAATTTAGTTAAATTGTTGACCCAAATAGTGAATATTCAATAAAAATGAACGTGATATTGGAAACAGTTGTATGAACTTAAAAATGGGATTTTGCATTGGAAATTGCCACAAGCAAATATTAAAAAAGTCAACATTGGTCAGTATATATTGATTGTCGTCTATATCTCATGTAATATTAAAAAATGAATAGGGGAAAAAACACGAGAATAGGCCAGTTAAATTTTCTTATTTTTGCAAGGTTAAAAATATCCTAAACTTCTGGTATATGTATTTATTCGCGACTGTATATGTAATACATTCATTACGTGTATTAATAAAGTTTGGGAAGTACGTCATTTCTTGTCCCACTGCTGATTTATTGTTTCCACGTCTCGACCTGATCTGTAATGAAAAATAGAGACCAGTAAACTAATTATTACTGGTCTGTAATTTAAATCATTAATTTCCGCTAGATGGCGCCACCGATTAAAATATCATTATAAATGCTTAAAGCAAGATTGCTGAACTGCTTTTGTCATGATAAACACGAATATAATCTAATACATTTTGTTTAAAAAACTTAAATGTAGTTTTAGTCAATGTTTTTTACTTTTGAGACTGAGAATGATAATAAATGTTATAAACGGTGCCTTGTGAGCTATCAATATATGTTTTTTTGTGGTTGTTTATTTGGGTTACGCTTATGTGGAACTTCAGTTTTATATAATTGTGATTTTCTTGTAAAATGCAGGATAAAAAATTGTGAGAAATATGAAAAGAACTAAAAAACTATGTATTATAGTATTACTTTCTTCATTTGAATTTAAACATCTAGCTTTCAAAAAAATTAATACTTTATTTTTAAATACAAATAGTTGCGATTCGCAACTTGCGAATAAAAAAGTATACAGGTCTCCCGGAAATTGGTACTTTTTCTCGACCTATAAATGGTCTCGGCACTTCGTGCCTCGCCCATTAATAAAGGTCTCGGAAAAGTACTATTTTCCGAGTTGACCTGTAATCTAATATTTGTAGTGATTCCAGGAAATTTAAGAGAAGCTTATTTTCTTTCATCATTTTACATCATAATTGTTTTTTAAAATAGCTTTTAAAATAGCACTAAAGGTATTTTCATCCAATCAGACTGCTTGTAGTGGGTTTTAGAGTAAGCAGTTTGAATAAAATGATAAAAATTACACTATCTGACTCAAATGAATGCTTATATGCTTCTTTCGAATTTTTCGGATGTTTTTTTTTTATAAGTAAAAACCCCAAGAGACATTATCAAAAGTTAAACATGGACGTCAAAATTTCAACTGGCCTAATAAAATCCCGCTTTATTTGCAATTCTCGCCTCGTTTTAAATACGTTATTATTACTATTATTTTATTTTTTTTGTTGCAGTGGAAATTTGCAATTGGAAAAGATAAAAGAAAATTATTTGTTTATTTTTTTTCAAATTTTCTATAATTGCTTTGCCGCAATGTCTGAAGCGCTTACTTTACTTGGGCTTGGGCTTAAAAAACGATATTTTTTATCAAAGTTTTAATTTTCATATATTTTTTGTTTAATATTTTTTTTTAACTCACTTTGGTCTATTAAAACAAAAATTCTTCCGTAAAATTTTGAGGCTTTCACGTGCATTTGAGAGTGTCTGACCTAAAACTGACTAAAATAGATTATTCATGGTATAATGCTTAAATAATATTAATATTTAGGGTCCCTGGCATTATATTAAAATATAGTGAATGGACACAATCAAAATTATTCATACTTAGATTATTCACATGTTTTTGATAATGTCTGGCTTAAAACTAATATTTTTATTTGTAATATAATTTCTAAAAGGTGGGTTTAAGTTGTTAAAAAAATGATTTTTCTTAATAATAATAACACTAGGCAACAAATCGCAACTTTTTTTTGCCCCGATCGGAAAGTAAATTTTTCTTACTAATTCGAGGGCGTAGAATCGGAATCTGGCCTTAGAAAAATTCCAGCACCTAAAATTTTTAAGATATAAGTTCAGGTAATAATGACGTTTTTTTTTCAAAATCTTTAAAAAAAAGAGTAGAATTTTGAAAGTTTTAGTGTATATTAAAAAAAATACGAGGAATTCAAAAATCATATGTCAAGAACCTACTGTCAGAGTAAGTACGCAAAAAAAAATAAAAAGGTTAAAATGAAAGTGCAGAGTTTACTTAATTGCTTATTTGTGGCAAAACTATCATTTTTTTTTTAAAACTTTATAGAACTTAATTTGTAGATTATAAAATTCTCTACAAATATTTTTTTATTTTGTTTATTATGCCAAACCATAACACGTAACATTTTTTTAGTTGATTTTTGACAATTTTTAGCATGAGTACGTGGCGATAAGCTTGTCCCCTTATGCACCCTTCTTCTTACCCTCCACCCCTACTTAGTTTTGTCACATTATCCATTTTTTTTTTAATATTTTTTTTTCATAATATCCCTATTTATTCTACCTATGAATTTAAAGTTTCTATGTTTTAAGTTGGGTATTTTTTAACTAATATTGAGTCGCCGAATCCAAATTTGTCCTTGGAATATTTTTGTCTCCCATGATTGTAGAACAAAAGAGGGATAAAATAATGATTTTTTAACATTTTTATCTTATTTTTCTCAGAAAACTTAGGTAATAGAAATATTCTGAGGCCAGATTCGGTTTCAGCGACCCAAAATTAGTTAAAAAACATATGACTCCAATCGGGGCAAGAAACCGTGTTGACTAGTGTAATTAATAATAAAAGTTAAAGGTTTGACTTATTTAGAATTAACCGGTATATCCCAAACCGTTTTATTTTCAGATATTGTTACCTCATATCAAATAAGATTTTATTTCCCAAGGTGCTATATAGTTTCTTCAATCTCAATAATATGGAAATTGTTAACTTCCGAGCCAATAAAAAGGCAATAAAATACGATATCGGAAAATTTTGATGAATTTTACTGATCCTATATTAAAGTAAGGCTTAATATTTTCCGTAAATCTATAGATTGTTATTTTCTTTGCGTACCAATTTGAAAACTTTATTGGAAAATAAAATAATCTCATGAATATATTAAAAAAGTTTTCTTCTAGGAAATTTTCACACAAGCAGAAATAAATTCACGTGAGTTATTATTTACAATAAATTTACTTTTAAAAATATGATAAAAAAATCATATTTTGGAGTTGGATAAATTTTAATAATACTACTATAGTAGTATTTTGCGGAATAAATAAAAATATAAAACAAAAATCTTTTTAGTTATAAATATTTTTAAAACATTTACGATTTTTTCTCAAAGAAAGTTTAATATTTTAGAAATAGATGCAATCTTGGGCAAATTTTCTATACCTAGACAAATACAGGTGTTGTCACAGTATGAAATTTTACCTTTAAAGATAACCACCTGGTTATAGTTTTTTTTTAACAGGACCGTATCGAACTTTTCGTATATAACAATAAAATTACACATACAAGGTTCTACTTTTTCCACAGATGGTCTGTTTTTCCAAGCAAGGTAGTAAATTAAAAATCGCTCAGTGTATAATTTCAAAACAGATTCGAATATTGGATGTGCGAATATATTGCGTAATTTATTTTATAAAACATAACTATATTCTATACACAAACATACTGTTCAAATATTTACTGTGCGATTTTTAATTTACTATCTGGTTTGAAAAAACAGACCATAATGACAAAATTTCTTTGATAATCAAGTTGGTTTTAGCTAGCTTATAACTATTTTTGCCGTTTTGTAAGTAATAATCAAAATGTCAAACTTGATATATTTCTTGAATGCTTTAATACTTTAAATACTAAAAACATCTGTATTAAATTCTTTGTTAAACTGTTTAACACTTGTAGGTTTTTACTAAATAGAAGTTTTAAACACATAAAGAGTTCCCGCATCTCCTAAAAACAACATAAGCAAGAGAGTATGTGTGACGTACACGCTATTTCTGTTTGCAATTGCTAAAAATGTGTACCATAGTATTTTTTATATTTTGCGACTCTTATAAGCTCATAATCACACGCATTTTGCGTGTTCTTATAGGCCCATAAGAGGTCTGTACTTTTTGTTCTTTTGGGTTGGCAACAGACCTGGCCTATCGCTTGACGTTTTCCGTGCAAATGTCAATGTCGCTTTAAAGTTGAATTTTCTACAAAATTTTGTGTTTAGGTTATTTTTACCATGTTAAAATTGTGGCTTGGTTAATTGCAGTAAAAAAGAGAAGAGATAACTATAAAATATATCAAAATATCATTTGTTCTTAGAATTTTAAACATGGTGTAAACTGTAATGCCAATCCAAAACAAAAATCCCTAAATCAGTCATCAATTTAAAAGTAAGCTTTTTTAAATTTTAGAGCAAAATAGAAAAAATTGTATAAAGCACTAGTTTCATAACATACGTTTTTAACGCACGAGTACAAGTTTAGAAAAGGAGACGCTTGCGGCGAGTTTTCTAAAGTAAAAACGTGTTATGAAACGAGTGCTTATATATACTATAAGAGTTATCGCAAGTTTAGTCTGATTTCTTAAAATATAACCTCGCTCGTTACTGTATCCAGCTTCTGTTAGAATTTTGGAAATTGAATTAAGTTTATTAAATTCTGTTTAGAGATTACTTTAGGTTATGGTAATTAGGCTTGAAAGCTAATTAAGCTAGTGAAGATTAATTTAATGTTTGGAAAATTTCTCGAACATTTAAACGAAACATGTCGGATGCGTGCCCGAGTACTATTACGTATATTATAAGCAGTGTTAGTAAGTTTAAATGTTCGTTTTGAGGTTAATTTTCGTAATATTTTCTCATAAAATAGCGATAAAGTCTGCTATAAAGTCACTAATGCTTGAAGTCAAGGTTGTAGTTTAGGAAAATGACAAATTTTCATTTTAAGCCGAATTGCAAATCTACAATAACAGTTTCGCTGTATTGCCTTTTAAATATTATACAGATTATCCATTTTTTTAGTATACATTTTAAAGTAGAATTTGTAACCTCTTGTGGCAAGCTGCCCTAGTCTCAGATGAACTCGGGGATATACATTGGCATTTAGAACGCAACCAGTTTTGCGTAGTAAAATATATACAGGGGTGTGCAGGAGGTAAGATTCTACTTTTAAGTGTATACTAATTCGATTGGTTATCTGTATATTAATTTGGCATTTAGAACGCAACCAATTTAGCGAAGTAAAATATATGCAGGGGTGTGCAGGAGGTACGGTTCTACTTTTAAGTGTATACTAATTCGATTGGTTATCTGTATATTAGTATACAAAAACCTAAAAAAATGTCTGTAAGTTGGTTCCTGGAATATTACTAATATATTTTTAATGCCTGATTTAATATTTGTAGCGTCCTTCCATCCTTGAAATTTATTTATTTTTTTTGTACCTTTTTTTGATTCACCCTGTATATGTAATTATACAGACTTTGGACATTTTTATGCTCTATGTGTATTTGTAATCTGTGAAATTAGTGCGTAACGTGCATAGGAAAATTATCTGATATAAAGGCGAACTAACAGGTTAAACGGTTTAATGTCTATCTGAAATTATACAGATGATTACACTTAGTTTATCATTAAAAGTTGTTAATCCGCTATTTTGTGGAACATGAAAAAATACCTGTTAATTCCACACCAAAGCGAATGGAGTATAACATATATGGATTAAAAATGTATAGGAAAAAAACCTAGGGGTAATTGCCCTCAAAATTTTATGTATTTTCGCTAATTTAACAAAAAATAGTGCTGCCAACAAAATAATACTTTCCCCTATGGAGTTAGGTTCAAACAAAAAAAAAATCAAAAAACTTTTTTTTTTCGAAAAAATAAAGATTTTTTTTTTAATCTTTTTTTTAAGATTTTGGAAAGAAAACATCCCAAACAATCCAAACCTAGAATATTGAATAAGGAAACTATGGTCCAAATTTTAAGTATTTAGGTCAAAGCGTTCTCGAGTTATCGTGCTCACAAATTTTCCGGACAGACAGATCCACAGAGATTTTTTTGACGGAAATTCTATGTTTTTGGATATAAAACGCTAAGAAACGTAAAAAAAGGAATAAATAGTTTTCAATTTTTTTTTACTAACGCAAGACTTTTCTCGGGGAAAGTACACTTTACTTTAAAGTCTTTCAGAATTGATACATTTATTTAAGTATCGTAGAAATATGTTCAAAGAATGCCTTAAAATTCAGAAAAAATTATAAAGGAAGCTTTTGTTTAGAATGAAGCTATATCTTTCGACCTACATACAGCCTGTTCCAGAACTCGCGTACCGAAATTTAAGAGGTGATTCTACATCCAAAAATATAAAAAAAAAGTTTCTATAAAGGTTAGTCCGGAAATGAGCCCTAAGGGAGCTACGGCCCTTCGAAGATGACGTATTGAATGGGGAACAAAAAAAAGCACCAATAATGCTGCATGGTGATTCTTCATTTAAAACTGAGCAAAAAAGTATTATACACCAAAACACCTAAATTTAATATTAAAGGAGTAATAGCCTTTTAAAAAGTAACGTTTTTGGTGGCACAAAATGTTACTTCCTCTTAATTGCATTTTTTTTTGATAACGGTTGCTCCTACAGTGTTACACTATATGATATTTTATATGTATTTTTACTCTAGAAATCTATATTTTTTACAACAAATCCAAAAAACATACACATAGAAAAGTTTGGGGCAAAAATGTTTTAAGCCTCATATATTTTGTCCGTCTGGGCACGCCTCTGGATAAATTAAAAAAATAAATTAACATAAACTTATTGCCCTTATTAATACTAGTATACATGCAAAAGCTCGCCGCTCTAGCTTAAACGGTACCCGAGTTATTAATTAAAAACCTTATTTTTATTACAATTTTAAAGGGCCCTAGATCCCTTACGGCTCATTTCCGGACCAACCTTTATAGGAACTTTTTTTATATTTTTGGATCTAGAATCACCTCTTAAATTTTGGCATGCCAGTTATGGATCACCCTGTATAACGTTTGAAATCAATAATAGCCGGAAATGATCCAAACAAACTTAAGAATACTCCAAACACCCTGTAAATGAGAACTGTGCATTTGAGTAGGTTATAACTGGGAACATTTCGTGGTAAAGCCCGGGGCCAAATTTCTGGAAAATTCATTGATGTTGACTAGATCTAGTACATTTTCCTAGCACGTGTATACTCAGCGCTGAGGGCGTTATGTCGTTATGCGATGTATATTTTCGACATTGATGTAGACTTTACTGGTTACGTCGCTGTTTTAGTGTCAGTTTAGGTTAATTCGGGAATATTTTTGCACGTAATATACATCTACGAATACGAGAAAATACGCACTATATTTTTCGTTTGGGTAATTCCAAAATTAATTTCGTGCTTTTGGTTTATAATGAAAAAATAATAATAAATTCTGACTTATTTTATTTCTATACGAGATTTTAATTTTATGTTTATTTTTCGTAAAAACATGACGGTCTCATAGCCAAGTGGACCCATCCCACCCCGCCTTGCCGATGAGCCGATGTGAGCACTGTAATACTATTGCCCTTGTCTGATAATTTCTATTATAGAAACTAAAAATGTTGTACGTCTATACAGGGTGTTTACGGACTTCTGGTATAAATTTTAAGGGTAAAAGTCCATAAAATAAGTATTTTTTGCTAATATATCCCTAGTAATATATTAATATTAAGAGAGTTATTAATTAAAACAAAAATTAACCATAATTCTTTGATGGTCATTGCTTTATAGCGAACTATCAGCTGATACTGTGCGATAACTTTGAACACTTAATTTCGCTCTGTATGTTCACTTTTTGAATAAAATATATAAAATTACTTACAAGTTTTTACGTTTTTATTTTTTGAATAAAAATGTTTTTTTTTTTTTGTTTTAAAATGCAGTAACGTACCTACCCTTAAGTGTATAGCAGAGGACCGTAATACCCTGTATGTTGATCGTCCAGCTTTAAGTTTTAAAAGTTGCCAGATATTTTTTTCTGATTTTTTAAATAAATTTTTAAAGAAGTTATTTCATATTTTTATAGTGGCTATTACCTAAATCCTTTTTTATTATTGAGCTTTTTTCTGCTACATGTATATACTTTCTTTATATAAATATACGATTATATATGATTTATTAAACTTACTTTCTGTATTTTTTTCGCCTCTTAATGGAAAAATGCAATATATTTTTCCGACCGGATGCGAACTTCGTCTGTGTAAACTTCATAATATATCTTTTAGTTTCGGAAAAGAGGTCATAGAAAATTTGTTATGTAATGTTTGCTTTCCTCATGACTGAGTTTCAGCTTTGGAAGGGCAAACAATAACGCTATATAATGTTATAGTCTCTTCAAAACGTCGCAGAAGTTTTATTTTATACTAGCTGCTAGCACGTATAACTTACGGTAGTTTAAATTCTTATAGGACCTTAACTAGATTTAAAGATGGGTTGCTCGATGGACCAATAGTTTTATAACCAGGTTTTCAACAATTTTGTTTCGAATTTTATCTTGGTTATAGATTTAAGTAATCGGTCTATTATATAAAGTAGTTTTTTCCTCTGTCAACAATAGTTTTTTCTCTGTTAACAAAAGTTTTTCCTCTGTCAACAATAGTTTTTCCTCTGTCAACAATAGTTTTTTCTCTGTTAACAAAAGTTTTTCCTCTGTTAACAATAGTTTTTCCTCTGTCAACAATAGTTTTTCCTCTGTCAACAATAATTTTTCCTCTGTCAACAATAATTTTTCCTCTGTCAACAATAGTTTTTCCTCTGTCAACAATAGTTTTTCCTCTGTCAACAATAGTTTTTTCTCTGTTAACAAAAGTTTTTCCTCTGTTAACAATAGTTTTTCCTCTGTCAACAATAGTTTTTCCTCTGTCAACAATAATTTTTCCTCTGTCAACAATAGTTTTTCCCCTGTCAACAATAGTTTTTCCTCTGTCAACTTAAGTACCTCCTGCTCGCCAGGCTCAATAAATGTCAAAGTGACGTTTAATAAAAGTTGACAGAGAAAAAAACCCGGGGGTTGGCGAGCAAAGCGAGCAGGAGGTACCTCCCTATAGTAGTAGTAGTAGTAAGGGTGGGGAGGCTACAAGCCAGGCAACTAGGCCATTATGGCCCTTTTTGCCAGCCCCGAGCTGTCCCAGCCACACATCTACCCTACTCCCTGCCTAAACCTGCCGGACCTCCTTATAAAGGTCGCGATATCTGTCCAGGCAAGGGTACGCAACTCCTCTCTTCGGAGAGTTGCCACTCCGAAGATCTCCTGTCGTATTCTGCCGAACCGATCGCATTATCCTAGGAAATGGAAGTACGATTCTTCGTCTATCCCGCAACCCGAACAGACGGGGTCGTTACCAACCTTCATCTTGAACAGGTGCCTTCCTAGTCCACAGTGACCCGTGAGGATCCCTGTGAGTTGGCTGATCGTGGCTCGGCTTCTTCCTAGTAGCCACGCGGTTTTTGACTTGCTTGGACCGGAAAGGAAGTCCTTTGCCTGTCTGCAGTCCGTGACCGTTGACCAGCTTTCCCTTAGTTTTTCTCCAGCCCACGTGTTGAGGGCTGATGTGACTTGTTTCCTTGTAATACCAAGCATGGGTTCGGGTCCCATGCACGGAGTTTCGGCTCCGAGCCTGGCAAGTTCGTCTGCCTTCTCGTTGCCTGGTATCCCGTACCTCCCTATATGTAATATTAAAATTTAATTTAGTGTTTTGCAAATTATAGTTTGGAAATATTTGTTTCTTGTTAAATAAATGGCCAATTTTAAAATGACTGCATTAGATACTGTGTCTAAAATATCTTTAAGATGGCTACCAAACTTCCCTGATTTAACTCCACTGTATTTTAAATATTTTTAAAAACTGACCATGTATACTTAAACTTTTATTGTTATTAACTTTTGAAAAATATAATTTTTTTTAACCAAAACGTGGGGAAATCTTTTTTAACATAAGAGCTATTAAAAAAATCATTAAAAAAAACACGACAATGCTATACATAGGTCGTTCTTTAGGCTCCGCAAACTTTTTTTGTGTGTCTGTGTTATTCATAAAACTAGCCTATTGCAGAGAACAATGTTGCAATTTTATCTTTTTAAATTACTGCAATATAACAAGTGAAAGCAGTTAAAAGAGGCTGAAATTGTATTAATTTTTTACAGCTACTTAGCATAAGATTTTATGCTTCAAGCTAATTATAGGCGAAATTAACACAATATTTAATAAAAAAAGTAACTACACAATGGTGTTGATTTTATGGTGTAGATAACACAGAGTGTTTTAAACTAATCACTCAAACAATACTGGTTAATTACAGGTTAATTAATAACACACATTACTCTGTACCTGCAGGCTGTTTGATATTTGTTATGACAATACTGCCTGTGTATTTCTGCACAACTTTGTTTATTCTGAGTTAGCAAAATATATGAAAGTTTCCTTTTGATCGAATTATTGCAATACAGGATGAATCGAAAATAAAGCAAATTTGAAAAAATATAAGTTCCAAAGCTCCTCTAGAACTGATTTTTGTAAGGATGTCAGTAGTACTTTAGAAAACTCACCGGAAGCGGCTCGTTTTCTAAACTTGTACTCGTGCGCTAAAAACGTATGTTATGAAACTAGTACTTTATTATACTATTTCGTTGTAGCAAAATCTAGTTTGCAGACGTTTAAATGAGCAACTTAAAAATGTTAATGAATTTAAAATGTTAATTAAGGGGAAAACAATGGCCATTTCCAGGCCCGCAATATGTTTTCATTAATTTAGTGGGAATCCTTAATTACGCGACGTATTGTTGTTAAATTAACGTAAAATTAACGTTGCTAAATTAAATCTAAACCTGGTAGGCCTAGTTCGACTAGCTTGCAAAAGCTTTTAATTCTATTTTGCATGTGCATAATTAAAAGCACTTTAATAAATGAATAGACACATCGTTTTTACTTAAAAATAGTTTTTTTTTAGAAAAGTTTTTATATACTTTTTTACTGTGTTCAAAATTGATCATTAAGACATAAATACCATGTTCTCTAAAAAGGCATTTAAACTTAGTGTTTTATTTAGATCCCTATGCACAGTGCAGGAGTTTTTGCATAAAAAGAAGGAGAGGTATTCTTTTTAATCTCATTATTTTTTGCATTTGCTTATTTATTTATTATATTCATTTTTGAACCGTAATACTCTCAGACTTCAAAACAATTTAAATATATTCCAGTTCACACTTTTTGTTTCTCTAAAATCTAAATAAGTAATATAAACTTTTTATGGTCTAGAACACTTAGTTTTTGCTAATTAGTCTAAGCATTTAAATTAGGTTCACAGCGTCGTTAATTGCCCAAATACCGTTTATTTAAATCGATTCCGATCATTTAAATTTAAATTACATGCCTAATTTCACCTAATAGACGACTATACATATTGGTTATGTCTAGGTACTTAATAGATAATGCATTACGTACAACCGAATCGATTTAATTGCCGCATTGTTACAAAATTGGACAGGGGGGCCCCATGCCCCCCTGCCCACATTTTAGGAGCTGAAAATATCAAATATATGCAAAAAGATACTTTAAGTTGTCTTATTTATGAGTTTCAAATTTGAAGTCGATATCTCAACTCGTTAAGAGAGGGGGTGACCTTTGGACCGCACGGTATTATGACTAGAGTTGTTTTACAGTTTTCTCCATCGATCTTAGATTTTAAGATCAATGATGATTCGAGCAAAAATTACTTTTTTAGTTGAATTATTTTTTCCCAAAAGCTGTAGTAGCTAGTTAATAAAAAGTTAAGTAGGTTCGAGTAAGGTTTAAAAAATGTGTATATTGTTAAAATATACGAGTCCAAGACTGATAAAACATAGTTTATATTTCCAAAAACCATAAAAATATATGATAAGTAGGAACATATTCATACATGTCTAGCAATTTACTGAAAATATGCTCATGGCCAAATATTATCAATATCAAATTCTGAAATATGAGCGATTAAGGCGAAATACGATATATACCTATGCGTTTTTATATCGTAGTTTAAGATCTTTAATTTTCATCCTTATAAGGTATAATGGGGTAAGTTTGATTTACCCTTATTTTTAGAGTTCGTTATCTTTTTATTTATTTAGCTCTTAAATAAAATTACATGAAAGGCTTAAAAGTAAATGATTAAAATTTCCAAAAAATGTTAGTCCTACTTTCAATACAGAGAATGACAATGTATTTTGTTCATCTGCATATAGATTCAGGCCTATTCACACGTACCATTGATATTGAGATTTGTGGCAATATTGACGAAAATTGCAAGGTCATGTATTAAAACTGCATGGGAATGTAATTTTTGTCAATATTGAATAGATTTCAATGGTACATGTGAATAGGTCTGATTGTATATAAAATATATACGGTTGCATAGAAAGGTACCAAATTGCAGATATTTAGGTTTAATAGAAGAACATTAGAAAAGATTATTTTCAGTTTTCAAATGCTAATGTATAAAAACGTAATAACAAAAAGTTGGGCTTTATTATCACAAGTGTGTCCCTTATGATAGGTACATTTCATAATGACCTAATGACTATTATAAAATATAGAATAAAAAAATAAACAAATAACAGAAATAAAAAATTAGTCAACCGCCAGAAATTTAAATTTAGCATTTTTATGTAAACATGGGACTTTTTCGTTGGAAATGTCAAAAAACGTACGCGGAACATAATACAGACAGTTCATTATATTATAAAGTTTATACTAGCTAACCAATATCAATAAATATAAGTGTATATTTAATAACAAGTCATTAATGCCACACTTCAGAACGATTGGTGAATGAGACCTTTTTATAAACTTATTCAACGAGGTGGTCTTAAGCATTACAATCATATTCGTGAGTTTTTCGACATTTTAAAATAAATACTTCGTATGTTTTTGTCAGTACAAATCTGTCCTAAGTAATAGCATATGTGTAAAACGAGATGTACACTTACGCCGAAAAGGCCTTGTTTATCGGTAAGTTACATATTGGAATACAGTTTTAGATGTACTCTCCAACTATCCATTCCCTGTTTCATTCCATTCTTAAATTTGAATTTAAAAATTTGTAAAATTTAAAATTATAAACTATTAGGTATTATTTCAAGGGAAAATCACTACTTTGTCTAGTTGGGGAGTTGGTCTGCCTTGGTTGTGGGTTTTTTATAACGACGATTAGTTTCAGAAACCCAGCCGGTTAACTACCAAAACACTAGACAAAGTAACAAGTGATCGAGTGGCCCTATCAACTAATAGAAAATATTTCTACATGGACTTTCTTAATTTTTGTAAAAAATGGATTATATTTTCTAAACTTCAATCGATAAAAAGGTCTTTTTTGAAACAAGTATGTGTAAAACAACGTATAGTCAAAAGACGATCCTAATTTTATGACTCTTCCACTGAATAATGAAGTGACTTTATTTTTAAACTTTTTCATGTATTTTATTGCTTTTAGGGTTAAGTGGTTTGTTTATATCTTTTGTAGTTTAAAAGTTGTTAAATTTATTGTATCTAATCTTCCTTTGAACGGTTTATTGTCTTCTGTTTTTAGTTAAGATTTTTTAACAATACCGGATGTTACATATAAATTACAAACATAAGTTAAGAGATCTAAATGTCTTTAGAATATGTTAACTACCAAATCTTTTAAATGAGCTATAGTCTTTTACTGAAAATACAAAATGTTATAGCACAAGTTACATGAGTTTATACACTAATTTTGGATCAACACAAAGCGCATTAACTAATTTGTTTAACATATTCCTAAGTTTGGAGTGAGATTAAATAGTTTATCTAATCCAGGATCCACTAAATACCATACTCAGCAACATTATACTCCAAATATTCAACAATTGAATGTATATTTAATTATTAATAAGGAGAATTCGCCTCAGTGTGGGTTAGCAGAACATCCGTAAGTTTCAGGATTTTTTTTGCCGAAAATATGTAAAACAGAACCTTTTCTTGATTAGGTTAGGTTAACCTAAAGTCTCAATAGATCCCTATTTAGCAGGAAAACCTCTGCGGAAAAATGGTTTTATTTTGTAAATTGAATAGTTTATCTTATCCAGGATCCGTTAAATGCCATAGTTAGCAACACTCTACCCTAAATATTCAGTCAAGGTGGTAGCAGGACGCCATGACCTCATTAGTATAAGTTCCAGGATTTTTTTTACCAAAACAAAACCGTTTTGGGTTTCGGGATATGTTAACCAAAATCGTTTTTGATCATCTTAAAGATTAAAAAGTCCAAACCAAAAAGCTTAAACTTATTTGGCGAATATATCCCGTATTCAGAGATTAGCTCTACAAAAAAAAAATAGATGTATTTTCTAAATCAAATAATGGATCTGATCCAGGTTCTATTTTATGCCATACTCATCAACACTATACATATATAGGCAAGATATTCACTAAATTTTTTATAAAGCCACAAGTTTAGCTGCGATGTTATATTTTAACTCTAGACTTTTTTTTTCCTAATTTTAACCCAAATTTGATTTTTCTTCATGTATGAATACAAAATATTGATGTCATGTCGATTTGTGTCAAATTCCAGATATCAAAAACAAATCTTTTTGAACATTACAAAGCCATTATTGTACAATATGATATTTATTCTAACATTAAAATTGCATAAATATCGGATAGTGCGTACGTTCCTGGAATAATATTGTGCATAGGCAGCTGTGATAAATGCAAAAATATGTAGGTCCATCCAACAGAAAAGGTTCCATTAGCATATACTTTAACGTAGTGGTTAAAAGGTTTGGTTTTTTAGGATTTTGTCGTAATGTTTAGCTAATTATTGGTTTTAATAACATATAATAATAATATTATTTGATTGTTATTGATTTTGAAGCCAGTAATAATTATATTTAGTAAGCAATTTTTTTTTGGATTTTTTTTGTAATTTATTTATTTTTTGGGTTTATTTAGTAAATATTGGTCAAAATTGTCTTCTATGAATAAAAGCGAGTTACCACAAAAATAAAGTTAACCTAATAAGACTACTTTTTTCGCTTTTTTCAATGTTTTATGACATTCCAAATCTATAAATGCAAAGAACATGGCACCTTTTTTGGTTGATTGTCACAAATGGCTTTTCGATAAATCGAGATGATTTTATCTGAAATCTAGTCACGAAGCATTGAGAAATTTTATTGTTTCGCAGACATTTTTAAATTTTTTGTATGTTTATTAAACATTGTTTATATTATAAATTGTATAAATAATAAATATTGTAATTCTTTGCATGTAAGTACGTGCAAGAAAAGAATCGAGGAAAGGATGTGGAAATGACAAACAATGTCAATTTGTGAGAAATATTAGTCTTCTTTACATCCTTTTAAATACACTAAATAAATATTAAAATTATTGGGAAAAATTCTTAAAATAAGATGGACAAATACCACGACAAATGAGACCAAGTAACTAGTTGAAAAAATTAATATAAAAAATTTTAAATTTTAAAACACATACCGTGCGTTCCAAAATTCACACCCCTTTCTCTCTTAACTTTTGAACAAATTGAAATATACTCTTCAAATTTAAACACTTACATAATATAACTAAATCTATAATATATAATATATATAATATAATATTATTTATTGCAGAATTTCACAGTTAACAAAAATCAGAAAGTACATGCAATAACTATGCTAAAGGCACTAAAATGTTTACACATTTGGCATATATTTAATAGTTTTAGCTTTTAAAATAAAAAGGGGGTCCATTCGGTCATTTAATTTTTAATTTCTTAAACTTTTTTCAATGTGTAATTTTTAAATTATTTTGCTTAAAATTGATTCTTTAAGATTTTTTTTGTACTTTTTTATTTAAAATTTGTTTAAAAGTAGTTTGGACCTTAATTAAAATCAATAATTTTTCAAAAATTTATATCTGAGATATCAACTCGTTCAAAAGTAAAGAGAGGAGTAACTTTTGGACCGCACTGGCTTTAAAAAATATAGCAGATAAGATAAGTTTAAGCATGATTAGATAGAAGTAGCCAAAAATTTGGTAAATTTTATAGATACAAAAATCTAAATAACTTTGAAAGCCTATAACTTAAAATTTTTGTAAATGTATCGACAATATCTATTCTCCAAACCAAATTTGAAGTTTCTAAAAGCGTTCAAAAGTGATTTTGACCTAGTTAAACAACTTTCCCAGACAAACATATACAGAGCCGTCCAAAAGTCACCCCCCCCCTCTTAACTTTTGAACCAGTTGAGATATCGACTTCAAATTTGGAACTTTTTGCAAAATTTACTGTAAATACTGGGCTTAAAACTATGATTTATTATTAAAAATGTAAAAACAAGACAACGATTATATGAACCAGAAGGAATAATTGAAAAATTGGAAATAATTTTCATAGAAGAAATGTCGAGATAAACCATGAACCAAATTATATTTTAAATTAGCATATTGTAAACACTCTGTGGTATAAACTACCTTTTTCAAAGGTCCCAAAAATGAGTATAAATAAATAAGACAACTTAAACTATCTTTTAGCATATATTTAATACTTTCAGCTCTTAAAATGTGGGCAGGTGGGCATGGGGCCACATTTTTAAATAATAAATAAAAAAAAAATTGGGTTTAAAATGGGGTTGAAAATGGGTATTAATGTCAAAATTTCTCTAAAAAAACAAATAATTTTTTAAAAATGCCTACTTTCATCATAAAAAATGTTAATTATACTTTTAAACTAATTTTAGTTGACATAAATAAAAATTTATAAAAAAAAATTAAAAAATCGAATGTTTCAGCACAAAAAATTGAAAAATCAAAACCTTAAAAACATTTTTAAAAAATTTAAAAATGTTAGTTTAAATAGAGAATTTTATAAGCTTTAAAATGATGTATCACACGACCCCCCTTTCCATTTAAAAAAATGTCCCCCCATGCCCCCCTACCCACATTTTAAGAGCTGAAAATATATGCTAAAAGATAGTTTAAGTTGTCTTATTTAAGAGTTCTAAATTTGAAGTCGACATGTCAACTCGTTCAAAAGTTAAAAGGGGGGGGGTGACTTTTGGACCGCACTGTATATAATTTTAATGTAGGGATCCGAAACCACTTGAAAAATTAAAAAATACCACCAATTTTTGTCCCACGAATGATAATAATGTAAATTGTATGATTAAAATTGGCTGAGCATACAAGGTGTGTGGTGTCATAAAAAGCCACGGTCTCTTCGTTAACTTTATTTATATTTGACATGTACAGATATAGTCTTAAGTATAATTTCCTGCGACAGTGTTCCACCGAAAACCGAGCATAATCTATCGTATTCATTGTAAACAAATAAAAAAAAAATAGTTCAGCTAGTATTCAGGGTTTTTTTTTTTAATTAAGGTACTTGTACTTCTTTGAGCAAACTTAAAACATAATTTATTAAACTTTATCCAGTTAGACATATAAGTTAAAATTTTAAATTTAAGAACTTTCACCTTAAGCCCTGTCGGATTTGCTGTAAAATTGGCAAAGTAAAGAAAATTCATAGGGTTTTGAAATTCGACAGAGATGTTTAAAATAGCAAAAAATTGGAAATCTTAAAAAATTTCACGCGTACCGCCTGTGTTTGAGCCGCCATCTTGAAAAATGACGCCTATCATAGTTTTTTTGCTCCCAAACCGTTCATCTGATGAAAAAAAATCAGAAAGAATTAAAAATAATCTCATTATCTAAAAAACTTTTTTCTATTTTCGCTGTTTTAAGTGGTCTACTTAGTAGGTAGTATTTACCTTAAGTAGTAGCAGAAAAGTTGTAAACTCTGTTATAACGAGTTGATATGGGATTATTTAAGGCTTTTTGGAGCGTGGGAGGAGTCTGAATGCTAAAATTGCGAAAATTTCTTTAACGTAATTAATCTTCACTAGAAACAAGTTTAGGTACCACAAACTTACCTGGCCTCGTGAGTATGCTTACCTACTTTTTACTTACTTTACCCTGTTTTTGAGTGGTCCATCTGCACTATTATCGCATGTGCTGTAGTAAATTAACAGCGCGCCGTCATTTAGGGTTACAAACGTAATAATCACTTTGTTGGTTTAACCAATTCGTTTACTTTTTTTACCTATCATTGTAGCTGATATTTCCGCTATTTTATACATGAAAATAGGGCTCTCTGTGACTATGTGACATTTATTCAATTTATGCAATATAAATTCTATGTTTTATTATGAAGAAATTATTTTACATCATACACTGAAGCCAAGAAGTTTAAAATAAATATACCTATGGATGACGCCAAGGCGTGACGCCTTAAGGCCTATCCAGAAGCTTGCATAAGCACATAAAACATGAGAATGCGATGCCGTGATTGGCTTACAAGATACATACAATACAATACAATAAACTAATATATAAATTAAAAGTTTTTTTTTTAACAATAAAGGTATACTGTTTTATTTACAATCATTAAAAAAAATTAAAAAACGTTTACTGTATTTTCATTACAATTTTTACTGAAAGCGATGTCCAGCATTAGTAAAAAAAAATAAAATATATTGCATTACCAAACTTTTCTCGACACTTGCTGCAAGCGAATGTTTCTAAATTTGAGCGTGTGCTCTAAAAACATTCATTATGAAACTAATGTTTTAATATATTTTTAATTTTTCCTTTGGGGATTGTTAATGTTTTTTAACCAATGCATTGCAATGAATAGATTTTTTTATCCAGTAATAAATTGTTTATTTATCTGTTCTACATAAAAATCACCTGATATACAGAGCGGTCCAAAAGTCACCCCCCCCTCTTAACTTTTGAACCAGTTGAAATATCGACTTCAAATTTGGAACTTTTAAATAAGACAACTTAAACTATCTTTTAGCATATATTTAATACTTTCAGCTCTTGAAATGTGTGCAGGGGGGCATGGGGGACATTTTTTTAAATAGAAAGGGGGGTCGTGTGATACATCATTTTAAAGCTTATAAAATTCTCAATTTAACTCCATTTTTTTAAATAAAAAAATAAATGGGTTTAAAATGGGGTTGAAAATGGGTATTAATGTCAAAATTCCTCTAAAAAAAAACAAATAATTTATTAAAAATGTCTAATTTCATCATAAAAAAATGTTAATCATAATTTTAATTTTAGTTGACATAAATAAAAATTTATAAAAAAAACTTAAAAAATCGAATGTTTTAGCACAAAAAATTGAAAAATCAAAACCTTTTAAAAAATTTAAAAATGTTAGTTTAAATAGAGAATTTTATAAGCTTTAAAATGATGTATCACACGACCCCCCTTTCTATTTAAAAAAATGTCCCCCTATGCCCCCCTGCCCACATTTCAAGAGCTGAAAATGTCAAATATATGCTAAAAGATAGCTTAAGTTGTCTTATTTAAGAGTACTAAATTTGAAGTCGATATCTCAACTCGTTCAAAAGATAAAAGGGGGGGTGACTTTTGGACCGCACTGTATTTGATTTAAACATATATGCAGATATGGCAAGTTACCCGATAGTTATGGTAGGTTAAACCACGTATACCTTATTTAACGACCAAATAGATAACCTATCGCCCAAATATGATAAACTGTGAAAATATTCAAAATAACTGATACCAAATGAAATTTTTATTTTGTTGATGCTTTGGCAATATTTGCACAAACTTGCACAAACGTACATTGTTCCTGTAAAATAATGAAACATGAAATAATATTTAACTTTTTTTAAGATAAATAAAATTTTACTTTCCAGGTATATACAGAGTGATTTAAAAAAATGGTAACAAATTTTATAAAGTGATTTTACATCCAGAAATATAAAAAATATTATACAAATGCCTCATTCCTCAAGATATGTACAGCCCTTAAAGGGAGGACAAAATGTCAAAAACTGTTTAAGCTGTCAATTTTAATGTAATCTGATAATAATAATTATAATAATGCAATATTAATTTGCAAATAGTAAAATTTTGATAGGAATTTTTTGGTTAGTTTGCACTCAATTTTGAGTTTTGAAACAAAAATCTGTAGTGTAGGATTTCAATCATTTATAGAGATCATTTTAATACCCTTTAAATAAGAAATAAAAACTGTCTATGTTCATCAAAAACTATAAAAAGTAAAGATATTTTCAAGACACTCCTAAAGACTATCTTAGGGGTTATGAGTTAAGACCTATGTTTATCCGCGGATCCGATTTTTTACACATTTTTAACGTTATAAAATTCGTTACATTATTTTTAAATTGCCCTGTATAATAATTATCCACTTGAATTTATTACGTGCTTTACATAAATCATTGTCATATCAAGATAATAAATAATTTTTATCTTCGTTAAACAATTCTAAAAAAAATATAATTTATAATCTAAAATTAAATTTTTACACCTGATTATAAAATATATATTATAATCACAAATATATTGACATATTTACATACACGCGAATTTTAATTAAATTTTGAAATAATTATTCCAAAATTATAATTTTATATTCATGAACCTAATTAATAATTAATAAGTCTGGTAATATAAAGAGATATGCGCCATCTATTAGACGTGTCTGCTAGTAGCCACAACATTTTATTGGTCTCTATTTTACTGCGATGTATTTTTAAATTTTAATAAGGTTTTTGTAACAATTCATAGTTAAAACGATTCTATATTATTTTTTTTAAATTATTTTTTCTATACAGAATAATTGTACAGAGAAAAGTTTAAAATTATTATAATTAAGTTAAAAAATTATAGATATATTATTTCTTTTTCTTCATATGTGAGATAGTGTCAGTTTTATCACATATAATTTATTTTCCTTCTTAAATTATTACATCTGTGCAGCTTTTTTCTTGATAAATTCCCCGTTGCAGGATTTTAAAAGGTTTTGTTGAAAAGTTCCTGAATATATTCAAACTTAACTTGAAAACCAGATTCTAAGATGGAATTACTTGTCAGAATGCATTATAGAATTACTGTTTTCTTTAAATATAGAAACGTAATTCGAACAGACAGTTTTGCATACCAAATACTGTAAAATCTAATATTATAGGTATGTTCACAAAATTACAGTAGAAGATTTTCTTTAAAAAATTGGTAATATGCATTTACAAATCTAGAATTGCTACGTGAACACATTTTCCAGCCTCTTTTTGTGTTTTCAGGAAAGCGTAGCTTAATTTATATATGACATACGTAGAAAAAGGATGTGGATGCACTGAGAAAAAATATATTTGTAGCAAATATAATTTTAATCACCATAACTAAAACTTTTTTATCTTTTTACATCGGCACTTAGTAGACACTACTAAGTGCCGATGTATTGAAATCTTCGCAGAAAAGTCAAAATCTATGACCATGTTTTTTTCATATTTCTCGACCTTTTAGACCTTTCAGAGTCGAAATCAGTGAAAAAAGTTTTTGCGTCCGTCCGTCCGTCCGTCCGTCTATCTGTCTGTCTGTCTGTCTGATTGTAAACTCGATAACTCCATTTATAAAAAAGACATCGACAAGCAGTTTTTTGAATTATCATATTTCGAAGAGCTGATTAGGTTTTGGTGATAAATAATTGGGGGTAAGGGGGTAAGAATAGGGTAAAACGCATACTTTTAGCGTTTTTTGGTTATATATAAGTTTTGTTATTTTATTTTATTAATTTAGTACTTATATGAAAGATTTTTTTAAATTGCTCACAGAATGTTTTAAACTATTTTTTCCTAAAATACATTATTTTCGGGATATTAGCGTTTAACGCAGTAAAATATTTTTTTGACATAACTCACTTATTTATAAACCGATTTCAAAATATATATATAATATATATTTCAAATGAAAGCTCTTTTTAAGCCCTACAAAAAATGTCATATACAGTTTTTGCTAGAATATAACGTTTTGGAGATACAGACTTTCAAACTTTAATAAATTATGCAACATGCAGGTGTATTAATGGTTGCCTATTCACACAATTCCTATTTCATAACGTTTCAAATTAGTACCTAGTGCCGATGTTTTGACAAGATGGTTGCAATTGTTTAGCTGGTTTAGAATAAATTTATTAATGTATTTTACCTCATATAAAGTTTGACGCACGGATCTGTGGCTACGGGAAATATGTTTGGATGGTGTGTGCAAGTGGGAGGCCCGTTGTAAGCACACACGCCTTATAACGCTCTGGACGGAAAGAAAAGAGCGCGAATGATTCCTCCCCCTCCCGTCCGAGACTTTCTTTCATGCGAAAAACTATATCTCGATGAGAAATTCACATACATTAACTTTGGTTCTTCGATTCTGATTTTATGAATGAAAACTAATCTACAAAATCAAATTACCATAATATTATTATAAAAACATGAAGGGATTCAAAGTGAAAGTCAAAGCGATCTAGCAACAGATTAGAACGTACTTAGCATAAGATCAAACATAAGAAAAACATCTAGAATATTCTTAAAGTCCACTGAAAGATAAAAGAAGTCAGATTGAGAGGGTGGTCTGTAAAGAAAAAAATTTATCCTGAAAGACCGCTCGCTACACTGATAAAATAATAGCGTTATTAATACAACAACATATTGTTATATATGCGCCAACCACAAATTGTAATGTAGTGTACTACTAGGACATAAGTTATCATTTGTTGTATTTATAAAAATTGTATGTTGTTTACCTCTTAATTCTACAACTGGTTGTTGTATCGTATAACATATTTATGCTACGGCATATTACAAAATATGGTTGGCGCCTATATTACAACAACATTTCTATCAGTGTAAGAGTATAGTTTGACGCACGGATCTATGGCTACGGGAAATATGTTTGGAATGTGTGTGCAACTGGGAGGCCCGATGTAGGCACGCACGCCTTATAACGCTCTTGACGGAAAGAAGAGAACGCGAATGATTCCTCCCCCTTACGTCGGAGACTTTCTTTCATGCGGAGAACTATATATTGAAAAATCGGACATATATACTTACTATGTACTTAACATTAATTTATTACCTGCATAGAAAAAACGGATTCCTTGAACCAAGGACACGTGTCTTTGTATATGTTCAAAGCCATATTCTCTTGTTTCAAGGCTGGAATTTTCTTGAACCAAAGTCAATGTCCTTGAATAAAGAGCACGAGTTTTGGAATAAAAATGCTAACGAGCAGAAAAGTAAAATACTAAGAAATAGGTTATTTTAAAGTCTGAAAACTTCATTTGTTTTTGTAGAAATGTTTACTTTTCTATTAGATCGTAGAATAATTTTTTTTTTAACCAAGGCCTACACTTTAAATTTGTCCGTCAATCTTACAGTAGTTTTAACTGTAATAATTAAAGCAAATTTACAATGTCAGAATGTGAATTTACAATATTTATTAAATTAACCTTAATATTACTGGGTTTAGTAAAATCTCAGCTCTTTTCCTGTCGGTACAATAATTTTGCCATCATGCATGTGGTCCAAAAAGCCGGCACTTTTTCTCGAAAATTACAAGAGCCCGTAATACTTCTTGAAATACACATTAAATTCGATGCTTAAATTACTGTGAAATCACAGGTAAAAATTCACATTTTTACAGATAACTGTGAATTTACAGTACTGATTTAAATTTACCACTTTCTTTGCTGCCAACATATGACCTACTTTATTTGCTGTAAAATTACCATATTTGCATTTACAGTGTACATGGGAAAGTATTATTTTGTTGGTCCCAGTATGTACCTATGTACTTAAGTAAGTATTTATCTTTTTGCAGCCTTTTTGAATGCCTTTTCTCTCATTGCTATTGCAGCTTAGGAAATACGATCCCAAAGCAAAAGTAAAATTCTGGTTGTAAATGTTTTATGTTCTTGCTGGAGCTTTTATGTTAATTTCGATGAAACTACTAAGATATAGAATATTATAAATGCAACGCATACATTACACGAAAATCTTTCTCTATTTTAAGAAGCTTTTTGTGTAAAACCGCCATATTTTGTAAATAGTCATAATAGGTACTTGTCTTGTAGATAAATTGCTTGATAATTTTATTATATGAATAATTTTACATCGTATTAAGAAAACATTGAAAAATTATACAGATTGTTTAAAACAGTTTTTTTTATTTTATAAAAGAGTCCAAGTCTAGAACAAAAATATAAAAAATAAAAACTTTTTGCAAAAAAAAATAAACCGACTTCTATCTCTCTAAAAAGTAAAAAATAAAAAATACTTAAGTCGCTGCCAATTTCACAGAAAACAATAATAAAATAATAAAAAATTAATTGTTAGTAATTAATTTAGGGAATGGTGAAATTCGCACCGACTTATAAATAAAAACTTTTTTTATTTTAACGCCCAAGAGTCCAACCAACCTTATTTTAAACGAAATACTAAAGAAAATCTTGTTAAACTTTAAGCGTTAAGTAATAATCAAACAACGCCTTTTGGTAAAATCACAACATTTATCATTTTCTCTTGGTATTTTAATATTACAGGTACAGAGAATCAAGTTATACGGCTTATCCGAGTTATCCGATATTTCTCTAAAAATTTGGTGGTAGTAGAACCAAATTAAGCCGTTTTTAAGTGAAATTGCGTTAAAATGATTAGATTTATCTTAATTATCCGGCTTACCCGGCATTATCCAAGCGTCAAATTAAAACGGGACCACCTCATGAATGCCCTCTTTAAGTTGCAAAAAGTTTCATCAAATTCCGTTCATTCGTTCCAAAGTTATGCGGGAACAAACATAAAAAAAAGTCACACGTCGAATTGATAACCTCCTCCTTTTTGGAAGTCGGTTAAAAATTAAATTATTATTTAGAATAAAGGTTAGATCTTAAAATAGATGTTTTTGCTAATATCGGTAATACACCAAAAAAATTATTATAATTTTGAGCCGATGATCGCCGTTATTTTCATTGCCTTCATGAATGAATTCCTTATTTTAAGAAAATTTCATTAATTAAATAAATTTAACATTATTTCAATAAATTTAGAGTATTAAAATACTTCAAAAAAAAATTATTGTTACAATTAAAAACATTCATGGGCTCAAAATCAATGTAAATTTATTGATATTATATACACTTTTAGTTCATTGTACATAATACGTAGAATCAAAAGCTCTAAGTCTTGATATTTTAGGAAATAATAGTTATTTATGGTACTAGTGGGTAAAGTAAGATATTGCCCATGAGAAAATTAACCAGCCAAGCAGGTTAATTTTCGAGAGGGCAATATCGGTTTACCCATGGGTGCCATACAAGGTTTTATCCAATAAATAGCTTAGGAATTCATATTTTTATTAAAAATTTTAATGACATTTACAAGAAAATAATTTGACAAGTGACAGTTGAGTGGGTAAAATAAATAATTATCCACTCAATAAAGTAAAAGCCACGCGGGGGTTATTATTGAGTTTATCTATTTAAAATAAAGCTGGTAATTGTCTTATTATCTGTATGTATTGGATAAAATAAATTTTAACAATAAACTAGCAATAGCAAAACAAAATACAATTTTAATCAAATAATATGCACATACATGTATATTTAAAAATGGTAACGTAATTTTAAATTAAATTAAAAGTTAAAAGTTAAAATAAATTTATACACATATATTCAGATATTTTAAAATTGAAATTAGGTTTATTTTAAAATTATTGAAAAGCACATTATTATTTGACGTGCTTTCCATTTTTACATTAAACAATATACACTGTATTTATTTTATAAAAAGATTACAAATATATGGATAAATTTAATATTTACCTATGTCAGAATTTATTTCTATACTCGAAAGTATATTCATTCTGTTCTTGGTTTTTTAGAGAAAGCAGTCTAATTCTAACGCATGTACAGAAAGTAAAACAAATATAAAGTATAAAAAAAGTCTTGAAAACTTTGTGTGCATTATGGCCGAAATGACTTATTTGCTGACGTTTTTGCGAGGCTCGTACCTCGTCTCGCAAATAACACTCATTCACAGTTACTTCTTTCTGGTCTTGGCATACCGGGTAAGTTATATTTATGTCCACCCCCATAGCCAATATAAAATTGTATAAATCACCAAAGTTTCGTTTTTATTGAATGAAGATTAATCTTAATTTTTGGGGTAGACATAATTGAAACTCACCCGGTATATTAAAAATTAAAAAAAATGCTGGAAGATAAAGGAAGATTAAGGCATAATATGAAAATGAAGCCATTTCCGTCGATGTATTTTAATTGAAGATTTTTTTGAAAACTTGAAGTGTTTATTGTCAATTTTGTAAATATTTTGACTATTTTTTCTCAAAATTAATGGAGAGCCCCTAGCACAAGCCATGCCATGCCTCTGTATAAATAAATAAATAAAATAAATATGACGTACATAAGTGTAATACTAAAACAAATTAAATTTAATACGCTAGAGCATAACAATATAAAGTTTTTATTTTTATAAGCAATAACAGTATGGTAAAATGCGTGCAGTACTTTTAATAAAGGTCGTACAAAAACAAATTACCTGTTCAAGTACCACGGTTCATTATAGTTTTTATTGAGTTCTACGTATGAATATAAAGGTTAAAATTAAATAGAATTATTTTTATACTATTCACAGCGCCTGCGCTAGAATAGTATTATACGGTAATTTTCAAAAATCGCCTAGACAAAAATTCTTGGATATAAATTTGATCATCAAAAAATAAGAAACTTTTTTTTTGTCGGTCCGTCTGTCTGATGTCATAGTTTTTGTTAACACGATAACTCGTGAACGATTAATCCGATCGACTTAAAATTTTCGGAAAAAATCATTTTCTATGAGGGGAAGATTTAAAAGTAGACCCCAAAAACAATAAAATTATGGGGGGTTAAACTTAAAAAAAAATCGAAAAAATCTGAAACATAATTAATTAATCTTTTTGAGGGAAAATTACTTTTTTATAAGGGTCAATTCTACCAATTTTTAAAGTAATCCCCCCAAAATCAAAAAAGTTATGGGGGGTTAAAAAAATTTTGAAAATTTTTGTTTTGATAAAAAGAAATAAAATTTGTTATTTTTTCTTTTTTTTTTATTGATGTTATTTTTTAAAAAATATTTTTTTTTAATTCTTTCGTTTTTCGCAAAAAGAAAATAAAAAAAATCCATTTACTATGAACAGTATATAATGGAATGCGTAGCATTACATATCTTCACGGCTTTTTTTTATAGATAATGTACCGTAACTGTTGTAGTTAATTGATATAGCTAATGTATTTTACATGTTAACTTTATGTTAAACAATTTTATGTGTCGTTTTATCTTCCCTAACGTGGTTTTCTGGCTTCCGTTTTAACTGATATTTTTGAGACGATTGTAAGATATGTACAGAGATTTTTTGTAGGCAATATAACAAGTCCAAATGATTTTTTTGGCTTAGATTGTTGTTTGAATTTACGACAGCTATTGTATAAATCCGAGGGGTCTATCACTGCTACATTCGATGTACAAAATTGTCTGCATTAATAATGCAGACCCTTGCATTACCTGCATTATTTGCATTTAATGTGCATTATAATTATCTACATTATCTGTAAATTACGTACATTATTTGCATTACTGTGCATTACATCTGCAGTACCTGCATTACTTTGCATTATTCTGCGTTTTGTGTATTATTCTGCATTATTGTGCATTATTCTGCATTATCTGCATTATTTTGCATTAGTTTAGGTAAAAACCATCAAAAACCGTCAGGGATAAAGCTTTTTTGGAGGTGAGGGCCTTTTTTTTAGTCATCAACAATGTTGTGGAATTTTTTTTGTCTGCTAGAATGTGTGCATTACTCTGCATTATTTGCATTATCCGTAAATTACATGTTTATTTAACCTCGTACTATTCTACTTAGTTAAGCATCCCCTAAGTCCAGGACTTGTGTGGGCTAGTAGTAGAGGGAACCACCGGCTTATATTGACTTTCGAACCAGTTTATAGGGAGTGTCCGTTTCACATCGCCTTCGCCAAATTTCAATTATTAATTAACTAAAAAAGGCAAATCGGCGCCAGTGAGAATCGAACTCACGCTAGTAGGCTTACTATGTACACGCGCTAGCCGCTACGCTATGCCTCCCATGGACATTATTTGCATTACTGTGCATTATGTTTGCAGTACTTGCATTATTCTGCATTACTTGCATTATGCTGCATATTATTGTGCATTATACTTTTGGTAAAAACCGTCCAGAGCGACAAAGCTTTTTTTTGGAGGTGAGGACCTTTTTTTTTTTCGTCATCAAAAATTTTGTCTGGAACAAGAATGTATGCATTACTCTGCATTATTCTGCATTAAAAATATCGTGCAGTACGTGCATTTTTCATGCATTTTTCATGCATTTTCTGCAGTAGTTTTACAAAAATTTTCCAGTGATAGACCCCTCGGTAAAAATCCCTCCCGCTACGCGGATTTTTGTATGCATTCGCTGTACCTCGTGCTTAGCAGAAAGGTTTTTGTAAATAAAAACAGCAAACTAAAATAAAAATAAAGCATGAAGTTGCGATATTCAAAAGTCAAATAAACAAAATTATTAAATACACCTAAATTGAAAAACTGGCGGACTAACATCTCTACTCTAAATTTCTCTACTCCCTAACATCCCTACTCTATAACATCCCTACTCTATAACATCCCTACTCCACAACAACTCTACTCCGTAACATGTCTACTCCATAACATCTCTACTCCGTAACAACTCTACTCCGCACTATATGCACTCGATTAGCCACTTGTCTTAACTTAAATGAATATTTGTCATGCTAAGTCACTGTCAAATATTAATTTAATTTATTAATTACTTACTTATTAGTGCATATTAAGAGTACGCGGTCATTGTGGCTTTTAGAATAATTCATTTATGATTGTTCTAGATTTGAATTTAAAGATAAACGTTTTCTACGAAAAAAATAAAATAATCTAGAAGAAGAAGATTCTTTGTTCTTTGAACTGCTCATTTATTATTAAGTGGCTAATAAAGTCCTTATAGTGTGGAGTAGAGTTGTTACGGAGTAGAGATGTTATGGAGTAGAGATGTTAAGGAGTAGAGTTGTTATGGA